>CM048749.1:348655973-349275973 GCA_026315105.1 Locusta migratoria | reverse complement strand
CTTAGTTGACTTTCCCACTTGGGAGGCACAGCTTGCCACCTTCTTCCACTTGATGGCTCTGAATTATAGTGTTTAATGTAACTAAGTCAGTCCATGAGAAACAGCATGAAAAATGAAAGCATGAATTTGAAGTAGTCATACACACCTTGAACACACTCCCTCACCACAAGAATAGAAGACCACAGAAATGATGTGACATCTGTAATCAACTGATGCCTTGAGTTTATTGCCTATATGCCTCCATACAAGCCCTTGAAATAATGTCACCTAGAGATCCCAAAGCATCTATGTAAGACCCAGACATTGATCAAACATAACAGTAGCAAATTTAGTAACCCACCTATGAATTTCTTCTACATCTACACTTAAGCAGTACTCAAGAACAGGTCTATTGTTGTTCTATCCTTTGTCTCATTTACAGAGGAGTCAATTATTCCCAAAATTCTCCTGATAAACGTAAGTCAACATTCCACTTCTCCTCGATTACGTTGCGTCTAAGTGTTTAATCAACTTGAGCGTATGAAATGGCAAACTACTAATGCTGTATTCAAACATTACGAGATGGTTTTCCCTACTCATTTACCTTTACTTATATTTTTCTACATTGAAAGCATACTGCCATGCATCATACCAACTAGAAGTTGGCTCCATTTGATTTTCACCTGCTTCCAAAACTTAAAGAATACCTTCCATGACTTCAATTTGATAGTGACAAACTTGTGCAGAAAGAGGCAAGGTCTTAATGCCATATGTTCATCACCAAGGTGACTATGTCAGGAAATAACTATGCAGACATGAAGAATATATACATATTCTATTTCTTAAGTACATTTTATTTTAGAAGTTCTAAGAGTTTTCAGATAAATTTGGAGACTACCTCAGCACACCCTCATAAATGAGTTTGGGAGCACTAGTTACTGCAACCCACAATGACAGATCCATACAGTCTGTAACTGACCTTCTCATGAAATTATCTGATTTGTTACAAAGATTAGCTTTATGAATACATTAACTGCCTATAGAGATAACAGTTAGGTTGACGAACTATGACACACAAAAGAAGTGTTAAACTCTCAAGCTAAAAATTATTCAAGAACAAATTACATTCAGCAGTCAACGAGTTCTAAGCATAGGCTTCCACTTCCATTGTCACAATAAATCAAGTACTTCCAAGTGGCAGACCATGTTGTCAGTCTTGATAATTGTCTGACATTTCGTCCATTGTTGCAAGTGTAATCCTGCTGGATATTTGTCCGACTGCTGAATGAGCGAAGGCAGCATTCTTATATAATAGTGAAAAATGGTGTTTTGAGGAAGAGGGATGTTGATCATTCTTTGCTGGTGTTTGCAGTGCTTCACACCATTGTGCATTCTTTATCTGTCAGCTGATACAGGAGGTGGCAAGTCAGCACTCTGTGTACGTACGGTTGCCATATAGACGGTATATCCCAAGCTCCTGCACAAGTTGCTTTGCATGTGCTGTATCCAGGACTCTGGAAGCCTATACTGCACAACAAGTTGGAGGCAGCAGCAGGGCATCAGGACGAGTGGAGAAAACAACTATTTTCCTGTGAAGCCCACGCCATGGCAAAAAACCATTTACGATGAGGAAGATTACAGAGGACAAAGAAATAGCCAGACAACCCATCAACACAAATAGAGAAAAGGAAAAAAGGCTTCCAATCTCCTGGCTGGCAACAGTGGTACTGCATGGAAAGCAACTCGTGCAGCCGTTCTGGAGACGGCATCAACCCTACCTATGGAGAGGAACCACCGCCCACACCAGGTGACACAAACACCACCACATCACAATAACACAGAATAAGAGGAATGGGTAGCTTTGGGGGATGAATTAGTAACAATAGCATAGGACAAAATAGGTAGAGAAAGGCAAGACAAAAAATCCTTCGATATCAAAGGAAATACTGAATTTAACAGAGAAAAGACAATATAAAAACACAGTATATGAATCAGGTAAAATGGAGTAATGAGAGTGTCAGGAAGTGAAAAATGGGTAAGCAAGGGTGGCTAAAAGGCAAATGCAAGTCTATAAAAGAATGTGAAACTAGGAGAAAAACAGATACCACCTACAAGACAATAAAAGGGATAACGGGAGATAAGACGGAAAACCAGTTCTTAGCAATGAAGGGAAAGCTGAAATGTCGAAAGAGTATATAGAGGGATCTACAAAGGAAATGAACTTAGAGACAACATTGTAGAAAGGGAAGAGGGAGTAGATGAAATGAAATAGGAGATACTAAGAGATGTATTTGACAGAGCACTGAAAGACCCATGTTGGAACAAGGCCCCTGGAGTAGATGACATTACCCTCAGATATACTGAAATCTCTGGGAGAACCAGCCATGACGAAACTGTATCACCTGATGCGTAAGATGTACCAGCGTGGCAAAATACCCCCAGACTTTAAGAAAAATTCCAAAGAAAGAAGGCTCAGGCAGGTGTGAAAATTAGAGAACCATCACTTTAGTAAGTCATGTTTACTTGCAATATTTTAACATGAATAATTTACAAAAGAATGGAAAAGCTGGTAGAAGTTGACCTTGGTGATTTGATTTGATTTGATTCTTTCAGGGAAGCCAAAACAGTCTTGGTCTAACCCGCCACTGCCCGCACCGAAACTAAGTTTATTGTGCGATATCGCTCCCTGTATGTCTAGTAAAGCCAACCAATGCCCTTGAACAGTGCAAGGAGTCCCTTTACCAGTTCCCTTAAATGACCTTGGTGAAGACCAGTTTGGATTTAGAAGAAATGTAAGAACATAGGAGGCAACAATCACCTTACGACTTATCTTAGAAAATAGGGTAAGTTCTAGCACTTGCTGACATGTTCACACATGATTACGACATGTCGTATATGTGATCTATGAACCAAGTAATAATCTAATCCAAGATTTGGAGAGAGCTTTTGACAATGTTGATTGGATACACTCTTTCAAATTCTGAAGGCAGCAGGGGTAAAATATAGGGAACAGAAATTTATTTACAACTTGTACAGAAACCAAAAAGCTGTTATTACATTGAAGGACATGGCAGGGACATGGTGGTTGGGAAGGGAGTAGACTTTCTCAGATGTTATTAAATTTGTACATTGAGCAAGCTGCGAAGGAAAGCAAAGAGAAATTTGGTGAAGGAATTAAAGTTTAGGGTGAAGAAATAAAAACATTGTGTTTTGCCAATGACATTGTAATTCTATCAGACACACCAAAGGACCTGGAAGAGTAACTGAACAGAATGGACAGAGTCCTGAAAGGAGCGTATAAGATGAAAATTAACAAGAGAAAAACAAGGGCAATGGAATGCAGTCTTGGAAAATCGGGCAATAGTGAAGAAATTAAATTAGGTAACAACAATAAAGGTAGTTGCTGAGTTTTGTTACTTGGGCAGAAAAGTAACAAATGAAGGTCGCAGTAAGGAGGAGATAAAATGCAGAATTGCAATGTCAAGAAAAACGTTTTTGAATAAGAGAAATTTTTGTCAAGATCAAACGTTAATTTAAGTATAAGGAAATCTTTCCTAAAGTCATTTGTGTGGAGTGTTGCCTTGTATGGGAGTGAAACATGGACAATAAATAGTTCAGATAGAAGACGATCAAGGCTTTTGAAATGTGGCACTACAGAAGAATGCTGAAGGTTAGGTGGGTAGATCATGTAACTAATGAGGAGGTATGAAACAGAATTGGGAAGAAAAGGTATTTTTGTCATACCTTGAGTAGAAGAAGGGATCGATTGGCAGTACACATATTAGACATGAAAGTATCAAAGTTAGCATTGGTGAGACGTGTGCACGGTAAAAATCGCAGTTGGAGGTCAAGAGACGATTACAATAAGCAGATTCAAATGGATGTGGGTTGCCGCTCTTATCACGAAAGAAGAGGCTTTCTTGATCAGAATAGAGTAGGGTGGAGAGCTGCATTCAAACCAGTCTCTTGACTGAAGATGTCAACAACAACAACAACAAGCTCTCAGTTACTCTCATCTTCCCTAAAATATAGGTGTGTATTCAGTTTTACCCATCCTGTTCTTTAAAATAATAGGGGATGAAGAGGGAGACGGGGATCCAGAAGTATGATAAGGACACAAATAGACAAGTTTTAGACAGTTTTGGTAGGCGATTTAAGAGCCATCAAGTATTTTTCAAAATGTATATTTGACCATCAACTCTTTTTGCTGAAACCTAAAATATCAATCATTTTGGTTGTCACCTATGTTATATGCCATAAAATTAATTGAAATAAATTTTTTGAATGATTAATTGTGAATTTACCGTAACTTGTAATATCATTCATAATTATAACTTAAAAATGGAATATGATCCTACATTGTGTTCTATTACTGTTTTAATAAGATCATTTCATTTTTAACAACAAATTTAAAATAAAAATGTTTTGTATCTTCAAGATAATATCACTGCAAGAAATTGTGACATAGAAAGGGGCTAGTTGTCTGGGAACATGAAATTACTGACATAATGAGGAAAGTGTGTAACCAACAAATTGAACCTTACATGTTTTATGACTTTCTACTACAATACCTTCTCTCTGACAATGGTACCTTCAGGTCCTTTACTGAATAACAATTTATCCATAAAATTAACATCTGCAATAACTCATTGATTTAAAATTTTCTTAAAAATCAGAGCTGAACAAAACATTCATCCAAACTAACTCATTTTTCACACAACAAAGTTTTTGCAATAGTTTGTGAACTATCTGCACAATTTATAATGTTAAACTATAATTAGACCTGGAAACACAAACACCAAAGCAAACCCTTATGGACTACACAGGAGATTATAAGACACTGGCTTCATTGCAAAGTGTTACTCTTGTAACAAATTAGTGCCATAAACAAAATATAATAAAAAGAAACTCCTTCAGTTGAATCGTGTACAAAATCAAACTGTGAGTTAACAAAAAATACTGAAGATGTTTTGTGCAACTACTTCCATTTCACTTTTCTGCAGTATTCTATGCAGTGCAATTCAAACACACTTTTCTCGTAATTAAATGTAGAGTATTTCTACAAACTTGCACATAATATTCCTCTGTTTTACTCTAGTTTCACCAGAAATAATTTCCCATACTACAAGGGGTGATCAAATAGAAAGGTATGTAAAGTCTTACAAACCAAACCCATTGAAATTTGAATATGCCGCTGTGGAAAAATGTAGTGTAACATCTAGCGTCGCGATTCATGTGTTGTCACCTCCCCCCAAAAAATTTTAAGGATGTGCCCTCAGCAGGCAAGGTGATGCTCACCATCTTTTTTGACATCCGAGGTCCGATACTCGTCAAATTCCTTGAGCCTGGAAAAACCATTAACAGTGACGTGTCCTGTGAGAGACTCCACAGACCACAGCCTACACAAGTCCATCAAGAGTAAACAGCCTGGGCTGATAACAATGAGAGCAATTCTGCTCCATCATTCTCTCTGGTTTTAAAATCTCTTGTGGTACAATCCCTATCTGTAAGTTTCTTTTCTTCTCATCCCAACTTTTGAGTCTTCCCCCCCCCCCCCCCCACCCCACACACACACACACACACACACACACAATATATATATATATATATATATATATATATATATATATATATACACTACAAAACTAATAAATTTAAGTATTCTCTCATTAACAATTCTATTATGTTTTATTTTTAATGTGCAAATACAGGGCTACTCTCTACACACAGGCATTCGGTGTACTGAACACTACAAGATTATGTTGTGCCCAGAACTTTATAGAATTACGTGCACACACACATAACTGCACAAACCACTGAAAACTTACTGGTGGGATCTGCAATCAAGAAAGAAGGGGTGAAAAAAGAAAAGAAACAACCATTATTAGATTCTAGGCTACAGAAAATCTAATGTACAAGTTGCATTTAATACTAAAGTACATAATACATTTGAAATTCACAGGCACCAAATAGGACTAAGGTAATGCTTATTTACATTACAGTTACTGATGTCCTATTGCAAGCTCTAAATTAAACTTTAGTATTCAAAGCCAAATATAAGAGTTGTTATTGTATTTAGATAGATGAAAGCACCTACCTACCAGTTCTTCATACAACAAATTTTACTAATGTTTTCCCCTCTAAATTGCAGGGTGCCTTACTGTATATCCTACACACTCTATATCCTATCCTTCCTGCATAAATTTATCACGGAAGTCTCTATTCATGTAATTTATTGTGGTAAAGAGCCAAAATCACTAATAATCTTTATTCAGATGAGTGGTTTTGGCAAATTAAAGTGCCATCAACAGATCTTTCATTTCATTCACCACATCACAAAGAAAAGCTTAAAAAAAAACACACACACACACACACACACACACACACACACACACACACACACACACACACACACACTCACCAACATTACTGTTGCCTTGTTGTAATAAAACTATAAAAACCAACATACCATCACTGGAAAACAGAAATGGGATAACACCTCTTTCTGTATAATCCCTAACCATCTTTAATACTCCTGCTGCTTGTGACAGACCAAAGTTTTCAGTTACACAATAATTTAAAACTGTTTCTGTACAGTTACATTAGATACATTTCTTATTTATTATTCTACTTCTTTTCCCTTCTATGTCAATTTCTACCAACATTACAGTTAGCACATAATATCCTCTTGACTGTTCATTTCAAGTGTTCCTTCACCTATCTTTGGTATGTATGTCACCCTGCTCTTTTCATCACAGTCACAGAGTCAGTAACTGATAAATATAAGCTTTTCATCTATCTTAATACAGCTTTTTAAAGTAATTAAATGTGATTAATATATTAATTCAAAATGTTCTCTGGATAGTTAAGTTGTTCTTCAAATTAAAGCTGCTAGAAATTCACCTGAAAGGTATACAGCATACTAAAGCTTGCTTTAATAAGTATTTTAACATGAGATACACTGTTATAAGATTATCATTCCAGAATAGTTCATTACATGTAATACAGTTAGCAAAGTTGTGTGCGCATTCAGCATTATAATTCCTTCATGGTGAACTTCCAAGTTCAGTCAACTATATTGTAATACAAAATTAAAAAGAGTAAATAGTTTTTCCTGACAATCTATTAAGAAAAAACACTTCCAGTAAGTCAGTAGTGTACTTGAAAATGTATTATTCTTCAAAAGGTACTACATAGTTGACTGGCAGCCTAAATGAAAACTCTACATCTATTTAACGGTGTGCTGAGTGATATTTTTTAGTGTGTAATGCAACAGTTGTTTCTTAGTTGTATCTGAATAAATATAGATTTTGGATTTCTATGGAAATGAATCAAACAAGTACAAAGTTTTCATTTAACTTACATTAATTACTGTTGTTATGCATACCAGGACTAGGATTATATTATGCTACTAGTGCTCTGTCTAAATTTTTATAATATAATTTAGCAGTAAGAAGCACGAACAACCCAAGAACACAATAATGAAGTTCAGAACAAATTAAATAATATTTTAAGCAAAAATCATTAGACTTTTATTGAAAAGGCATATTGTAGCAATCAAGTTGTTATTACTTGATTATTATGTGATAGGAATGAAGGGGGAAAGGTGTATCGGTGTGGGGGAAGGGGGGATTTGGGAGCAAAATAAATAAATAATTTTGAAGAACATTTTAATTGCACATTCATTGTTTTAGTTAAGGTGGATAGATGACAGCAATGGTTGAAACCAGACAATTCAAGAATAGTGGGTTGTGCAGGAGCTCTCAAACTGCATCCATGCATTACAATATTTCAAGAGAACATCATGCAATCCAATTACCTATTAGAGATAAGCTTATTGTCAGCAAAAATCTGTAGTTATGAAGCAATTCTACATAATGTAGTAGCAGTGGCAGCATCAGTGTTTCCATAATGAAATTCTTTGTACTGCCTAGTTTCAAAATAAACTCTTTTTAATACATTTCTTTCTTTCTCAGGTAGCCTTTTTTTTTTTTTTATTGCTAATAACAATCCCCAGACAGTAATGACTGATGGCTGAGAGTCAATGAACAGCAACCATACAAAGCTTGAATGGTTCATAGCTGTTTTGTACAATGACTGACAGGCTGTGATTCACTTGTTTTGAAAACACATTATGTAGCAGATGACGATAACTTCCAATAAGTAACTAACAATAGTGTGTGTCGACGTTTAGTAATGTTCTGAATAAGGAAAACATTTGTGTTAAATTGGAACTAACAAAACCATTTTCATTATATAAATGAAACTGTGTGTATGCACACAAACTTCTGAACTGACTATCTCTTGTAATCTTCCTTTGACGTTTGACAAAAATTCTGCACATTTCCAATTTCAAAACAGTTTACAATCACTATGGATATCTCTTCAGCTTATTAATGATGAAGCCCTATCAAAACACAACTTTACCAGCACATCAATAAAAACTACAAACTTTCCTATAATCCAAGATACATATAAAGTGCACATTTGTGCAGATAGAGAATCAGACAAAAACTTACACCAACATTAAGGAATGGGTGTGTTTGTTGTTGCAGTTTTTATTTTAGGGCCATAAGCCAGTCTTAAACACTCCTCCACCCTAGTCTATCGTACAGAAGTTTCTTCTTCCAACTACCCTCAAGTACCAAATTAACTATTGTCATACTTCAGGACATATCCTATCAATCAATCCCTTCTTTTAGTCAAATTGTGCCAAAGTTCTTTATACCCCAATCTGATTCAGTACATCTTCATCAGTTAGACAATCTAACAAAATATTAAGGATTCTTCTACTTGCCACATTCAAAAAACTTCTAGGTTAAACTTGTCTATACTTTTACCATTCACATTTCATTCCAATATAAGGCCACATACCAAACAAATATTTCTGGAAAGACTTCATAATACTACAATATTTGTGGTAGATTGTTGCAAATTTATTTGTTGTACAAAAGCCTTTTTTTTATTCCCCCAACAATTACATTATTTAACTCTACTGCACCCAATTTCCTTTGTTTTTGTTTGCTAACTTATAAACTCTCTCTCCATATACCTACCTATTCAATTCAACTGATCTGCCAAGTTCTGTGGAAGCTCTGACATATTAACAATATTATAAGTAAAACCTAAAGTTTCAATTACTTGTCCCTGATATGTAATTGCCTTTTCAAACCTACCATTTTAAGAAAAAAATTATGAAAACACTGCATTCTTTTCTCAAAGTAAGTAAATCATACTACTAGCATATTCAGAATTACATCCGATGACTACTCAAACATTTATATCAGGGACATTATTGATAGATGTGAAGCATTGAATTAAAATTTGTGGTGTGGCCGGGAATCGAACCCGGACCTCCATGCTTACTAGGCAGACATCTTAACCGTTAGACTACCACACCACCAACGATTAAGGCGCCTTGGAATAGTCTATGTACAATTTCCCTCCACAACACAAACTTTAATTCAGCTTCTTTGTTCCAAAGTTAATTGCCACTACAGCCAAGGCTCTCCACGCAGCGGAATAGCACCTCAGCAATGGACATGGTGGAACAATCCTGTTATGGTGATATAAATATCAATTAATATGAATAAATAATCCCCGAGACGGATTTACGTCTCAAATAAGTCAAAGACATTATTGATAGATGTGAAGCGTTTAATTAAAATTTGTGGAGCGGCCGGGAATCGAACCCGGACCTCCATGCTTACTATTACATATTAATTGATATTTATATCACCATAACAGGATTGTTTCACCATGTCCATTGCTGAGGTGCTATTCCGCTGCATGGAGAGCCTTGGCAGTAGTGGCAATTATCTTTGGAACAAAGAAGCTGAATTAAAGTTTGTGTTGTGGAGGGAAATCGTACATAGACTAGTCCAAGGCGCCTTAATCGTCGGTGGTGTGGTAGTCTAACGGTTAAGATGTCTGCCTAGTAAGCATGGAGGTCCGGGTTCGATTCCCGACCGCACCACAAATTTTAATTCAATGCTTCACATCTATCAATAATGTCTTTGACATATTTGAGACGTAAATCCGTCTCAGGGATTATTTATTCATATTAATTTATATCAGGATTCACAGAAACTGTACTAACAACACACACTTAATGGAATCACTCCAAGCTTTTGATAAAAGTTTTACTCCGCTGCTGCCAAACTCTGCTGAGGCCCTCACCTGCTGCTGTTTGGCTTCTCACCAACTTCTTTGTAATGGACAGAATTTTTCCATTTTGCATTAATTATGAATATATCAAAATCTTTGATACCTGTCTTTTACTGCTAGTGCTTTATCACCTACGGTACACAAGTAAAATTAATATAATAATTCATTTCCCAATAATTCAAAGAGATCTGTATGAGATATTTCTGTGAGTACCTTTCTGTTATTTGATTTGAAGCTACCTCAATGCTGTCCACTCTTGATCTATTCCCTACATATATTACGGCCAAGTGGCAGAATTTACACAGTCCACCATAATAAGGAATTAGGGGCAAGTCTGTCAAGTAATTGTTTGATAAAAAGAACCCACATAACACACCTACTATAAATGTTTTGTAAGGTTCTTAGCTACACTGTTCTGTGTTTTTGCAGAAATATTTTACATGGCATTGGTACTGAGGTAAATTAAGATTTTCTATAGAAGAATAAAATATTTCAGTTCTATTTTAAAATGGCAATTATACTATTCAATGACTTGAGTAATATAATTAATAAATTAAAAAAGTAGTAATCCTTTAAATCTGGTAACTCATAACAATTCCTACATCAATATTAATCATTGAATATTGGTTTTAATTGTTGAAATCTTTAGGTTAATACAAAGACTTATGCTGTTTAAATATTGTTATTTGCAGCTGATCTTCACTATCTTACCTGGTTGTTGCTAAAATGCACTGTATTTAGAAATTTATCTGTCTCAATTTGCATACCCAGAGGAATTCTATCCGTCATCCAAGGTCATGAAAGTGTATGTTGAATGGTGTCGACAACTAACACATTACAACCTTCCTTCACTCCCTGATCTCTCTCTCTCTCTCTCTCTCTCTCTCTCTCTCTCTCTCTCTCTCTCTCTCTCTCTCTCTCTCAACAAATCTTTACAATTATCTATTCTTTTTTGTGTTTGCATATAATCCTTGGAATGCTTTTATGAAGCAGGCTGCCTGAGGAAACCTCTTTCCTCCATTATTAACCAGACCAACTTTTCTGTAGCTGCAGTCAAAGACTATTTTACAATTGATAAATGCTAGGTGTGTTTCCAACTTAATTCTCATCTGTTTTGTGTAATTGTCTCAGTGTGAAAATATCATCAGTCCAGGATTTACCTTTGTGGGAGTGTGCTTGCTGCTCTATAAAAATTTTATCAGATTTTTCAAAACCTTTCATTAATTCATTTTGCTACATATCTTCACATCTTGTAATGAATATCAAGGACACGGAGTCCTCTAATTATTTGTTCTTTAAGAGTGAGTTGTTATCTAACCTCAATTATTTATTGACATTCCAATCGGATTTGCCATGGTTAAAGTGAAATAATTTTGGCACATCTCCATTCTGCCGAATTCTCACCTGTACACCAGCAGGTTCCAGAGGATGACCATATTTGATTTTGGGTATCTTCCACCATACGCTAACAGTTCAGAATTTATTCCATTTAGTGAAAATTATTCCTGTTTATTAGATTTAAATTATAATTATAATACAATCCCCAGTTGGAAGTTCCATTTAAATATGTAACCTGGGTTTCGATGTCGATAACACCACCACCTTCCGACAATATGAAATAAAGGGTTCAAAATTAAGTGTCCAATCTCAAAAGAAATTAAAATTACAATAAAATATCTGCTGTGGTGAGATATGTTATTGTAATTTTAATTTTTTTTAAGATTGGACATGTAATTTTGAACACTTTATCTTATATCGTCTGAAGGAGGTGTCCTTTGCGATATTAAAACCTAGGTTAAAATCTAGCAATGAAAAGTCAAGGTTGGAATTGACAATATAGTAATAAGGACAGTTTACAACTCACCGCAAAGACGTGGCAACGAACTGTGACAGGCACAAAAAAAAAAAAGAGACACACACATACAACACTTTCAGCTATTGGCCATGGCCTTCTTCAGAAAATAGAACATACACACAATCGCACAGGTACACAACACAGTCACACCACCTCAGCTTTGGCTGCCGCACTTCGAATCATGCACTGTGGTGTGTAAATATGGGAAGGGAGGGAGGGGAGGGGGATAGGTAGAGTGCATTGTGGTGATGTGGATGGGTACAGCACAGCCTAGATGGGAGTAACGAGGTACAGCTGATGAATGAAGTGGGGATGCGGATGATGGGAGGAAAATAAGAAAAAAATAATAAATAATAAAATAAATCTATACTAATAATAAATCTGTAGGCCTGTTGCTGTTCACTTCAATCTTCAAAACTACTGGATGAATCTTCTTGCAGTTTTCACAGGAAAATTATCATGCGAAAAGAAGATATCATAATTTTAAGTGTTTTCAGTAACTGTCATGTCTGTTTGTTCAAGTATTAAAAACCTCTTATCACCAAAACTACTTCACGAATCTGAGCGTAACTGAACAACATATATACTTTGTTTCATAAAAATTGGAACCTGGAAAAAAAGAATATTGTAATTTCAAGTTTTTTATCTACACCCATCATGTCTGTCTGTCTCTTTGGACATGTTTATCTCCAAAATTACTTGACGAATTTTATGAGGTTTCCACACGTAACTAGAGCATATTGTGCGGTTATGTAAAAGCTTCAATAATTAAACTCAGATCAGAGAAAATTAAGATACCATAATTTAATCATTTCTTTAAAAGCCATTGTGTATGTTTATTTGTTGAGACAGTCTCCAAAAGCACTACACAAACTTTGGGTTTCCACAGGTAAATTGAGAATAGTTTGTAGAGTAATATAGGCTTTATTTAATCAAAATCAGAGAAGAGAAAGGAAAGATATAATTTGTAGTTTCTGGAGTATGCTATGCTTGAATTGCAGTGTAGTATAGCAAAGATGCTGTATTTTTTATTCTCATAACTAAGGTGTAATACACTAAAACAAGGGCTACGATTTTCCTTACAGCAGCAGTGTAGTGTGTTGAAATTGGCAATGCCCGTTGAATCCTTTTTGAAGAATCAGTCACATACAATGAGGGGAATCATAATTTGTGTTGATAAAAAATAATTAATGTTGTTCCAACCAGTAAATTAAAGAAGCCATAAGCGAATATTTCATTGTCAACGTTAACATACTAATCTGCTGCCACCACAAGTGAAATTTAACCCAGGTACAGCGCAAAAAAATAGCTTTTCTACTAGTTAGAGAGTTGCTTTACTGCACCAAAGAACTAATAGACGCCCCTGCTGGGTTATGACTATGGCGTAGTACAGAATGAAGTGACACAATCTTATCTCTAAGGATACCAACAAACATAGAACATAGCATTAGTGATTTCGCTTTATGTATCACGTTATTAACATTTCTTTGCTTCTTTTTGTATGTTTTATTTATGTTCAAAACATAACGACATTCCTTCATGTCTCTTAATTGTATTCATTTGCATAAGAGTAACCATCCACAAAAGAGCACTCCCCTTTCACCAGTACTACCCTCAACTAACAACTAAATTGCATCCTTTGGCAAGGTTTTTATTTTCTGTCCTCAAGTCAAGAAATGAGAGACATACTACCCAAGATCCTTCCCACCCCTCCTAAAGTGGTGTTCCACCACCCTCCCAACCTCCATAACATCCTAATCCATCCCTATGCCACCTTGAAACCCAGCCTACTGCCAAAGAGGTCATATCCCTGTGGAAGACCCTGGTGCAAGACCTGTCCAATCCACCCAGCACCACTTCCTATTCCAGTTCTGTCACAGGATTAGCCTGCCCTATCAGAGACTGGGCCACTTGTGAAAGCATCCATGTAATTTACCAACAGTGCTACAATCACTGTGCAGCTTCCTATATTGACATGACCACTAACCATCTGTGCATTAGGATGAATGACCACCGCCAAACTGTGGCCCAAAAACAAGGTGGACAACCCTGTGGCACAGCATGCAATGGAGCATATGCTTGATTTCAATGGCTGCTTTACAACACAGGCCAACTGGATCCTCCCTCCCACCACCAGTTTTTCCTAAACTGCACAGATGGGAGTTATCCCTACAGTACATTCTCCAATCCCAAAATTATCCAAGCCTCAACCTACGATAACTTCTCTTTTTCAATGTAAGGCATCTTACAATTCCTACCCCCCTATCCTAAACCTCTCCTATTTTGTGTGATGTGCATGTGCACACACATTTTGTATTGATATCTATTTTTATTTTATTTCTCATCCCTTACCCACCTTCCCACTCCATTCCTAATCTGCATCTCATTACTCTCATCTAAGCCATGCTATGCCCATCCCCCCCCCCCCCCACTGTGACACAATCTTCCTATCCCCCTCCCCTATTTACACATCGCAGAGCGTGATCTGAAGTGCGGCAGCCAGAGGTGACGGATGTACGACTGTTGTGTGCCTGTGTGAATGTTTGAATGTTCTATTTTCTGAAGAAGGCCATGGCCAATAGCTGAAAGTGTTGTTATGTGCCTGTCGCAGCTCGTCACGTCTTTGTGGTGAATTGCAAACTGTCCTTATTACTGTATTATTGAAATCTAGGTTACATATTTAAAAGTAACTTGCAACTGAGGACTGTTCTCTCTCTCTCTCTCTCTCTCACACACACACACACACACACACACACACACACACACACACACACACATACACACACACAGTCACTGACCAGCAGCCATGCATAAAGTATTAAGATTTCCTGTTTTTTAATTTCCTTGAATGTTTATTTTAATTCTGATTTCTCTCTTCCTCTACCTTTCCTCCGATATTTTTTTATCTATCGGGCCAAACTGCGTGGTCATCAGTCAGTAGCTTACAAACTACTTAAACCTAGGTAAACTAACCTAAGGACAACTCACATACCCATGCCCCAGGGAGGACTCGAACCTCCACGGCGAGCAACCGCGCGCTCCGCAGCAAGACACTTTAGACCGCTCTGCTACTCCACCGTGGCTCCCATAATTTCTTATAGTTCTTTGTTTTTATTAATAATTATACTTTCAATTCATTAAAGGCAATGAACACACTCAGTTTATTCTAGTGCCATTAATGGTATCTTCTCCATTATTCCCAATCAATTAGTGGATCGATTCTTTACCTAGTCTTGCATTTAAGTTTCATTCAAAGATGACATGATCAGTGCTTTTATTTTATTTATGTGTTTCTTCAATTCTTTGAATATTGATTTATTTAAATGTTCTATCAAATTTCAGTCTCAATGTGATGTTTCTTTCATTTAACAGTGCACAATTCCATATGTTATTTTCCCATTTTTTATCAATAGTGCCTCTTTGTTTAGGTGCCACTCCATTTAATAACAAGAGGTAAAAATCTAGTAATTAAATACTTTTGAACTATTCTTTATCCATAACCAACGAAATAAAATTTGAAATAACACTACATGTGCTTTGAATAAAATAAACAATTGTGTTTACAGCTATCAACTGGAATGCTAGAAGAGTAAATAATGAAACATCACTTTAGTATAGTGCGTTACCTAACTGAATTTTTATGCCACTTACATATTTCACACTGCCACAAATACTAACACGAACACAGCTCTAGACATTCCTCCTGTAACCCAATCCCAAAACATACTATTCAGTCAGTTATGTATAAAAGATTATGATTCTTTACTAAGACATTACTACTTCTTTCTGACATCTCATCAAGACAGTATTCTAATAATTCAAATATAGTAAATGACTTGGCAGCCTACAAGCAACACTAAAAGAAAAACACAGAACAGCAGTGTTGCAAATAAACCATACAATTTACTTTTAAGGCCATTTCAAATTTATAAAAAGCATTTAAAACAGCCTAAAAAGAATAATGCTGTCAAATGAATAGGGACAGAACATTAGCATCAGCCCATAACAATTTTCAGCACCAGGGAGTTATCTTGTGACATCACTCAACACACCAAGCAACCTACAAGGTTATTCATACTGGAGTGTGGCCTACATTTGGCCTTGCCGTGCCAGGATCAGATATACCCCTCCGATATATGACCACAGATTTAGAGGATCTCGAGGGACGCACGAAGCGAGTCCAATCTTTGATCTTCGTGTGGTATGTAGCAGTAACCTGTGCCTACAAATCAGGGACACAACAAGACACATACATGCACAAAATGGGATGACTCAGGAAATTTTGTGGGGAGACAAATAGTAGAACAGCCTCACACATTGTGAAATAAAAAATGATGACCTTTCTGATTTTAGAACAAATGCTTTTACTCCATTTGCTTTCCACAACTAAGAAGAGAACTTTGTTTGGTGATGCTTTGGGAAATCTTAATAATGGGATTCTGAAAATGCTGCCGAGTCTATTAAATTGATAAACAACATTAAACTGTTGTGGAGTACTGGAACTCTAATACATAACAGGTTCCAATCACAATTCTCCATTACCTGGCCTCTATATATTCCCATCCGTTTGTTTCTCCTCACTAGACATGCTGTTTCAGGAGTAGTAGTAAAAATGTAAGGAGGTGGTGTGTAGACAAAGTGCAATAAAAAGCCATATCACATGTGTCTAATTTCTATTGGCACAGCTGTTTCTACGCAACCCAGATAAAATTTAAGTAAATGCAAATAAGGATGTTTGAAGTTGATTTTCAAGTATTCCACCACCAACGTCAAAGCACATTTGACTTCTCTTGATAAAACCATGTGTAGCTCTTCTGAGGTCATCTTTGAATTCTTTTTAAGAGCTGTACTGCTCATAATCTGAATGATGAAATCAGTTCTTGTGTTTACTCCTCCCCCCCCCCCCCTCCTTCTCTCTCTCTTATCTTTTCCCTTCAACTACCTGCCACAGGTAAAAATCAAAAGTGAGTGAGGTCTGGGGACCCTTATCCAATGACAAAATTTCAATTGTCTATCTTCATCTCCTACTACAAGGTGTTGAATGAGCTGTAAATTATGCGGATGGAATCCATGCATGTGCTACTTATGCCATACTTGAACACCAATATGTGCATAAATTCTAAGTGAGTTTGTTGAAGGTTCTGGGCACTGTATCAGTGTCATGCAGCAACACAGGATTTCCAATTACAAACCCCTTAAACGAATACCTTATCAACAAACTCGCTATGTGTAATTAAGTGCAGCATGTTTCAGTGCTATAGTGCAGTAGAGTAGGCCAAAAAATCGCAATGAAAACATCAATGTAGACTGAAGCACAACTTCACAACATTAACATCAACACTATGGCTGACGTTCTATGAATATGCTGGTAGCTAGCCCCTAGTAACCAGTGTACTAACACATGAAACAAAGATGAACTGAATTCAGTTGTATCTCTGCACATGAAATATGGCATTTTTGTTGCAACATGTCAACATGAAATTCAGACACTCTCCACCCCCCCTTTTCCCATCTATCTGGATTTGTTTCATTTAGCAGACATTACAGTTAGATTTGCCAAGTGAAGCAACCTCACATGCATATCTTTTACTCCACTACTTTTCTAAATAACATTCCTAAAGAGTCACTTAATCTTGTAGCTTTTAATACATTGTAACCTGTAGACGAGAACTGTTTAACAGATTTTAGTAATCTTGGTAAGCTTCCCAGTGTCAAAATTATTACACTACTATGCATTTTTTAAAACATTTTATCAGAAGATTTTTTTAATCATGTCTTAATGCTGATTCCAGAAATGATTTTAGTTTTGTTCCATCACATCAGGTTTTTACACAAAATAAATTACATTTCAAAGAATAGAACTAATTTATTCAAGCAAACCTGTTTTTATTTCCTTTCATACTACCCATCTTATCTGCCTTTACCATCCCTCTTTAACATCCACCAATAGTCAGTCATTGCATTTTCATCCCATATTCCCTGGTATTTTTTCTACATCATCCTAATGTCCTCGTGGAAGCATGCACCATGCTCTTCACTGTAATGTCCCAGATTCCTCAAAAACTATTCGATATGGGAGTGCAGAAATTAAAGTTTAACACTCATATTGCAGCGCAATTTCTGGATGTTTTCTAATTTTGTTTCAACAATACTATTATAATTTGGATCTTTCTTCTTTCCCAGAAATTTTCAGTGACAGATCTGAAGCAAGTCAATGCACTCTTTTCTCTCTCATTTTCAAATTGTTCATCCTTTGTCACTTCACGAATTTCAGGACCAACAAAAATTCCAGTGGTTACCTTTTCTCGTGTGATGAAATTCACCCTCATCAGATGCTACTTGAAGTAGAGCCTTCTTGTGGTAGAGCCTTCACAAATTACATCATCAAATCTAATTTGATATGTAGTGGAGAAAGAAAACTTTCAAGGGCGCCACAAGGAGTGAAATGCTTCTGCTCTAGCCAATCTCTTATACTCCAATGCCAATGTTTCACTAGGCTGTCACTCTGAGGTGGTGGTGTTACACCGTATGGTGGTTTTAGGCATTATCATCACTACCAGTAGTGCCTCTGGCAGTATAACTTTCGAACCCATCTGGTCCAATGTTCTCAAAATCAGCTATAGAGGGACAAGCACATTCACTTCATGTGGAACAGACCTAATTGTAGAAGGAATATTTTGCTACACAATGTGCTCCTTATTTTTTGCACTGCATCACTGAACGTTGACTAAACGGAAGTAACAGTCATTAAAGTGGTCTTTTGACTCACTCCAAACCATAGGAATTGCAAATGACACATGATTTCTTTTCCTAAGTCCATAAACTCAAACCCAAGACAGGAATAAGACAAACTTTGTTGGTGCCCATGAGTTATCCTGGTCTATAAGTTCAAATAAGTGTAATAAATTTTCACAAATTTTGTTCCCATTTGTTGCTTAAGCACTATGAAGTAAGAGAAAATATCAGGAATATTTATACATTTTCAAGTCGACATTATCATACATGGAACAAGCATTATACGGAAGTACAATAAAATTCAGAGCATCTTTTTTTTTTTTTTTTTTTTTTTTTTTTTTTTTTTTTTTTTTTTAATTGATTTCCCACTAAAAAAAGAACACAAATCACTGCTCTGCAAGAAATATTAGTGTACTTATTTGTAAAAAACTGGCTTGTAAGTCTGTAGAGTGACATTTCCCTATCCAAGACCATTAAATGCAACTGCTTCCATAGCAAAAAGGCTGTACGTGTTATACAAAACCTAAAAACAGTTCTGGAATCAGGATACGAAATTGAGTTAAAAACACATTTTAAATTTTAATCATCTGATACCATGCAAACTAATGTTACCTACAACCACTGGTGATTCAGTGCCGACCATTTATTCCGGGTGCCCTAACACGCACACATGCACACGCACATGTGCACATATACATGCACTCACACACGATTATTTTCTTTTACATTCTGTAAGTTTTCTATTTTTGACCTTCACAATATTTTAAACACAAGAATTTCCTCAATCCTTTATTACCAACTTGGATCTCATTGTACAGAATAAGTCATGTAAATTTATTTTCTGTGATGACACTTTAACTAAAAACTATTTCTTGTGTAGCTGTAATAAATTTTTACTATGGTACCGGAAAATCAGGCATTTTAGAAGTGTAAGACAAAACTGTTGTGTGAATAAATAGACTACTTATTTTACTTGCAAATGTAAATAATGTGATCAATTATTTAACCATTTAGCCTTTACTGTTCATTCTATTTGTCTCCTCACTGCTATTTGATATACAAATGCATTACTGACTTTATGTGCAAAAAGACACACACACATACACTGGATGCATAGACAAATGCAAGTGAGAAATGGGGAATATCAGGCAATCAATCATGCTGTAAATAACTAATTAAGGCATATATCATGTATTTTTAAAACCAATGAAAAAGACATAAGTAACAGAGCAATTTCTTACTTTGAACGTGCAATAAAATTCATCAGATTCAATATACAGCGTGATTCAAAAACTGTACACACTGTTCAACTGTCCATAAGTTCCAAATTCATTGATGGAAAGTCTCATTTTTGATATGTCAACATTTTACTGCTCAAACAGTTGCCATGCTGGTTGTTTTGTTTCTTTTTACTATGTTAAGAGTTGCCATGCTAGCACTGTTTTGTTTTCAGTTCTGGGAAAGAACATTGAGTGCAAGGCAGATATTTAATTAATGGAAGGAAATTTAGAAGTGGTACATTAAGTATGAAAACAATGAGGTTCAAAAAGAGCCACCAACACATGTAACATTTATGTTCACTTGAAACAAATTTGAAGTCTGAGACAACCAATAACAACAAGTCCAGGGAAATTCCATGCTGTGTTTACAAGATATCACTTGCTCACCACAATAGTATTTGAGAATGTATCAGTGAAAGCAGGATGAATCACTCAAATTTTCAGTGCATTTTGAACACTATGATGTTTAAGTGCAACAACCCAATATTGCTACATACAATGGAGGAGGACAACTAAGATCACAAAACAGGGAGTGTATTTAGAGATAACTTTGTGGTCTGATAAGGTGCAATTTCGCTCTGAGAGACTGTACCACCACAAGTGCATCTATAGGACCACCTGCAAGTACATCTGCTCAGGGCCATTAATTTGTGAGGTGTGATATGGGTTATCTTATTAGAATTTGACAGGCTAATTCTTGTTTTGTGGTATAGTTACCAGTGAGATGTACTTTAAGAATCTTTGTGACGTGTTTTACCTGTCACCTTTGACCTTCATGGGAGCACAAGACACCAGAATCATGTGAAGAAAAACCTCAAAGAAAATCTAATTTCCTTGTGGCCAGTTCTAAAGTATCTACCATCCTCTCCAAACTTAATGCCTCTGAACTTTTACATTTAGGCAACATTAAGTGTCGTTTGCAAACAAAATCCACTCAGTGTATGAGCTTCAAAAAATACGGTAAACATTCCTGTACACACATTCAACAAGGCACATTGTAGTCAGTAGTTCATGCAGCAATTCAGTAGCATTGCCAGTGTAATGGTGTTAAAGGTGACCACGCCAAACATATATATCGATTTCAAAACCTTGAAGTTGTACTTTTATTGAAAGTGAGATGTTGTCATTGGATAATTTCAAATTTATGCTCTTTGGATGTTTATCTAAAAATATATGCGTCTATTCAAGGGTTTACACAACAAGTTACATGTGACTTTCTCATTTGCCACTGTCTACTGAAGAAAAAAATAGATTCAAATTTTAACCTGTCTGCTTTGAGGAAGGAAGGTTATGGTGTAACGTCCTGTCAACAACATGGTCATTAGAGAAGGAGCTTATGCTTAGATTTTTGGGTAAGGATGGGAAATGAAATCTGCCATGTCCTTTCAAAGGAATCATCCCAGCATTTGCCTGGAATGATTAAGAGAAATCACAGGAAACCTAAATCTGGATGGCCAGAGGTGGATTTGAATGGCTGTCCTCTCAAATGCCTGTCTGCTTTGTTCAATTACATCATCATCGTTACCTCCACTATAACATTAAGAAACAGCGCTTTATATACAATGTACTTATTCATAACAGTTCTTCCCCTTACATTTCATTGGACCAGTAACTTACATTTTAAATTTCATTGCAAAATTTTCTGTCGTACTATTCACTGCCTGTGAATCAACTGAACATTAACATATTATGCATGTATAGGTGAAAATTTATCAGAATTGATAATAATGAATAGTTCTACCACTTCATGGTGAAACAGTTTCATGCTGGAAATAGGAAACTCCAATTTTTTTTTATTTTTCTGGTTTATTTTTTATTTATTTATTTTGCCATTTTTGGTTATACATACCTATTCGGTTAAGCAATCAGATGGTCTCATATGCCAAAAATTGCCAAGAACTGAATTAAAAAAAAAAAAACATTCAGGCAGAGCTGCGGCAGTTATGTTATCTAAATAAGAGAGAAGCTGAAGGTTAAGCAAGAAAGACTTGACATTTAATGGCCATCTCCCAACAGAAATAACTTTGTATGAAGACAATGATTAAATTCTACAAAGAAACATAAAAGGATGACCCTACTCTAAAAACTGGAATTCAACAAACCTACGACACTGAGTGTCAGCTTAGTATGAAATTATCACACTCACTTTCCATTCACCGACGTTTCAAATTAACTTTTGGTTAAAAATAAGAGTTAAATTTAAAAAAAAAAAGTTTTTATTGTTTGTTAATGTAGTGCCATTTGAAAGCCATTTCTCTTTTTAGAAAATGTAATTATATTTGCATATATTTGCATTATATTTGCATTTATCTGTCAAAATTTGTGTATCTTTTGTGAGTAATATCTATGTGATATTGATATCATCATGGTAAAACACTGCAATGAACTTTAGTAAACAAAATTGATGAGCCACAGACAGGCACACAGAAGAAACAGTAAAAAACACAAGTAAAATACCAGGTGATCAAAAAGTCAGTATAAATTTGAAAACTTAATAAATCACGAAATAATGGATAGAGAGAGGTAAAAATTGACACATGCTTGGAAACACATGGGGTTTTATTAGAACCAAAAAACAAAAAAGTTGAAAAAATGTCCGACAGATGGCGCTTCATCTGATCAGAAAAGCAATAATTAGCATAACAAATTAAGACAAAGCAAAGATGATGTCCTTTACGGGAAATGCTCAATATGTTCACCATCATTCCTCAACAATATCTGTAGTCGAGGAATGTTGTGAACTGCACTGTAAAGCATGTCTGGAGTTATGCTGAGGCATTGGTGTCTGATGTTGTCTTTCAGCATCCCTAGAGATGTCGGTCCATCACAATACACTTGCGACTTCAGGTATCCCCAAAGCCAATAATCGCACCGGCTGAGGTCTGGGGACCTGGGAGGCCAAGCATGATGAAAGTGGCAGCTGACACACAATCACTACCAAACGATGTGTGCAAGAGGTCTTTCACGCGTCTAGCAATACTTTGCCCCCCCCCCCCCACCCATCGCCATTTTTCTGTGATTTATTAAGTTTTCAAATTTATACTGACTTTTTGATTACTCGGTATTTTGGCCATAGTCTATCAAGGGGGGGGGAGAGGGGGGGGAGAGAGAGGGGGGGGGGAGAGAGAGAGAGAGAGAGGGGGGGGGAGAGAGAGAGAGAGAGAGAGAGAGAGAGAGAGAGAGAGAGAGAGAGAGAGAGAGAGAGAGAGAGCACACACACACACACACACACACACACACACACACACACACAAATATGACTAAGGTTGTGGAGAAAAGCTTTTAGTCATGTTTGTGTAACTGTCCTTTCTGCTTGCCTGACTGCAGCTCAGCAATTGTATTTAAGGCAAGTTGAAACCTATCCTCCTCATATTATTGATATTCCAACTTTGACTCTCCACTGTAATTTCATTGTAAGTCACATTATTTTATCTGTGACTGCAGCATTCAGTTGTCACCTAAAGATGGCATAAGAAGACGAATTCCATTTAGTGACCAAATGCAGTAAATATTATTTGCAGACCATTAAAAAGTATTTCATTTTGAATATTATTTCTCGTGTTCTACAAAGCACCAACAGAAAAGTCAATAAATTATACAAACAAATAACTTCCTATGCAGAAATACTAATTCAACTAGTGAAATGTGAAACTCCAAAGGTTAATTTTACATCAAATTAATAATTATGTTCTTATTTCCAGAATGAAACTTTCACTCTGTAGTGGAGTGTGCACCAATATGAAACTTCCTGGCAGATTTAAGTCTCATGTTCCAATTTATGTGCCCAAATTCTCTCCCATTCATTCATCCACACCGATACTTAAGGTGAAAAAAAAAAACGTTTGTTTTTCAAATTAACAGCAAGATGTAATATCTTTAAGCATTTTCCATAACCGATAAGTGAAGTAAATATTTATCCTGATCAATTACACCTGAATAAAAGTGAGAAAAGTTCATCACAAACCCATGACAAACAGATCACACATGAAGAGAGACTCCCATTCATCATTTAAGTCACTTGTTTTAGGTCCATTGGGTCTATTGGAAAATTTCTAAAAATGCACAAATGGTTAAAAAGAAATATAGATAAATTTAGGTAAGAAGTGGCTGAATAAAACTAATTTTGGATTTAATTTGGTAAAAGCCTGATTTGATCATCTGTTGTGACAGTAAGGAAGGAAATGAGAGGGCAAATTTTTTTTTGCAGAAAGAAGGAATTATCAATGAAAAGTTAAAATATTCTTTATATACAGTAAATACATGGTGTGCACTATATTTCATGATTTATGCCTTTTTATGTGGTGCTGTGCTTGCATGCACCATACAGCTAGAACTTACTGATTCAGAGCTTTGTCAGTATAAGAATACATAATAAAAACAACTATGAACTACAAATTCATCAAAATATTCTTTACACTAATCTTGAGACTTTCCATATCCTTACTACTTTCATCTAACAAAAATTTACCAAGCTACTATGTATGGTGACAGACACCATAACTAATACCGAGCATTACAGTCCCAAAACAGTCACTTGCCACTCAAACAAAAATAGAAATTTTTATCTAGTAAATTTAACATTCCATTACAAATAGTGAAAAGTAACACACAATATATGCAGTAAGAAGTACTTCAAACATTACTACTTCTTGAGTACAGTATTGAGAATACAAAGTCACATTCTTCTTGGTATTATCCTGCTTTGTAGACGGCACACTTTCATCGCAGACCCAATACTCGGTGCCGAGGTTTTCTTTCAATGACAGCTAAAGAGCACCAATGACACATGCATCATTTGCTAATAAACTGTTCTGGTAACTTCCTGTGTCTTTTACAATAAAGTATACAGACCAATTCACTTCTCACTTAAGTGTGGTGAAATTATACCAGATGAAGACTCATGAATTGGACCTAGTCAATCTCATTCAAAACTTGAACCATATAATAAAAACAGTTTAGAATTCACTGAAAAGACATAATGACAAGCTGTGACAGGTACATAAAAAAAGACACACACATAAAACACTTAAGCTATCGGCAATGGCCTTCCTCAGAATATAGAGCATTCACGTAATCACACAGGCACACAACACAGTCGCAGAACTGTCATCTCCATCTGGTGCAATCCAAATCACGCTCTGCAGTGTGCAGGTAGGAGAGGGAGGGGCGATAGGAAGGTTGTGTCATGATGGTGGAGATGGATACAAAACAATCTTACAGCGCATGTACGTATTAGATGCGTGGAACGAAATGCAACTTAGGAATGGAGTAGGGAGGGTGGTGAGGGAACAAACACACACACACACACACACACACACACACACACACACACAAAGCCACAGTATGATAGTGGCCATTCTCAGGCACAGCGTGCAGCAGAGCATATGCTTGATTTCAATGGCCGCTTCACAACCTGGGCCATCTGGATCCTTCCACCCACCACCAGCTTTTCTGAACTGCACAGATGGGATTTATCTTTACAGTACATTCTCTGGTCCCAAAATTTTCCAGGTAACTTCCCTTTTTTCCACACCCAACAGTTCCTACTGCTATATCCTACTTATCTTCCTCCCCTCTCCATTCCTATGCTACACCTCATTCCACAGAACTAATACATACATGTTCTGTAAGGCCGTACTATATCCTGTCCCACCACCACAACGTAACCTTCATTTCCCCCTTCACTCTCCTATTTCCACAGCACAGAGCGTGATTCGGAATGCAGTAGCTGTAAATGAAGGTTCTGCGACTTTACGGTGTGTCTGTGTGATTGTGTGAATGTTCTATATATTCTGAAGGAGGTCATGGCCAATAGCTTCAATGTTGTACATGTCTGGCTTTTTTATGTGCCTGTAGCAGCTTCTTGTTACATCTTTATGGGCAGTTGTAAGCTGTCCTCATTATATTGTTTTATTCCAACCTAGACTTTCTATTATTAGATTTCACCCAAGACTTGATCAACTGCAATTTGTAAACTAACACTATAGCTGTTACATAATACAAGCAGTTTTTAAAGAAACTGAATTCAAAAAAATACGTTTTTTAATGAACCAGTTACTGTCACATTTATTTTAATCTCCACTGGTTGACTACATATCTTCAAAGAAATATATATGTCAGACATCAGTTGAAAAAGAAATCCTCCTCTTATTTGACTAAATAGAAACAGAAAAGAATAATGTTTATCAAAAAATATAATCTTGCAAAATGAAGAGTAATATGATCATTGCAGAGAAAGATACAATAAGAAAGTAAAAGAGTGTGGAAAATGAAAAAAAGAGTGGGCATTTCTAGATTAAGACAACAGATTTGCTATATACCAACCATTGCCAATTTACCTTCCTTGGCATACAAAACACCACCTACACAGCGAGAATTTGTTGTTTTCATTGTTTTCTGTGTATCTGTCAAAAACTTAATACTTCTGTTAAGTAAACATCCCCTTTACAACCGAGTTAACTTGCATTCTATCAAAAATTTAGAGTAATTAAAGAAGTTCTTAATAAACTTCATAAAGTGAAGTCCATAAAAAAATGAATTACATCATAATACTGACATGTTCCTCTTCTAGAAATGGCAGGATTTCCCACCTTACAGCTCACTTTCCATTAATACATTTATCTTGAAGTAAGAAGAAATAGTATGGTTTAACATCCCATTGACAGCATCATCATTATAGTCCGATTAAAATTACTTGCCAGTTGACATTTGTCATGTGGCGCTACAATGTTGCCACATAGGCTAGTGTCCCACAAACACAGCAGGGTCACTTAAAAACTGCTGTTAATATTATTTTATAATGCAGGGAAGTAAGTGGATGCCAATAGTTAAAGGTAAAAAAGTTCTATTGACAGCTTATTTTAAGTGGTCAGTGAATAAACAGCTGCAGTAGATGCATTTTGTAGTTCTCAATTTGATCCCAGGTTGTAACCAAACACACAATATGTACTACGTATCCAGCAAAATGGTGTTCAACCATCTCCAGAAGAAATAAAATCATTATTTCCTTGTCCAGACTGAATAAAGCTTGCCTATATGATCAAAAACAAAGAGAAAAGTTCCAGATAAAGTGCTAAGAGCAGACTGTAATTTCTAGCTATCACTGATTAGCCTACCCAAAAATATCCTCACGCTGGCTAGTGGTTACACAAGCTGTCATGTTACAAACCAATCTGGTGTCCTGCTTGGCACGTAATCACAGGTTATTAATTACACAAGCCGATTTGAATTGAAAAAAGAAATTAATATAAGATAAAAAATAAGAGGGAATAAAAAAATTTAATATCATTGTGAAACATGCGTGAAAGGTATCAGAACTTAAACAAACCAATTAAGTTAATAAAAGCAACAACCAAAGCTATTTTTATTCAGAAATTAAAATAATTTTATATGACAAGATTTGAACCAATGATCTTTAGTATATGCAGCCACATTCACATTCACTACAAATCACAGCAGATACCCAGTACAACCATGAAATGCAGCTTCAGAGGGCTCATTCTCTCATAAATCATATGAAGCTTTACTAAATGTAAATTGAGGTCCCTAATATAGCATCTGTATGTGAGACATTAAATGGAGCACTGTATGAAAGAATTCACTAGTGTATTTCATTAACAGCATTGTCTTTATTTATTTTTTGTGTGTGTGTGTGTGTGTGTGTGTGTGTGTGTGTGTGTGTGTGTGTGTCATAAAGTGATGAAATGTGAAATAAAAAGGGTGCACCTATGAATCAGCAACAAAACAAATCAAGAAAGAGCCAGATAAGAAATGTCGATAGCTCTGATTTGAGGACAGCAGCTCCATTGCATGAATTGTCAACTAGTAATTTTAATCAGACTATAGTGATGGAGCACAAGCTCTGTGTGGTTTTTTTTTAAGGACAGGGGAAGAAATCAGCCATTTCCTTTGAAAGGAATGATCCCAGTATTTTTCTGGAGTGATTAACAGAAATCACAGTAAACCTCCACCGGGAAAACCACAAGCAGATTTGAATCTGGATTGCCGTCCTCTGAAATTCAAGTCCAGTCTGCTAACAACTGTGTCACCATGCTCAGTCATTAAACTTTTAACTTGTAGTGTCAATAGCTATATTTAATGAAATAATGTATTCTTTAATAATCATAAGTTTTCTACTAAATAGGTTTTTCTCAATATTTCAACTATGTTATTTCATTTCTCACAAAACCCCTCTCAATGCATATTCACTTTCTATTTTATAATGTGACATTTCACACTGTACTAACATTACAGCTACATCAGTTACAAATGTACAAGTTAACCTAGCAATAAGCATTCTGAAATATTAAAGCAGGTACAGTATCAACAATCTAATAATTCTCATACTGACAAATTGTCTGAACAAGCAAGTTAGCACTACCTAATACCTACATAAAGAAGAGATGCTGAACAGGTCCATTGTAAAATTTCTTTCCATGCACTTACCTCAGTGATTTCTATAAGTTCATTAGTTTGTTCATCAAATATGTCACCATAACATTTTCCACCAATTGAACATTTGTTGAATGTCATTATATTCTGCAACAGAATATTTATATTAAGAATTATGATGTTTATATCTATACACAAGAACAAAATGTTAAAATAATTTAAAAATCAGAATGCAATCATACTTGAATAGATGAGTACACACATGGACACACTAACAGAAAATAAAGGTCCAGATGAAGTGTGCATTATGTAAGCATGGTTTCTCTTATGAAATTTTTTCAGGTTGACAATTTATATATCAAATAAAGATGAAAGTATGTTTCTTATAAGCAAATAATCACTCTTAGAGCCCAACATCAAAATAAAATAATACAGGCACATAAGCAATAAATAATGATTTTAGCATCAATTAATGAAGATTTTTACTGCGGATCACTTGAGAAACTGATCAGTGGATTACAGAACAGGTGCAGAGAAATGATCTCAAATGTGTGGTTTTCATTCACAAGCGCACACAACCACACATTGTGAATGTTACAAAACAACTCCTTCAAACCTTTGGCTAACTGACCTTGCTTCTAGTGATTTTCATCTCTTTTTGCATCTGAAGTCATTTCTTGGTTGTAAGTATTTTAAGAATGATGAAGATGTAAGTTCAATGAACAGTCTGTAAGCTCTGATGAGTGAACATGTGGCAGATATCTGGTAGGGTAAATGAAAAGCAGACACCATGGTCGAAGGAACATGTGAAGAAGGCAGAAAAAAAAAAAAAAGAAGAAAGCCTGGCATGAATGCAACAGAGACCAAACAAAAGGAAATACCAGGAAAGTAAAAAATAAGTGGAAACAAGTGGTAGCAAATGTTCAAATGTTTGTTACGCTTAAGGAACTTAACTGTGGGGTCATCAGTCCCTAAACTTACAAACTACTTATGAACTAGCTTATACTAAAGACGACACAAACATCCGTGCCAGAGGGGGGGGGGGGGGGGGGGTGCGAACCCCCCGACGAGGAATGGCCTTGCACATCGTAGCATAGCGCCTCAATGCAGAAGGAAGGAGTAAAAGCCAGAAGAAAGTCACCTAAGAGTTGCAAAAAGATGTTAGCAGTGGTAAAAGGATGATATATGGAATTACAAAGAGTATGAGGAAGGAAAAAACATACACAAAGCTGGTGAAAGGGGAAAGTGGAGAGTTATTACCACAACCAGAGGAGATAAGGAAAAGATGGAAAGAATACTTTGATAAATTACTAAATGTGAAGAATGGCATCGGAAAAGAAACAGAAATATGGCAGAGGGACAGGTTTCTGGAAGAAAAGGAGGATGTAAAGATGTAGAACTAGCTCTGCGAAAAATGAAAATGGGAAAGGCACCTCAGTAGATGAAATTACGGTGGAGATGATAAAGCCACATGGACCAGTTGGGCCACAGTGGCCAAGTAGGTTTATAAGATGGATTTAGACTCAGAAATGCGTCCCTGAAGAATGGGGAAAGGGAATAATAATCCCAGTTTTCAACAAGAGTGGCAAGAAGTATGTGACAAATACTGAAGGAGAGAAAGAGAGATGTGACACTCTCCAGGCAAAGTATGAAAAAAGCTCCAGCTGTGTCAAACAAGTTGGAAGAACCGATTGATTTAAGAACGTGAAAGAGTTAAGAAACTGATTTATTATTTGATATATATATATACCACCTATTCCTGAGATACATTATATAGGGGAACATGAGGCAGAATTGAAGTTCCTGTTGGAGGGAGATGTGCTTCAGCACATTCCATGCAGTCACAATATCAATGAGGCTGCTGTGGCCTATTAGCTAAAGTGCCTGCCTAGTAAGTAGGAGGTCACGAATTCAAAGCCTGGCCACAGTAGAAATTTTAATTCAATGTATGTTCCTCTATTCAATGTCTTTGATATATTGAGACAAAATACCCTTGAAATTTATTTATTACTTGAATTTTATTTACATTTATCAATTTTCATTGTGCAGCTAAAGTATTCATATTTGGTTTCTCTTTTAGAAAATCCCCTTCTTTACTATGATGACAGAGACACCTCTTGTTCAATGTATGATTAACTTTTGGGGAGAGAGAGCTTCCATTATACAATAACGAAAAGTCTGGAAAACACTGGATTCTGCCATTTGCCGCAATGATGTACTTCAGTCTGAGCAGAAGGTCAAATTACCTCACCTCTGAAAGAAAATTTCAATCAAGACACGTAAAAAGTCACCACATTAGCTGTCAGTTGGTACTGAATTAAATCAATGGGGAAAGATGAAAATTTGTACCCATCCAGGATTCAAACCAGGATCTCCTGCTTACTATGCGGTGGCTCTGACCACTATGCTACTAAGGGCACAGTGATCACCAGAAACTGCAGTGACTACCTCAGCATGCTTACCAACAGATCCAAATTTTCAGCTTATCCGCACGCTACTGACATAGTGGCCATGAACATTTTCACTTGTGACATCGTACCGATTCCTGTAGGAGTTTGGGCCTTGTGTGCATTCACATTTAAGAAAGGCTCATTAGGACAGATAGCAACTCACCATAAAGATGATCGCTGAGCCACAGACAGCCCCATAAAATAGACAATAGTATTCACACAAAATTTCAGCCAAGGCCTTCATCGGAAAAGGATACACACACATTCACACAATCATTCAAACGTAACTGAGGCACACATGACCCTCTCTGGCTGCCCCAGGCACCATGCATCTTGATGGTGACGGAGAAGGGGAGCAGAAGGAAGTGGTGGGTTGAAGGACAGAAAAGGAATGTTCCGTATTACGTGCAGGATTGTAAAGACTCTGATAGGCAGGAATGTGAGATGCAGCTTGGAATACAGTAAAGGGAAGTGGCAGGATTGTGAAAAGGGGAGGTGTAGAGGTGTGTGTGTGGGGGGGAGGGGGGGAGGTAAACTGTAAAACAATGAAAATAAAATTGTTTATATGCGTCGAATTTGGCAGAGATAGCCAATGATCCTTTCTTCAGTGGGGATACTCAAGAACTGAACTCTTACGGGGATTGGCAAACACCCGGAGTAATAAGTGAAAATAGGCAAGTAAACTACATCAGTGGTGCATGTATAAGTTGAAAATTTGCATCAGGCAAATAGCAGCTAGTATTGGAACAGAAAAATTTTAATTAATACAGGTGAGTAGGAACAACAATTGAATTATGTAGTAATACAGTTTTAGTAGAGTGTCATTTTAGAATATCATATCAAATACCAAGGAGTGGTGTTGCAAAGTTATATGAAATGTAACGAGCACAGGATGGTGGTAGGGAAGATTGATTGGTTTCTTGGAGACTGTGTATAGAGTACTAGTTTGACCCTTTCGGTAATACCTACCATGACAGATTCAAAGATGACAGTTGTGTTGGATAAGGAAGCTAAGAATTTATTGCAACCCCCCGCCCCCCCCCCCCCCCAACATATCACTCTAATGATAACTGTAAATGAAAAATTTAATTAATTACAGCAAGCACAGGGGCATTTATGCTATCTTTCCACACTATATAGGCAAATGAAATGTCCATAAACTGCATTATGTGGTATTATGTAAAGTTCCACATTTCACGAACAGTATGGACATGAATGTAATTTTTTTGAAAGTTGCTGTGTTTGACTCTGTAATGCATAAAGTTAATTTAAGCTATGGAATGTTTAACTAAATGCTACCTAACTAACTTGGGTCATCTTTCTGGCTCTATTTTTTAACTACTTCCCTTACAACAAAATGCTTCAATTTTACTATATTTCATTCAAATACATTGTATGGCACATTGACACATCTTCCAATAATTTTTCACCCACCAGCCTATTTCCCAATTGAAGTCACAATCTGATTTTATTTATTTTTTAATTTTATGAAGTTCAAACAGTGGTTTTTGTGTAACATTTTAACTATAGACAAGGATCACACTGTCATCAATAAAAATCCCTTATGACTATGCCATTCCACATAACCTCCAGTATTAAAACAGGAAGTTCTAAGCATCAACCAGCTCTCTTTGACAATGGTTTGAGATTCCATGAAACAAAAATTTATGCAAGAAGACAGGTATCTTGAGTGAAACAAAATTCTGGAAATGAAGCACAAAATTTTCTGAAACATAAATAACTGTACAGACTGTAGCTGCCTTTTTCAACCTTAACACTTGCTACATATCCAAAATCCTGCACTAGTAATAATGGCAATGTGTTTTCAGAGCCAGGGACACTTAATATGCAATGCAAGCATTAGCCTCAATATACTTCTAATTATTTTGCAGTGCCTCTGTTTCAGTCTTTACTTCACCAATAATTTACTTTGCTATTGCCATTATTGCTTCAGGTGGTGGTTTATAACATACACAGGAATACAATCAGAACCAAAGCAGCAACAATATTCTGCACATTGAAGAATGTGTGAAATGGTGAAAGAAGTGTTAATTTGAAGCATTACTCATGCTTTCTCAGTACATCCACTAAGCAGTGAGTTGTCAAATGACTGCTCACTTTCTTCAACTAGTACAAATAATTGGCATGAAACTTACCTGAGTAAGGGTTCCTGTTTTATCTGAGAAGATATATTCAATCTGTCCCAGTTCTTCATTTAATGTGGTTGTACGAGCCTTTGCTGATGTATTTGTTTTCTCATAATGCATTTTCTCATCCCAATTTATTAGAAAACTCTGGGCAAATCTTATCACTTCCACACTGGAAGAGAATTACTTAGGTTAAAAGTAGCTGCAGATACTGCGCACGCGCGCGCGCGCGCGCGCCCACACACACACACACACACACACACAATATAATAAAAGTTTTATTTGTACACTGACTATATTTTGGTTGTAATACAAACTTTTAAAAAAATTCTTAACACACAAAAATGTCAAATTATTAAGTCACATTTTGTGGTCTGTAAAATGTTTCCTGAAGGAAAAAAGAGAGGTAAGTATTGAGTACCATCAACAACAGGGTCATTAAAGATTGAGTAGAAGCTCATCTCACATATGTAGCCAACAATATCACAAGTGTCACACTTAAGTGTGTGAGGGCACCAGTGTTGAGAAAGCGTAGATCAAGTCCTGCCAGCAAGTCTTTGACAGTCATGCCCCAGTCAGTGTTCATCAATCTCCAGGAGGTTATGGTCACTAAAATCTCCGAAACAAGGAAGGGGGGAGATTCTTTGACAGTCATGCCCCCGTCAGTGTTCACCAATCTCCAGGAGGTTATAGTCACTAAAATCTCCGAAACAAGGAAGGGGGGAGGGATCTGGCTAAGGAGGGCAAGTGAGCAGCTAGTGTAACAGGCCAGTCTGGAGGGAGTTAAAATTGCATATTGTTACCACAGAGTCTAGACTTGATCCAAACGGCCACTGCTTACAGTGTTGAACGAAGAACAACTTGGGAGCTAACAATATCTGTGTGGGCCAGCATATAAGACACCATCTGAGGCTCGCATAAGGGCCAACCTGGATCCAGCACAAGTCTTGGAATCCATTGAATGTCGATGACTGAGTGTCCACAAACAAGACTCCTACAATGCAACACTGACCGCTGAGTAAAAGAAAACAGAGATAGCAACTCCAAAAAGTGACAATAGTAGCCATTGCTGGACGGACATCAAATGAGTCACAATTTGTCATCTTGTCAAGTCAATGGCTGACACCAGTCAAGACAGTGATTTGCATGAAAACAAGATGAGGTCGATAGAATATGCACCTGTTTTACATAATTACCTTTTTGGTGAAAAGTGGCAACTCTAAGTGTTTGCACCTTTTGTGTCTGTGTATCATTTGGAAGTGTGCATATGATGCCACCAACCTATGGATTGTGCCAAGTGTGGCGTTTTGAACTTCCGAGTGTGGTATATAATGTGCATGTGCAGAAACAATTAATTGCAGTACCGTCTGCCAACATTGGAAGTTAACTTACTCTGGTCGAGCTCAGTCATATAATACAAATGCTTTCACATGCACTTAAACTTTATTCTGCCATTTGCTTTGTCTTCTCATCACTCCAAGTGATTGCACCAGACCATAGTATTTTCTTTCCTACTACCATTCTCAAACAAAAGAGATGAAATATCCGTAAGCAGAAATTTACATTTTACGGGGGAAAAGTCTAAACTATTCATAAATATGAATATTAATATCCTCCTGATCTGGTACAGAAGCAAATTGCCAGGGCCACTTCCTCATCCTCCCAAAACCAGAACCTTCCACAGAAGAACCACAAAAGTGCCCCTCTTGTCACCAGATACTTTCCAGGACTGGATCAGACTCTGAATGTGGCTCTCCAGCAACGGCACGACTTCCTCAAATCCTGCCCCAAAATGAACTCCATCCTTCATGACATGCTTCCCACTGCACCAATAGTGTCTTTACGCCACCCACCTAACCTTCGTAACCTCCTAGTTAATCCCTACGAAATCCCCAAACCACCTTTCCTAACCTTCGGCTCCTACCCATGTAACTGCCCCCAGTCTAAAACCCACCCGACGCACCCTCCCACCACCACTTACTCCAGTCCTGCAACCCAGAAGTTTTACACGATTAAGGGCAGAGCCACTTGTGATAGCACCCATCTGATGTACCAACTGACATTCCTGCACTGTGAAGTGTTCTATGTGGGAATAACCAGCAACAAACTGTCTATTCACATGAATGGACAGAGGTAGACAGCGTTTGTTGGTAATGAGGATCACCCTGTGACTAAGCATGCCTTGGTGTACGGCCAGCACATCTTGGCACAGTGTTACACTGAGTTATCTGGAAACTTCCCGCTGAAACCAACCTTTCAGAACTCTGGAAATGGGAACTTGCCCTTCAGCATATTCTCTCTTCCCACTGTGCACTTGGTCTCAGCCTCTGCTAAACTCGAATGCCTGCCCACCATTCTATAACATCTTTGCCTCTGTTCTCTGAACAGAGCCTCTGCCTCGACTGGCATCTCTGTCCAACCTCCTTGCTTTTTACAAATGTGTCTTTGTGTGTGTGTTTTATTTTTTATTTATTTATTTATTTATTTATTTATTTATTTATTTATTTATTTTATTATTTGTGTATCTGTCAACTAGCCTGTGCTTTTGGTAAGTTACACCATCTCTATTTTTCATGAATATTAATATAAATATAGAAAACCATTTTAATGAAAATTATTTGAACAGTGAAAGAATTATTAGATGACGGTACTGGACCATTAACAAGATCTGCGAACTAAAGTAAAATGGCACTGTTTACTGCATTTTCCATATTTTTTTATATGTTTGCAAGTATAAAATTTAGCCGGAATATACATAAGTTCTGAAATGTTTGGACTACACTTTCCCTATTTTTTAGATTATGACTAGTGTAGAGAATTTACCTATGATGTTCGGTGAGAACCTCAGCTTTTAATTTCCCTTTTGACATTCATAAACTCCATTACCATTGCTTGCTCCTACATAAAACATTTATGTTCTCAAAAATAATTGTTTATAACCTCACTTCATCATTCAGATGTGAAACCGCACAGCAGACAGCTCCATAATCTTTGTGCTAACGTCTAAATGAAAAGAACCACTCGAGACAGACAAAGCTAAGTACAGAAATAACACACTAGGGGCACTGCAGAAGACCCCACTCGTCTCAAGTAGTCAACCGAGACAAGAAAGTCAATTATGTAAAACAGGCTGGGAGGCGTCTTGTCCCAAACTTAACAGCACTTTTTCTTCTTGTTTTTGTCATTCATCTTGTTGCTGCTGCTTTTGTGTCCTCTTCTTCCTCCCTTGGAAGGTGAGAGGAGGTGCAGTCAGAACAGAGATAGTCACAGTAATATTAAGCTCTGAAAAAGCACAAGTAGGCTTGAAGCCCACAGAGTATGGGTCCTATGTCTGACTCAAAGTAGTAGACTTCTTGTCAGAGAATGTCGGAGGGAGGGATTCCAAGAGGTACACCATCCCCAGCAATCCTGAGAAGAGGGTTTCCTCTCCAACTGAGTAGTGGGAGTAGTAATAGTAGTAGTAGTAGTAGTAGTAGTAGTACCATGAGAGGAGGAAATGAGAACTGTCAGGAAGGAGGAGACTGAAGGGGGACAGTATGGGGACAAGGAGACGGGAGGATACAGCAGCAGCAGCAGCAGCAACAACAAACAAGAATTAAAGATATACAGTGGATGTGATCAAATGTGTGTTGGGCTAAACAATGAGTTCTGAATTCATGAATCTTCCTTTCCTTCTTATGAACTGGATACTGTAGGGAACAAGAAGAATGTGGACCAGAACATTTCACGCACTTTGGTAGTGGGGTGAGACGGCTCTCCACATGCAGAGTAGCTGCAGAAAAAGGACTTTCATGCAATGATCTGTGGCTATTACAGGGATTGGTTTCATTACATCTATAGATCACAACTTTGACAATGCTAAGTCCAGTCTGGAATTCAACAACATAATGAGGATAGGTTACAACTCGCCACAAAGAGCACCAGTGAGACATCGACAGACACATAGGAAAGAGTGTCATTCACACAATTTAGGTTTCCACCACAGCCACCATCAGAACAGAACAAGCCACAGTCACTCAATCACACAGACTCCAGACATTACAGCTTGAGATGGTGGCCATGAATGCGGGAGTTTTGTGTGTGTGTGTGTGTGTGTGTGTGTGTGTGTGTGTGTGTGTGTTTGTATACATGTCTGTTATCTTGCAAAGGCTGTGCCTGAAAGTTTAGTTGTGTGAATGCAAGTGTCTTAAGTGAAGAGCTAACTCCACGTGTACCATCCAATTGTGGCAAAGCTCACTTATCACATCGGTCATTGACAGGCGTTCCAATGCTCTAAAAAGATGAGCAACCATTCTTAATGGATTCAGGATATGATGACAGCTCAGACACTGGCAGTGTAACCCCATTCGAGAGGCACAATCAGATGGATACGCAACAACCCAAAACTTGGACTGGCACTGTGCTAATGACCTAATAGGTCGAGAGGGCGAGAGGCTATAGTGGGAAGGGAAGGGAAGGGAAGAGAAGGAAGAATCCCAAGCAGAGATATTAAGTATGGAATTCGTCCCCAAGTGGTTCACACTAGCGAATCAGTGATACAGAAAGGTTAAGTAACCTCCCCCCCTTCCCCCCACCGCCTAAGGGCAAATAGACAATGATGAAAGAAAATCATAATTTTAACAATGGAAAATCTGATTGGAATATCAATAATGGAGGATATGTAACAATTCACTGTAAAGAGGTTCGCTGAGCAGATCGGCCATGGTCTTCGTCAGGAAAAGGAATGCATGCATTCACGCAATCACTCAAACTACACACACACACACACACACACACACACACACACACACCTATCACATCCGGCCAGAAGCTAGACTGTGTTGCTGGCTTGTGTTGCTGGAGTGGCTGGACATGATAGTTGTGCGTGTATAGTTGTCCGAGTGATTGCATGAATGTATGGGTTCCTTTTTCTGGTGGAGACCATGGCTGAAAATTTAGTTTGTGTGAATGTGATTATCTATTTTTGTGTGTCAGCAGCTCTGCGAGCCTCTTTACGGTGAGCTGTTAGCTATCCCCCATTACTGAAAGAAAATCATTTACACTAATTTAACTCTCTACTTAAAATATTTTGAAACATAAATCCATTAAAATAGTCTCTTCACTGGTTTTAATGTGGAAAAAAAAACTTTACCACAATTATCACAAACATACCTGACATACAAAGAAATAGGCACAACGGTGTTGAGCACAATGGCGTATGAGAAAAACACCAGTAGTGCAATAACAGTGGCACCCTCTAGAGGCTCAGAAGGAACCAGTTGGTCCCAAGGTAGGTAGACTTGGAAATACCGACCCACCATTGTCTCCCAAATGCCACAAGCAATCATACAAAAGAGGCACATGGACAGTAGAAAAAATACAATCTGTAACATAAAACATACCAAACACTAAGATTTCACACTTATCATTATCACAAAATAATGTAGAACATATTTCCAAGTAATTCCATTGCAATTTTACAATCAAATAAACTACCTTTTAAAGATGAGGAAATTAGCTTGGAACCACACAAGCCCATTTTCTGCGTATATGAAAATCTGATGACTGAACTATGAACTTTCTGTTTGTAATGCAAATGGAATGAAAACTGCCAAGGGATTTTTTGCCACTATAAATATATTTTTTTATAATTCAATGAAACCAGGACCTTCTTTTCTGGAGCTATTTTTCCCCATACATGTTTTATCTTTTTCATGTATAGCAACTGAAAACCTCATATTTGATTCACATGTTTGCAGCAATACATGACTTCCAAAAGAATTTTTATCAGAGCCATTCTATTTAACTTCTGATACTTCCACATTTTATAGTCCAAGAGTATACATTTATATAGAGTATTAATCTTTTCGTAACTGTTTGCAGTTGTTGTTGTTGTTGTGGTCTTCAGTCCAGAGACTGGTTTGATGCAGCTCTCCACCCTACTCTATCCTGAGCAAGCCTTTTCATCTCCTCATAAGAACGACAACCCACATCCACTTGAATCTGCTTATTATACGCGTCTCTTGGTCTCCCTCTGCGATTTTTACCCCACACACTTCCCTCCAATGCTAAATTCACAATTCCTTGATGTCTAAGAATGTGTCCTACCAATCTATCCCTTCTTTTAGTCAAGGTATGCCAGAAATTTCTTTTCTCCCCAATTCGGTTCAGTACCTCCTCATTAGTTACGCGATCCACCCACCTAATCTTCAGCATTCTTCTGTAGCACCACATTTCAAAAGCCTCTATCCTCTTTCTGTCCACACTGCTTATCGTCCATGTTTCACTCCCATACAAGGCAACACTCCATACAAATGCCTTCAGAAATGACTTCCTTAGGCTTAAATCAATATTAGATGTTAACAAATTTCTCTTTTTCAAAAACGCCTTTCTACCCATTGCCATTCTGCATTTTATATCCTCTGTACTGCGACCATCATTTGTTATTTTACTGCCCAAGTAACAAAACTCATCTACCTCCTTTATTGTTTCGTTACCTAATCTAATTCCTTCAGCATCACCCGATTTTCTTACACTGCACTCCATTACCCTAGTTTTACTCTTGTTAATGTTCATCTTATATGCACCCTTCAGCACACTGTCCATTCCGTTCAATTGCTCTTGCAGGTCATTTGCTGTATCTGACAGAATTACTATGTCGTCGGCAAAACGCAATGTTTTCAATTCTTCACCCTGAACTTTAATTCCTTCTCCAAATTTCTCCTTGCTTTCCTTTATAGCTTGCTCAATGTACAAATTGAACAACATTGGGGAAAGGCTACAACCCTGTCTTACTCCCTTTCCAACCACTGCATCCCTTTCATGCCCTTCAACTCTGACAACCGCTGTCTGGTTTTTGTACAATTTGTAAATAACCTTACGCTCCCTATATTTTACTCCTGCTTGCTTCAGAACTTGAAATAGTTTGTTCCAATCAACATTGTCAAAAGCCTTCTCCAAATCTACAAAAGCTAGAAATGTAGGTTTGCCTTTTCTTAATCTATCTTCTAGGATAAGCCATAAAGTGAGTATTGCCTCCCGTGTTCCTACATTTTTCCTGAACCCAAACTGATCTTCCCCGAGGTCGGCTTCTACCAGCTTTTCCATCCTTCTGTATATAATTCGTGTTAATATTTTGCAACCATGACTTATTAAACTGATGGTTCTGTAGTTTTCACACCTGTCTGCACCCGCTTTCTTTGGAATGGGGATTATAACATTTTTCTTAAAGTCTGAGGGTACTTCACCTGTCTCATACATCTTACACACAATGTGAAACAATTTTGTCATGGCTGGTTCTCCCAGAGACTTCAGTAGCTCTGACGGGATATCATCTACTCCAGGGGCCTTGTTTCGACTTAGATCTTTCAGTGCTCTGTCAAATTCATCTCTCAGTATAATATCTCCTATTTCATCATCATCTACATCCTCTTCCCTTCCTACAATATTGTCTCGAAGTTCATTTCCTTTGTAGAGCCCCTCTATATACTCTTTCCACCTTTCAGCTTTCCCTTCTTTGCTCAGAACCGGCTTTCCATCAGTGTCCCTGACATTCATAGAGCTGCCCTTCCTATCGCCAAATGTTTCTTTTATTTTCCGGTAGGCTGTATCTATTTTTCCCCTATTTATACATTCTTCTACATCCTTGCATTTGCCTTCTAGCCATTCCTGCTTAGCCATTTTGCACTTCCTGTCAATCTCATTTCTTAGTCGTCTGTACTCCATTTTGCCTGTTTCATTTACTGCATTTTTATATTTTCTCCTTTCATCGATTAAATTTAGTATCTCCTGTGATATCCAAGCATTTTTTGTAGGTCTTGCCTTCCTGCCTATTTTGTCCTCTGCTGCCTTCACTATTTCATCTCTCAATTTTACCCATTCCTCCTCAACTGTTTTATTTTCCCCTGTTTCTGTCAATTGTTGCCTGAAGCTCCCTCTGAAATTCTTAAGAACTTCAGGTTCCTTCAATTTATCCAGGTCCCATCTCCTTATTTTCCTACCTTTCTGTAGTTTCTTCAGTTTCAGCCTACAGTTCATAACCAACAAGTTATGGTCAGAGTCTATGTCTGCCCCTGGGTATGTCCTACACTTCAAAACCTGGTTCCGAAATCTATGTCTTACCATTATAAAATCTATCTGGTATCTCCCGGTGTCTCCTGGTCTCTTCCACGTATACAACCTTCTTTTGTGATTCTTAAACCAGGTGTTTGTTATAACTAAATTATGTTCCGTGCAAAATTCTACCAGGCGGCTTCCTCTTTCATTCCTTTTGCCCAGACCATATTCCCCCACTATCTTCCCTTCCCTTCCTTGTCCTACTACCGAATTCCAGTCTCCCATAACAATTAAGTTTTCCTCTCCCTTAATTGTCTGAATAATTTCCTTTAGCTCCTCATATATTTCTTCGATTTCCTCATCATCGGCAGAGCTAGTTGGCATATAAACCTGTACTACTATTGTCGGTGTTGGCTTCGTATCTATCTTGACAATGATAATGCGATCGCTGTGCTGGTCATAGTAGTTTACCCGCATTCCTATTTTCTTATTCATTATCAATCCTACTCCTGTGATACCCCCAACTGATTTTGTATTTATAATCCTGTAGTCACCTGACCAGAAATCCTGTTCATCCTGCCACCGAACTTCACTAATCCCCACTATATCTAACTTCAACCTATCCATTTCCCTTTTTAAATTTTCTAATTTTCCTACTCGATTAAGGGATCTAACATTCTACGCTCCGACCCGTAGAATGCCAGTATTGTCTTTCCTGATGATCACATCCTCTTGAGTAGTCCCCGCCCGGAGATCCGAATGGGGGACTATTTTACCTCCGGAATATTTTACCCGAGAGGATGCCATCATCATATGTTCATACAGTAGAGCTGCATGTCCTCGGGAAAAATAACGGCTGTAGTTTCCCCTTGCTTTCAGCCGTTCGCAGTAGCTGTGTGGCAAAGCCGCATTAGCTGATGTTACAAGGCCAGCTCAGTCAATCATCCAGACTGTTGCCCCTGTAACTACTGAAAAGGCTGCTGCCCCTCTTCAGGAACCACACGTTTGTCTGGCCTCTCCACAGATACCCCTCCGCTGTGGTTGCACCTACGGTACGGCTATCTGTATCGTTGAGGCACGCAAGCCACCCCACCTCGGCAATGTCTGTGGTTCATGGGAGTGGTGTTTGCAGTTATACAACAGAATTACAAAGGCATAAAATAATTTGCATTCAAAGATTGTAACACAAGATTTTTTTTTTCTAATACCTCTATGATCAAACAAAATGTTACTTACCCCAATTATAATGAAATTCAATAACCTATCAATGCTTGTGCGTTTGAATTTTGTTTTTCCAGAATTCATCATCAATTTTGTGTCTTTGCCAGCAAATATAACTACTCCATAGCACCACTGAGTATTCCTGAGGACACATCCTCTTAAAACAACCTTGTCATTATCAAGAGGATACCTGAAATACACACACAAATTAGAATCAGTTGTTTTACTATCAGTCAATAACACCAATAAACACACACACACACACACACACACACACACACACACACACATACTAATGTACTGTGTAGAATACCTTTTGCCTTTCCATGTAAGAGTTCCTTCAAATTTATTAAGCAAATTATTTGGTGTTTCACAAACAATTTCTCCATCAAAAGCTCCAATCAAGGCATCATCTTGACCCATTTCTGCAGTTTCTGGCAGACACTGCCTGCATTTTAAATTTGTCTCCCTGAAAAGATCATGTCATTAATGCTTCAAATGAATAATATTTTAAGAAAAACATAATGGAAAACATAGTTTCACTTGATTACAGATGTTGAACATGAGAATGGACTGTAATTCAGCTCACTACAAATAACAAAAATGGGGACGATGAAACTCAGTAGAATATACTAGAAAAGTTGAAGAATTAAAAATTATCACACAGTTCACATATTGCCAGAGAGCAAATGGTGTTATTATCTATATTATAATCATATACTGCCAGACATTTAAAACTATTCCTGATAAAAACAGTTTAGCCTTCGCTACCTGTTATGCATGAATAAGAATGTCAAGAACAGAAGAAAAGAATAAAATCTTATGATGACCACTTTACTCAGATATAATGAGAGTACACGAAACACAAGAAATCATTTACACTACAAAACAGCACCATAGGATTTACCCTATAAATATCTGCTTCATTACTATTTGTCACTTGTTGTTGTCGTTGTCGTCGTCGTCGTCGTCGTCTTCTGTCTGCAGACTGGTTTGATGCAGCTCTCCATGCTGCCCTGTCCTGTGCAAAGCTCTTCATCTGAGAATACATAGGGCAACCTACATCCTTGTAAATCTGCTAACTGTATTCATCCCTCAATCTCCCTCTACCATTTTTACCCCACACACTTCCTTCTAAAGCAATGGGATGCTAAAGGTAAGGGCATCCCTATCACCAATGTTTAGAGACCATCTGGGTGGGCACCCAGGGAAGTTATGTATCTGCACCTACGTCTACAAGTTTACTCTGCAAATCACACTTAAGTGCCTGTCAGAGGGTTTATCCAACTGCTTTCATAATACTTCTCTACTGTTCCATTATCTAAGAGTATGCAAGAAAAAGAAAAATTTTAATCTTTCCATTTTCAATCTTATTTCTCTTATTTTATTATGACGACAATGTCTCCCTATGTAGGTGGGTGCTAACAAAATATGTTCACATTCAGAAAATAAAGTCTGAGAAAGAAATTTCACTAACAGATCTCACTATAATAAAGCCTTTCTTTTCATAATCTCCATCTCAACTCATGCATCAATTTTATGACACTCCCCCCCCCCCCCCCCTATTACTGCCTCATATGATCTTTAGATCCTCCAACAATCCCACTCAACAATGATCCCACAATGTGCAGCTGTACTCCAATATATGACCAACAACTGTAATGTAGGCTGTTTCTTTAGTAGAACTGTTGCATCTTCTAAATGTTCTACCAATTAAACATAGCTTTGGTTCGTCTTTCCCAAAACATTTTCTGTGAATATTTTCTTCGGTACACTACTGCTAGAAAGGGGGCTAAAGTTGCTTCACATACTGTGTGTAAAATTGAATTGGTATCCCATCAGATCCAGCAGGCTTTCCTATGTTGATCGATAACAATTGCTTTTCTATTCCTCTGACACTTATTTCAATACCTAATCATGCGAAGTCCACATTGGAATTCAATAATACACTAAGGATAGTTTACAACTCACCACAAGGATGTTCAACGAGCTGTTAAAGGCACATAAAAAGACAGACACGTACAACACAAACTATCGGAGTGTGGCAACCAGAGATAAAGGGTGTGTAACTGTGAAGTGCAATTGTGTGAATGCTCTATTGTCCGAAGATAGATGATGGCCGATAGCTTAAGTGTTGTATGTGTGAGAGTCACCTTTATGTGCCTGTCTCTGCTCATTTTACATCCTTGTGATGAGTTGTAAACTATCCTCATTATATTGTTGAATCACCTGGACTTTTCATTTTTGAAGAGGTTTTTTATTATTATTATTATTATTATTATTATTATTATTATTATTATTTTGTTTAATTTTGGTGGATTTTGTAATTTTGATATTCAGCCTCAGCACAACAACTCTGTGCTCACTAATTCCTGTAACTGTTTTGATGTTCTTTATTAGCTCTATATTAGTTGTTGGTAGGTGGTCAAGTGTGTTTTTACAATAATTTACTATTCTAATGGGTTCATGAACTAATTGCTCAAAATAGATTATAGAGAATGGGTTCAGTACAATTTTGGTCTTGTTTTACGCTTTCCTCCGGTTTTGAGCATGTATTTTTGACAACACATCAAGGGTAAGTTAAAGCCATCATCAATTACAATTTAATTGTAAGATTCTGGCAAAATTTTGAAATTTGATTCCAGCTTTCTTTGAAAATTTCTGCAATTGAATCATCATAGCCCAGGGGTCAGTAAAAAGAACAAATTAATAATTACATCTGGTTATAAGGGTATAACCTCTAACCATAACAACTCTCAGGAGTTTTCTACTTTAATTTACCTACTGGATAAACTGCTTGTGACAGCAACAAACACACCACCAGCTATTTTATTCAATCCCTCTTTTCAGAACACTATTTGTGCCTTTGTAAAAAGTTTGGCACAACTTACTTCTGGCTTTACCTATAATGACTTGTGCTCTTCAGTAACTTTTATTAGCATTTGGAGCTCTGGCACCCCCCCCCCCCCCCCACACACACAGCTATGACAATGTACAACTGTTAGACCAATGGTTTTTAGATCTGTGTTAGTTCTACCCTAGACCTGTATCCATTGAGACTGAAACACTTTTAGAAAAAGTGCGAGGCCCTCTAATGCAAAATACCACTCAGTCCATGTGCACAAACCCTGCTATTCTTGTCACCACTTCCTGTGTGTAGTAGATGCAGGGCCTATTAAGCAGAACACAGCACCCCACCACACAACTGCAGAAGTTGAGGAATCTGCAGCCCACACTTTCACAGAACCATCTGAGCCTCTGAATCAGACCCAGATGCAGAGGAACAGACAACAAGATCTAGGAATGGTTGCCACCACATGGCCATGAACACTCCACTGAATGATGAGGGGGACCAAGGCTGCAAATGTAAATGCAGTAGCAAGAGATGACTGTATTTCTTTGCAGTATGGCTTGATGATAATATGAATGGTAGTGTGTTCTTTTTTTTCTGGCGATGGCCAAAACTGAAGTTGCATGTGTGTGTCATTTGTGTGTGTTTGTCACAGCTCAACATACATCTTTGCCGTAGTTGCAAACTATCCTGGTTCTATCAGGAAATTCCAACCTGGATTTGATGTTATTAGTATACATTTAACTTTCCCAAGCACATGCTAACCATAGCTATAAAATTTTACAGTCTTATTTAGTGCCCAGCATTTTTTAAAGGTAAAATGTGATACAAAAATGCTGACTATGTCTCAAACTGAAGTCTCCCCTTCACAGTCTCCTCACCGTGGATTTGCTGAACTCAAAGTACAGCTAATCTAACCTAACACATATTTGTTTTGTTATTTAAAACTGCACCAGAACTTTTAAATGGGAATGCTTTGGTAGTAAACGCACAACCACATACTCCAACTAAGGTTAGTCTGTCTTGAGTAGTGCTTCAATGTTTGGGGCCTCACCTGATCAGTTTAGAGGAAAGATACAAGTAATTCAGAGGTGGGCATTAGACTTATTACTGGTAGGTTCAATCAATGCACAAGGGTTACAGAGATGCTTCAGGAACTCAAATGGGAAATGTTGCAGTGAAGGCAACATTCCTTTCGAAAAACACTTTCTAGAAAATTTAGAGGCCCAGAAATTTAAGCTGACTTATCAAAAGAATCTAATATTATAGAAGGAGACCTTCCAGGTAGGAAAATGGTATAAAATAAAGATTTTTGACTTACCTAAAGTACAGGCTGGTCGATAGGAACACTAAACACACACAAAAACACACAACCATTCGAGCTTTCGCCACCAGTGGTGGCTTCTTCGGGAAAAAGAGAGAGGAAGGAGAGGAGAAAGGGAAGGATCGGGTTTTAAGGAAGTGGAAAAGGAGCCATTCCAATCCCAGGAGTGGAAGGACTTACCTTAGGGGACAAAAAGGAAGGTAAACAAATACACACACACTCACACATATCCACATCCAAACACACTTAGGCAGACATGTGTGAGTGTGTGTGTATTTGTTTACCTTCCTTTTTGTCCCCTAAGGTAAGTCCTTCCACTTCTGGGATTGGAATGGCTCCTTTTCCACTTCCTTAAAACCCGATCCTTCCCTTTCTCCTCTCCTTCCTCTCTCTTTTTCCCGAAGAAGCCACCACTGGTGGCGAAAGCTCGAATGGTTGTGTGTTTTTGTGTGTGTTTAGTGTTCCTATCGACCAGCCTGTACTTTAGGTAAGTCAAAAATCTTTATTTTATACCATTATCAAAAGAATCGTTTTACAAAGACCATAGACATAAAACAGATATTAGGGCTTGTACAGAGGCACATAGACAGTCAATTTCACCATTCTGTTTGGATATGGAACAGAAATGGGAATCAGCACCTCACGGTATGAACAAAGGCATAAGGGTCATGTTTCTAATAATCATGGTTTAGTAAAGGTGAGAGTGATACGAATGAGAAAGACGAGAGAGTGACAGTACCCGTCCAGCTCAGCAGTCTCGATGAAGCAGAGCCCGTTGGGCTCACTGGTGGACAGCAGCAACATGTCTGCAGCCACAAACTGATCGTTCTCCATGCGGATGACATCTCCGACCTGCACCTGTGCCCAGCGCTCCTCCACCAGACGGCCGTCACGCAGAGCCTTCGAACGTCGTTTGTTCACTTGCCAGTCGCTCATGTGCCGCTGCTGCAGGCCGAAACAACAAAAAAGACATCGGTCAGCACAAATATCGCACAAGTGAGCACATTGAAAAGTTACATGAATGTTGGCTCTACAATGGGCAGGGGAAAGGAGCCTAAGAACCTTAACATTGCCATTTTTACATTACCAAGTTGATGAGTTTGATTATTTCTTATGCCACAAAAACAACATTTTATAAAAGGCACAGAAAATTATTATAATTTCTGATGCTCTTGGGTGCTAATTACTCCATCAATATGGGCAGCCGAGGACTGTCAACAAAGCTTACCAGGAATCTACGCGTGTTAAATGGAAAATTAAGCATGAGAAACTATGGTTGGTGTGAGATCAGTTCAATTATTAAATGTATAAAAGATTTACTCAGCAATGTCTGGAGCGATTTAACACATTTACTGTCATGTGGTCTCCAGTAGCCACAGCAGACGACTGCTATGCCAACAGCCTGATAGTAATCAGCACGTTAACCAGGTAGGACAGCATGTTAACCAATATGGTGAAGTATGACTGTACTACAGTGATTCCTTCAAGCATCATTCATCAAAATAATTCAGCCACTGTACTACTTTTGCTCTTTATATCCATTATTTTGGAGGGAAAGGGGAGCAGACCCCCAGTCCCCCTTACATACTGCACTGGTGTATCGTATGGGGGCCATGCATTTGGCAGGCCATCATTCTTGGAAATTACAAGCCTTTTCACAATAATCTCCATTTTGCTATCACAACAAGGCCTACTATTACTACTTACTACCAGTTCTACTACTATAAACATGCCTCCGTCGTAATTTTTTTGCCATCTAAAATATATAAGACTTCACATTAGTATGTATTATTTCCAGTTGATTTATGCACTTGCTTTTAGATTTTCCTTATATTACATGATGATTCTATTATTTTTAATCACTGGTACGATTTTTGGCTTTGAAAAATAGGTGTGCATGTATTTATGTTTAGAGAGCACTTGGCACGAAAATAAATAAATAAATAAATAAATAAATAAAAATTTTAAAAAAAGGAAGAAGAAGAAGAAAGAAGGATAGTGAGAATCAATAGGATTACAGAACACCTTCCTGGTATTGTCTTTGACTTGATGCAGCCAACACTATTCTTCATTCTGCTGTAATGTGTTAACCGCTTCGTATTATAGGTTGTAGAATGACATGGAGAACAGTACATTGGTCATCTATCACAAAGAGATATCCCTTATTACATGTCAAATAATAATGTGCCAACAAGATGAACCTTCAGTAATATGTAGCGCAAAGTAACACTTGCTACTTGATATAATGAATAGCATCTTTGACTACCAACACAGAAATAGAATAAAACAAAAACAAACAAAATCAATCAATGCAAGTGATCCAAGTTTGCATCATGACACTTCATTTCATAATTTTTTTTTAAATTATTGATATATATCCTAGCAATTTTGTAGGCATGTAAGGCAAGTATAATTTGCTATGTTCGATATTATTTACATTTCCATGAGATTAGAAAATGAAGAATGAAAGAAAAATTATTACTTGCCACAAATATTTCACAATTTATTTCCCAATAAATGGCAATTTCACAGTGTGTACTTACTCAAGAAACCAATAGGGCAGCTTCACGAGTAGCAAAAATATGTTTCCATGTTTCCGAAATTCAGTGATTTCTGATATTGTTAGTCGAGTGCGCTCTAGAAGATATTGCAGGACTTTGTTGAAACAACTGGGGATCCCCACAATGTAATGCTAGTTCACTTTTTACTCATGTGGTCTCTGATCTATAGTCATACTAAGCATGTGTTGTGAACTCCTAGAAATTCAAGGCTGTTCTCTCAGCAGGTAAGTTGATGCTCAACGACTTTTTCGACATCCAAGGTCTGACACTCATCAGACTCCTCAAATAAGGAAAACCATCCACAGTTGCGTGTAGTATGAGACACTCTGTAGCCTATCAAGTCCATCACGAGCAAACGACCCATTCTACTCATGGAGGGAATGATTCTACTCCAAGATAACATGCTTCCACATGCCTCCAGGATACACACAATGTGTACTGGTCAAGTTGAAGTGGGAGCAGCTTGAGCATCCGCCCTACAGCTCTGATATGTTTACCTGTGATTTCCATCTGCTTGGTCCGCTAAAAAAATCTCTAAGGGAACTGCTTCAACTCAGACGACATACTGAAGGTCACAGCAGAGGACTTGGTCTTGTCACAGCCACAGAAATTCTAGGAACAGGGAATGGTGGTGGTGGTGGTGGTGGACATGAGGGACCAAACAACGAGGTCATCAGTCCCTTCAACCCCAAATTGTATACGCCACGGAACCCAACGAAAAATAGGTGAGAGCCAAAAGACCATTACACTAGGAAATAAAATCGACTCGCCAACAAGACTAAGACCAACCCAGGGCAGCAAATGCTACAGTGTCCGATCCCACAGCTCTGGAAGCGACCTCTAGCCTAACCACAAGGTACTAATGACACAGTGGTCAACGTATCATAGCTCCAGAGCAGGGAGAAATAAAACTACATTAAAATGTAAAAGAGTGGGGGGGGGGGGCTGATGGGGATAAGGCTCTAAACCCCACAATCAGCCAAGAATCACAAACCCACTCACCCCGAACAAGCGAGTCCTAGAGCTGACAATAAAATCTACTTTCACGGAGGAAGGCAAGGACGCGATCAACCATCCGTGGGTCATCTGCCAAAACCGAAGACAATGCAGGCGGTAGGCCATAGTCGCCACGAAGTGTCGAATAGAGAGGACATTCAGTCAGAATATGAGAAACGGATTGTACGGCTCCACAATCACAATGTGGTGGATTGTCATTTTGTAAAAGAAATCCATGGGTCAGCCTGCAGTGTCCAAGACGGAGGCGACAGAGGACAATTGATTCTCTCCGGGAAGGGCGTAAAGATGAACTCCAAGCTGCAGTCGTATCTTTGATGGTGCGGAGTTTATTGGAAGGGGCAGTAGCTTTCCAACTGCTATCCCATGAGGAGTGAAGCAAAGATCTGATCTGCACCCGCAGATCGGCACCCGGAATTTGAAAGGGAGACGGGCAGCGAGTAATTGCCGATCTAGCCAACTGGTCAGCTACTTCATTCCCTGTAATACCAACATGGCTTGGCACCCAGAGAAAGGTAACTGAGCAGGCAGCACGATGAAGGTCAGCAAGGAGTTCATGGATGGAAATAACTAAAGGATGAGAGGGGAAACAACGATCAATGGCCTGCAGACTGCTCATGGAGTCAGCACAGATTAAACCACGGTCCACGGCAGAATGTTTAATAAAACAGAGGGCTCTATAAATCGCCATCAGCTCTGCCGTAAACACACTGCATGCCTCTGGCAGAGAATGGCATTCCGCCCCAACAGGAGATGTAAAAGCATATCCGGAGTGGCCCGCTGTTTTCGAGCCATCAGTGTAGAAGATAGAGGCGCCCTGAAACTCTTCTAGAACTGGGCGCACCAAACGCCGAAAGACCATGGGGGAAATTAAAGCTTTTGGGCCCTGGAAGAGATCCGTCCGAATTAGTGGTCGCGGCACCATCCATGGAGGTGTGCGTGCAGTAAAATGGGGGGCGCAATCTAGCGAAGGGAAATGGAAATCCCGGCAAAGAGAGGCAAGCCGCAGTCCGACGGGAAGGCCCGCCCGCGGCCGAGTATCAGGGGGTCGAAGCCCTTCATATGCAAAAAGAACCTGGTAAGCGGGATGAGCAGGATATTGCCGGATGGCGATGGCATAAGACGCCAGAAGCTGATGCCGCCTGACCTGAAGAGGGCAGATTCCCGCCTCAACAAGGAGACTGTCGACCGGGCTAGTCGGGAATGCACCTGTAGCCAAGCGGACACCATAATGGTGAACCGGGTCTAATAATTTCAGGGCAGAAGGAGCTGCCGAGCCATAAACTTGACACCCATAGTCCAATCGGGACAAGATTAGAGCCCGATAGATACGGAGGATAGTTGTTCGGTCAGCACCCCAAGATGAATGAGCAAGGAAACGTAGGGCATTGAGTTTCCTCATACAACTAATCTTTAGGTGGCGAATATGGGGCACCCAAGTCAATTTTTTGTCAAAGAGAAGACCCAGGAAACGATGCTGTGCTACAACTTCCAGGCGCTGATTACCCAAGAACAGTTCTGGATCAGGGTGAACTGTAGTACGACGACAAAAGTGCACCACCCTCGTTTTTGATGAGGAAAACTGGAAACCATGGGACGTAGCCCACACTGAAGCCCGCCGAATGGCGCTCTGGAGCTGACGTTCAGTAGAAGCTAATGAGTAGGAGCTGTACCACATGCAAAAGTCGTCGACATACAATGCCGGAGTTACCAGTGACCCAACAGAGCTCACCAACCCATTGATGGCGATTAGAAAAAGTGTAACACTCAACACTGAGCCCTGGGGGACACCGTTCTCCTGTATCCGAGGGGAGCTAAAGGAAGAGCCAACTCTGACACGGAACAGGCGGAGGGATAAAAACTGACGGATAAAAATTGGTAAGGAGCCTCTGAGGCCCCAGTCATGAAGAGAACGTAAAATATGATGACGCCAAGCAGTGTCATATGCCTTATGCAGATCGAAGAAGACTGCTACCAGATGATGTCTTTTAGAGAAGGCCTGTCTGATCGCAGTCTCCAGTCGAAGTAAATGGTCAATAGGGGATCGTCCCTCCCGGAACCCACACTGGTAAGGTGAGAGAAGTCCCCGGGATTCAAGAACCCAGCATAATCTGCGGGCTACCATCCGTTCAAGTAGTTTACAGGGGACACTTGTCAGGCTTATTGGTCGATAACTGTCCAGCACCGACGGGTCCTTGCCAGGCTTGAGGGCAGGGACCACAATACTCTCCCTCCACTGGGAGGGGAACACCCCTTGAAGCCAAATACGGTTAAAAACTTTTAGGAGAAATTGTCGTTGAGAGGGGTTAAGGTGTTTCAGCAATTGATTGTGGATATCGTCAGGGCCAGGTGCTGAATCACGAGAAGAGGAGAGGGCCAGCGATAGCTCCCAGTCAGTAAAAGGTTCGTTATATAGTTCCACCTGGTGAGAAGTAAAGCCTAATTTGAAGGTTTCGGCCTGGTGTTTCTGAAGGAGAAAGGTCGCCGAATATGAAGTTGTCGCCGAGACATTGGCGAAGTGAGTTGCAAGATGTTCTGCAACAACAGATGGCTCCGTGCAGACCCCATCAGGCAGGGCAAGACCAGGGACGGAAGACGGCCGCCAGCTACCTTGGATAGATCGGAGCATAGCCCACACTCTTGTCAAAGGGACAGAAGAACCCAACGAGGAGACAAAATGCTCCCAGCATGTCCGCTTACTTTGTTTGATTAAGTAACGAGCTCTGGCACGCAGACGTTTGAAATTTATTAGACCAGCGAGCGATGGGTGGCGCTTAAGATGTTGCAAGGCCCTACGGCGCTCGCGAATGGCTGCGGCAACAGTTGCAGTCCACCAAGGGACAGGCCGGCGAGTAGGAGGGCCTGTCGACCGGGGAACAGCGGCGTTGGCAGCTTGGGTGATCATGTTGGTCATTTGGCTTATAACATCATCTATACAGCCTGAGGGGGAAGATGGGAACACAACCTGGGATGTATATAGCGGCCAATTAGCACGACGGAATACCCAGCGGGGTACCCTGGCTCGTGGTAGGCGTGAGGGAAGTGAAAGGATCAACGGAAAGTGGTCGCTATCGCAGAGGTCGTCATACGCCGACCAGTGAAATAAAGGAAGGAGAGAAGGAGAAGTGAGAGAGAGGTCTATGGCAGAAAAGGTGCCGTGAGCGGCACTAAAATGAGTTGGGGAACCATCGTTGAGAAGGCTCAGATTGTGGTCAGCAAGAAACTGATCTATGAGGTGGCCCCGGCTAGATGTGTAAGCACTGCCCCACAAAGGATGGTGGGCATTGAAGTCCCCAAGGATGAGGTAAGGAGGGGGGAGTTGCTGAAGGAGGGCCACTAGGGACGTGAGTGTAGGTGTCCTGTCAGGTGGAAGGTAGAGGTTGCAAATGGTCAATGGAGTGTCCAAGTGAACTCGGACAGCAACCACTTCCAATGGAGTTTGGAGAGGAATCCAGGTACTGACAATATCTGTCCGGACCAAAGTACAAACCCCACCAGACGCCTGGAGGGGACCAACCCGGTTCCGACAAAAAGCACGAAACCCACGGAGGGTCGGTGAATGTGCATCCATAAACCTCGATTCCTGCAGGACGACACAGGCCGCAGAAGAGAGAGAGATTAGCTGTTTAATCTCCAAGAGGTGACGGTAGTAACCATTACAGTTCCATTGGATGATCACATCACGAGGATCTAGGCGGGAAGCGAATGGCATAACGTCTGTCACGCTGCTTTGTCAGCGTCCGTCACCAAAGAAGAAGGGACAACATCCATGAATAGCTGATCAGCCTCGGGCTCAATGGGATGAGCGAGTTGCGAAAGCACAGTCGGCGCCTCCGGTGGTACCGGAGGGGCTTTATCTTGTAACTTTGGTTTCTTCTTCTTCTTCTCCTTCTCTTTCTCTTTCTCTTTCTCCTTCTCCTTCTCCTTCTCTCGTGTGGGACGGGCAGGACCCACCCCAGAGAGAGGACTTTTGTCAGTTAGGTCTGGTACTGACGAGGATCGGGCGACCTTTGAACTCACTGACTGGGAGTCCGATGGCCGGCTGGAGGTCGAAGATCTCCGATCTGGGGAACGCCGGGACGGAAGACCCTGAGATAGGGCACTGTCACCGGCAGGCGACGGAGAAGGGGTGCACTTCTCCGGCTGGGAAGGGGTGGGACACAAAGGGAGGGCTACAGGAGCTACAGGAGAGGGAGATGTGAGGGAGGGGTGTGGACGGGGTGTAGGGGGGAGATGGGAGTGGGAAGGGGAGGGTGAAAGGCTAGACGATAACGTCGTAGCGAAGGTCGTCGCCATTTGCACGGGATGCAGACGTTCGTATTTACTGCGGGCCTCAGGGTACGTCAAACGCTCCAGGGATTTGTACTCTTGAATCTTCTTTTCTTTTTTGAATATAGGGCAATCTGGCGACCGTGAAGAGTGGTGTTGTTGACAGTTGACGCACACCGGCGGAGGAACACAGGGGCTCCCCTCATGTAGTGGGCGTCCACAATCACCGCATACTGGGACTGCTGTACAGCGAGAGGACATATGACCAAACCTCATACATCGAAAACACCGCATGGGAGGTGGAATGTAGGGCTTCACTTCACATCGATATATCATTATCTTGACCTTCTCTGGGAGTGTGTCCCCCTCGAAGGCCAAGATAAAGGCCCCAGTATCGACGCGGTTATCTTTAGGTCCCCTCTGAACGCGGCGAACAAAATGTACACCACGCCGCTCGAGATAGGCCCTAAGCTCCTCATCAGTTTGAAGGAGGAGGTCCCGGTGGAATATCACACCCTGTACCATATTCAAGGATTTGTGCGGGACAATTGTTACTGGAATGTCGCCAAGGGTGGTGCAGGCGAGCAAAGCTTCAGACTGGGCTTCCGAGACTGTTTTAATGAGTAATGAGCCAGATCTAAGCTTACCCATAGATTCCACTTCACCAAACTTGTCCTCTATGGTCTCGACAAAGAACAGAGGTTTGGTGGAAGTAAAAGTTCCTCCATCAGTCCTTGAGCAGACGAGATAGCGAGGAAAGGGTTTTGCTCCTAACCGGCGAGCCTGGCCTTCCTCCCAAGGGGTAGCAAGGGAGGGAAACATCCTCTTATCCGCAATAGTAGCATTAAACGATCTCTTCCTGTCTTGAGAGACGGCCGATGCACGACCATTTTGGAGTCTAACTCTTTTCATGGGGCTAGACGTCCGCCCTGGTGTCACCCACTCCGAAACCGGGGCTCTCTCCATGGGCGCCACCCAGCCTCAGCAAAGGCCACCTGGCACGATGGCCATTGCCGGGAGTTCTGATACCCCCGAGGACAGGCATCAACTCCTTGGCTTGCATGGAGAGGTCGCAGCTCAGACACCAGTAGTGTGATCCCTGTGGTGTCAGGGGGCTCAGCCAAAGGGTACATAACAGCCCCCCCACACGGACTGGCTACACGTGCTGGGGACCTAGCGGGGGATGGGGGCTACAGCGAGGAAAGGAAGTGGAAAGGAAAGGATAGGACCCGCGCTGTAGGGGCTAGGTCGGGAGTTCTTCCCCAATTGGCTCACACATTATCGGACAATTTTGGTATGGAAGGTCAAACCCCGAGGGGGACCAAACTGGGCCAAAAACCGGTGTACACAGCTGACAAAACCAAAGTGCAGGACAATCGGTACCATGGGATAGCCGAGCCGTCATCCAGAGTACCACCGAGAGACGGGGTTGGAGAGGGTGGGAAGGAGGAATTGGGATGGGAAGGAGGGGGAACTAGGAGCGGTAATGCAGCCTGGGGAAAGCAGGAAAAAAGGCTGCAATGGCTCGGGGACCCGTGCACGCCACACACGTACCCACGAAAGAGCTGTGGGCCCCCTGGGGGGAGGAACAGGGAATCCTTCGGCTTTTGAAATAGTGAGATAGTTGCGCTCAGGCCTCTTATGATTACTTTCAAATAAAGACTTCAGTCATACCTGCAATGTAGTTTCGTACCTTGTCAGTTGAACACCACTCGCAATTATACTTTTGATTGTACAGTGAACATTTCATTGCCAACATTGAGACACTACGCTGGTGCCGTAAGTAAAATGTAGTCCTTTTCATGTATCATCGATTATTATTGCACTAATCTGACATGTTTTATGCGTTAATGATACACTCACGTCAAGGATCCTTGGTCCTCGGATATAAATAAATTGGACAGAGTGACAAGAGCATCATTAAAATCAATATTCTTCTTTTATTGATATGGTGTCTGTTCTTTTCGCCCATGTCCGAAAGAACAGACAGTATTTGTTGACATCAACAGCCATTATTTTACGAATTCGAAATATTTAAACATTTGGACCGGGATTCAAACCAGAATTTCCCACTTCTGACCAGTGGTCATTTTAACCAATTAAGTTATTCAGGCATGCTTCCCTTCCAACCCAAATTCTCAACTGGTATGACATTACGATTGTAATGAACACTGCCCATTTAATTGCACTTGCTCGCAGCCTATACCGGAGTCCCGAAAGGGTTCGAGTGTATTAATGCCTCCGCATTGAAACTGTCAATTGCGTGTTGGGGCATACTTACAATTATTGATATGGTGTCTGCTCTTTTTGGAAAGGATACAGTCCCATTAAAACGTTCGATCCCTTGCCGGAATCGAGGACAGGCTGCGACCAAGAGGAACTACTGGGCAGGGGGCAGTACCATCAAAGTCTGCTGTAAGGTGAGAATTTGGGTTAGGAGGGAAGCGTGCTTGGATAGCCTAACTTGTTAAGGCGAGTGTTGGCTCAAAGCAGGAAATTGGGGTTAGAATCCTGGTTCAGCAAAAAATTTTCAACTATGCCATTATTTCAGTGTTCCAAAGCGGTCTTCGAATTCGTAATGTTCTTCTGCCTGACCACGTACTCTTATATCGCCACGATTCTGGAAACAGACAGGTCAATATTTATGAGTAATACTAATATGAATATAACTGCTATACGTTTCACTCGTAGCTATTTAGGCTGTCCTCTTACGATCCTACTCAAACATATACCACAGTCCATCATACCAGTCACGACACTAGCGAATTTTTTTTTACCTTCCGCGACGGCGGCGCCCCAAGCGGCCAGCAGGGGACACTACTTAGTTCGCGGTATTTATTGCGTTGTACGTCGGATTACTCTTAGTTTACATTCGTTTTCGTGATGCTTTCCATTCCGGAACGCTTGCAGCGCTTGATAGGCCTAAGATATAAAGTAAATTCTGAAGAATATGCTACAAAACTCTGAAACCTTAAATTTTAGTAAAAAATGTAAAGTTCGGAAGATAAACATCTAGGGAGATAAGCAATTACCAAATATTTGTAGAAAATATCAGCACCAAACTCCAATCTGGGCATCAGTGGTCATACTCTTCCTTTCCTTTTTTCGGAAACACGCATGTAAACCTAAGAAGGGCAGTTCGTAAACTTTAAACTATAACAAAGTTTTCTACATGTTTCGTCCGCCACAGAACAATAAGAAAGTCGTAGTTTTGCTAACAGTTGTCCTAAAAACTAAAACACAAAAGGAAATGAAAATAAATTGTGTGTCATGCGCGTTTACTTTGGAGCTACACGGTACGCTTCTTAGCCTTACATTACTTCAGTCTCAATGGGAAAAGCTGCAAAAATATTCGGAGGCACATGTTTCTGCTTGAGTAGGTTCTACCTTTCATCGTTTCATTGATCTGTTTTAGTTCCATAACTGTTTATTTATTCATCATCCGTATCGTCTGATATTAGACTAAAACATTTGTGTGTAAAATAAAATATTCGTATCGTGAATTACGTAGAAAAGCGTGCGAGAAATAAAGTGTTATTCATACCATATACTGTATATGACGTTAACAGGCGGCTCCCTTGCTCACCGCTTGGAGCGCTAGTGTCGTCTTAGCTGTCAGGCGGCAACAGATTTTACACCAGTGAGTGTCGCGACTGGTATGTTAGACTCTACATATACTCGAAAACGACCACTTACGGGATAATAGACGGCGAAATATTTGGGGCAAGTTATAGTTATCTCATCAAATGTTGCAAAATATTTTTGCGATTGCACAGCATGCTCACATAGTCGTCGTAGGCGTCCTTGATGGCGGTGAGGGCGAGCACGCCGAGCAGCGGCACGGCGGTGGTGATGGGCGTCAGCGAGGAGATGGCGGGGATCATCTGCAGCACCAGCAGGCACAGGAAGTAGAAGTTGGCCAGCCGCTGGAACTGCTCGAACAGGTTCAGCGGCAGGAACGTCAGCACGCTGTACTTGGACGTCTTGATGTAGTTGTTCTGCGGGCACACACACCGTCGCCTCAGTTGCGGCTAATAGCTAATATCGTCAATCACAAATACTAGTAAAGACAGGAGAAGGATCAATCCACAAGTCATCCATTTCAACAAAGAATTGCTACTGGGTAGTTACAGATTAAATAGAATAGAAAGAAAAGGCAAAACACACGCTGCTAATATGCATTATTTAATAATGCTTTGTGAGTGATAATCACTCTACTCCCCCGACCTCCCCCCCCCCCTCTCTCTCTCTCTCTCTCTCTCTCTCTCTCTCTCTCTCTCTCTCACACACACACACACACACACAGGGACCAAATATCTCACGAAATAAGCATCACACGAAAAAACTACAATGTTTATTAATATCAGGAAATCGATCCCTGTACATCTTTTGAGCATCTAACACACATCCCTATGCAGCGGCCAGCTCCGCTCCGCATTGGTGAAACGATGCACGCTGCACCTGATCAGTGTGAGACACGATCCAGCTAGCTACCCGCTTTTATACGCCGCAGTCATCAGCGCTCTCAGTAAAGCACACACACTCCTGTGGCTGTGAGAGATCTGCCTGTATCGGTCACCGCTACTTGCCTATTTTGACCAATAGTTTCCGACCGCCCTGCATATATTTTTCAAGTGACAAAAAACTGATGAGGTCACCGGCCCCTAAACTAAAGCACTATTTAACCTATGTTCTAGGTAAGACACACACCCACGGTGGCGGGAGCAGGTCACGCGCCGGAGACCGCGCGGCCATTCCGCGAGCCTAATTATACAGGGTGAGTCAGGTGGAAATGTACATGCGTTCACGGGTGATACTACTGGTCATTCTGAATAAAACAAATTCTAACACAATATGCCGTTTTTGTGGTGTCGCACAAGTCTTAAAGTGCGTGCCACCTACTTTCCCCGCGCGCCGCCATGCACGCACTGCGCGGCGTTCTTATGTCGTCAGCCACGAGCGCCTTCTGCTACAACTCCCCTCGTGGCCATCGACATCGTTCGCTTGGGACTGGGATAGGAACCAGTTAACACTTCGGAATCAGATAGGCACCAGTGAAGACTTGGCTATCGGATAGGCACTAGGAATTATCAGTAGGCAGGCCTCTATATAATCTATGAATAGCGTTCTGCAATCATGAAACTTATGAAAGATAAGTATTGTCATCTCTCTATGAAATATATATATCGTTCTAATTTACTCTAGTGTTTCTAGTTTCTGCTGTGCCGCTGGCTGGTCACCTCCGTACCTGCACACGCCTGCATCCTTTTCTTAACTGTTTCCAGGAAAAACCAATGAAAACGGCTAGGAACGGGATAGTGCATGTGACAGTAAATTACATATACATATTCCGCAATCCACCGTAAGGTGCGTGGCGGAGGGAAAACTGTACCGCTCCTGTCAGAGGACACAGTCCGTAGTAATCGATGGTAAGGCATCGACTAAAACAGAGGTGATATCGGGCGTTCCACTGGGTAGTGTTATTGGTCCTCTGCTGTTCCTTATTTACATAAACGATTTAGGGGAAAATCTAAGTAGCTCTCTTAGGTTGTTTGCAGATGACGCCGTCATTTACCATCTAGTGAAATCATCTGAAGATCAAAACCTACTGCAGAACGATCTGAATAAGATATCACTATGGTGTGAAATTGGCAATTGACTCTAAATAATGAGAAGTGTGAAGTCGTCCACATGAGTACGAAAAGAAATCCGTTAAACTTTCTTTACAAGTTAAATCAATCAAAAGTGAAGGCCGTAAACTCCACAAAATACCTAGGAATTACTATTATTTCAGACTTAACCTGGAAGGAACACGTACATAATGTCGTGGGAAAGGCGAACCAAAGACTGCGTTTTATTGGCAGGACGCTTAAAAGTTGCAACAGAATTACTAAGAAACTGCATACACTACGCTTGTCCGTCCTTTTTTGGAATATTGCTGTCCAGTGTGGGATCCTTATCAGGTGGGTTTGACGCAGGACATCGTAAGAGTCCAAAGAAGGGCAGCTCGTTTCGTATTGTCACGATACAGGGGAGATAGCGTTACGGAAATGATACAGCATCTGGGATGGGAATCATTACAACAATGGCGCTTATCGCTGCGGCGTCGGCTACTTACGAAAACTCCAATCGCCAACATTCTCCTCCGAATGCGAAAATATATTGATCATTTCTACCTATGTAAGTGGGAATCAACATCAGAGTAAAATATGAGAAATCAGAGCTCGAACGGAGAGTCTGGTGTTCTTTCTTCCCGCGCGCTATTCGAGAATGGAATGAGAGATAAATAGCATAATGGTGGTTCAATGACCCTCTGCCAGGCACTTAAATATCATTTGCAGAGTATCCCGTGTAGATGCAGATGTAGACATTTCATTTCCTATTCCACTCCCAAATAGCACAAGGAAGAAAAGAATGCATATATGCCTCAGTAAGAGCCTTAATTTCTCTTATCTAGCCTTTGTGATCATTACGCGAAATATAAGTAGGCGGCAGGAAGATCATTCTGCAGTCCGCTTCAGATTCCGGCCCTCTAAATTTACTCAACAGAAATTTACGAAAAAGAACGTCGTCTTCCTCCAGCGATCCCCATTTGAGTTGCCGGAGCATTTCCGTGACACTCGCACATTGGTCGAAGCTACCAGTAACGCACCTAGCTGCTCGCCTCTGAATTGCTTCTGTGTCTTCCTTTAAACTGATCTGCTACGGGTCCCAAACACTTGAGCAATACTCAAGACGTGGTCGTACAAGCGTTTTATACGCGATCTCCTTTACAGATGAAGTACATCTTCCCAAAATTCTCCCAATAAACCGAAGTAGGCTGTTCGCCTTACAAATGTCCTTACATGTTCGTTCCATTTCATATCGCTCTGCAATGTTACGCCAAGGTATTTGAACCACGCGACTGCATCAAGAAGCTCACTACTAATTAAGAGACTTTTACGTTACGGTTGGTTTGATTGTGTAAGTTTGCTCACAGAAGATTTTCAAAAAGTGCCGCGTCAATTTCAGTGCATTTTATGCTTTTAGACAGTAGATTTTTGTTGCAGATCGGAACTCAGTTCTGCATTCCTTTACTTGATCACCCGATCTTACCCAGTTGAATTACTATTTATGTGTGTGGCTGAAGAGCCAAGTGTACAGACGCAAATTGGACACAAGAGGTGGTTCTCACTCGTATTTTACCCCCTTTAGTTCAAGTAAAGCTTGCAGAACTAAGCTCCGATCGGCAAAACAACACCTCTATACAAAATCAGCAAAATGCATTAAGGACGCGTGACAGTTCCGAGCGGTCTGGAGCGCCACGTTGTAGATCGTGCGGCGTCCCGCGTCAGAGGTTCGAATCCTCCCTCGGACATGGATGTTTGTGCTGAGTTTAGTATAAGTTACTTCATAAGTAGTTTTTAAGTTTAGGGACTGATGACCCCGCAGTTAGATCCCATAAGCTTTATAAACATTTGAAGATTTTTGAAGATACAATTATACCATAAAAGTATCTTAATACTTAAATCTGCTCGTTTCCCGATTCTAGTTGTTTCCATAGGTTTACCCGAATACGGTTGAGAAAAGGGCCTACGTTTATTAGAAGTTTTTGTTCACAATCCCAAATAGTATGATCCCTCAAATCATTTAAGTTTCCTCCTGGCTCTCTATGTATATTCATAGTAATCAAGGGCCTACAAGTCACCTTCAACAAGATAAGAGTCACGCCCCATCCGCTGAAAGATAATTATCGGTGACATGTTGCACGTACGTCTTTACTTCCACTAGTGGAAGTTTTCGCATAAATTGCCCTTTAGAAACTGTATAAAAAGGGACATCGTTCAAATACAAAGAACAAAACATAAAATAATAATAATAACAATAATAATAATGGCGGCACTAGTTATGACGTTCAGTGGTTGGGTTTCTTTACGAAGACTTTTTAACAATGTTCAAATGACGGAAATGACATTTAGACGTTGTAACGCACATACTTTTTGAGGCATACAATTCGCGGCCGTAACCTATGCCATAAAGAAACAGAGCAAAATAAAATTAATTATGCCAACCACAGATTAACCGTTTGGTTAATCTAGAAATTGCTCAAAATGGAGGATTTCCTGTAGCTGCTAAATTTAAAAGCAAGCGGAAGCCACGCCGTGGCGGAGGCATACCAACCTGACTGTCCGAGACAGTGCCGCCCGCAAGGGCTAAGCTTCCCCAACGGTTCCTCCCCTACCTGTAAGGTTGGCTACAGTGACTACTTTAGAACAGCGGAAGCACACTGCGCTGCCGTGCCCGGCGAACAGCCACGCACCGCCATACGGTTGCAGAGCATCGAAGTATCCACCTCGCGGACAGTCTAGGACTCTAGGCTTAAGTTACCGCCATATTAGGAAAGTGTGACTGAGGACCGTCCGCGTCTGTTACAATGATGGGCGAGTGGGAACATCCGGTACACTTACCACTCAGTTTATAGTGAGGTAAGCTTGGCCGTTGGGCCCCTGCTCTGGTTATAGTATTACGACTTTCATGACTAGCAACATTCTCTCTGATTCAACCACTTTCTGCTCTCTAGGGACCGCATAAAATGTGTTTATTGACTATTGTTAGCAATTCCTTATCCTACAGCAAGGTGGTTTCGTGGCAAAATAGTCTTATTTGTGACAATATTAAACATGCAACAGGGCTACCTCAATTTCTTAATACCTTCATGAACACATTTCACCACGTTTCTGCCTATTTGTTCTGTAACTTTCCTTCTGTCCTCTTGTCAATGACGAAACACCTGCCAAGAAAAGAAGTCAGACGCCTTTACGGTCCAAAGACAGCAGATCAGCAGGTGATTAACTTCCTGTCTGACAGGAAGGGCGATAGGCAGCACCTTTCTTGCTTCATCTTCTTTAGATAACTTCACCATTTATAAAGTCAAGCAGTAAGTTAGTTTGGACACGAAGGAATACTGAAGTAGCGGAGTAAAAGTGTTTTAGAATTTGATTGAAAGCAAGAAAAATACGAAAAGTATTTAAAGAATAGGCAATAAAGGAATTTTTTTTAAAATGTTAAGCTTAAGGGACTTAACTGCGGGTTCATCAGTCTCTAAACTTACAAACTACTTATGAAGTACCTTATACTTAAGACGACACAAACATCCATGCCCGAGGGGGGATTCGAACCCCCGACCGTAGCAGCCGTGCAGACTGACTAGCGCGCCGCAGACCGCTCGGCCACTGCGGCCGGCTAAAGGAGTTTTGAAGGTAATTTGAGAGTAGGCGGCAGCAGAACGCCAAGTTCTCACAAGAATATGGAAGAGAAGGGAGCAGCTAGAGAATTTAGAATTCAGTGATGGAACACTTAAGCCCTTTCTACACGGGAAGTGAGAGCTTACAAGATTACCCATGATGCACCGGTCACGCCGTCCGGGTACAGTGTAGACGCGTCCACTTGCACAAGATGCACGCATACGATCGCTAGTAGACGGAATAGGAAGGATCCTGTTCTCACGCGTATGGAAGTGCTTCGCGCATGCGCAGACGACCGAATGGGGAACCCAAGAGGCAAACGAAGCCAAGTCGGGAATTTGTTTGAGAATGTATAATTGTCTCCTGTTCAGAAGAACGTAGTTTTTCGACTCAGTCGTAAGGATTTAAGGTGATACTTTAGAGGAATTGCGTTAAAAATTTCATATAACATATGTACAATTTTTATTGAATGGCTGTTAATGTGAAAAAAGTAGATCAAATGTAAATGAAGATATTTTCACTGATTTATCCGCCGGTTCTTGGTAATACAACACATTGACTTCAAAGTAGAATTTTGTGTATGTTCTACACGATCATTTCAACTTAGTTACCCGGTTTTCGGCTTACTAGGACTTTTTCAGACTTTGAAGTTCGTGGAAAACAGGTTGTTTAAATAAAAATCAATATGGTGATCTACCAAGAACCGACGAAAGAATCAATCAAAAAAATCCAAATTTGCATGTGCTTTAAATTTGTTGTACACACCAAGAGCTGTATCTCTGTACCTAATAAAAGCTGGACACACGTTATATAACATTTTTAACTGCGAATCGTCTTTATTACCATCTTCTAAAATATTTACTATTTTTCCTGAAACATTCTGTATAGTTAATAGATGAAATATTTGTTTTTGGTGAGCATTATTTGAAGCTTTATCACAGTTAAAAGTGTATGTATAGACACCTGAGCTTGTTCATCTTATACATATGTGCCTCAAACTGCAGGGGCTGGAAGTATATAGTCGCATTTTATAATGTGGACGTTAACACATTTGAGCGACGTAGTTACCATGAACTGCACGAAAAGAGTTTCACAGTGGCAGTCTAAAACACAAATGTTTTAATCATGACAATAATCATATCTTACAGTTTCGAAAAGTGATCTTAACTCGGCGATTCATTTGCTGTAATTTGACAAAAAAAATCAAGTAGACACGAAGCAGACGATTCGACAAATGCGTACCGTTTGAACGCTTCTTTTTAGTTCGACGGTCTGCAAGGAGTGCTGCAGCTGACAACGTCTTTATTTTGCGTGTTGCACGTCTCGTATGGAAAGGGCTTTAAAGTCGGCAGGAGGCAGCTTGAGCACAGTATCGCAGTGGCTGCAGACCGGGACTCCGTGAAGAGCGCCCGCAACAGGTGTGCCAGGGGAGGATCAGGAGTTGAGCACACGTTCTGCCGGGGAAACTCCACCGATGCAAACAGCTTACAAAAAATTTCACCTTATCAGCGGGAAACAAACAACAAAAAATGCATACTAACATGCAGTTGCGCAAGACAAATGTTTCATGTATTTCGCAAGTCAGCATCATTGCCCCCACTTTTTACACGTCTAGCTATTATTTCTGTCTAGTGAAAAAACTAGTCCAGATGTGTATACCACTCACCCGCAATGAAACTCATTAGGTCCATCTTCGAAGCAAACGGTTATGGGAAGATGATGATTGGCAAAGTATGACATCTAATGATGGAAATAAAACGGAAGAGCAAAAGGGAGAACAAACTATCGCCCTATTGCCATATGCAAAAGGAGTCACCGAACGAGTAGCCAAAATTCTTCGTCGAGATGGTATCAAATGTATATTTCGCAGCAACAATAAAATAAGAGATGTCCTAGGCTCAGTGAAGGACAAAACTGATAAGTTGCACACAGCCGGAGTCTATGAAATCGACTGTGAGTGCGGCCAGGTATACATTGGAAAAACTGGGCGGCCGATTAACACAAGGATAGCCGAGCACGAGAGGTAAAATTCGGCTGGGACAGCATACGAAGTCGGCAGTAGCAGAATATCAGGAAGAGTGCGGCAAACAGATAGGTTTTCAACAAGTCACAATACTGGCAAAACGACCCTTCACTTTGAAGAGGAAATCAGGGAAGCAATAGAAATAGCTAAACGACCCGGAAATATGAACAGAGAAGACGGGTATAGACTTCCGGCGTTTTGGCTGCCAGCAGTAGCAGCGCTTCGCGACGACACAGCGCGCAGTGCAGTCCATAGGGAGAGAACAGCGACCGCGCGTACACAGAGCAAATAGCACGTTCTAGCCGACGCTAGGCATCAGTGCTACGTCATTGCTACCACCCGCTCCTCATTCGCTAGTTTCAACCAATGGAAGACAATGTAAACACCAATCAAGGACTCCCTTTTCCACCAATAGGAAGAAATAAAGGAAACACCATGAAAGAGCGCTGAAACCATCAATAAAAACTGGCAACATTCAATATTTAAGACACCAGCTTTCCCTCATCCAGCAGTACATTTAACACCTAGAAGATGGCCGCTTGCAATAGTGGCCGAAACGTCGGTGAAATATTTGATATATTGATGATGCTGTCCAATACCCAGAAGAGTTTTATCAACAATGACGACGGCCGCGGAAGCCTTCGTTTACAAGGAGAAACATGCTGATTCCCCGCCACCAAAGAATTCTTTCGACTGGAAAGGTCATGGCAACAGTGTTCTGGGATGTGAAAGGGATTCCGTCTGCACATTAGCTCCACGCTAGACAAACAATTATTGCAGAATACTACGCTAATCTCTTGCATAAAAGATACACGAGAAAGGGCAGGTTTAGCAACGAAAAGAATCATCTTCCATCAAGACAATGCACGCCCTCACACGTGCCGTCCCATGGCAAAATTACACGAACTAAGGTAAAATTGTTGCCACACCCGCCTTTATTCGCCTGTTATGGCTCTGTCAGACTTACATCTCTTCACAAAACTGAAATTTTTCCTATGTGGGCGAAGATTCACTTCCACCGAAAACTGATAGCCGGAGTTGAACTATTTTGCAGGCATGGAGGAATCTCATTTTGGAGATGAGATGAAGTTAATGGAAACATACAGGTGTCTCACGAAAGACGCCTGCAAGGCGTCCGCAGATCGCGCGGTACGGCTCCCGGCCGCCGCCGCCACTCTATTGTGCCGCGGGCGCATACACTGAGTTAAAGTCTAAAAAACATAGCCGCCTGTGTAACCTAAGCTTATTTTTATTTACAGCAGATCTTTAAAATGATGTCCCTCTATGGAAAGAGCGGCCTGACATCTCTTGAACACACTTGCGGACACTCGACGAATTTCGACTGCCGAAATCTGGGAAATGACTAGTCGAATCCTGTCTTCCAACTCTTCGAGTGTATGGCGATTGGTTGCATACACCTTGTCTTTTCACATTCTCCGAAGATAAAAGTCACAGGGATTTAGATCTGGAGAACGAGGCGGCCAGTCAACTATTTTATCATCAAAAACACTTCGTGTTGCTGCCATAGAAGCATTGGCAATGTGTGGTCTTGCATTGTCCTGCATGAAATAACCGTACAGCTTTTCGTTGGGTGAAAGTTCTTGAAAAAATGGATGCAGGATATTGTTCACATACCTGTCAAATTATTGTTTCATGAAAAAAGATTCGACTCTTCATTTCCCAAATTTCGGCAGCCGAAATTCGTCGAGTGTTCGCAAATGTGTTCAAGAGATGTCAGGCTGCTCTTTCCATAGAGGGACATCATTTTGAACACCTACTGTAAATAAAGGTAAGCTTAGGTTACTCAGATTGCAATTTTTTTTTTTTTTAACTCAGTGTATGCGCCCGCGGCACAAGAGTGTCCGAGAATCGGGCGCTGCCGTGGCCGGCAGATGCGGTGGCAGTGGCGGCGGCCGGGAGCCGTACTGCGCGATCCGGGGATGCCTGTCAGGCGTCTTTCGTTAGACACCCTGTAGTAGTTTGAACAAGTGGCTTAATCTACAAGGAAACTACATTGAAAAATAAAACTGTTTCGTTCGCTTGTTATTCGACAGTCTACAGGGTTTTTTTTTTTTTTTTTCTGTATGTCATGTGTTTTACTACAGAACAATATGTTAAGAGTGTATGTACCATTGTTTTGTAAACGCAAAGTTTCCGTAAAGCACAGGTTTATATGCTTCTGGTTTATTTCGATTATTTCTCTGTACCAGATTAACAGAACGTACAGTTATTTGCTACACTTATATCGAGATCAGTTCAGAAACAGTGTTACATTTTAACTGAGCGTGGTTATGCCACTCTTCTGTCATTTGAAGCAACCAACAGCAGAATACGTGTACAGTTCGCTGCACCTCAGCTAAAAACGGCAATTGTAAAGTGAACGAGTAATAGTTATCTGAGAAAGTAGCCGAGTGGGAGCTTTGTCGCCGCGGTGGAGTGACCGAGCGTTCTAAGGCGTCCTGTTGCGAAAAATGTTCAAATGTTTGTAATTCTATGGAACCAAACTACGTTGGTCATCAGTCCCTAGGCTTACAAACTACTTGAACTAAGTTAAACTAACCTAAGGACAACACACATTCATGCCCGAGGGAGTCCACGCGATTCCTTAACGTGGCGCTCCAGATCGCTCGAAGGCTTCCTTGTGACGGAAAGGCAAATGTCCATGCATAGGCACGGATTTTGGAACTCAAATTGCCCTTACCTTACATGACGTCTTCGAGCCATCAATAATGCGCAGACAGACAGACTACATAATTCTTTCTTGCCGAAAGCCGTTTGATATGGTCCCGCACTGCTAAGGAGGTACGTGCATACGGGATAGCTTTCGAGATATGTGGGTGACTTCAAGATTTCTTAATTAACACAATCCCAGTATTTTGAACACCACGGGGAGTGTTAATCGGAGAAAAAGGTATAGTCACGAATACCTAGGAAGTGTTATAGGACTCATTTTTCATCTACATAAATATCTGACGGACAGAGTGAGTAACAATGTGCGGCTGTTTGCTGTGGTGTGGAAGGTGTAGTCATTGAATGACTGCAATTTGATGCAAGATGACTTAGACAAAATTTCTAGTCGGTGATAGAAATGAAAGCTAGTTCTAAATGTAGACAAATATAGAGGTTTTGCCCTGATTGTGCAAGGGAAGAAATACTTTTGCTTCAGTTAACAACGTGTCACTAACCTTAAAATCCCTGATGAAAACTGCATCGTCGCCCGCTCAAAACAACAGGTGGCAGACGGAAATTTCACGCCAAAGGCTGCCACGGGGTCAGCGTTAAAGTTTCATTCCTGGACGCGAATACAGGTGGTGGACGAATACTTTATGAAGTCGCGCGTTTGAATGAAATATTTCCGTTTTGTTAACTTTGTTACCCCTTTTTCCTTAATTTCCAATTTAAATTATTTATCGTGGCATTTTCCACACAATTGGTTCTTCAGATTTTTTTCTCGCTTATTTACAGGAGCCATATGAATTTTTGCTTTTAATTACACCCATATTAATACTTGTGAACACACTGTATGTAGTATAATACACACGCAATTACAATCTAAATCAATAGTCCGCAATTCACACGTTATGTCAGTGGTAATCCCCTCACACAAGCAAAATTTAAAAAATCATTGTTTCCCAGCGTTGCTCTCTCGAGTACAGAGGAAAGCAGGTGCGAAAAAAAAAGAGCGTTCGGTGTAATTGTTGCTCCATAAGTCAAATGTCATATTACACACACACTTATTTCGCGATAGTAAAAAACTAGCTTTGAAGTATTAAAATGCCAAGATTAAAATTTATTTTTTTGACGATCGGTTTCGATCCACTTAGGGTACAATCATTTGGTCTAATTTCAGCGGAACTCTTGATCCAAATTCTTGCATACATAGGTGTGACTTGATGCTGAAGACACTGCTTGTTGTAATCAATGTGGAGCCGGAACGTCCTTGGCTTCTTTTTGAGTGACAGCAGCAATTGTGCGTCCCTTAGTGCCTGGGGTGGGACGATTTCATTTAATTTTTCCATGGCAGGAATGCGATCTCCTTACTTTGAAGTATTAAAATGCCAAGATCCCAATTTTTAATTTATTTAAAATTAAATAAATTGCGATATTAGCATTTTAATATCGTCAAAGAAAGGAGATGGCCGTCCTACCACAGAAAAATTAAAAGTAGCTTTTGCCGTATCCTCTTCCATTAATTGCATCTGATAAGGAAATTAAACTGAGGCATAATAGACAAGCGTAGGGTAGGTGGTCTCTGATACACACTACCGGCGTTTCAAAATGTTACACCGATAAGTCCCGAAGATTTGACAGCAAAATTTGAGAGATAGTATGTTATACAAGCATCACAGGACCTTAAGTCTAGCCCCATATGAAGTGAGGAAGATGATTAAATCGGTACAGTTTGTTGCCGCAATGGCTGGCTGTAGCCGCTGTTTCAATCCTTGCCAGAAGCTCTCTGGATGAGTTGTTGGGGTACAGCAGTCCACGCTACTCTCACATACTGCCAAACTTGACCTGATGTAGCACCGGATGGTCTATACAGGCATTCGAATCGATATCATTAGGCATTAGGAGTGATTTAAAATGGGACGACCATATAAAAATCAATCGTCGGTAAAGCTGATACCAGACTTAGATTCATTGGAAGAATCCTGAGGAAACGCACTCCTAAAACAAAGGAAGTAGGTTACAGTACAGTTGTTCGCCCACAGCTTTAATACTGCTCACCGGTGTGGGATCCGTACCAGGTGCGGTTGATAGAGGAAGTAGAAAAGAGCCAACGGAGAGCAGCGCGCTTCGATATAGGATCATTTGTAATCGTGAAAGCGTTACGGAGATGATCGATAAACTGCAGTGGAAGTCTCTTCAGGAGAGACGCTCTGTCGCTCGGTACGGGCTTCTGTCGAAGTTTCGAGAAGATACCTTTACCTAGGAGTCTAGCAGTATATTGCTCCCTCCTACGTATATCTCGCGAAGAGGTCATGATAAAATCAGAGAGATTAGAGCCCACACAGAGGCATACCGACAATCTTTCTTTCCGCGAATAATACGAGACTGGAATAGACGGGAGAACCGATAGTGGTACTCAAGGTACCCTCCGCCACACACCTATCGGGTGGCTTGTGGAGTATGCATGTAGATGTAGATCATCGACACGACGTTTTTGATAGGCGATATATGCAGGAGAACTGCGACGCGAACGCAGCAATCAAATCAATGGACATGGAAGAAGTCTTGAGCATTCACTGTCTGTAGTCACGCGTTATCCTGTTATGTCCCCCTCGAAAACTACTGCGGTATAGGAAGACAACAGGGTTGTAGGGTTTCATGAATGTTATTCACTCTGTAGATTTGGCAAGCTGTGAAGGAACGCAAGGATAAATATGCAGAAGGAATTACAGTTTAGGGAGAAGCAATTAAAACTTCTCAGTTCGTCGATGACATTGTAATTCTGTCAGAGACAGCAGAGGACCTGGAAGAGCAAGTGAATAGAATATACAGTGTCTAGAAAGGAAGATATAAGATGAACATTAACAAGTGTAAAACGAGAGTAAGCTTCAGTCAATGCTGAAGGAATTAGGTTACGTAATGAGACAAAAGTAGTACATGAGAATTTTTAATATTTGGGTAGCAAGATAACTTCTGATGCCCGAAGTAAAGATGATATAAAATGCAGAATGGCTAGGAGAAGAAAAGCGTTTCTGAAAAAGCGAAATTTGTTGACATCCAATATTAAGTGTTAGGAAGTTCTTTCTGAAAGCATTTGTATGGCGTGTAACATTGTATGGGAGTGAATCGTAAACGATAAGGAGTTCAGACAAAAAGATGATAGAAGCCCTTGAAATATGGTGCTACGGATGAATGATGAAGATTAGATGGGTAGATCACGTAACTAATGAGGTGGTGCTCAACAGAATTGCGGAGAGAAGGAGTTTCTGACATATCCTGACTAAGAGAAGGGATAGGTTGGTGGGACACAGAGACGTCAAGGAATCGTCAACTTAGTATTAGAAGGAAGTGTGTGGGGTAGAAATCCCAGAGGGTGACCGACAGACGAATACAGTAACCCTGTTCAAAAGGATGTGGGTTCCCGTTCTTATTCAGAGATGAAGATTGTGCAGTGCAGGATACCTTAGTGAGCTACATCAAACTAGAGACAGGACTGTGTTCCTTAGAGTACAATATTTGAACATTCTGAATTGGCAAAGATGAATGGTGAGAGAGACCCGATGTTAACTGACAACAACCGACGAGCATTCAGGACGATTGTCTCAAGACAACGTATAGCTATCACACATCAAAAGCAACTGCGAAACGCAACACTCACTTGAGGAATACTATAAGGTAAAAACATTTTGGCTGGAACACTGCACAATAACGGCTGCCATCGCAACGTTGTGAAGGAAATGGTGGCACGATCATAACATCTGGACTGTTGTTGACTGTTTATATAACACACACACACACACACACACACACACACAAACATATACACACACACACACACACACACACACACACACACACACACACACACACACAAACATATACACACACACACACACACACACACACACACACACACACACACACTTGTAAATTCAAGGGTCTTAACTACCTTGGTCAAACTACTTTAACTTGAAGTAACTTATTCTAAGGACAACACAAACACCCAAACCCGAGGGAGGACGCGAACCTCAGACGTCCATCAACCTCGTGCTCCGCAGCAAGGCGCCAGAAACTTATCAGACACTCTGAACAGCATAGTCACCAAGTCCTAACATTTGTGACTGGCTGGAAGACTTCCTAATTAATAGAACGCAATACGTTGTTCTCGACGGCGAGTGTTCTATATAAGTGATCTGATGGACAGACTAACTTGTAATTTGCGCAATTTGCTAATGATGCTGTGGTGTATGGGAGGGGGTCGTCTTTAACTGACTATAATAGCATATAGGATGACAGAAAAAATTTCTAGTTGGTGCGAAGAATGGAAGCTAGCTCTCAATGTAGAAAAATAATGAAAGGCGATGCGCATGATTAGGAAAAACAATCCCATAATATTCTAATACAGCATTAGTAGTGAGCTTCTTGATGCAGTCGCGTCGTTCAAATATCTAGGCGTAACATTGCAAAGCGTTATGAAATGGAACGAACATGTAAGGATAGTTGTAAGGCGGACAGCCGAATTCGGTTTATTGGGAGAATTTTGGGAAGATGTACTTCATCTGTAAAGGAGACCGCGTATAAAACGCTTGTTCGACCACGTATTGAGTATTGCTCAAGTGTATGGGACCCGCAGCAGATCAGTTTAAAGGAAGACACAGAAGTAGTTCAGAGGCGAGCAGCTAGGTTTGTTACTGGTAGGATCGACCAATGCGCAAGTGTCACGGAAATGCTCCGGCAACTCAATTGGGGATCGCTTGAGGAAAGACGACGTTCTTTTCCTGAATTTCTGTTAAGTAAATTTAGAGGGCCGGAATCTGAAGCTGAGTACTACGAGCTTGCTGCCACCTACTTACATTTCGCGTAGTGATCACAAAGACAAGATATGAGAAATTACGGCTGGTACGGAGGCCTATAGGCATTCTTTTTTTCCTCGTTCTATTTGGGAGTGGAATAGGAAGGGAAATGCCTAGTAGTGGTACAGTGTACCCTCCGCCACGTACCTTACGGTGGATTGCGGAGTATATATGTAGATGTAACATAATTGGACTGTTACGAGGGAGTTTTAGAGCGGATACTGGGGGCAAATGTACACCTCCAAGTAATTTGCGGATGGTTGCACACAAGAACGGATACCATTCATTCGGGTACTACGAAGGCACTTTACGAATCAGTTACCTGGCGGGTTGCAGCTATTCTGAAAGGCAATGGTCGCCAACGTTTTACTAATAAATATTGTGTTCATGTTATTTTGTCCATCGGGTGTATGTGTAATAAACGAAATTAAAACGTGTGGGGTTGATAGCGCTGAGGGTGAATGTGATTCCTGGAGGTCGGTGCCCCACGAGCAGCATCGGCGCGGACAGCTGCTTACACAAGCCACGACCTCGGCGCGACTAAGTGGCCTCAATAGGTCGGCAGGCAGGATGGCTGCATCACCAACACTCCTCCTAGAGCGCGCGCGTCCTAAGATGCAATCCACAAACACCAAAAATACGTCTTATCGCCATCTGACAAACCCAAGTTGGCATTATTGATGGAAACAGCTTCTTCTCAGCCTTTACGCACGTCACGTCGGCCTTGCTTTCTTGGATTTCTCTCTTGTATTAACCGAATGTTTACTCTGAACCGAATTTCAAATTCCTTTTTTTTTAGGCTTTAAGGATTATGTGTAATTTTCAATAAGATGTATATTTTGTTAATTGGACAAGTATTCGAAATACTATGTGCTGATTTGATTTTGCAACAACTGACCTATGGAATTTAGGTCATTAGCGCCCAACACTGCCCATAATAAAATCGAACCGGGGTTAGAACTTTAATGGCTTTTGCCACATTTGCACAACGTATAAATAGTAAAACTCGGTCAGCAGAATGCGGATCATCAGCTAAAATATCAGAAGTTTCAAATGGTAAACATAGATGTGACATTGATGATTATAAAACGGACATTGCACTAAAAGGTGGTACACAGTAAAAGGTTCATCACAGTGCTCACATACGGGAGCAGGATCACCACGAAGTAAATACTGGTGGCTATAACGGCAGTGGCCAATACGAATCTGGGCAAGGACAATCTCCTCTCGGCGAGAGGGTCGAGATGACGTTGACCAAAGATCGGGCGCAGGTTTAATAGCCTGCAATTTGTTCCCTGACAGGGACAACCAATGTAGAAACCAACGGGAGATGATAAGCCAGGAGACGCCAGCGCGAAGGTCATCAGAGCTGGTAGAAAAGGTAGACAGCCGAGGGAGAACTGTCCCCTTGGCAGCAGTATCCGCAGACTCATTCCCCAACACTCCCACGTGGCCAGGGACCCACAGAAACGCCACAGTAGTTCCGCTCGCTGAAAGAGAGGTAAGGCAATATCAGATACTTTGTGCCAGGGGATGGAGAGGATATAGCGTGCGAAGGCTCAAAAAAGCACTCAGAAAGTCCGAGCAAATGACACACTTATTGAGCGAGTTTCGCCGTACGTATTGGGTGCCTTGATATACAGCTCAGCTGTAAAAATGGAACTCCACTCAGGGAGACGATATTTAAACGAGGCGTTGCCAAGTACAAAGGCACACCCAACACCCTGGTCTGTCTTTGAGCCATCAGTGTAGATGAACAAATTGTCACTAAATTTGAACCGGAGTGCGAGAAATTCTCTCCGGTAAACGAAACTAGGTGTGGAGTCCTTTGGAAGATAATGAAGGTCCAAGTTAATACGGACTTCGGGGCTTAGCCACGGTGGAGAGGTGCTCTCTCCAGTCGAGAAAGTAGCAGGCATTGTAACGCCGAGCTGGCCGAGTAACGAACGCAAGCGTACTCCCGGTGGTAGCAGAGCAGACGGGCACACGGCAAAGAGACCGTCAAGTGAGTCATTGAAGAAAACTGCATATGTTGGGTGTCCTCGCATGGATGACAAACGGCTGGCGTAACGGCTAAGCAGGAGTTCCCGACAATAAGAAAGAGGTAGTTCGGGGCCCCTCGGCATAGAGGCTCTCAAAGGGGCCAGTGTAAAACGCTCCCGTCGCCAGTCGGATCCCTTGGTGGTGGATTGTGTTAAGGCGGCGCAGTATGGACGGTCGAGCCGAAGAATAAACGAAGGAATTTGTTAGAAAACAACTTGCAGGGCAATTCAGAAATTACAGAAATTTCCTAACAGATTAGCCAGTGTAACTAAATGGGTACCGTTACCCGCGAAAGGCAAAGCCGATGTAGGTTCGAAACCAGTTCTGGTACACAGTTTTAATCTAACAGGACGTTTCATGTCAGGAAACATTCCGCGCGCGCGCGCGAGCGAGAGAGAGAGAGAAGCAAAGCGCATTGAGGCCCTATGCTCCGTGCGCGAGGCCACTCCCTGTCGGGCATGGATGTTTGCGCGGTTTTTAGTATAAGGTAGTTCATAAAAGTATTTTGTAAGTTTAGGGACTGATGAAATGTTCAAATGTTTGTAAAATCTATGGGACTTAACTACGGGGGTCATCAGTCCCTAAACTTACAAACTACTTATGAACTACTTACGAACTAGGACGGCACAAATATCCATGCCCGAGGGGGGATTCTAACCCCCGACCGTAGTGGCCGTGCAGACCGTGACTGGAGCGCCTCAGTCTCCTCGGCCACCGCGGCCGGCAGGGACTAATGACCCCTTAAGCTTCACAAACATTTGAACATTAGAGAGACAATTTTGTCCATTCCTATACCATGTATCGGCTTCAAAAATTTAACATATTTCTCCTTGCATGTCTACTGTTATTAAATGAGCATTTTAATTCAGCTTAATACATTCTTACAGATTGATTCATAAGGCAATGAAAAATTAAAGGCAATCAAATATGAAAACAGTACACTACCTCTTAGAAGGGTTCTATACGGAGGACTATACTCCGACAAATCTGAAGGGTATCATCAATCTTACATGGTCATACTGATATATCTTCGTCAGTAGCGTTACACCATAAAATGGAGGCCCTTTAATTTTCTAAGTATTAGATTCAATTCGATTATTGCTGATGTCACTATATTTCTAATGCTGCAGTGGAAAAGTGTTCAGCATAATGAATGCAACAACAAGGTCAGAAAAAGAATGAAAACATATGCTTGAAGCATTGTTAGAAATTTAACTATTAAGAAGTTTAATTTTATCTACTGTTTAGAGTGTTATTGTACTTTCTTAGAACGAAAAGAATTCGTGCTCACTAACAATCGTGTTTCATCAATGACACGTTGAATTTACAGCCCTAAGGGCTCTTGAGCAGTTACATTTATTTCTATGCGATTTTGGGCATGTCAAGAGTAAATACGAAAGGTAACAACAAAATTTACAGATATAAATGCAATGAAAATTAACTTACTGATTGACAGCGCTGAATGTGGTCGTATGGTAAGAGCAGAAGACGCACATACAGGGTGAAGCGAAATTCGCGCACTCTGGTATCGCAACGTGATTCCTCACATGCCAGCAATAAGGAAAAAAAGACACCCTCGCAAACTTTTGTCCTATCCATTATTTCGGCAGTAATTGGACGTCGAAGACAGAGATGGGTGTACACGTTCTGCTTTGTAGTACATTTGTAGACACGTAAACATTAATACACACATTGTTTTGGACTACGTAGCGAAGCAAAAAACGTTCAAACGTTTGTAAATCTATCGGACCAAACTGCGTCCCTCAGTCCGTAGCTTACAAAGTACTTAAACTGAGGTAAACTAACCTAAAGACAACACACACACACACACACACACACACACACACACACACACACACACACACACACACCAGGGAGGACTAACCTCCGACGGCGAGCAACCGCGCGCTCCGCAGCGAAGCGCCTTAGACCGCTCGGCTACTCCACCGCGGCGTAACGAAGCATGTTGGGATTTATTCCCATTTGCTTCCATTACTGAACCTCCCGATACCAGCGTTGCATAATAATAGGTACGAATGTAATTAGTCTATTTTCTTTTTCCATAACTTCTGTTATTCTTTGCGCTGACAGAAGATTAATTAACAAATATTATTCACTTATTTACTTTTCAATTGTAATGAGTTTAATTAACCTAATTAACAATACGTAAATTTCAGGGTGATTGTTTAACTATCATAAATAGAATATTTTGGCGCCATGTAAGAGAGAGTGGTTTAATCTTTGATTGAACCCACAATTCACGCCAGTAGAGAGTATTGTTTAGAGTCTGGTCGAGGGCACAGTCCATGACACCGAATTCCGATTATGAACAATTATGTAAAAGTTATTCAGTGTCAGTCGCGTCGAAAGAGTTTCTACCAGTATTGTGGATGGACTATTAATATTCGTGCCACACTAATTGTACACCTCATACGTCTGTATTCCAGACACGAACTGTGAAAATTTGTATTATTGTTATTTGGAATGTGCGTACTGGGTTGTGTGACTTATGAGAATTGTACGCTGGTCATAAATGGGGACAACTGGGCGTTAATAATTCACTGAAGTGTCAATGCACTACAATTCTATGTGTCGCCCACATTATTTGTAGCTGATTAGTTTTGTCCCATTGTAAGGTAACCATTACATCACGGCTGAGTGTGAGCCTCGCTTTGAGAGATTTTGTTCAGTTGAACCTGCATGTAGTGTATAGGTAGTAATTATGTTGTTATAATGTCATTTAATTAATGATTGTAATATGTAATGTCATTTATTCATTATCTGTGTACTGTATTTATGTATATTTTATTTCATTTATTTTATGTACTTTGTATGTTTTCTGTATTTACTGTAATTACTTGTCATGTTTAATTCACGTTTGTAAAATGTTTCACTTTGAAAGAGCTCAAAGATCGGTACTTGCTGTAATCAAAAAGCTCCTCAGGTCAGAGACTTTATTGGACAGTAGCGCTCGCCTCTGTGAGAGCAGTATCTGCCGCCCCGTGCTCAAACAATATATGTAACAAAGTGAACGTAAAAAAAGGTGTTAAAAGTGCTACAAATGAAAAGTATAAATGAAACCACTGTTTAAGTGTATCTAAGTGAAGTCTAGACAGATATTGAGCATCTATTCTTTCGTTCGTTCTGCTGAGGCAGAAATTCGTTACGGGTTCGGTGTCCGTCCAGACGTCCGAAACGCGGACGCTAACAGTCGCAAATAATTACGCGAGTCGCGAAGTATCTCTGCATACTGGTAACAAGTTGCCAAAGGAGGAGCCAACAAAAATAATTTCTGTATTAATGAAAATCTTTTAATCAGCGCATTGTAAAGGATCTATTATCGAGCTACAGTTAAGCACATCGCTGGACTTCATGATTAAGATAAGTTGCATGTTATTTATTGTAATCAATGTAGATGCATGTTGGACTCTTATCAAAGTATAAGAAATCTGATGATAAAAAAATAAAAAAATCCTTTCTTTACACCATGAAATTTCAGTCAGCCGTTACCGAGAGCGTCGATCTATGAGAATTCAAGAGGCAACGAGCTACGACCCGGTACGTGACAAATTGTTATCGCATCAATCATATATTTCATATCTTTATTCGACGTTACGCCTAGGTAATGTATTCGGACATATTACGATTTTTTTCTCCAACTTATCTGCATCACCTTATATTTTTCTAAATTTAGAGATAGCTGCCACTTTACTACAACTTTTGTACAAGTCATCATGTATCCTAATACAGTCACTCAATGACCACACTTTCCCGTACACCGCACCATCATCAGTGAACAGCTGAAGATTTGATTAAACTAGACTAAATTATATTGAAATGTCTGTAAAGCTTATGGGACTTAACTACGGGGTCATCAGTCCCTAAACTTACAAACTACTTATGAACTAGCTTATACTAAAAACGGCACAAACATCTATGCCCGAGGGGGGATTCGAACCCCCGACCGGTAACGCCTAGCGCATCGCAGCAGAGCGCCTCAATGCGTTCGGCCGCGGCACCAAATTATGAAAACTCTAACACCCTCAACACTTCCGGGAATACGGAACACTGTGTCGTATTGGGCCGAGACGTATGTGTCAAGCGAACATGTGGGAGAAACACCCCGGGTGCCGTACTGCAGCGAATTGCTGAGTGTTTCTCCGGCACTGCAGCTATCGCTGGCTATCTATTTGCGAGGCGCGTAGTCAGCTGTACGTGTCCGGAATACGATCCCTCTGGCAGCGGACCAACCATGTCCTCCGTGGCCAGAGCCGATCAACTGTCGACTGGGTCGATGCTGGCTTGCGGCGCTAAAACAAAATGCTTTCGTACGAACGTAGGCTTTCGCGGTCATTATTGTTGACAAAATTCTTCTGAGCTATTTGGCGCGTCATGATGATAAAATCTTTCCAGCGTTTCGGATCCGTTGCAGGAGCCTTCCTCAGGAAATACTGACTTGTTTTCTCCTTTTGCCGGTCTTATAAACCGTGTACTGCCCACACTGTGAGGACAGTACAGGCTCTATAAGACCAGCACAAAGAGGAAACAAGTCAGTCACCCCGTTTACATGGGCTCACAAAACCGGATTTCGTTAACCGATTTCCCAAATCCGCTTTTGATTGGTCATGTAAACATTCCAAAATCGATTCTGAAAAACCACTTCTGTAATGCATGTACAACGTATTGAGTATTCGCTGAGGAAGGCTCCTGCAACGTATCCGAAATGTTGGAATGATTTTATTATCAAGACGCGGCAAATAGCTGGGAAGAATTATAACGTTAACAGAGTGCTTTCATAGGCTAGGTAAATAAGCGAAAAACCGGCGCACGTTGTCGGGCGTCAGATTATCGCGTGACTGCTGGCAAGACCTCTTCATTTGCTCTGGAGCTCGTTCGACCAGATTAGTGCAGGCGACCTGTTGGCTAGTGAAGTTCTGACGCCTTTCTACGATTTGAATGACACACCAGAGCTGATTAGACGGAGAAACCGTTCGCAGATACAACACTCGTTAAAACATTGAATAACTTCCTTCACTACTTTTCTAATAATAAAAAATGCTTATTTTCCTTTTACAGAAGTTTCCGATCAGAATTTGTCTTCTGTGTATTATTTCAGCACGAGTGTTTGATACTGTGTTCTTGCTTTTTAGCCGTTGCCAAGGTTTCAGGTAGTGAGCTTCGTCTATGAATACATAAATGATCTCTGATATTGCTACACTGCTCTTCACTTCGACAGGTTCAGTCGAATCATCCTAGTTATTCCTCTTAACTCCGTCATGAGAAGCAGCGTATGATATACGCCAGGAAGGTCATTTCGCCAGGGAATGTCGGTGACTGAGCGTCTGTGTGTGACAAAACTACATACACGAACGTTTTCAATTCCTAAAGTATCTCACTGAATGGGTCGTAGGGAAAGAGTAAACGCTAGCAGACTATTTCCTAATACAGCATTAGCGCAAGATAAGCTAGTGAGAGTAAGCGTTTAATGTTGCCTTGCCGCATTGGATAGGAGACTTTATTGCTAATTTTACGGTCCGCATTCGATTACTACTTCCTAATTCCTTTCTTTCATTTTTATTATTCCTTGTAATGTTAAAATTTTACGTAACATTCCAAGCGTCTCTTTCCCTTAAAAAACAGCGCGAGTTACTGTCAAGAGAAAATGCAATTAAAACATTTAATCATACAGCACACTTCCGCGCTCTTTTTTCCATCATATATGATGCGGTATGCTTGCTATGCAGCAAAATGAACACAGATAAGCTGTTTAATCAAAAACTTGTATGAAGTATGCTTTGCACTGAAGCAACATTTCGGAATAGTTCTTATTCAAAAATGCTTACATAAAATGTGCATGGTGTGAATATTATAAAGTTATACAATTTCGGAAGGTAATTTCAAGAATTTTCGGAGTTTATGAGTTTCATTTAAAGTTTCAGGGAATTATAAAAAGTAACTGTTTAATAAAGTAGGGTATTAATTCGACAAATATAAACGGAAGTATTTAAGTATATATAAATTTCTTAATTAAAAATTCGACCGCGCGGAGTCTCGCAACTAGGACTACTTTTGGATACGACAGGCATTTGGTTTTATCCTTCTTTATTGCCTTACTGGAGTAATTCACAATTTAAAAAAATTACACCAAATATACAGAGGTCGTTTCACTATAAAACGACTGTGACAAGGAATTTTTCAATGTCTTTGAAAAGGGTCCACTACTTTTGAACTTTTAACATTATTACACTAATATTACATTTTCTTCGTATGTAAGTTTTACAACTAAAGCAAAATAATAATAATAATAATAATAATATTAATAATAAAAGACTTTTTCGTTTCATGCAAACTTTGTGATTACATACAGCACTTCTTTGGACTTCTAATAATATTCCAGTAACGCAGTTTTTTTTTTTTTTTTTAAATTAGTTAAGAACAATCCGACATCACACACATTGCATGGCCATCTCGTACTATGTGGCTTCTTTTTTGAACTACAGTTTTCGTTTTGCTATGGACAGGCAAATGGGGGTCATTGGATTGTCTTTTGTCCACAGAGACTTTCATTCTAAAAGGCTTTAGGCCTTTAGAGTGAGAGAGTGGATGACCATAGCAGTTTGGTGCAACACTGCAAGGAATAATATTTAAAAAAGTAAAGGCAAAGCAGTCAACAATCCGAAGATTGGTTTGAACACCACAGTACTTTACTAGGCATGGTCCTGTTTGGAGGTGGTACGCCATTGCCTTCTCCGACCTTCGAGCTGACTTACCCAGCCAGTTATAGGGGGACCTATAGTTTAACGTGGGTTCCGAACCACGGTATTTTTCGCATGAGCAATACTGCCAGAGATGAAAGAAGTGGAAGTGGAAATTGTCAGATAAAAATCCCAGGACCTGGGACCCGCGACCTTTGGAGAGAGAGTATATTTTTTAAATATTCTAGAAACTTGATGTAATATGTGAAGCCTGAATATTGTGGTTGGTTTAAGGTGAAAAATTAATATGGAAATTCCAGAATCAAACTTTCACTCTACAGCGGGGTGTGCGCTGATATGAAACCTCCTGGCAAATTAAAATTGTATGCCGAAACCGAGACGCAAACCTTGAACCTTTGCCTTTCGTGGGCAAGCACTCTACCGACTGAGCTATCCCGACACGACTCAGATACCGCTCAGCCTTGCAAGGTTCGCAGGAGAGCTTCTGTGAAGTTTGGAAAGTAGGAGGCGAGGTACTGGCGGAAGTTAAGTGGAGAGGCGGTATCGTGAGTCGTGTCGGGATATCTCAGCCGGTAGAGCGCTTGCGAAAGGCTTTTTCAAATTTTTATTTGATGCAAACCATCTTCCTTTCAACATGAAATATACAAAATTTTATCGCAATTGGACGAACGGTATTGATAGCTCAATGGAAAAAGCTGTTTCAGTTTTTCCCGATTTTTCTCTTTTCCGGAAACTTTTCCATATTTTATCACCGTTTAAACCTTCTCTGGACTTTCGCGAATATTTCAAGTCTAAAATTAGCCAAATCGGTTCGGTTCAGCCGTTCTCGAGTTTTAGCGAGACTAATGAACAGAACGCGGTGTTGCTATAAAAAGAATCCAACTGAAAGGGAACGAGGACAGTATGAGGCCACTGGTGTTCAGTGCTCTTCGGGCTCACCTACTAGGAGGGTAATCAGTTGTTGCTGTTCACGATGTATGTAGCCGGGGGCTTGGACTAGTTAGGAAATCAACCCAAACACCGCCCACTGCGCGTGACCTTGTGGCTTCCTCGCTGTCACGTAATTCGCCGTCCTTACCACCTCGCCTGGAGACGGCTACCGCAGTGCTATCGATCACGAGGCTGGGATGTATGTTTCCTGCCCCTCTCCCCGTAGTCAGACTTCCTGCTCGATGTCTTCGAGTAAAGAAGACGAGGGGTTGCGGCGGAAGCCCAAAGTTTGTATGCCGGAACAATCTAAAGTAGTCCAAAATTTAAATTTACATCTCAGAAAAATACTTACTGACCAATGCAAAGTACAAATGTGAAGACGGATTGACTCTGGTATTACCTTCAATTACTGGCCGTACTCAGCCACGTGTTTCTGTGACTGTTACATGAAATGGCTAACAAAGAAAAGAGGAAGCGCACACACCTGTAATATGTATAATTTCATAATGCTTTGTAAACGAGAATTGGATACACACTCTTCACTCCCTGTTCCCCTCCCCCTTCTCCCTCTTTATCACATCACGCTGCCTCAGTTCGTTTCCTTCTCCCACGCCAATTTACTGCCCCTGCTCTTCCTTCTCTTACAACTCCCATTCCACATGGGCCGCTCTTTAAATGTTACGTTCAAAAACTTATCCCTACGAAAGTCTGATCCAATGCTTTGTAATGTTGACAGAATGTTGCCATGGAATATGCGCATTTTTTTTAAACACGTAATTTTTTTTTCTAAACACGTAATTTTTTTTCTAATTTGTGTGATTTACGAATGCATATCAAATCTGTAACTGAGAAAAGTTGTTACAACAATGGTGTGTGTATGTGTGTGTGTGTGTGTGTGTGTGTGTGTGTGATACATCATATATTTAAGAAATAGGTACCGTATCTAAGAACTGCCGCACGAAGTTAGTATTAAGCAGAAGACTACGGACTGGTGACCACTGCAGTTTGGTCCCATAGTCTAGTCTAGCATTACAAACATTTGAATGTAAAAAACCTTACTTTAATTAGAATCGAACGTTGTGTCAAAAATTGAGGTCGCATCATTACACAACTGTTGTTGATATAAAAAAGTTGGCACATCATTAAGACTTCATCCATACCGTGGCAGCTGAACGTCAACTCAATAGCTGGTAACCGGTATAAACAAGTGTGAAATCCGGACCCACAGATATCAGGAATGAGTCGCAGTCGTGAAACAACACCGTCAATTTGAGGTAACAGGAAAAAGACGGGAACCAGCTGAAAAATGCTCCTGCCGGAGCACAGAAAAGGTGAATATGTTCTCTAACACAAAAGTGTAGAACCAGCTGCCTCAATCCTCATTCCGACTTCCTCACCAAAAATTTTGGCATGTGAACATATTCGCGCTTTTTTCGGCTGAATTTGAGTAGAATAGAGACAGTGTAACAGGCAGAGAGAGCCATATATGATGGAACAGAGAAAATGTCAGTTCAGGAGAAAGGCAAATGCATGAAAACAGCAGTGGGAAGCGAAACGAGATGTCTTAAGTCAGAAACAGTGGCAACAACAAACTAAGACAGATGCAGATAGTAGCAATTGGAGCAAAAGAGAAAACAGTGGGAAACTGAGACAAATGGAGACCATACATAAAGCAAGAGCGTGGGGCTCTCCTATACTATAGCACGAAACAATTTGCCCAATTTTTCCCATCCCCAGTACCCGCGTGCTAAAGTTTTCCGGTCTACAGGTCACACCCCAAGCAAACCATCCCCATGGACATGTGTGTAAAGGAGGCAATCGTGATTTAAGACAATGAAAGCCGACTACGTGAGAAAGGATAGTGGCAACAGGACAGGAAGTGAATGGGACGTCAGTGGGGCAGAGACGATGAAAATAGCAAAAAGACAACGGCGAGGAATCGCGAGGGAAAGAAATGAGGCATTGAAAGTTTGACACACACAGAAAGCGGCAGTTGGAGAGACAGCAAACAAACAAATATATCTGCCAAAAAAGTGAAATGGCAGTAAGATTTATTTGATTCAACTCTAAATGTAAAAAAGAGAAGCAGAAATGATCCACGAACCAAGTCGCCCACAGTCTGGTCCAACAATTTCTTGACCACTACAATTTGCTCTGGCTTTCTCATCCTGTACTCCCAGAAGGGATGAATTAATATTACAACAGACACGCAGATATTTTCAATAAATTCTAATGGGAGATACAACAAGATATTACTTTGTGTGGACCATATATGGATGTATTTCCTGTTCGCTGTCGTAGCGAAATTGAATATCGAAAGTCCCAAAGTTACCAAAAATAAACGCAAAGTATATTTGTTCAGGAAAGCAGATATAAACAAAATACATTGCTTCTTAAAAGACAGCTTCCACTCGTTTCTAACACTAAACGTAGGTGTAGACCAGATGTGGCTCAAATTCAAAGAAGTAGTATCGACAGCAATTGAAAGTTTTATACCTAACAAATTAATAAAAGAAGGAAGCGATCCCCCTTGGTACACAAAACAGGTCAGGACACTGTTGCAAAAGCAAAGGAAAAGGCATACTAAATTTAAACGAACACAAAATCCCCAGGATTTGCGATCGTACTCAGAAGCTCGAAATTTAGCGAGGATTTCAATGCGAGATGCCTACAATATTTATCACAACGAAACTCTTTCTCGTAATTTGACTGAAAACCCAAAGAGATTTTGGTCATATGTTAAATATACTCGGGGCAAATCACAAACAATACCTTCACTACGTGATAGTAATGGCGATCCTGCCGATGACAGCGCTACTAAAGCAGAGTTACTAAACTTAGCTTTTAGAAACTCATTCACCAAAGAAGACGAAACCAATATTCCAGATTTCGAATTACGAACAGATGCCGTAATGAGTAACGCAGAAATAGATATCATCGGAGTAGTGCAGCAACTAAAATCACTTAACAAGAACAAGTCTTCTGGTCCGGACTGTGTACCCATTAGATTTCTATCTGATTATGCTGAAGCGATAGCTCCTTACTTAAAATCCATATACAACCGCTCTCTCATAGAAGGATCTGTACCAAAAGATTGGAAAGTCGCACAGGTCACACCTATATTCAAGAAAGGCAGGAGTAACCCACTAAACTACAGGCCTATTTCACTGATATCAATTTGCAGCAGGGTTTTGGAACATATCCTGTATTCAAATATTATGAATTATCTCGAACAGAATGATCTATTGACCCAAGGTCAACACGGATTTAGAAAATATCGTTCATGCGAAACACAACTAGCTCTTTATTCACACGAAGTGATGGGTGCTATCGACAAAGGTTCGCAAATCGATTCAGTATTTCTTTATTTCCAGAAAGCTTTTGACATCGTACTTTACAAACGGCTTTTAATCAAATTGCGTGGTTATGGTATATCGCCCCAAATTTGCAATTGGATAGGGGATTTCTTGTCAGAGAGGACACAGTTCGTAGTAATCGATGGTAAGGCATTGACTAAAACAGAGGTGATATCGGGCGTTCCACAGGGTAGTGTTATTCGTCCTCTGCTATTTCTTATTTACATAAACGATTTAGGGGAAAATGTAAGTAGCTCTCTTAGGTTGTTTGCAGATGACGCCGTCATTTACCGTCTAGTAAAATCATCTGAAGATCAAAACCAACTGCTGAATGATCTGAATAAGATATCAGTATGGTGTAAAAATTGGCAATTGACTTTAAATAATGAGAAGTGTGAAGTCATCCACATGAGTACGAAAAGAAATCCGTTAAAATTTGTTTACAACATAAATCAATCAAATGTGAAGGCCGTAAACTCCACAAAATACCTAGGAATTACTATTACTTCAGACCTAAACTGGAAAGAACACGTAGATAATGTCGTGGGAAAGGCGAACCAGAGACAGCGTTTTATTGGCAGAACCCTTAAAAGATGCAACAGAACTACTAAAGAAACTGCATACACTACGCTTGTCCGTCCATTTTTGGAGTATTGCAGCCCAGTGTGGGATCCTTATCAGGTGGGTTTGACGGAGTACATCGAAAGAGTCCAAAGAAGGGCAGCTCGTTTCGTATTGTCACGATACAGGGGAGACAGCGTTACGGAAATGATACAAGATATGGGATGGAAATCATTACAACAACGGCGCTTATAGCTGCGGCGTGGGCTACTTGCGAAACTCCAATCGCCAACATTATACTCCGAATGCGAAAATATATTGTTGAGTGCCACTTACATAGGTAGAAATGATCATCAGAATAAAATACGAGAAATCAGAGCACGAATAGAGAGATTTAAGTGTTCTTTCTTCCCGCGCGCTATTCGAGAATGGAATGGGAGATAAATAGAATAATTTTGGTTCGATGAACCCTCTGCCAGGCACTTAAATGTGATTTGCAGAGTATCCCATGTAGATGTAGTTGTTGGCATATGTCGGAGTCATCAGTCGGCATTTGTTCAACGATTTTCATGACGTTTCGATACGATCAGTCGTCAGCATCAAAGGATCACGTTCAACTGCTGACAGCTGGCTGGAGTTGAGATCGCATCGAGAGATTGTGAAGTATTCAACTTCTCAACCAAGCGTCTTAGCTCCTTTACGTATGTTCCAATCTCACAAAGTGCGGCTGGCGCATAAGATCAAATGGTTCGTCGGTTTACACGTCTACGAACAATGAGCGCTCTCGAAGTTCTTAGTGGTACATCATCTTGATGGAGGCGTCAGGCCTTCTGCGTTACGTTATCCTTTACAGATCCTGAGAGACAATGCATCATGACTAAGCGGTTCGTATTGCATGTGTCGGTATTATAGATCAGGTATCCAAAGCTAGACATCGCGCTGTAGGATAACTTGGATGACTTTATGAGCGTCTCATCACTGAAATATACAAGCTGGACAAAGTGCGAGATGTTGACTTCGTCATCTTGTTACTGTAGTGAAGATGACTTTAGTTCTGTTGCAAACACACACAGAGAGCTCTAACTGGAATCATTTACGGTATAAAGGTATTTATGCATCAGTGCCAATAAGTTGGTGTTTTTTTTTATTGGATTCCTCCCTTGGATGTGTGTTATCCTTAGCATAAGCAGGGACCGATAACTTGTGCAGTTTGGTCCTTTAGGTTTACAAACATTTGAAATTTTTTGAAATGTACGATGAAGAAACATCAAGAATTTTACAGTCTAATTAACATAATGCAGCATGTCATTCTCGATGGAGTGGAGTCTTCCGAAGTAAGAGTGATGTGAAGTGTGCCACAGGGGAGTGCCTTGGGTTCGTTGCTATTCAGAATATAACCTTGTGGATAACATCGGAAGTTCACTGAGGCCTTTTGGCGGATGATGCTATAGTATATAGAGGTTGTAACAATGGGAAATTGTATCAAATGCAGGAGGATCTGCATCGAATTGACGCATGGTGCAGGGTCAGCAACAGGAAGCAGTTAATTCCATAAATTATCTGGGATTAGGCATTAGGAGTGATTTATAATGGAACGACCATATAAAATCAATCGTCGGTAAAGCGGATTCCAGACTTAGATTGGAAGAATCCTAAGGAAGTGAAGTCCGAAAACAAAGGAAGTAGGTTACAGTACACTTGTTCGCTCACAGCTTGAATACTGCTCACCGGTGTGGGATCCGTACCAGGTGGGATTGATAGAGGTAGAGAAGATCCAACGGAGAGCAGCGCGCTTCTTTACAGGATCATTTGGTAACCGTGAAAGCGTTACGGAGATGATCGCTAAACTCCAGTGGAAGACTCTGCAGGAGAGACGCTCTGTCGCTCGGTACCGGCTTTTGTCGAAGTTTCGAGAACATACCTTTACCGAGGAGTCTAGCAGTATATTGTTCCCTACTACGTATATCTCGCGAAGAGATCATGAAGATAAAATCAAATAGATTAGAGCCCACACAGAGGCATACCGACAATCTTTCTTTCCGCGAACAATACGTGACTGGAACAGGAGAGAGAACCGATAGTAATACTAAAGGTACCCTCCGCCACACACTGTCGGGTGGCTTGCGAAGTATGGAAGTAGATGTAGAAATAGAACTTTTCGGGGTTATTGGCTGTTTTAGGAAGCTGAATTAAATTTTACTTCTAAGTTGAAAATTTCTGTCGAACCGAGACTCGAAGCCGCATCCTCTGATAGTCGCGGACGGTTGCTTAGCCGTCTCTGACACCGGGACAGGTTTCCCTTCCGATCCAAATCCTTAACTAACCGCCCACTGCTATTGCTGTTTTCCCCATCCATCCTGTTTGCCCGCAGGCCTGCCTGGATTCCCTCAAGAGGTCGGACTCTTGTACATTCTCACTGAAATTGCCTACAGTCTGTCAAGGGTAAACAATCACATGAATCACGTCTGTTTTTTTCGGATATGCACAAACATCAATTAATCAAGATGTTTGACTTTCTCGGTTACTTTTTGTTTAAAAGATAGTTTATTCATCTGTAATAGATCGTTCAAATGTTGCCACATTGATTTTACACGAATTGCACCTTTTATCACGGCATAATATACCGACCTTCTGGAACGAAATAAAAATGAAAACAATATTACATATAAGATATGACACTTTACTGACTTAGTTGAAGGCAATATTCTAGAAAGTTTAGACAGGAAATTGAAATCAAAGGGGAGAGAATAAAAACCTTGCGGTTTGCTGACGACATAGTAATTGTGTCAGACAGCAATTGGTGAGAGATCTGGAGGATGTGCTGGCCAAGCAGCAGTCGAACATTTTCCGTATCCAGAAAGGCCCGTACAGGAACTGCAACATGCGGTCGTGCATTATCCTGCTGAAATGTAGGGTTTAACAAGGATCGAATGGAGAGTAGAGCCACGGGTCGTAACACATCTGAAATGTAACGGCCACTGTTCAAAGTGCCGTCGATGCGAGCAAGAGGTGACCGAGACGTATAACCAATGCCACACCATACCATCACACCGGGTGATACGCCAGTATGGCGATGACAAATATACGCTTCCAGTGTGCGTTCACCGCGATGTCGCCAACACGGATGCGATCATCATGATGCTGTAAATAAAAAACCACCTGCATTCATCCGAAAAATAATGTTTTGCCATTCGTGCACCCAGGTTCGTCGTTGCGTACACCATCGCAGGCGTTCCCGTCCGTGATGCAGCGGCAAGGGTGAAAGCAGCCATGGTCTCCGAGCTAATAGTCCGTGCTGCTGTAAACGTCGAACTGTTCGTGCAGATGGTTGTTGTCTTGCAAACGTCCCCATCTGTTGACTCAGGAATCGAGACGTGGCTGCACGATCCGACCTTTATCGAAGTCGGACACGTGATGGTAAGCATTTCTCCTCCTTACACGAAGCATCACAACTACGTTTCACCACACAACGCCGGCCAACTTCTGTTTTTGTATGAAAAATTGGTTGGAAACTTTCCTGATGTCAGCACGTCGTAGGTGTCGCCACCGGCGCCAACCTTGTGTGAATGCTCTGAAAGTTAATCATTTGCATATCACAGCGTATTCTTCCTGTCGGTTAAATTTGCAATTTTAATGGCCAGGTGTGTGTATTTACAGTAGTAGTACTTTTAAATCTGAAAATAAACCCCTTGTGTGCATGTCTCGAGCGCATTCGCATTCTGGAGTAGAATTAAGCCGTTGCGAACAGTCTCCTTGTAAAGGCATACAGCGCGTTCCGTGGTAATGAGATGTTTTAAACTGTCTGCTCTTCTTCCAGCGCCATTAACGACACTCTTTAGGCATGACATGAAAGCCCTCACTGCTCGCGAGGAGGGGCGTTACTCGTGACGCAGGCGAGAGTACTGCTCTAGCAGTATCTGCAGACTGTACAGTTAGTGCAGCAAATTCGACAACATACGGTACATCTGGCACACAGTCGCGCAAGCGCCACCACCTGGAATATTGTTAGCACATTTTTAGGTCTTACAGTAAGCGGTGCCCATATGAAACTTCCCTATTAGGCCAGTAAAAATTGCTCCAAAAAAAAAGGGGGGGGGGTTGCTTTCGAAAAATTTGTGAAAATCTTAAAACCGTTTCAATCACTCAAATAGGCCTCTGGTATGAATAATCTGAGTTTGCCCCGATTTCTGAGTGGAGCCTAAGCTGCGATGAAAAGAAAACCACCGAAATTTCGGACTTTTTCTAATTTTTTTCTTTCAAATTCCTCGAAAACTAAGCGTTTAACCGAAAATGCTAAGGTTACAAAACTGTAGAGCATTAAATTCCGCATAGATTGAGTATCAAAACGTAGTTACGTAGTGGCGTAACTATGGGGGGGGGGGGATGAGGGGGATAGAGCACCCCCCCCCCCCCCCAGAACCCGAAGAGAGAGAAAAAAAATCGAAAAAATCGTGTAACAGCAATCTAGTAAAGGTAAAGATTGAAAACTTGGGGTGTTTTGCCATAAGCTTTCATTGGATGGGAGTCCATTAGCTTTTTCAACGGGAGTGGTAGATAGTAGTCTGTCTGAACTGACTAAAATTTTGTTCATCAAGCAGATCTATTCTCCCCCCCCCCCCCCCAAAAAAAAAAAGCCAAGTCTTAGTTACGCAATTGATTTGATAACATTTTACCACAGAAAATCTACGTCAGAGGTTGATAATTTTTCACACTTGCCGAAGAAGACCAACATCGTCGGTATAAGACGTGCAGTGTTTGTGAATTGGCTTGTTTGACGCAAAATTTTATGAGAGAATAGTTATACAGCATCAAATTGTATTTTTCAAATGTCAATGAAAAGGACAAAAACCTTGCTGATAAGGAAATATCGCCATTATTCATTTACATGTGAATGGACACAAAAGGGTTGTTTTACAAGGTATTTGATCAATTTAAAGATCCAATTGACTTCGGAAAGGCAGAGCTCGTTGTAGATGGAGAATTTCCGTTGCATAGAGTATCACGGGAAGCAAATGAAGTTTTTTTTCCATAATTGCCAAGTATGTAGATTAGATCAAGTGTTGGTATGCCACGAAGGTAACGATCGTGTTTGATGGCTACCGTGATGTTACAAGTGACAGAAACACGAATTCAGCTGAGCGGCTACGCATAACAACTAAAAGATCTGCACTAACTGTCACGTTCAATGAATCAACGTCACTAACAAAGGAGAAAGACGTATTTCTGTCCAACGAACAAAACAAACAGCGACTCCTATTTTTACTAACTGAACAACTTGAAAGTGAACACTTCAGTGTTAAGCAAGCTGCTGAGGATGCCGATACTCTACAGCTGTTGATCATGCGAAGCACTCTGTGTTGTCGTTGGCGAAGACATACACCTTCCAGTGAAACATCTTCAACCCCACTGTCCCCACAGCATTTTTCTACTGAAACCTGGCAGAGGCAGACAAGGGACGTAGCTTACAGTTCCCTAAATTTCCAATTGTCTCAGCCATTGAAGGACAACATTCTGTTCTTACACGTCTTCAGTGGTTGCGACACGACTTCGTCGTTTTTCGGCAAAGGAAAAGTGAAGTTCCTGAAGGAACTGGAGACGAAAACCACCTTACAAAAAGCAGCAGAGCTATTCGGCAATTTCAGTGCTACTGTTGACGAGATTGATGAAGCTGGACGGAAGTTTATTGCGGCCCCGTACTGCGGCTATGATACGAAGTCATTAAATGTGCTTCACTACGTTTGAAAAATCTGTATCAAAGACTTCATGCAACGTTGCCTCTTTACCTCTTAGAGAAGCAGTTGCTCGACAGCATTTCCTGAAAACGAAATTTCCTGAGAACGAATTTTCAGGTGCAAGCTTGGAAAAACAACCTAAATCAACTGGAATGGGAGTGGAAGGCTTTAAAAGTGGGTCTGTTGCCAGTTCCCACTACTAAGGAGGCAGCACCTGCGGAACTGTTGCAAGCCATTTATTGCACATGCGGTACAGGGTGCCATGGAAGTTGTTCCTGCAGGAAAAACGGCATTAAACGTACTACCGTCTGAAAACTATGCAGAGGCCAATCCTGCACCAATGTTACCAATGACGACATTGAAGACAATGACGCAAATGACGTTTCAGAAGAAGAAATTAGAGAATCCGCCGAGGACATTAATATGGAAGACGTGGAAAAGTTATAGTCCATGTCGTGGGATCCCCCTCCTCTAAGCGCGTAAAGGTGTGACAATCTAAATTTAGGGAGAAATTAAAAACAAGGGTAAGTTATACACAGTGAAAATCTATAATACTGTACTTTGTGCTTTATATAATCACAAGTATCTCAATTTATTGTTAATTGAAAGAAGTTCCTTTATTCTTAATAAAACAACAATAAACATTATGCATATTAACTAATACCTTTATCACTTACATTGTTTACCTCTTTTGTATAGTATTATCCCTACTAATTTCATATTTTTTTAAACTAATTTATTGATATAAAGTAAATGTCTTGGGTAGCAGTAAAATGAAATAAAAGTGTGAATATTAGAAAAATCCACTGAATGTAAAGTAGAAAGCTTAAGTTTGTCATTCACATTAGATATAATTGAATAACGGCGATTTTTACTTATCAGCTAGGCGTTTCGTCAATTTCATTGACATTTGATACATAATTCTTAAATTAATTGATTCTTAAAAATATTTTTTCGTCAGGCAAGCCAATTCTCGAATGCTGCCCGTCTTATACGAACGATGTTAGTGTTTTTCGGTAAGTGTGAAAAATTGTCAATCTTTGATGTAGATTTTCTCTGGTAAAACGTTATCAAATAGCTGTGTTTTGATACTCAATCAATGCGGAATTTAATTCTCTACATTGTTGTTTTTTAACTTTAGCTTTTTAGATTAAACGCTTATGTTCCGATGAATTTGAATAAAAAAATAACTAGTAAAAGTCCGATATTTCGGTGGTTTTCTTTTCATCACAGTTGAAGCTCCACTCAGAAATCGGGGGCAAGCTCAGGTTATTCATTCCAGAGACCTACTTGAGTGATTAAAACAGTTTCCAGATTTCCACTAATTTTTTCCCAGATAAAGAGGGGGAGATGAACCGACGAGGAAAGAGTGGGCATGAAAGAAATAGGCCAAGAGAGAGGGAGACGGATGGAAAGAACGGGAGGAGAGAAAGACCACCAAAGTATATAATAAATAAATACCCGGGCAACGCCGTGTTTTCAACTACTATATAAAAATTATCCCTGCTTTTTGTATGTGTGGACAAAACTCGAGAAACTGGTGCGTGTTGGACTTGACATTTTAAAACACTTTTCAGTAGTGAAAAAAAAAAGGGGGGGGGACGAAATAGTGCAACCCAAGACACGCGAATACCCAGAACTCAATCCAGTATCTGAGAATGAGAGCGCTTAAGCTACTGAAATTTAAACATTTCGAACTTCAGGAAACTTTTTGTCACAAACCACATACAAACATCGAAAATGGAGAGAAAAGTATCGCTTACTATATGACGTCATTTCAAAACAAATTGCGGAATTTCATCCACAATTTTTCTCCAGTTTTTTCGTACTGTACCCAGTCTTTTTTCAAAGGTTCCTCGCAACTGGGTTCACCGCTCACAACACCGATTCCACTTCCTGAAACAGAACTGGTACGTCTCTTGCAGGACCGCGAGAAGCAGCTTCAGCCAATGTTTTGTTATCTACTAACGAACCCGTCAACACTTCACATCTCTTTGCCTATTTCTTATCTTCCTCTGTGTCCTCTTAGGCTTCTCTCTATCCCGTAACTGCCGCGGTGGAATAGCCGAGCGGTCTAAAGCACCTCGCTGCGGAGCGCGCGGTTGCACGCCGTGGAGGTTCGGGTCCTCCCTGGGGCATGTGTGTGTGTGTGTGTGTGTGTGTGTGTGCGTGCTTAGGTTAGTGTACCTAGGTTTAAGTAGTTTGTAAGCTACGGACTGATGACCACGCAGTTTGGTCCGATAGATTTTTACAAACATTTGAACATTTTTTTCTATCCCGTAATTGCTCGGATATTTATCTATTCCAATATTAACTCGAAGTACTCCCCCCCCCCTCCACCTGTGTGTCCCTGTGCTTCCTCCTCCTCTCATCCTCCTCCCCCGTCCAAACACTCATCCATCTCCCTGTCATTATCTCCTCCGCTCTCCTCCTATCTCTTCTGTCCCCCCCCCCCTCTCTCTCTCTCTCTCTCTCTCTCTCTCTCTCTCTCTCTCTCTCTCTCTCTCTCTCTCTCTCTCGCGCGCGCGCGCGCGCGCGCGGCAACTATTCACAACCCACACAAAAGCGTTACATGCTTGCACCTTTTACTGTCCTTCAAAGTAGTCACCAGCGTTGTGTTGAACCCGTTGCCAGCCAGCAAAGTGGAAGGTGTAGTATATACCGTTAGCAGACCTTGTTCTGTTGATGGTGCGAATGGAGCGGCCTACAGCCTGTAGAATCACTGGAACAGTTCTGAATCGAATGCTACGAAGTGGTTACTTCATCTTAGGAATCAAATGAAAGTCACAAGAACTTATATCCGAGGAGCATGGTGGACCCAACCCAATACACAGCCATCGACCGAACAGAGCAGCCACAGCTTGCGCTGTATGTCCCGCGCACTGTCGTGCAAAATGGTGGGTGAGTTACGCAAAGTGTTGCCACTTCTTTCGCAAAGCCGTTCGCAAGTGAGGCTCCAAGAACGAACAGTATTACTGTGTACTGGCGGTCTGCTGAGGAGCAACGTAATGCATTAGGGTAAAAGCGCCACAATCGTACACGAGAATCACCATAACTTTCACCATACTGGAGCCTCTTTAAGACTTTGATGACACTGTCGTGCTCTACGACCTGTGGCACATTCAGTTTCCGTTGTTCCTGTGCCGAAAAACAGTGACACCGTTACGTTAGACCGCTCGCTCACAAGTGACTGTCACCCCGTTTACATGGGCTCCCAAAACCTGATTTTGTAAACCGATTTTGATTGGTCATGTAAACGCTCTAAAATCTATTCTGGCAATCCGCTTCTCTAAGGTGGTTTTCCAGTTCCACAATCGATTTTCGTGCCCATGTAAACGCAACCGTTTTTTAATCGTTGTTGGCTTGTCAGATTGTATTTTCTTGTTATGAATTTTCGTCACATATTGAAAGGGTGATATTTTCTAATGTGAAATAAAAGTATAAATATTAGAGTGAACATAAATATATGTATTTATATAAATAAAAATAGCGATTGTGCTGATTAAACCCTCGTATCTATCTCTCGTCATCTCCACCCTCAACTATAAATTAAAAATTATCTGAAAAGTTTCCTGGTGCTCGGTCAAACAGTATGGAAGTCTGAAATAAGATACATTCACCGAGCACCGTAATAATTATACAGACACGGCCTTTTCACTGTTTCTAATGTTGAACTGTCCAAAATTTGATCGCAATCGGATGAACTTTAGGGAAACGTATTAAATACGTATCTGGTAGTGACGGTGACTATACAGAATTGCAAATTTCGATTTTTTCCATTTTTCAGCTGTTCCTTTGGGTTTCCTATTTTTCTACATGCCGAACGAAGTGTCGCAGTCTTAAAACGGTGGTTAAAATCCGCCTCCGGCCATCCAGATTTAGGTATCCCGCGATTTCCCTAAATCACTCCAGGCAAATGGCAGGAGACATCCTTTCAATGGGCAAGGTCTATTTTCTTCCCCATTCTTATAAAGACAATCCATGATGGGCTACGGATCTGGCAGCTGGGCCCACAGACTCACTAGGGTCGCGCCTGCTATCGCGGTGAGAAGAGTTCGAAGGAGCATCCTCCATTCATTCAATCGGGGCTTACAGGACGTCACTGGTCGGCGCCCTCTTGGTATTGATGGGGGCTTTGTCCCCTACACGTTAAGATTCGGGAGCTGGCGGCGGCGTACTGGCGGAAAAAATGTAATGGGGATAAAGTACAACAAATCATGGAGGCTGGGGTGGAGGGAAACGAGAGATCGAAATTCGGGGATTAGACATCTGGCAGAACACCTGGGACCAGGATAATACTGGGCGGAGGACGCATCAGTTCCTCCCAAGTATAGGTGAAAGATTAAAAATGGGATACTTCCAGCCAAGCAGAGGGCTCATACACTTTCTCACCGGCCACAGCTCAAACCCGACATACGTATGTCGGTTCAGGAAGCAGGAGACTCCAGAGTGTGGCTGTGGAGCTCCGGAAGGAACTCCAGAACACGTCACCTTCGATTGCCCTACATATGACCATCTTGTTTCCCATCTACGACAACAATTACCGAACATGGACACATACCAACTAATCAGAAACGAAACACACTTTCATGTTCTAAACGAACTTACAGACAACATTTCAAACCACATCAGAAACGAATTTTTAAACCTGTTATGAGACACTTTTTCCAGATGTGACTGCTGCACCAGGCCGTGCCGCCAGGGTACGGAATGGGCGCCAGCAATGGACGGAATCCGCCGTGCCCTGGACCAGGAGGACTGTGTGCAGCCAAACCACCGATCATGACGCTAGTTTTAAGTTAGGTTAAGCAAAACACACAGAACCAACACAAGTGCTGCACTGCAAAACGGCCAGCCCAGTGCCAGGGGGCACGCACTCCTGATTTAGTTCGGGGGGCAACGGCCAATCCCTAGATTTGTACATCACTGGCACACCTGTGAGCACTGCAGGGCGGGGTGGGGTGGGATAACACAAACATTGGTATTAGTATGTAGCGACTTCCACACCACACAACAAAACGCAAGCACACCCTGCACGACACAGCACATACACAACAAAAACAACAACAACAAAATCATGTAGTTGGTAGCATAAAAGAAGCAGCATAGTAACTAGCACTATAAATGTAGTAACATAAGGACCCATTTGGTAGCGGGTAATCTGTTATTGTATAAGTAAAAGAAAAAAAGAATTTTTTGTTTTTGTTTTTTGTTTAAAAAATCTGAGCGTGAGCTTCGTCTCCAATGACCAGGCTGTCGATGGGACGTTAATAGTAATCATATAAAATTCGGTGAAGCAACTTGAGTTTTACCGGGACTAAAGCAAAGCAAATGTACAAATGTTGGTCCTTTCAACAGGGTTCCCAACTTTGGAAGAAAAAACGTCCGCTAGAGCCAGGGCGTTCTCATTTGCGCTGTCCCAGAGCTCTTCACACACAGCGAGGCAATGGCCCCTCTGGACTTAATTCATGACCTGTGGGACGAACCTGACGGCAACCCGATGCATATCAACTGCTATAAAAACTGCTGTAATAAATGTTTCAAAATGACGAATGCAGAATCGCTGTTTTGGGGCTCTTTGTACTCCATTCGTAAGAGAGTTACAATCACTGTGTAATTTTTTTTTTTTTTTTATCAGGCAGCTATCAATTACAAGGTCGTACTGGATTTTTGTCCGAGCCCTTCTTAATGTGTATAACTTTGTTCCATATGTCTGAAGTGAACATAATCGTGTGTCACTATGTTCAGATCGAACATACACACTCAAGAAAAGCAACAACTGCCCGAAACCTGTCGGAAATGAAAACTACGACCCTACACCTGGTTGCTGCCTTATTTAAATAAATATTAAATACGGTTGCTGAGATGGGACATCATCCTAAAATCTAATAACTATATTCGTAGACAAGTGACAACACATGTTTTCCCGAAGTGGGAGGGGGGATATATAGAAGGTGCTAGCAGGAAGGGGATCCGCCCACCGCAAACTACCCGTAGTAACCATGGCGACCGTGCGCCATTGTGGGACAAACTCCCAAGATAAGCAGGAATAAGCTGCCCACCAGCATCTCATATCAATGAAGATTGTTTGAGATCTGGCAGTTATCAAATTTAATTTACTGATTACACGCGTATCAAGAAGTGGCTTAGTTTTACTAATTGCTATACACACACCATGACCTAGAACAACTGGATGCACCAGCAGATCCATGTATTTCACATCCAAAGGCGCCCATGATATTTTGTAGGGAGGAGCAAGCCTTATCGGTATTAGTGTTATTATTACCAATAAAAAATTAAATAGCCATAAAATAGTTCCACTTCTGACCATGCTGAAAATTCAGTCCTGTTTCTAAAATACCGACTTTCAAATCAGTTTTTAGAAAGGAAATTCCCTGTCTAAACTGTTTTAGTGTGGTGTTGGTAGGGCGTGCGAAGTTACACTTTCAACATTATGATCGCAAGACTTTACTAACACGTGTAAAGTATACTGCAAATAAATGAATACTCAAACTGGGGAAGTACAATCAGACTGACAAAGTCGAAACATCCAACAGGTTAGTCACTTCAAACGCCAGCTTCATTGTAGCTGTCAAAATGCATTTTTTTTTCCTTTTTTACAAGTAGCGTTTCGTAATTCTCTGAGGATGGCCACATTTGTAATCTTCATGCAAAGGCCCCGTTACGTACACTTTCATTAACCATACTGATTGCTGTCATTCATTAACACTGCAATGGTCGCGTCACTAGGAGGAACATTGGTAGTCGCGTTGTCAGAGATACAGGGTTAACAGTGCACCCTTAGGTTTAACCTCAGATTTTGCAGTTAACAAGTTGACAAAACGAGCGGAAAACTTGAGTATTATAAAAGTAGCAACTGAACGTTTATTTTGTGAAAATTAATCATTTAGGTACGCTGACGCGCGGGTTGCCTATTCCGGAAATACGTATCTTTGAGATCCTACGCGATCATTCTAGTATTAATTACGACACGGTACGCCATTAAGTAAAAAGGTGCGGTTTGTTCTGGATCGTCTAGCATCGTTACGTGCTACGGCTTGTCACATAGGGATTTCAACACGACACAGCTGTCTAGTTCCCTCTAAACAACAATTTCATCATGTATCAGAGACATAAATGAAGGACGCGATTCCCCCCATTCTGATCTTACCCATGATATCAACATGACGGCAATGACGAAGTATCCGTTGTCAATATAGCGAAATCGCGAGAAACACCGTACGTATAAACACGCTAAAATTAACGTGAACCCATTAAAGGAACAAGCCTGGGAATGCGGGGAGTTGTCGGCGGGGAGATTCCAAGCGGAAATAAACGACAGTAAACTAGTCCGGAAAATTCGAAAATACAGCAACATTTCGAAAAGAACACTAAAAACGACAAAATATCACCAGAAACAGTATCTAAGACTTCCAATGATCTGCAATAAATCTTACATGTAAAAAAAACTATTCCAATGAACCTCTACACCAAAAAAGAACTGAAAATGGTATCTGATACTTCAATTTACCTATAATACACCTCAAGCTTACGATTCCAAACTATCGTACAAAATACAAAACTAAACAGTATCAAAATGCAATTCACGTACAATATGACAATGCTGAATGACGCAATACCACTCGTGTGCGTTAACCCATGATATTGCTAGCAGGCCAAGGTCTTTAAAAAATTTTGTGAGACGAAAAGCTGAAAAGTTTCTCTAATTTGTGTTTGGTTATTGTAATTTTTGTCATTGCAATAATACTCTTATATTATACTAATATAATTTTAGTAAAATGATTATTGACGTATAATTCAGCTCATTTAACATTTTCTTCATTAATTCATTAATGAAAAAATGAAAGGGGCCTCGCAAAGACGAATTCGCCGACGCCCAGCTTTCGTCTAGCGCATCCAGTGCCCTATATTGTACCCTACTTCGTAAGAAAGCCGACGCTTCCATTCAACGATATGCAGCTAACTTCCGGTTTCGATGTGTCACGTGATACATTTTGTACCCTGCTCAATCCGATATTCCTGCGACCGACACACGCTGTACGGCTAGTCGTAGTCACAGACATACATTACTAGACTGTCAATGCCGTATACAGTACCATTGGTGTCAGTGAAGTCTCGCCGCCATATTTCTATACTATAACGTGCGAGCAGTCGTGAGAGTTATTACAGAAAACAGTCATAAAAATATGAATGAACTGACGTAATTGTGCTGTCCTTAGAGTTTTGACATGTAGGAAATTCGTGTTTTGTATATGGCTGAAATTTTTAAAGATTGAGTAAGCGCAAGATATACAGTAATGAGTTGCATTGATTTGCTGTTATTATTAAAATGTTACCAATTTCATTCAACCTCGGATTTTCTTTTAGTAGTATGGTCATTATAAAAGTGTATCCTTATTCTGTTGAGCGTTCTTACGAAATCTACTGTCTGCTTTGACGCACACACTAATGAGTCACGTTTCCTGTTTTTATTAATCTGTTTCCAGTTTCGATCAACTTCGGTTTTCTTTTACTAGTATGACCGTTATAAATGTGTTATTTGTCGTGGACAACACACAGCTTTATTCTGAACAGTGTCTTTCAGATAACTACTTCTGCTTTAACTGTACGTAACGGTAAAATTTTACCAATCATCCGCCGACCTCTCATGATTATTTTGCCAACACAACAAAATGGTAGAAAGTCTTTGCCTATACGTATCTTAATGTTAGTGTTTAACTGTACAACACATGTTCTTCTCATAACAGGATTCGAAAATGCAGAAGTGTTAGCTCAAATGCAAATCATATTCAAACCAATTAGTGAAGCTTATAATGTCATATCGTGTCAGAAGATCATAGAAGTACCGTACGGAAACTTTTTGACGGTTGGTGAGGCAAGATGGCGGCGTCAAACTTCAGTCAAAGAGGCTAGTTTGCCAGTCTAGTAATGTATGTCTGTGGTCGTAGTAAAGTGTTCGACGAGCCGCCGCAATTAATCAGCGCTGGACTTGAGTGAAACGTGTAAAGGGGTTAGCTGGCCGGAGATCCCGGAAGAGATGCGGCCCTCGACAGGAATAGCGGCAAGCAACAAGCGGCTATCTGTGTGCAAACAGGCGACAGGCGCGCCGCCACCAAAGGGAGCTCTCGCCGCGTCGAGAGAGAGAGAGAGAGAGAGAGAGAGAGAGAGAGAGAGAACAATCGTCGAGCGCGGCAAACGCCTTCCCGCGTCACGCCGCCGCGCCACTAATACCTCTGAGGTAGAGCCCCGTATTGGGAGAGTAGCGCCAACCTTTTGTGTGTGGCTTGCCGCCAACCGCCGGCTGCTATTGGTCAGTTGAGCGCGGGGGGGCACGTCCGCCATTTTAGGCCTAAGCAATCCATCAGCGTAAATGGCATATTTCACTTAACTAGCTGTCATTTTAGCATTTAGAGGTGTTGGAAATATGTAGAATCATTATGTATTAAATTAAGGGCTTAACATGGCATATTCCATTTTTATATGGTGAAAAATGCCGCATTTTTGGCAGTGAATTGTTATACTAAGACAGTCCGAGGTAGCAAGTTTTACGCATTCCACAGGTGGCGAAAGACATGCGAAAAGACGCGAATTGTGGGTACACCGCATTGGAAGAAAAAAAAAAATGCATTTCCATACGAGACTGCAAAATTTTGCGAAGTAAATTTGTAAATTTGTATTGCAATATCGAGATTTGCTCATACAAGTTTCTTGCGAGCAATGTTGGACGAACAAACATGTAAGAGAAAAGATATTTTTAAAAGATATAAATACATGGAAATCTAACAATGTGCCGTGTTTGACGAATTTCGTATTTATACTTAGCCTGCATATTACGAAAGTCTGGGCGGTAAATGAAACCGCCCATTAAATAGATCCCCAAAACTCGAATTTTAAGATAAAGTTTGTTTTACTGAAGTACCGAGCAGTGCGATAACAATGTGTAAAAACTTAAACCTTCCCAAAATATTAGCTCAGATAATGATATGTGATATCACATGTAGGTTAGCACACAACGCCTATCAACATAAGGCATAAATGGAAAGCAACATGTATTAATTACATCTACTTTGATAAAAACCAATATATTAGAGTTAAAAACGTCAGTCCTTAGCTAATTTGAAAGCAGGAACGTCACTTATTGCGAAAGAAGTGCATTTGGTACAGGGTTTAAATTTTAGCACGAAACAATTTTACAAATAGTTTGCTCAAAAATAAAGGCCTTTATCTCAGATTACCAATTATTCCTTAATAATCGCTGTAGATGTGATGAAACGATTAAAAACTTAAGTTCATCGTTTACTTAAGGTATTGTCATACCACATCGATGCGCAGACCGGTTTCCTTCATCATAAATGTTAATTTAACAGCGCCGTGCATAGCGTTGCTATTGCCAGATAGGCCTACAATGGCGGCGCTCGCCCAATTGGCGCTACTCTCCCAATAAAGGGCTCTACTCCGCGGACAGACTCTTCATTCAGGGGGGTGTAAATTTCACTCGCGCGCTTTGCTTCTGTGACGTCACCTGGCAGCAAGCGCCGAGCAGTTGCCGCAGTACCCTTATGAAACGTGCGAGCAGCAAGTTGTGTTTTGCGCTCGCTCGTTTCGTGACCTGTTAAAGTGTTCGGATAGAAGGTAGCTTTCTTGCATTAGGGAACAATTTTTCCATATATTATTTCTGTCCCCCCCATGAACCACAGACATTGCCGAGGTGGGGCGGCTTGCGTGCCTCTACGATGCAGATAGCCGTACCGTAGGTGCAACCACAGCGGAGGGGTATCTGTGGAGAGGCCAGACAAACGTGTGGTTCCTGAAGAGGGGCAGCAGCCTTTTCAGTAGTTACAAGGGCAACAGTCTGGATGATTGACTGAGCTGGCCTTGTAACATCAGCTAATGTGGTTTTGCCACACAGCTACTGCGAACGGCTGAAAGCAAGGGGAAACTACAGCCGCTACTTTTCCCGGGGACATACAGCTCTACTGTGTGGAAATATGATGGCATCCTCTCGGGTAAAATATTCCGGAGGTAAAATAGTCCCCCATTCGGATCTCCGGGCGGGGACTACTCAGGAGGATGTTGTCATCAGGAAAGACAATACTGGCATTCTACGGATCGGAGCGTGGAATGTTAGATCCCTTAATCGGGTAGAAAAATTAGAACATTTAAAAATGGAAATGGATAGGTTGAAGATATAGTGGGGATTAGTGAAGTTCGGTGGTAGGATGAACAGGATTTCTGGTCAGGTGAATACAGGATTATAAATACAAAATCAGTTGGGGGTGTCGCAGGAGTAGGACTGATAATGAATAAGGAAAAATTTGAAATAGGGATTAAAGTTCAAGGGGAAGAAATAAAAACATTGCGTTTTGCTGATGACATTGTAATTCTGTCAGAGACAGCAAAGGACCTGGAAGAGCAGTTGAATGGAATGGACAGCGTGTTGAAGAGAGCATATAAAATGAATACTAACAAGAGCAAAACAAAAATAATGGAATTCGGTCTTAGAAAAATCAGGCGATGCTGAAGGAATTAGATTAGGTAACGAAACAATGAAGGTGGTAGATGCATTTTGCTAGTTGGGTAGTAAAGTAACATGCGATAGTCGCAGTACAGAGGATATAAAATGCAGAATGGCAATGGGAAGAAAAGCATTTTTGAAAAAGAGAAATTTGCTAACATCGAATATTAATTTAAGGGTAAGGAAGTCTTTTCTGAAGGCATCTGTGTGGAGTGTTGCCTTGTACGGGAGTGAAACACGGACGATAAGCAGTGCGGACAGGAAGAGAATAGAGGCCTTTGAAATGTGGTGCTACAGAAGAATGCTGAAAATTAGGTGGGTAGATAGCGTAACTAATGAAGAGGTACTGAACAGAATTGGTGAGAAAAGGAATTTTTGGCATACCCTGACTAAAAGAAGGGATCGCTTGGTAGGACACATTCTTAGACATCGGGGAATCGTAAATTTAGCATTGGAGGGAAGTGTGTGGGGTAAAAATCGCAGAGGGAGACCAAGAGACGCGTATAGTAAGCAGATTCCAGTGGATGTGGGTTGCCGTTCTTATGAGGAGATGCAAAGGCTTGCTCAGGATAGAGTATGGTGGAGAGCTGCATCAAACCAGTCTCCGGACTGAAGACCATAACAACAACAACATTATTTCTGTTATTATGAGTAAGAATACTTCGTGTTGTGCTGTTGCGGAGTGCAATAACAGTGGACGCAAGATGGAAAGAATTTCAGCGCTTAAGGATCTCTCGCTGTAAACGACAAGACGAGATAAATGTCAAAAATGCCGAACATTTTTGTGAAGACGATTGATAAAATTGTATGTATGAAAGTAGTATGCAGTTCAATGTTCATAGTAATTAAATGAGTAAAACAAAAGCACTGATGCGAAAATAGGCTGCTAAGTTTGCGTTGTAACGAAAGTTTTCTTTATCTGTTATATAAAAATGAATGCCTCTGTTTCTCCGTATGCTATGCCTGTCAATGTCATTCAGTCGATTGCGACAAAACTTCGTCAAATTATTGCATGAACTAGCGTCACCGTTATAGGCATAGTAAAATTCCGAAATTCGCACTCTAAGGGGGGGGGAAATAATGGTATATAAAACAGAAGCACATTTTCTCTCTGCCTGTCCCTTTAACCTTTTATAAATCGAGAACGTAACGTGATAAGGTTTCTTTTAAATTGTAGATCTCACAAAGACCTAAAAAAAGTTCGCGAGAGCATATGTACCATTTTTGGCTCCTGAGGCGCTGGTGCCGGATGGCTTCATACTACATAAATATTGTGGGAGATCTATAAAAGTTAGACATGTGCTCTCGAGTTAAAGACGTTTAAATAGTACCTGTGCCAAGTCGCTGGGCGGGACGGGTTAGCTAGTAGATAATAATGTTTGAAGCTTTTCGTTTTCAGTCCTTCGTATGTTACTATACATATATATTAATCACAAGCGTGTTCCACCGCTTAAAAGCAATGGTTTTTGTCGAATGAGGAAAGAAAAGACGGAGAAAATGTGTTCACGGCGGCCTTATAATACAGCGGCTTGCTGTCGAGTGATGTAATGCAGCGCTAGCCAATGACAGTGAAGAAGCCCAAACTGGCATACCTTTCTAGTTTACGTACCTTGCTCTTCATTATAGCCATAGCCAAGCGGTTAATTACAGCTGTGAGAGTAACGATAAGATGCGTATCTATTACTAGAAGGAATAGTACTCGTTACAAACGTATCGTTTCTCGATACTAGTGCCACCTAGAAATACGACTTCTAGACTGTCTCTGAAACCGTAAAAAATTTTACCTGTTACTGTTATCTATACTAATAATAAATCTGTAAATGTAGGCCTGTCGCTGTCCCTTCAATCTTCAAAACTACTGGACGAATCTTCATGCTGTTCTCACAGGAAACATGAGAAAAGTTTGGGTCACCGTACAGACATAATTTTATCAAAATCGGATCACGAAAACAAAAGATATAATTTTAAGTGTTTCTAGTAACCGTCGTGTTTATTTCAACTATTAAAAACCTCTTATCTCCAAAACTACTTCACGAATTTGCATGGGGTTTTCACAGGTAACTTGAGCCTAACTGGACAATTATAGACTTCGTTTCACAAAAGTCGGATCACGGGAAAAAAGAATACCGTAATTTCAATTCTTTTTATCTAAGACCGATATGTCTGTCTGTCTCTTTGATCACGTATATCTCCAAAACTACTTGAATTTTCATAGAGTTTTCACACGTAACTTTAGAACATCGTGCGGTTACATAAATGCTTCAATAATACAGTCACGTAGAATAAGGGCAATAATTCTTTATGTTCACGATGAAATATATAATTTATGCTGTTCTGGTCAGTGAATTAATCATCCTAAAGCGAATAGTTCGTGGCCAACGATAGCAAACTAAACCGCTGCCACTGCAAATAAAATATAACCCAGGTAGGGCACAAAATTTTGTTTCTTCCTAGGTGTATCCCATATGCTTTGCAATGTCATGAAAAGAAAAGTGCATCTTTCGACGGGTATAACCACTAAATTATACATAGAGTAGAAATATCTATGGAGTGAGCATTGGCTTTTGTGCATCGTCTGAACATTAAGCTGGAATTACCAAGTGATATTGAAACAAATCCACTCTTTCCACAGATTTATTTGCTGTTAGGATTGGTTTGTACCGCATTCGCTGCAAAGAAGCACGTGAGTACAGTCACCAGAGCGTCCACAATCTTGAGTTAATGACGTGTATACCCTCGTTTTGCAGCAATTCTTTCATAGAAACAATCGTAGATGTTCCGAATGTGGTTATGTGGAATGAATGGACTCCCATGCATTTTCCACCTGGTGCCTCAGTTGGGCCAGATTTCGTGACGCTCATGCAGACCGCTCAACATGGCGTTACATGCGGTCCCAAACATGCTCAATGGGGAGCGGGGGGAGGGGGGGAGATCTGGGAATCGTGGTGGCCAGGGTAGTTGACGTACACCTTGAAGAGCACTTGGGTGGTACGGGATACATGTGGATCTGCATAGTTCTGTTGGAAAAGCAAATCACCCTGTTGGTGGACGAGTGGTAGCAAGACGGAATTGATGACGATTTCAGTGTACCGTGAACTGTTCCATGTTCTCTCGACGATCACTAGAGGAGAATGGCGAGCTTAGAATATCGCACGCCTCGAAATGATGCACTATCCAGAGTGCTGTAGTGTGTCCTCCGCTCACGCCCCAACATCGTACAGCCCGCCTCCAGTGGTGTCATGGTATACGCTTATGAAGGGACCAATGGAGACGGGTCGTCTTCAGTGATGAGAGTCGTCGCTGCCTCGGTGCCAATGATGGCCGTACGCGTGTATGGTGTCGTGCATGGGAGTGCGAAAATCTGGAGCGAACGCAACAGAAGCAAACGGTGCCGACACCTGGCATAATGGTGTGGGGAGCCATATTCTACACTGACCGTTCTCCTCTGGTGTTCGTTGTGGGAAAATTAAGCAGTACATGGTACAATGAAACCATCATTCAACCCGTCTTGCCACCGTTCATGCACCAACTAGGCAATGTGCTTTTCCAACAGGACAATTTACATCCACATTATCCCGTACAACCCAACATGCTCTTCTACGTGTACGTCAACCACCCTGCCCATCATTATCCCCACACCTGCCCCCCATTGAGTCCTCTGCTGTTCCTTATTTACATAAAAGATTTAGGGGAAAATCTAAGTAGCTCCCTTAGGTTGTTTTACGTCTAGTGAAATCTGAAGATCAAAACCAATTGCAGAACGATCTGAATAAGATATCACTATGGTGTAAAAATTGGCAATTCACTCTAAATAATGAAAAGTGTGAAGTAGTCCATCCGTTAAACTTTGTTTACAAGATAAATCAATCAAATGTGAAGACCGCGAACTCCACAAACTATCTAGGAATTAGTATTACTTCAGACTTAAACAGGAAAGAACACGTAGATAATGTCGTGGGAAAGGCGAACCAGAGACTGCGTTTTATTGGCAGAACCCTTAAAAGATGCCACAGAACTAGTAAAGAAACTGCATACACTACACTTCTCCGTCCTTTTTTGGAGTATTGCTGCCTAGTGTGGGATCCTTATCAGGTGGGTTTGACGGAGGACATGGAAAGAGTCCCAAGAAGGGCAACTCGTTTCGTATTGTCAGAATACAGGGGAGACAGCGTTACGGAAATGTTACAGGATCTGGGATGGGAATCATTACAACAACGGCGCTTTTCGCTGCGGTGTGGGCTACTTACGAAACTCAAAACGCCAACATTCTCCTCCGAATGCGAAAATATATTGTTGACACCCACGTACGTAGGTAGAAATGGCCATCAGAATAAAATACGAGAAAGAGCTCAAACGGAGAGATTCAGGCGTTCTTTCTTCCCGCGCGCTATTAGAGAATGGAATGGGAGATAAATAGTATAACGGTGGTTCGATGAATCCTCTGCCAGGCACTTAAATGTGATTTGTCTAGGGCCGGATGAAACATCCCCTTGGCGCAGTCTACACGACTGGACCGAAATCTGGTCCGAGGCATCCGACGGAAATTGCATGGCAGGCCATATCGTAAGACTTCATTCGGCACCTCTACGATCGTCTTCATGACAAAGTTTCATCCTGCATTGCCGCAAAAAGATGGTATAGACGATACTAGTGGCGACTTTGTGAACGCTCTAGAGACTGTTCCGACTGGTTCTGACTGCGTGATCGTGTGTTGTATACACTGAAGAACATGTCGCTGTGCTGGGTGTTGCAGGAAGCCTGTGCTGGCGATGAGACGAGGTGGGTGCAGGCGTCAGCTGGGCGTGGCCGTCTGGCAGGGCCACGGGCCACGGGCGGCGGGTTGTGGCAGGCCGATCAATAGCTGCGCGCCCGGGGCCGCCGGGGACACGCTGCTCTTTCCCGCTGCCGGCACGTGCTCGACACCATCTCCCACACGCTCACTCCTCATTGGCCATTTCTTTCGCAGAAAGAAACTGCGGAAGAAATACACTGCCGCAGCAGAAAAATCACTACACCAGTCAAGACGGCGTAGATTTTGACCCCATAACGGTAGATGCCTCCTGCGGAATAGTACATGCACTACCGCCAAGACTTTATGGGTTGCCGCAAGTCCACAAAGAAAAGGAAAACCTTCCCCCTCTGAGACCAATTGTTAGTGCAATTGCTTCGCCCATCTATTTGATTGCCAAGTTCTTGACAACACTATTACGACCGAATGTGGGGCGCTCAGATTCCTATATTGGTCAATCCACAGGACATATTACTTTTTGACGTGGTAACCCTGTTTACTATGGTTCCAGTCAATGAGGTCCTACAACAGCTGATTCTCCTCTTTTACCCGACATTGCAGATCTGTTTAAATATTGCCTCACGACTACTTATTTCAAATGGAACGATTTCTATGAGCAGAAAGATGGTGTAGCTATGGGGAGCCCTTTCAGCTCGGTTATAGCAAATTTCTATATGGAAATATTCGAGAAACAGGCATTGAAAACAGCAAACAAATAACCTGCTATTTGGTTTCGCTATGTAGACGATACGTTTGTTGTGTGGAGGCATAGTATAGAGGAACTAGATCGTTTTCTTCAACACCTCAACGGGATTAATTCTAGAATCCAGTTTACCATTGAGAAGGAAAACCGAATTTTCTTGACGTGTCAGTTTTCAAAAAGGGGAATGGTAGATTGGGCCATACAGTGTATCGGAAGCCCACACACACAGGGCGATATCTGCACCGGGATTCAAACCACCACCCACAGCAAAAGCGGGGCATTATAAAGACGTTGGCGGACAGAGCAAGGAACATCTGCGAACCGGAATTACTCGATGCGGAATTGAAACAACTGAGTAATGCTTTACTTAAAAATGGCTATTCGTCTACAGAGATAAGGAGAGCTTTGAGACCGACACGTAGAGTTGAAAACTATGAAAGGGTTCTTGTGAAATCTAAAGTCTTCCTGCCTTTTATTAAAGACGTCGCCGCCCGCATCGGTAAAATTTTGACGAAACGGAATGTTGCCGTTACTTACAAACCTACTCTGAAGATACAGGATGACCTGAAATCGGCAAAGGATGCTCGCAAACCGCTGGAAAAAGCAGGAATTTATAGAATTCCGTGTAGCTGTGGAGACGTATACGTGGGTACCACAAAAAGAACAGTCAAAAAACGACTAGATGAGCACAAGGGGAACTGTAGAAAGGGAGAGATTGACAGATCAGCTGTTGCCGAACATGTTTTTCAACCAGGGGACCACCTTATTCAATTTGATAAGACTCAGGTTTTAGCAGCCACAAATCGATACCACGGAAGACTGTACAGAGAGGCTATAGAAATTGTAAAACCCCAATAATTTCAATAGGATGGAGGAGGGCGTGAAACTAAATGAAATCTTGGTTCCAGTTTTGAAGAAGAAATGTAACAGTCTTCCACCATGCGACGATATTAACGGACGGCGGCAATCGGCAACGACGAATTGCGCGCGGATGTCAAACATCTGACGTCACACCTCTGCGCGCGAGCCCTCGTAAACGGAGTTTGGCTTCAGTCAGTAGCGAGCCAATGTGTGCATCGGACTTTCGAAAGTGCCACGATCCCCCTTGAGAATGTCCTCCGCAGTCGGGGACGAAACGTCGGGTTTCGACAATAAATCCACTAGACCACGGCATAATAGCCCGGAAATTTTTAGTAATTTTGATTTAGTACATGCACTGCACACGAAGTCCCTGTTCACTTGCTGCGTCGAACTAGGGTAAAATCTGAGGCAATCTTAGTGGCCCATAAAATACTCACTACTTCATAGCCCAAAGAAACTCTTCCACCTTTAACAGTTAACGACACATAAATACGAGGAGGGAGCCAAAAGATACCGGACTCCGCGGGCGCTGCCATTCGTAGACGTAGTACAGGGTTCTCACGCTACATGGCGTTAGTAGAGACTTACATGAAACAGCTGTGCAGACGGTGTCAGTGTATAGCTGAACGTGCAAGTGTGGTATTGTGTTTCTCTGACTGTTGGCGGGTTACCCCTGCGAAGTCGTTATGGCAACTTCTTGAACAAAGTCACGCAGGGGATGAGAGTTGGTGTTACGGGTATGACCCAGAAACCAAGCAAGTGTCAAGCCAGTGGAGGACTCCCAACTCTCCCAGACCAAAAAAAGCAAGGTAAGTGAGGTCAAATGTGAAGACGATGATCATTGTCTTTATGTTCGTGGAATTGTGCATCGGGAATTCGGATCCCCTGGCCAGACTTAATAAGCACTTTTACTTGGATGTTTTAAGGCGTCTGCGAGAGGATGTGAGGAGGAAACGCCCGGAACTTTGGCGAAAAGGTGACTGGTTTCAGCATCACGACAACGCTCCAGCACACACGGCCTTACGAGTGACCCACTATTTGGCATCTCAGAGGTGGTCTGTCGTTCCCCTCACTCCGTATTCGCCGGACCTCGCCTCGTGCGACTTTTTCCTATTTCCACGAATGAAAAAACGCTAAAAGGGAAGCGTTATGATGTGGAGGCGGTAAAAACAGCTTCTCAAAGGGCACTGGACAATATCAAACTTCAAGAGTTCCAAACATGCTTCCAACAGTGGGAAAAGAGACTTGACAAGTGCATCGCATGTAATGGAGAGTATTTTGAAGGTGACTGAAATAATTTTGTAAAAAGGTTCATCAATGAATTTTTATGACAAAAATCCCGTTTCTTTTGGGTCCCCCCTCGTAGGCTTCTCTCATTTAGCAAAGAACCTAGGTGTAATACTGGACCAGCATTTGAACTGGGCAGAGCACACAACCACAGTCTGTAAGAAGGTATTTGCTTCACTTCAATCACCGCAGAAATACAAAAAAGCGTATCCTTTGCAGTTGAAAAAGAAGCTCTTTGAGACACTAATACTTCCCATCTTATATTATGGTGATGCTATTCTGCAAGAAGTGTCACGCGAATATTCAAATAGGCTGGAACTGGTGATGACTTCTTGTGTCCGATACAATTGTAACCAACGCTTCTAAGACCATATCAGTTCCACATACAAGCAATTATCTCGACTACGTGCACATAAGTGTCGACCATACCATAAATTATGTTTGCTGCATCGCTTCAAATTCAAAGAAGGAAGATTCGTGTTTAACGCCACGTTAACAGTGTGGTCATTCGAGCCGGATTTTACGCTCGGGTTGTTTGAGTAACGATGGGGAAGGAATTCGGTCGCGCCCTTTCAAAGGAACCATCCCGGCATTTGCCTAGATTGATTTAGGAAAATCACGGAAAACCTAAATCTGGAGGGCCGGGGGTGGATTTGAACCACCATCCTGCCGAAAGCGAATCCAGTGTGTACCACTGCGCCACTCGCTCGGTTTCAAATTCAAATGTTCAATTGTTTGTAAAGCTTACTGGACCACTGCGTCGCCATCAGTCCCTAAGCTTAGAAACTGCTTATGAACTATCTTGTACTAAAGACGGCACTAACATCGATGCCCGAGGGGGCATTCGAACCGCCCACGCGGAACGGTCTCGCGCATCGTAGCGTAGTGCCTCAATGCGCTCTGCAACCTCTGCGGCAACCTCCGGCGCAGTGAGGAAGATTTCGGAGTGAAGCGCTCCCGAAGTCAAGAGAAAAAAGTCCTCCGGCAACGGAAAAAGGCTCAAGTATTCTCGAGAAACAGAAGCGAGGCTATTGGCGGAATGTTCGCGACACGAATCATGACACAGTTCATACTGACTGGACCACAACTTTTGCCACACTCGCAAGAAGTATTACAAACACCTGGCACTTAATCCTATATTGTTTTTAATAGGTCGTAACATTTGATTTTCCTGGGTGGCCGAAAGGCTGGTTTGATTCCTTGCCTGTTTAACCCTTTAATGCATGACTTCTTATTTGAAGCTATAAAAAGTACCACGATTGATGTATAGTGCGTATATACTGAGAAAATATTGAAAAAATTCCGTTAAAATTATTATGCACTATTAGCAACAAAATATTCATAGTTGGTCAGCTATATAGTATTTCCATGATGTACCCGATGTAGTAAATGACACTATTATGCCTCTCATATTTCCAGAAAGTAACTGATAATGCAACAGTAGTCTGAGATTGACTACTTTTACATGGCAAAGGAGGAATACGAATGTAAACAAACGCACTTGTTACGAGTAACTCAATGCAGCTAACTTTCGAAATTGTTCAGTGACACACTATAATTTCTAGGACGAGCTACTAGCATATGTAACACTATATATACAAGCAGCTATAAATGAATTTGTGGTAAAATTTTGATAAGTTTGAGACATAATGGGAAAAATAAGGTATGTAGCTGATCAGCTACACTATGCATTAAAAGGTTAAGAGTCTGCCACCGCAGAACGGCAGCCGCGCTACGTGTTGGTCTTCTTGGCTTGTTTCATCCGCGTCCTGTCTAGGTTTGCTCAACAGCGTTGATTTAATATCGCGTCCAGTGTACCAGTTCTTTCTGAACACTTTCTTCAGATGATTATCTCTGAGTCAAGATGGTCCTTGTCTGAAATAGTGTTGCTCTGTGTACTAAGTTGTTGGGCACAGCACTCTTCTGAGCAGTATTGTGAAAGCTACGTCCGCTTAGGTAGAGATCTGTATGCGTTGGTTTTCTTGGTAGCCAGTAGATGTACTTACAATGGTGTCAACTTCGTCCGGCAGAGCACCATCTGTATGTACCATCTAATAGGCAATGTTTACAGCCATAAGGCTGATGGCGATCGCCGAAACCGTGTGCTGTGCATTTGATCCAACTTATTTTAATCTCCACTGCGATAAAGTGAGAACGACGCCCAGCAAAGCTAACCTATTCACAACCTCTTAGCTTGTTTTAGTGTATCGAATGTTTTGTCCTTTTTCTTGTTTGCACGTCTGTCCCTACGAAGTTGAAGCGCTACACGGGAAGGTGTTGGGTAGCGCCATTTCGGTAACCTAGCTCGCCTTCCAAACGCCTGTTAAGAGAGTATGGGGAGGGGGCACCACGTCTCTAGAAGTGCCCGGTATTCGTCGCGACCAAAGACGTTGTAAAAAATAACTAGACTAACGGCGCTGCTATCGTGGGATAATTTGAACCTTCGGCCGGCCGCCATGTTAGTGGTAAGCGTCAGATAAATAGGAGCGTTGTTAGGAGATAAACCGGGTATTATGTAGCTACTGCGGTATATATACCCAATTCATAGTCACGTCTGTATTGCTTGACTATTGCAGTGTACATAAAGCACGATGGTGAAGAGCTGCTCAGCGTTTAACTGCATAACTATTTAAGAAAGGAATTAAAAAACGAATACTCTCTTCCCATTTATATTTCTCAGGAATATAAGTAGCCCTATTACTTGTGTTCAGAGATAGTTATTCTCGCTTAACAGGCTGTCAGTCAAGACAATATCGGATTTTGAATGAAATAAATAACAATACTGGTAGCTCTTAGAAACGACCTTCTTTATGATGTGTGAAATGACTATTAAGGGTACGAGATCAGTTATCTCACTGCAGTTCGAATATTTGTTTATGAAATTAATATTAGCAACTTGTAACACAGAATTTAAAAGTCATCTGCATTACATATAGGTATAACAATTGAAATGAGTTTTCAGAGATGTTCCGTATATAAATGACACACAGCTGCACTGGATGCACACTCTGAAGTTGAACCCTATGATGACTTCAGCAGTTCATGCTACTGTAAAGTATTTGGCTTACAGCATTAAAAATGCTAATATATGTGCTAGATGCTCTAATATTAATGTTATGTGCGTTTTTAAGATAAAGTTATGGCATACTTCCCGTTCTTAAAAGAATTTGGCAGTGGCTGGTTGCTGTATTCACAAGGTAAGAAGCTATTTTACACTTATGTATCTGATAGGGTATTTCATTTTCAGTCTATTTTTAACTGAGCTGTTTCAGGCAGCTCTGTATCATTTTTTATGGTATAAAATATCTAAATATTGGAGATTACAGTAGGCAATCAAACAAAGACGCAAAGATTTCTGAAATTCTTCCGAAATTAATGTTAGTACAAAAGTTCCACCATCGTAGAGTATTACCGAGAAAGTGCAAAAAAAAAGTGTGACGACAAATTCCGTTTATATGATGCAATTATAACGCTAAAAAACTAAATATTATTTGATTTAGTTAGGAAGAAAAAAAGCTGTGGGCCGATTTCTACACCGTATGTGTAGTAAATTTACACACACCTGATAGTTGCTGTATATTCAAAGAGCCTGAAGCTGTTTTGTAGATATTTAAATGAGACATAGTTTTCGCGTCTTATTAACAACGCTCCACGATACACACGCACCGTGGACCTTCACAATGAATACCGCCTAGAGCGCCTCTCGGTGGTATTCAAGAAACTCGCCACACGACTGAAGAGAAACTCGAGACACTAACAAACCCTTCATCCTACGCTTGGGGAACTACGATCACAACCATAGGTGGAAACATAAACGCCCAAAAACACTTCTCCTCAGAAACTAACCACCTACGGTCGTAGGGAACACCAACACTCAAACACGATGAACATGGCAAACCCCTGCAGAACAGCAATCTGACTGGCAATGCCAGCTGAGCCCACAGCCGACCTACAGGCAAAGCAGGAAAACCATATTCATTGAACTAAACACAAACAAACCTAAACAGTCCCGCAAACTTAGCCAGTTCTATGACCGAACTGCCTAACTACCATGACAAACTTTGCTATGTTACAGGTATTCTGCCACAGCCGATGTTAACGGGTAAACTGCCGCAGCCGACCCATGAGACTTCATTGGAGCTCAGCTGCAGCAGAACCTCGCATCAAACGGACTGATTAGCAAAGTTAACGGTGCTGAGAAAATACCCATTACTAACATTACCAAACCTTGCATGATCTGTCGCAGATAGCATACCGCTACTGCCCTTCATACCTACCCCACTGTCGCAGAGGTTTTTTTCCCTTGGCTCTTGCCTTTTCACTTTTTTTTTTTTTCTACGGGTAACATCGCGGTTCCCACATCCCGTGATCCACCTTACCAAACTAAGCTAATTACGGAGGTGACAGTAGAACTTTTGTGATGGTCACCACGTTGGTGTGGGAATGGAGGGGCCCCATCCTTGCGTCTTAACTCGAATGAATACAGACGCTAATCACAACAGTCGTAAGCACATTTAAAGTTCGCGTGGAAGTTTACTACCATAATGGCCGCCGAGGCGCTCTTCACTTTGCCCGGTGTTCGCTGTCGGCCGCTTACGGAATTGTGGGGCCTTGGTCGCGACAGCCCAGGCCCCCACGAGCACTGCACAACAGCAGGAGACAGTAGCTTGGTGCAACGAGCAGGCTTCGAACTGACCGTGTACAACTGGGACGAACAGATTACCCGGCCCGGATAATTTACAGTCCGAGAACCGAGCATTGCGCATGCCCTAGTTCCGAAGTGCGAGTGTTGCTTGGTGTTTACATCGTCAAATAGAAGCAATATAATAGTTAGGATACAATATATGTTAAGTTTCATAGCAACTTAACTGCAATTTTGCAATACGTTATTTGAGCTCGTAGAAGCAGTTGACGTAAAAGAACACGTGTGTAGATTTCCTACAGAGAACCGCTTCTTACGTATTTTTCGTTGGCTAAGGGCATAGGCCGATGGCTTACGAACACAAGAGGCGCGAGTACGTGTAGCACTGGAGTGGACCTTTTTTTAAGATATGTGCAGGTATGTTTAACATTAATTCGCTAAGATTTGTGCAATTATAGGCAAGGAAAAATTTGGAATAGGGACTAAAGTTCAGGGCGAAGAAATAAAAACCTTGCGTTTTGCTGATGACATTGTAATTCTGTCAGACAGCAAAGGACCTGGAAGAACAGTTGAATGGAATGGACAGTGTGTAGAAGAGAGCGTATAAACTGAACATTAACAAGAGCAAAACAAAGATAATGGAATGCAGTCTTAAAACAATCAGGCCATGCTGAAGGAATTAGATTAGGTAACGAAACAATGAAGGTGGTAGATGAGTTTTGGTACTTGGGTAGTGAAATAACATATGACGGTCGCAGTACAGAGGATATAAAATGCAGGTTGGCAATGGGAAGAAAAGCATTTTTGAAAAAGAGAAATATGCTAACATCGAATATAAATTTAAGTGTAAGGAAGTCTTTTCTGAAGGCGTTTGTGTGGAGTGGTGCCTTGCACGGGAGTGAAACATGGACGATAAACAGTGCGGACAGGAAGAGAATAGATACTTTTGAAATGTGGTGCTACAGAAGAATGCTGAAGATTACGTGGGTAGATCACGTAACTAATGAAGAGGTACTGAACAGAATTGGGGAGAAAAGGCAAGTCACATAAGCTTAACAAACATTTGAACATTTCAAAATTGGCAGTCTGTCAAAAAAAATGGTTCTTTAATGAGAGCACGACTCGTTTCATCGTCTGAGAGCTGTTTTCGACGAGTCCGGGAAATGTGAAGCTGTCCCTTGTTCCCGAATGTTTGAGAAAGGGGCAGTTTGGGCCGCTCTGACCAATTCATCATCATCTCTTCGACTAGACACACGCTGTCTTCCAGTTATTGCTTACTTCACCATTATCTCTGAATCGTCTGATCTATATCTACATGGGATACTCTGCAAATCACATTTAATGCCTAATTACCATTCCATTCTCGAACAGCGCGCGGGAAGAACAACTCAATCTCTCCGTTCGAGCTCTGATTTCTCGTATTTTATTCTGATGATCTTTCTACCTATGTAAGTGGAAGTATATAATAATAATTTCGTATGGCTCATTGGCCTGATGCAAGTCTTTCAATTGGACGCCACTTCGGCGATTTGCGTGTCCCTAGCCGACCACAGTTATCCAACCGTGGAAAGGGGACCTACAGCTTAACGTGGAATCCGAACCACGTGTTGTTTCTGGCGACTCCTCACATTGCTGAGAGGTGAAGGATGGGTTAAAACGCAGACTGAAAAAAATACGAGGCCCGAGCGGGTATCGAACGAGACCCTTCAGTTTCCAGTCAAGCGCTTTACCCCAAGACCACCGGGTCCGACAGTGGGAGTCAACAAAATATTTTCGCATTCGGAGGAGAATGTTCGCGATTGGAGTTACGTAAGTAGTCCATGCCGCAGCGATAAGCACCATTGTTGTAATGATCTTCATCCCAGATCTTGTATCATTTCTGTAACGCTGCCTCCCCTGTGTCGTGACAACACAAAACGAGCTGCCCTTCGTTGAACTCTTTCCATATCCTCCGTCGAACCCACCTGATAAGGATTCCACACTGGGCAGCAATACTCCAGAAAAGGACGGACTAGCGTAGTGTATGCAGTTTCTTCAGTAGGTCTGTTGTATCTTTTCCCACGACATTATCTGTGTGTTCTGTCCAGTTTAAGTCTGAAGTAATTCCTAGGTATTTAGTGGAGTTTACGGCCTTCATTTTTGATTGATTTCGTACTCATGTGGACGACTTCACACTTATCATTTAAAGTCAATTGCCAATTTTTACACCATAGTGGTATCTTATTCAGATCGTTCTGCAGTTTTTTTTGTTTTCCAACCTCGTCGCCGCTTTTGTGTCTCGTTTCCGTCGTAGGTGTCGGTGGCCGAGCAGGAAGACCGACACAGGAATAAAGGTAGCACGCTTGTGCAGGTACGGAGGGGAGCAGCCAGTGGGACAGCAGAAACTGGCAACACTAGAGTAAATTAGAACGAGATATATATTGCACAGAATTTATACAATACTTAACTTTTACACAGTTCAGTACGGCAGAATGCTGATACATAGTTGAACTAGAGGCCTGCCTAGTGCCTATCCGATAGACAAGTCTTCACTGGTGCCTATCTGATTCCGAAGTGTTAACTGGTTCCTATCTCAGTCCCAAGTGAACGATGTCGTTGAGAGGTGGCCACGAGCGAAGTTGTAGCAGAGGCCGCTCGTGGCTGACGTAAGAACGCCGCGCCGTGCGTGCATGGAGACGCGCGGCGAAAGTAGGTGGCGCGCTCTTTGGACTTGTGCGACACCACAGTTTTGATCTTCAAATGATTTTACTAGACGGTAAATGACGACGTCATCTGCAAACAACCTAAGAGAGCTGCTTAGATTTTTTCCCATATCGTTTATGTAAATAAGGAACAGCAGAGGACCAATAACACTACCCTGTGGAACGCCCAATATCACCTCTGTTTTAGTCGATGCCTTACCATCGATTACTACGAACTGTGTCCTCTGACAGGAAATCCCCTATACAGTGGCAAATTTGGGGCTATATACCATAACCACGCAATTTGATTAAAAGCCGTTTCTCAGGTACGGTGTCAAAAGCCTTCTGGAAATCAAGAAATACGGAATCAATTTGCGAACCCTTGTCGATAGCACACATCACTTCGTGTGAGTAAAAAGCTAATTGTGTTTCGCATAAACGATATTTTCTAAATCCGTGTTGACCTTGGGTCAATAGATCATTCTGTTCGAGATAATTCATAATATTTGAATACAGGATATGTTCCAAAACCCTGCTGCAAAATGACGTCAATGGTATAGCCCTGTAGTTTAGTGGGTTACTCCTACTACCTTTCTTGAATATAGATGTGACCTGTGCAACTTTTCAATCTTTTGGTACAGATCCTTTGAGAGAGCGGTTGTATATGGCTGTTAAGGAACTATCGCTTCAGTATAATCAGACAGAAATCTAATGGGTATACAGTCAGGGCCAGAAGACTTGTTATTGATAAGTGATTTTAGTTACTGCACTACTCCGATGATATCTACTTCCACGTTACTCATTACGGCCTCTGTCCGTAATTCGAAATCTGGAATATTGGTTTCGTCTTCTTTGGTGAATGAGTTTCTAAAAGCTATGTTTAGTAACTCTTCTTTAATAGCGCTGTCATCGGCAGGATCGACATTACTATCATGTAGTAAGGGTATTTTTTGTCTTTAACCCGTAGTATATTTAACATATGACCAAAATTTCCATGGGTTTTCAGTCAAATTTCGATAAAGAGTCTCGTTGTGATAAGTATTATAGGCATCTCTAATTGAAATGCTCGCTAAATTTCGAGCTTCTGTATAGGATCGCCATCCTGTGGGTTTTATGTTCGTTTAAATTTAGCATGCCTTTTCCTTTGCTTTTGCGTAAGTGTCGTGACCTGTTTTGTGTACCAAGGGGGATCACCTTTTATTAATTTATTTGGTATAAAACTGTCGATACCACTTCTTTGAATTTGAGCCACATCTGGTCTACACCTACGTTTAGTGTTAGAAGCGAGTGGAAGCTGTCTTTCAAGAAGCAATGTATTTTATTTCTATCTGCTTTCCTGAACAAATATATTTTTCGTTTATTTTTGGTAACTTTGGGACTTTCAATATTCAATCTCACTACGACAGCTCTGTGTTCACTAATACCTGTATCCGTTTTGATGCTCGTTATGTGCTCAGGATTATTTGTTACAATTCTAGTTGGCTTATGAACTAATTGTTCGAAGTAATTCTCAGTGAATGCGTTGAGTACAATTTCGCAAGATGTTTTATGCGTACCTCCTGAGTTGAAAAAATAATTTCGCCAACAGATTGAGGGTAAATTAACATCATCCCCTACTATTATCGTGAGAGTCGGGTACGTTTTTGGAATTAGACTCAGGTTTTCTTTGAACCTTTCTGCTATTATATCGTCAGAGTCGGGAGGCCGGTAAAAGGAACCAATTATCAACTTCTTGCGAATTTCAGGCACAACCTCTACCCATAATAGCTCACAGGAACTATCAACTTCAACTTCGCTATACGAAAGACTACTTTTGACTGCGACAAACACGCATCCACCTATTTTGTTTAATCCATCCTTTCTGAACATAGATATTTTGGAAATACTTCTGCTGAACTTATTTCCGGCTTGAGCCAACTTTCACTGCCTACAATGATGTGTGTTTCGGTGCTTTCTATTAACGCTTGGAGTTCTGGTACTTTCCTGACACAGCTACGACAATTTACAACTGTGTATATTTCTCCTGTGAATGACCTGCACCCTTTGAGTTTGCCTTTTTTTTTATCCTATAAAAACCGCTCAGTCCACGCCACACAGCCCCCACTACCCGTGTAGCCGCTTCCTGCGTATATAGTGGACTCTTATTCAGAACCCGGAAAACCACCACCCGATGGCTCGAGTTAAAGAATATGCAGCCTACACGGTCGCAGAACCGTCAGAGACTAATTCAGACGCTCCACTCGGCTCTATACCAGAGGTCCACAGTCGGTTCTGTCCACTATGCTGCAGATGGTGAGCTCTACTTTCATCTTGCAAGCAAAAATGTTCAAATGTTTGTTAAGCTTATGGGACTTAACTACGGGGTCATCAGTCCCTAAACTTACAAACTACTTATGAACTAATTACGAACTAGGGCGGCACAAATATTCATGCCCGAGGGGGGATTCGAATCCCCAACCGTAGTGGCCGTGCTGGCCGTGACTGGAGCGCCTCAGTCACCTCGGCCACCGCGGCCGGCTCTTGCAAGCAAGACTGGCAGTCTATCACTTCAGATAACAGCTCAAAACCTGAGAGAAACTCTTCAGATCCGAAGCGACACACATCATTGGTACCGATGTGAGCCACCACCTGCAGTTGGCTGCACCCCGTACCCTTCATGGCATCCGGAAGGTCTCGTTCCACATCTGGAATGACTCCAGCCGGTATGCACACGGAGTGCACGTTGGCCTTCTACCCTTCCTTGGCAGCCATCTCTCTAGGGGCTCCATTACTCGCCTACCGTTGGAGCTCCCAACTACAAGCAAACCCACCCTCTGTGAAAGTCCGGATCTCGCAGGCTGGTTGGTGACCTCAGAATGTGACACCATCCGACTCAGGACGTTGTCCTGAACAGTTAGCGCCTCAAACCTGTTAGCAAGACGAACCGGGTAGGCCTCACCTCCAAACGTTGTGCGCACTGTACTACGAATCAGATACCTCAGATTCAGATGGCATTGTAAAACATGTTGTGTAGTATTATGTTTGTCATTTGACAGGAATTGTTTCAGTATTTTCCATAGTTATTTTGACACTATAGTTTTCAAAATGACAATCCAAGATAGCACATTAATAATTTATTAAATGACCGGTTTCGGTGCACTTTGTCACCATCATCTGGTCACATATATGTTATAATCTGGTCATCTTGTTTAAAAACTTGGGTATAAAATAACAAGAGCAACATTGCACTTATACCCAAGTTTAACAAGATGACCAGATTATAACATATGTGACCAGATGATGGTGACAAAGTGCACCGAAACCGGTCGCCATTTAATAAATTATTAATGTGCGATCTTGGATTGTCATTTTGAAAACTAAAAAACGATTAGATCGCCTCCAAACCCGACTATGTCAAGTAATCTTAATATTTTGAGACTGTTCAATGTATGTAGTGTTCAAATGTTTGTAGAGCTTATGGGACTTAACAACGGGGTCATCAGTCTCTAAACTTACAAACTACTTATGAACTAACTAATACTAAGGACGGCACAAATATCCATGCCCGAGGGGGGATTCGAACCCCCGACCGCAGTGGCCGTGCAGACTGTGACTGACGCGCCGCACAACGCTTGGCCACCGCGGCCAGCGCATGTTGTGTGTTTTGATATGTATTGTGAACACTGTCATTATTTGCCACAGTGGCTTCAATTAAAGTCACCCCTAATTTGTAGGTAAATGTACAATTGTTTTTTCATTTCCTCGTAGTGTATTTGAACCATTTCAATCAGTTTCCACATGAAATTCAGTGGTCTTATGTTCTGTGCTTCAAATGGTTAAGGCCTGAAGAGGATTTTCTAACCCTGTTAAGATATGGCATCTCTAAAACGGGTGGTTCAGTTCCTGATATATTTTGGTCAGCATAATCGCCAACTCTCTTTGCTTAAACAAGAGATTTTCGTGCTCAGTCTAATACCTGTATTTCTCCTGTGAAACTGTCCACATTAGAAGAAATTTTTTTGTTTTTAAAAAAGACGACGCAACCTGAAAACCAAAGCACGTTTCAAAAACGTTTGCGTTTACATAGGCACGAAAATCAATAGCGTAACTGGATAACCGCTATATACAGGGTGTTACAAAAAGGGCCGGCCAAACTTCCAGGAAACATTCCTCACGCATAAAGAAAGAAAATATGTTACGTGGACATGTGTCCAGAAATGCTTAATTTCCATGTTAGACCTCATTTTATTACTTCTCTTCAAATCACATTAATCATGGAATGGAAATACACAGCAACAGGACGTACCAGCGTGACTTCAAACACTTTGTTACACTAACTGTTCAAAATGTCCTCCGTTAGCGAGGATTCATGCATCCACCCTCCGTCGCATGGAATCCCTGATGCGCTGATGCAGTTCTGGAGAATGGCGTATCACAGCCGTCCACAATACGAGCCCGAAGAGTCTCTACATTTGGTACCGGAGTTGCGTAGACAAGAGCTTTCAAATGCCCCCATAAATTAAAGTCAAGAGGGTTGAAGGTCAGAAGGGCGTGGAGGCCATGGAATTGGTCCGCCTCTACCAATGCATCGGTCACCGAATCTGTTGTTGAGAAGCGTACGAACACGTCGACTGAAATGTGCAGGAGCTCCATCGTGCATGAATCACATGTGTCGTACTTGTAAAGGCACATGTTCTAGCAGCACAGGTAGAGTATCCCGTATGAAATCATGATAACGTGTTCCAGTGAGCGTAGGTGGAAGAACAAGAGGTCCAATCAAGATATCAACAATTCCTGCCCAAACGTTCACAGAAAATCTGTGTTGATGACTTGATTGCACAGTTGCGTGCGGATTCTCGTCCGCCCACACATGTTGATTGCGAAAATTTACAATTTTATCACGTTGGATGAAGCCTCATCCGTACTAAAATGAGGTCTAACATGGAAATTAATCGTTTCCGGACACATGTCCACATAACATATTTTCTTTCTTTGTGTGTGAAGAATGTTTCCTGAAAGTTTGGCCGTACCTATTTGTAACACCCTGTAGAAGCGGATTTCCAGAATCGATTTTGAAGTGCTTACATGGCCAACCCAAAGTGAAACTGGGAAACCCTTTTAGGAAATCCGATTTTGGTAGGCCGATGTAAAGTGAATTGGCTTGGGCCGTTGCAGCGCAGCTGGCGGTGGCCGCTATGGCCCCACCACCGCCACGGCTACCCCCTCCCCAGCGCGCCGCCTGCGCAGACAGGCGCAGTTACTTGGTGCGCACTGTGGGGATCGCGAGTGCTGTCAGCCACAGCGTAGTGCGCTCGTCCATTGATCCGTGTGTTCATTCAGGCGGCGCTATGATGTCGCCCACACTCGGTCGCGGCGTACGTGTTCATTGAGAGGCCGCCAGGAAATGTCGCGTGCAGGCCGCTGGCACGAACAGGGTCCGCTTGCATTCTCTACAGCGGGCCGTCACAGCCACGGTACCAGGCACACGAAAGCAGACGCATCCTCTCGTTCGTGTAGACACGCATAACAGAGGAAGGGAGCAACGCAAAAGGTCGCCAGTCTGCGAGGACTCCACGGTCCCTAACTGCTAGTTTATTCACACGTAATCGATTATCGAGGTCGGGGCACTGGAAGCGCTTGTGTGAATTGTGTCAGCACCAGTGGCGGCCACTCCTTGAGGACTCTGGGGCGGCGCCCTACCAAAAATATCCAACACGGAATACGTACCAATCGTTAATCACAAATCTACTTGAATAATTTTCGTGTAGCAGCACCCCGTGAAAGTGAATGACTAATGTTTTTAGTCTAGATAGTCTGCCAGCCAGGCTCACCGAATGTTTTCAGAATGGGCTGTCAGACGGACTCTACACGATCCGTCCGCGCCGTGTAAAGGCTGGCTACGTGCGCTTGGGGTGAGTGGGGGTACTGGGGGTTGGGTGGGGGTAGTGTGATGAACCGGGCCGCTTAGGACGGCGTCCGCGCCTAGGGCGCGAAATATACAAAGGCGCACCGCCACCGGTCAGACATTTTCCAACAGGTGCCCTGCCTGTGATACTAGAACCCTAGTATCGTTGTTGTGTAGGTGCGTGTTGTTACCTGTTTTTCTAGTTCCCTATTTAGAATGAATAATATAAATAGCGTTAACTATATTTTAACATTTGGTAGTGAAAAATTGACTTTTAAAGAAAAGTTTGAATTAAAAAGGTTAGGACCACCGAGACCTGATTTGAACACTGTACAGACACAAAATGCGTGCAAAAGCAAAAGTAGTTTCACTAGGAAATTTAATGCTGCTTTATATAAACACACAAATATATAAACATACCAATGGTATTACTACATTTGTTCGTGGCAGTCTTCTAATTTCAGTAACATATGTTTGTCGCTGACGAAGCATTTGTGTTCTTTGAACACTTAAAAAAATGTTCAAATGTTTGTATAACTTATGGGACTTAACTACGGGGTCATCAGTCCCTAAACTGACAAACTACTTATGAACGAGCTAAGACTAAGGGTGGCACAAATATCCATGCCCGAGGGGGAATCGAACCCCCGACCGTAGTGGCCGTGCAGACCGTGACTGGAGCGCCTCAGTCCCTTCGGCCACCGCGGCCGGCCTGAACACTTATATGGTTACACACACACAACGAATTTACTTCTAACTTTATATTATTTTAAGGTACAGTTTTGGGTCTCTTGTGAAATCTAATAAAATGGAGTTACAAGGTTTTCATTGCCTGCAGAAAATATTAAAAACGACATATTTGTGCGTAAATTTGTTCGTATTTTGGTATAGGAGGAAAAAGTGTTAGATGAAGGGTTAAATTACGTAACTAGCTAATAAAATTAATGCTATATTCTCCCCGTTCAAGAAATGTTCTGAAGGGACAAAATGTCGTGTACAATTGAAGAGGCATGCCGCCCCTCCTAATAAACAGCCCACCAGCCGCCACTGGTCAGCACCCCCTATAGAGGAAAGCCTGCGCACGTCACAACATGGCGGCGGTGAGAGGCTTAGAGTCCTCTGAAGGATTCTAAACATTAGCAGTGCACGCTGTTTGTAGTGCATTCTTTCGTTCAGGAGCGTATTTATTACGTAAATTGGTGTTTTGTACGGTGTGATCGCTACAATGGACGATTTGTCTGTGTGAGAACGTGTGATCTCTTTTTACTGACAAAATGCCGTTTCGCTGTTCTGTGCCGAAATGTAGAGGAAATTACGTCTGTGGCCCAAAAGTTACCGTCTTTAAACGTCCGGAGAAGAATAAGCTAATGGGGGTGGTTACGTAAATAAAATGAATCGCAATATCCAACGTTAAACAGTCATGACTTAAAACTCTTTTGTAAGGTTAAACAAAAACGAAAAGTTACTCATAAACTTGAAGGAGCTAAGTTATACTGGGAATTCTTGATATCCATTTCTTCTTCTCCGGACATTTAAAGACGGTACCTTTGGGCCACAGTCCTTATTTCCTCTACATTTCCGCACAGAACAGCGAAACGGCATTTTGTCAGTAGAACAGAGATCACACGTTGTTCTCACACATACAAATCGTCCAGCGTACGATCACACCGTACAAAACACCAATTTACGTAATAACTTAACGAAAGAATGCACTACAAACAGCGTGCACTGCTAATGTTTACAATCTTTCAGAGGACTCTAAGCCTCTCACCGCCGCCATGTTGTGACGTCGTGCGCAGGCTTTCTTCTATAGGGGGTGCTGACTGTGTACGTTTCTTCTTTCGTGAGTATAGTCTTGAGTAGACTCCCAAAACCCATGATTGTAAAATTATCAATAAAGAATGTTGCTGTTGTATGAGACGTTAAGCCACTCGCACATGGTTCGCCAGAAGTTTCCTGGATGGCGCGCACGTTAGTCGGGTGCACAGTACGAATGCGGCTGAAAAATACTACGTCTCTCACACGGGGCAAGATTGGGCGCGGAAGCCAAGTCGCGCAACACGGACGAGCTGCTTTATTTATCAAACTATTGTGAAGAAACTATTCGGTAAAAAAATTTGATTCTCATACATCTTATAGCTGCATTCTTCAGCTTCATGAAGATCTATTTTGTTTGTGGTTATAGTTCTTGTGATATTAACGGATTCAGTATAGTACTGCAAGAAAATGTTTGTATAGTCTATGGGACTTAACTACGGGGTCATCAGTCCCTAAACTTACAAACTACTTATGAACTACTTACGAACTAGGACGGCACAAATATCCATGCCCGAAGGGGGATTCGAACCCCCGACCGTAGTGGCCGTGCAGACCGTGACTGAAGCGCCTCAGTTCCCTCGGCCACCGCGGCCTGCCCCGTACTGCAAGAAATGCGAAAATTTTGCGATGAAAAATAGAGGTCGCTATGAATTTGCGTTTGGTCCAAGTTAGGTCATACGTTGCTGTGAATGAAATGTAGCTAAACTATTGAATTGGCGAGGGGTCGCCAAAATACTAGTAGTTGGAATGGGGTCGGGAATTCAGTAAGGTTGGGGAACACTGCTATACAGTAGCTGTGAGCGGGGCAGCTGTGCTGATCCAACTAACACCTCCTAGAAACAAGGCCTCACAACTGGCCGTGTGACATCATACTGACCAGGCCGCGGCCGCCAGCTGAATGGCTGGCCGCTGGGGCACGCCCACTGCCTCGTAGCGGCCAGCCAGTAAGCTGGCGGCCGCGGCCTGGTCAGTATGATGTCACACGGCCAGTTGTGAGGCCTTGTCTCTAGGAGGCATTGGCACAACGCGCAGCTTAGCTCTTCTCTGTAGCGCCGTGCTACTATAATCTCCTACTTAGATTTTTCCACTGCGGCCGGGTTTCATAATTTAGGTACCTTCAGGCTAAGGAAACTGGCTTTAAACAATAAACGAAGCATGGTTTTCCTTTACTTAGATTTGAATACGCAACTAACAAGGGGAGGCCGCCAATTGTTAAATTCAGATTGAATCTCGCGGCATGCAACTTTTTTTTTTTTTTTTTTTTGTATTTCAAATGTATACACTCATACACACAAATATTTGATGTTCGAAGTCGCCAGTTTTTCCACGACAAACGACTTTCAAACAACTTGTTATATGCAACTAGCGACTTCGAACATCAATGTTTTCAGGAAATAAAGTTGTATTTCACAAATGTTATTGTCTTCATAATGTTTACCACGTATAGTTCACGGAAGAAAAACGACATTCCGAAACGAATACGTATAGTATAAATCAAACCTGACGAACGATAGAGCAATTTTTCAGAATGTCAATCAGGTATGTTTCCCAACAGATAATATAAAAAACAATTGTTCTTGTTAAAACGCATCGTTTATCAGATGTGCTCGATGTCGTGCTGTTTTCTGCTTTCCATATTTCTATGATAACTATCACTCTGGTTCGTGCGAGATATATTTTAATTACAAAAAAAGACAAATAATAAAGTTGTATGCCGCGAGATTCGATCCGGCTACCTTGGGATTACGAACCCGAGCGTTTACGACTACGTCACGCTGCTGTGCAATATTAGCAATCGTAGAGAGTATTTCACCGCAACGGCTTTTAACTGTTGGTTTTCTCGACAACAGCTGAAAAGTGCATCTTGGTGCTTTGCCAAATTACACCTCTGGTGTAATGAGCTTTCATTATGCGCAGTATGAATCGAATCTAAATTTCACAATTGGCGGCCTCCCCTTGTAAGTAATATTCTTCTGTGCCATTTATATGGTGAATGTTTCCACTATGGTGATACAGTAGTTATCAATTCTATTTCAATGCCAGGCCGTTCATTTTCTACAGGCATTTCACTTCTTGTATAAAAAGAAACAGCATGATGAAATCTGAAGATTGTAAAAAAAAAAATTTTATCTAATAAAACCCCATGTCATTCCAAGCATGTGTGTCAATTTTTCCTCTTTCTATCTGCATTATTCCGTGATTTATTAAGTTTTCAAATTTACGCTTACTTTTTCCATCACCCGGTACATACATCAATGATTGATTACTTGATATTTACAGAACGACCCATCATTGCTTTCTCCTACATTTCCGTATTACATTTGCTCGACCCTAGAAAAACAATGCTCCATGTGTTACCAGCTAATTCACACAAATCTCTGGTTATTTGCTGCAGGCTTGAACATATAGCTGACTGTACCAACGAAGTAGGCCGACTTACTAGCATTCTGTAGCCTTCAAAAATGCAAAGGAAGACTGCCGACTGAAAACATGACAGTTCTAGGCGAAGATAATCATATCTGCATTCCGGACGAAGCAGTAATTCAACGGAGAAAAATTGTTCAGTACCAGACGACTTGAATAAAAGGCAAAAGAAAGACACTGCAATTTCATCAATTTACAATGAAGTGGGATAGCTCCTCAACTGAGGCTACGAATTAGTAAAATCATTAGATTCACTGTAAGTGCAATCAGTAGCAACATCGTATTAACGATAAAATATGGGCCTACACAACATCCGACCTTTCCAAGGAGGTTCTATCATGAAAACAATTCACTGATGAATGATAGTTTAGACTTTATTTACAGCATTTACAAGACTGACTATTTACAATACTGACAAAACTGGCGCGCCAGCCGCGGTGGCCGAGGGGACTGAGGCGCTTCAGTCACGGTCTGCACGGCCACTACAGTCGGGGGTTCGAATCCCCCCTCGGGCATGAATATTTGTGCCGGCATTAGTATAAGGTAGTTCATAAGTAGTTTGTAAGTTTAGGGACTGATGACCCGTAGTTAAGTCCCATTAGCTATACAAACATTTGAACAGACTGGCGTGAATTGAACGTATTTTCAATATTTACACGTTTCTCAATAGCTGGTTCCCGCCATTAGTTTTCTGCTGGAGATATTCTTAGAAAAATCACTTTAGCGGGAATTAGATAGATAAAAAATTTGCTGCCAAAGAGTTGCTTAAAGTTAAGAGAAAGTCAGTCATTATGAGTATCGTGGTTAATGTTCCGTATCTTCAAATACAAACAATATTCATATATAACCTCACTTGAGGTTTGTTTGAAATTTGTACTGTTGGGGTACATTTAACGAAGCTCTATCGCGCCTATCTGAGCACCAAAGAAAAATTTGTCGCAAGCCACACAAAATCCCAATAAAAAGGCCGATTGGAAGCTTTATGAGCAGCAATCTCACGAAGAAAATAGTAAGGTTCATAATGAATGGAACAATCATAACCTGGCTAAGTCTGGGTAATCTTGATACAACCTTCAAGAACTGTACAAATTGCCAGAAACAAATGATTTCGTTTGGACCAAATATGAACTAAAAACACAAAACTTCACTGTACTACACAGTGAAAATTTTGTAACAATAATGACTCAGAGGACTATCGTTAGTTTGAGAGAAAGTGAAACAGGGAAGTTTTCTTTCCACGGTAAAGGATGAAGCATTTGTTCCAGCTAGCAACATACTTCAAGTGTTTCCAAAACCTATTAATGATGGTGTGATAAAGACAGGAATCAAATGTCAAATCTGGAATCAGCTTCCAGTCCACTGTTGGTCCGTAATTTCCAAAGAAGACATACGATTATTTGCCTACAGATTTAATTATATGATGTATAAGTGGGATATATGTAAACATTTTTACTTTAAAAACACTTCACTAATTTACTTTGTATGCTAAATAGGTTAGTCGAATAAGCTTTAAACTGGTTCATTGCATATCGTATATGGGGCACTATTAACCATTACCAATATTTCTTAAAAGGCAAGTGGCTTAAAATAAATCTAAGAGCAGTCTTTAAGGCCATTTGATTAAACTGTAAAAACAGAAAATCACAATCCTCTAATAAAATTACTGAATAAGTAACGCAGATTTTTTTTTATGTTTTCAATTGCCCCACTCTCCCGAACTGCAATTGCCAATTATTTATACATTCACAGCTCACTAACAACAACGTAAATTGAGTACTGAGTGAGCTAATAGAGAAAGGACGTTTCTAAGTTGGGAGACGTTGTTTCATTAAACTGACAAATATTATCTGAAGAATCTCCGTGACCCTGGAGTACACAATGAGAAATATTCTCTCACTGAGGGTGAAGTATATTTATGTGAAAATAGCAATAAGAAATGACAAAAGATGCTCCGCGAGACTCCTCATTACAAGAGCTGCTTCGTGACAGCTAACAAAATAACTTTCCTGATTAAAGCAACTCCGAAGCGGACACACTCGTAAGAATAGACATTGTTGGAACAGTTTCTTATGAAAGAGGTCGACCAGTATCCTATAACGTAAGTCTATATTCCAGATGCTATCAATGTGAAAGAAGAAAATGGGTATCGAATTTAATGATAAATCATTTTGTCTAATACATGCATTTCATTAAATGATGAAAATAAAGTGTTTAGATCCGAATCAGTTTCATCTTTCATCATTGAAATCCTTCGAAGGCTTTTTTTGCCTTCTTTATCTCTAACTAGCTAAACCCCCGCTGCTTCGCATGCGTAGGCTGGTTGGTCTGCACCAGTTGTTTCTTTGTAATCCTGATGATGAATCCATATCTTCAGTTTCGTAGTTATAGCTAGAAATTTGAGTTAACAGTAACATGTCCTTGAAAATCAATTTTTGCATCCCGTATTTCACCACCTTATTAGTCTAATTTCCAAAAATACCGAAACACGTGTCTTAAATTCGAACCCTGAATTAAAATCCGAAATTTTGTAGTTCTAGCTTCAAAATTGCCTAAATAGCTACGTATTTTCAAAAAAACGTTTCATCCCCTATTTCATCGCCTTACGGACGGAATATCGAAAAATCGCTTCCTAATGACACCTAAAGAGTAAGATCAACACGCTCCACAAATTTCAAGTTTCTATCTTCAGTGGTTTGGGCTGGGCGATGATGAGTCAGTTAGTCAGTCAATCATCAAACAATCGGGACACTTCCTTTTATAGAGATTTCCTCTGCAGTAATACTAATTTTAACTCAAGAAGTACGTGACTGAAGATACACAAAATGCAAAATGATATGAAAGTCCAATTCTAGTATAAACTGTTCCGTGTTCAAGTAGTTTCTCCAGCAAATAATTGAGGGTTACTGTGACGCTTGTAAACTATTCGTACAATAACTCCGGAGGTGAACATCACTATGGTTAATTCAGATGTCTGACCAGGCGATTATGTCGAACCCAGGTGCTTAAATTTTTGTTGTGTTAACATTATTGACTCTGATGTTAAGAGTAGTTTAAATCTGTAGTGAAATGAGTTATCATTACGTTGGGCCGTAATATTACTTCTGCAAGGCGGTCGTTCCAGGCCTTAAAGTGAAATTGGAGATCAGTTTTATTCTTAGAACCACATCATTGGCATATACAGAAGTAACGCTCAGCGTGCAACTCTCTTGTGACTGAGGGGAAGAACGAATAGAGAGCAGAAACTGATGTACTTCCACGGAACCGTGAAAGTTATCCGACAGTCCAGCTACTGATGACTCTTTCGGTCATGGTAGAGCAATCTGACCCATCGAACAGGTACTCCTCAAGCTTTATCACTCTTAATCACTACAATTAATGTTGTCCATCGAAACGAAAAGTAATCACAAAAATGAAAACACCGCCCATTTGTCATTCATCCAATTCGTTTACATAAAGAATTACGAAATTTTATGCTTCCACATATTAAAATTCATTTATTATCTAGAGCAGAAGTTAATCAACTAAACAGTTTATAGCTACGGTTTGTAAGATGTGTTTTCCACTGATGTAAAAGCAATGAACCTGGTATCCCAATTCAAGATATTCCCAAATTAACCTCGGTTCAAAACTGTTCAATTGTTTGTAAAGCTTAAGGGATTAAACTGCGGGGTCATCAGTCCCTAAATTTACAAAGTACTTATAAACTACCTTATACTAAATACAGCACAAACATTCATACCCGAGGGGGGGATTCGAACCTCCGACCGAGAACGGCCTCACGCATTGTAGCATTGTTCGACCTCTCCGCCGCGGCTAACCTCGGTCCCCATCTCGGATGATTCAGATATGGATAAAAAAACCATTTTACAACACACCTCCATTCATTCTCTAGATCCGGAATGAAACGAATTGACGAAGAAGTAATGACTTCTTGTATAACTTGAAGTAGCAGTATTATGTCAGGCAAAGAGCTATGTAAATAAATAGGGCACATTATCTTCGAAAGTAAAACGCTAAGATCGTACTATAATTAATTTATTGGGCTATGGCATCATCTGAACGTACAAATTCTACAATGTGGTCTTTAATATTAAAAAAGAGAAAGAAAGAAAAACAAATTCAACATTCCACTTAGTCAAAATGTAAAATACACAAGTTATATAATAAACTGCTTGTACGAGAATTTCACATTGCAGAATTTACAACACCAGATGATGGCATAGCCATCGAAAACGATCGTCAATAATTACTTAAACTGCGATCTTGGCGTTTTCCTTTTGAATATTATTAATCAATGCAGATAGCGTCCATACTGCAATGTCAGATAATGTCAAATAGGGCGGAGATGCAACAAAGTTGCTTTCAGTGTACCGCGTCCTGAAGCTCTAAAATACTAAAGACCACATTTTTTCCAATTCTCAAGCTTTTTCCCTTCATCCTTTGTAAAACCATTTATCATCATCATCATAATTACTTAGTTTCAGACTTTGTCCATTTTTGCAAGTCACGAATTATATTTGGTGTAGGTTTGTCATCACAGTTAACCCAATTTCAGACCATTATCATACAAAATGATGTGATCCACGTGACTGAAGAAACTTTGTTCTCAATAGATTACAATGCTTAATACAATGCCAGAAAGAGGGTGTCATGTGGATCACACCTGATCTGAAATACGTTAATTGTGACCATATCATGCCCATACCCAAATATCATAATTACAATAATAACTGGCTTGTGAAGCAGTCAGCAAATAAAGTATGTTTCGGTACAAACTGTGAAGAAAGTATTTTTCTTCCGTAACCAGGTAGTACAACACAGAGCATTCAGTAAAATGGCGGACTTTAGTAAATTTATAACAAAACTTTTTGCATTGATCGTGAGTTAAATTTAACTAACGGCCTCGGCACTGAAGTGTGCTGATGTTGGCAACTAATTGTTCGTTTTACGAGGATAATTTAGTGGCCGGACAAGAGTACATGCAAGAACCTGTCAAACACAGATTAGGAACACAATTATTTCATGGTCAACACGAAAAACTATTCCTTCTGGTTCTGTGAGACAGTTTTCAAAGTTCATTGAAAACATAAGCACAATACGCCACCGAAGCAGTAAGTAAAATTTTACCTCTTCCACTTAGTTAACAATAGTCGACTAAAAGTATACATGCAGCTGTGTGTAATCTACTGGAAATTTTAAAAGCAACAGCGGAGTATGATAGTACTTACCGCGTAGCTGAACTGGGCATTGTACTCCCGGTCGTTGGCGCGGATACGTCGCTCAGTCTCTGCGAACACAAACAAAACCGCAGTCAGCCACGAGACAGTTCCAAACACCTGACAAGACACACTAACTCCAACTTCGCCGAAAGAGAAATTACAAATGTTCAAATGTTTGTATAGTCTATGGGACTTAACTACGGGGTCATCAGTCCCTAAACTTACAAACTACTTATGAACTACTTACGAACTAGGACGGCACAAATATCCATGCCCGAGGGGGATTCGAACCCCCGACCATAGTGGTAGTGCAGACCGTGACTGCAGCGCCTTAGTCTCCTCGGCCACCGCGGCCGGCGAGAAATTACAGTGTACTTACCTTCGGGTGTGGAATCGCATTGCTGTTCTCTACGTAGACTGAGCAAACGAAGACATTTGATCATTTATCATAATTTATCAGTCTGGTGTACAATAAATTTATGAGTACTTAGTTTAAAACAGAAGTTTAAATTTGAATAACGATGGAAATTTCCGAAGAAAAAAAGAAATGTTGTCTGCTACAACAAGCGGAGAAAAAGGCGAGTCTTGCAAAGACATTCGCCAGGAAGATGGCGCACTCTACAAGGAAATGCGACATACGTAACTGGAATCAAATTAATGGAGTCAGACATATTCTGGTTGTTTACAAGCGCTTACCGAATGTCTGCGACTATAACGTTCACCACGCCCAACTTAACGTTTAAATTGTACGACGCTTCTCGCCGAGCTGCAGTGGTTATGTTGGCGCCAGTGGTAATGATGGCAACTCAGATGACCAATAAATGTTTTATCGTGACAACTTCAATTAAAACGAAAATTATTTTCTTCTGAACGGTCAAGGGTACATACAAGAACTTTTCAACCGTAGAGCAGGTACAGTATTAATTTTGCTGCGAGTGAAACGAGCAGCAATAACATTTACTCTGTAGCTCGTGAAAAATATTGACTCAATTCTACACTTCATTGTTCATCTGTTGCCAACTTAAGCACTGGAGCCCGGCCAGAAGCGTCATAAAATTTTACCAACTTAACTAACGTGACAAGATTTTCCCGTAATGAAGATCGAAATTAGTACTTCTCTATGTGGTTAGTAGACGCTACTTTATCTTCCCTGAAGGATGAAACAACCACGAGTTTTAAGGGATTCTGCGTGTGCTTTTAATTGGTAGTAGTTGGAGTTGAGATGCTTCGTAGAAAGAAACGAAAACAGCTAAGTGTGAGTGTGTGTGTGTGTGTGTGTGTGTGTGTGTGTGTGTGTGTGTAAAGATTTGAGGGTGTAACAGTATGGGGCTGTATTTTACAAATTCTATCCTCTGGGATTTAGTGGTACGACGTAGGGTAAGTTATACTTTGTATTAGTTAGGCTGATAATAACGACGAAGGCTAGGAGTGGGCTATTCCACTGCATCGTCACAGAGATGAGAATACATTAGCTTAAACGGTATACTTTCATAACTTAAAATAGAAAATTTGTTTAAAAATCGAACAGGGAGTTCCGCATAACAAAAGACGATGCAATAAGCACTTTCGACCGGGTGATTCTATTTACACTTCGGTAAAATCAGACGTGACGTCATTATGACGTATCCACACTATAGAAGACGATTGGAGCCATGATCGACTTGTGTGGTCGTTCTAGACGCAAAACTGCGGTTGCAATTGTAGCAGACGAATTAAACGAGTAGCTGATAATATCTTCAGTTGGTACTGGTAATTCATTACAGTTTCGGAAGCTATAACGTTGCTATCTTTTTTTTGAAAGTAAGAAGCTACGAACTTTCCGAAAAAGGACCTACACTGTGAGCTCTGAAACGTTATTCAGCCAAATCTGATGTCATCGTGGCCCATTTGTGAAGGTTGTGTTTAAAACTAATGGAAACTTTTTCTCTAAGCGAAAAATGCTACCGAGTCTACGATAAACTAAGAGGACAAAATACGGTTACCAGGCTATGAAGCGACAATGTGTACTTGGACATGTCAAAATATGCGATATACAAAAACAGCATATAGTCGCCGTAGGTATATGTATGTTTTCGCCGAAACTATAAATCAAATGAGCTGGATATTAATACAATCATTTGTTACAGAGGCTCTACGAGCATCAGGTAAAACATTTCGTAAAACTGGGTACTCATCTACGGCCAAGTTGCTGCAACATGCTAGTTCTTTTCTTTGAAAATGTGTGAAATTGTCGTTCTCTAAGGCTCCGTCTGCGTTATTTCTGACATAATTTTCAATTCACATTTACTGAAATTTCCGTCAGTGCTTTCCAAAACATGATACCAATATTAAGTAAGGCCTAGTTTTGTCACTAAAGTACGAAGGGAAAACGTATGCAGTTCAGAAAGAATGTTGAATTAAGCATGTTGTCCAACCCAAAACTAGCGTCTCGAACGATCGCAAAAGTCGATGCGCCGATCTTCTGGACGTCGATAGTGTGGATACGTCATAATGACGTCACGTCTGATTTTACCGAAGTGTAAATAGAATCACCCCTTTCGACCCATGTCTGCGGTTTCGACCTTAGGTATAACTATCTATGGTCGAAGATGAGCAGCTAATTTCTGTAACTTCTAGGTTCGTTTCAGCAGCTGCCAGCGGGCTACTCGCGCATGCGCATGCGCTTGTTATTGCTTGCCGTGTGGCGGTTTGCTGTTTGAGCAAAATATTTCAAGCTGCCAGATTCGCGCATGCGCAGAGCTGAGTTGTGGGAGGGTGATGGGGTAGTCTCCACGTGATCGGTGTTTACGTTTCGTGATACTTGCTCATTTGTTTGTCTTCGCGTACAACTGTCTCGTGAAATGAAAACAAAGCGGATTTCAGTGACTGGGAACTGTTAAGCAAATTTATTCACAAAATTGCAGAAAGCTAAAACAATGATATTTCAAAACATTTTATTTCCGTGTTATTGACAGATGAAGCATTGAGTTGTACGTGTAATGCACATATACAGTTCATTTTATATATTTTAACTGTTAAAAAATGCCGTACACAAGGGTCCCCTGGACTTGAAATTACACGAAGGATGTTCATTCAATGGATATGCTATATTTAAAATCTATTTTGTGTCATAACCACCGGGGCGGAAATTATAACAACATTGTGGTGTTTTGGACACACGACTCATTATGGAGTCTCCATGCAATATCAAGCAAGCAGTATTCGACTTGCAAAAGAATGAAATTATTTTTGTCGGTTTTCTGAAGAAATATGGCTCTTATCAATTACAATAAATTGTTTTTTGCCAAAGAGGCAGTCAATTTCTCTGAAACAGTATTCCAGACTACTGTCTCGTTTAAACTGTTCGCTGTGTTTGACTATTTTATAGCGCGTATAGTGTTAACAGATAACACTGTAATGAACTAAACATGGAGTTCTTCAAGGAAAATGGTACCCTAAAAACCATACAGCTGAAGTGGTTTCCTTTTAATATAACATAAAAGCTTTATATCAGGTACATCTACGTGAATCTGGGTGTACGTATATGCTCTTAAAACCGAATTGTGCTTTGAGATCAAGCTTATCCTCGTGTTTGCTGTTTATTAAAGCTGGACGTAAAAATATTCCTAAATGTCCACTTGAAGTTTATCAGTAATTGCGAATAAAATACTTTTATTTAAAATACCTATATTGATTAGCTTTATAAGAAAAAATGTTTCTATTACACGCCCACTTTCTAAGAACAAAAGTTTTTCATACCTCTCGTAAATTTCTAGGCTTCACTTCATTTACTTACTCGTTTTTTACGTTTTAAACTTAGATTGACATTCCTTGGTAAATTACCAAAACACAGTGGCAACGTATTGTTCCGTATTTTATCATTGTATACATTTTTGTAAGTTTGTACGTATGGTGTACACAGCATTACTACTATCTTAATGGTTTCGATAAGTCACACGAATAAAAAAATTAAGAATAAACTTGTTGATCTGCATAACTGATCGGCATTATATAGGAATATTAAAACAATCAAAACAATAATGAGGTCGCAGGTCAGCTGTTGATGCAATGTTACGCACGAGAATCCTACCAGAGTTGGGACAAAAAGCATTTAAGGAGTGCAAACTCCAAACTGGGGCTTCTACGTCATGTTAGCTACACATGGGGAATAACGCCGTATTTCTCGCGCTCGAAAGCATCTTTCTGGCTACTGCTTAAACGAACCTCTGTTGCCGGCTTCTACGTAACTTGCAACGCTGTCTTTTGTTTCTTTTGTGCAAAATCATCTCTGGAACAATAAATAAAAGGTTCTTTTAAGCTGAAATTAAGTCAAGCAGTGCCTTCTTCCGCTTCTGGCTACTTCCTGTGTGTGGCTGTTTGCTGTTTGTAACCGCAAGCTACCAAATACTATCTGAAAAAATATTTTTGGTGCGCTCCAGATACCAGATTCGCGCATGCGCAGAACTGTGAGTTGCAGACTTGCAGTGGAAGAGTCCTGCATTAGTCTGCACATGATCAGTGTTTACATTTCGTGATATTTGCATGTGTCTTCACATTAGAACAACTGTCTTGTCATATGAACACGAAAGTGAGAGCTGTTAAGTGAATTTATTCACAAAATCGCGGGTGGCTAATAATATGGTTGTTCAGTTTTCTGATTTTATTTCCAGGTTATTAGAAGATCCAGCATTGATTTGAACATGTAAGGCACACCTGACTGGTCATTTTATGTAGGTTATTTTGGTAGTTAAAAAATGAATGCGGTGTACGTAAGTCCCCTGGACTTTACACTGAGGATGTTCGTTCAGGGAACGAAATTGATGTACTATATATTTTTTATAAATATTTTGTATAGTAACCACCACGCAGAAATGTCTTATTGTTATAATAGAGAGATGATTTGGACATACGAGTCATTATCGAGTGTTCATACAACATCAAGCACTGTTTAACTTTGTTCTTAAAGTTATTTTTGTCGGATTTCTAAAGAAATGTGGTTTTTATCAATCAGCTACACTAAACTGTTCTTTGTCATAGAGGGCTTGTTGCGGCCGGCCGCGGTGGCCTAGCCGTCTGCTGCGCGTCAGTCACGGTCTGCACGGCCATACGGTCGGGGGTTCGAATCCCCCCTCGGGCATGGATATTTGTGCCGTCCTTAGTATTAGGTAGTTCATAAGTAGTTTGTAAGTTTAGGGACTGATGACCCCGTAGTTAAGTCCCATAAACTCTACAAAATTTGAACATTTTGGCTTGTTGCGCTTGCTTCAACTGGAGGAGACGTCGGCCTACCAAGCTTCGTTATTTCACATTTCTCTTCCAAGCTTAAAATGAAAGTTGTTCATTTTTCTCTGATAATAAACATCAAGAACATATGAATGTGCACATGAACACAAACACAGTAAGTAACCGATTACACTGTTAAGTGACTGTAACAAAATGAATCTGTTCGATGAAGAGACAAGCTACCTTCGGGTCACGCGACACTTTTTTTTGTGGTTTTAGGGCGCACAACTGCTGTGGTCATTAGCGCCCAACACTGCCCAAAGTAAAAAAGAACCGGGGTTAGAAATTAAATGGCTTTCGCCATATTTGCACGATGTATAAAAAGTAAAACTCTGTTAACCGATTGCGGGTCATCAGCTAAAATGTCAGACAATTCAAATGGGAAACACAGATCATGACGGAGACGGTTAAAAAATGGACATTGCACTAAAAGATGGTTCACAGTAAAAGGTGCATCACAGTGCTCACATAAGGGATCAGGACCACCACGTAATAAATGCTGGTGGCTAAAACGGCAGTGGCCAATACGAAGCCGGGCTAGAACAATCTCCTCTCGGCGGGAGGGTCGAGATGACGTTGACCAGATATCAGGCACAGGTTTAATGGCTCGCAATTTGTTCCCTGACAGGGATGACCAATGTAGATACCAACGGGAGATAATACGCTGGGAGATACCAGCGCGAAGGTCATCAGAGCTGGTGGAAAAGGTAGATAGCCGAGGAAGGAGAACTGCTTCCTTGGCAGCCATATCCGCAGCCTCATTCCCCAACACTCCCACATGGCCAGGGACCCACAGAAACGTCACCGTAGTTCCGCTCGTTGAAAGAGAAGTAAGGCAATTGCGGATGCTTTGTACCAGGGGATGGGCCGGATATAGGATGCGAAGGCTCAACAAAGCACTCATAGAGTCCGAGCAAATGACAGTCTTACTGAGCGAGTGGCGCCGGACGTATTGTGTGGCTTGGTATAATGCATACAGCTCAGCTGTAAAAATGGAACTCCACTCAGGAAGACGATATTTAAAAGAGACGTTGCCAAGTACAAAAGCACACCCAACACCCTGGTCTGTCTTTGAGCCATCAGTGTAAATGAACAAATTGTCATCAAATTTAAACCGGAGTGCGTGAAATTCTCTCTGGTAGACAAAACGAGGTGTGGAGTCCTTTGGAAGAGAATGAAGATCAAAGTTAACACGGACTTCGGGGCTTCGCCACGGTGGAGAGGTGCTCTCTCCAGTCGAGAAGATAGCAGGCATTGTAACGCCAAGCTGGCCGAGTAGCGAACGCAAGCGTACTCCCGGTGGTAGCAGAGCAGACGGGCGCAGAGTGAAGAGACTGTCAAGTGAGTCGTTAAAAAAAACTGCGTACGTCGGGTGTCCTCGCATGGACGACAAACGACTAGCGTAACGGCTAAGCAGGAGTTCCCGACGGTAAGAAAGGGGTAGTTCGGCGGCCTCGGCATAGAGGCTCTCAACGGGGCTAGTATAAAACGCTCCTGTCGCCAGACGGAGACCGTGGTGGTGGATTGTATTAAGGCGGCGCAGTATGGACGGTCGAGCCGAAGAATAAACGATGCTACCATAGTCCAGTTTGGACCGAACTATGGTGCGATACAGATGAAGGAGAGTAGACCTGTCAGCTCCCCACGAGGTGCCACTTAACACCCGCAGCACATTGAGAGAGCGGGTACAGCGAGCTGCCAAACGGGATATGTGGGGAGACCAACTTAACTTCCTGTCGAGAACAAGTCCCAAGAACGTCGTGGTATCCACAAATGGAAGTACTATGGGGCCCAGACGAAGGGACGGGGGAACGAACTCCTTCCGCCGCCAGAAGTTCATGCAGACTGTCTTGTCGGCTGAGAATCGAAAGCCAGTGTCCATACTCCACGCGTGGAGATTGTCTAGGCACCGCTGGAGGCGCCGCTCCAGGAGACCCGTTTGCTCAGAGCTGCTGTAGATCGCGAAGTCGTCAACAAATAGGGACGCCGACACTCCCAGTGGAAGGTGATCGGCTATAGAATTGATTGCCACTGCAAATAAAACAACGCTCAGGACCGAGCCCTGGGGGACTCCGTTCTCCTGATTAAAAGTGCTCGATAAAACCGAACCAACACGCACTTTAAAAACACGGTCTGTTAAAAATTCGCGGATAAAAATTGGCAGGCGACCCCGAAAACCCCATGTATGCAGAGTGCGGAGGATGCCCATCCTCCAGCAGGTGTCGTATGCCTTTTCCAGATCAAAGAACACCGCTACTGTCTGGCGCTTCCGTAAAAAGTTATTCATTACTGAGGTAGATAGGGCAACAAGATGATCCACCGCAGAACGGTGCTTGCGAAACCCACATTGGACATTAGACAGGAGATGTCGCGTTTCAAGCCACCATACCGGGCGCCCGTGAATCATGCGTTCCATCACCTTGCATATGCTACTGGTGAGGGAAATGGGGCGGTAGCTGGAAGGGAGACATTTGTCCTTCCCAGGCTTTGGTAAGGGAATGACTATGGCTTCACGCCAGCGTCGCGGAAAGGTGCCTTCTATCCATATGCGGTTGTAGGTGGCCAGTAGGAAGTGCAAGCTCGTTGGTGAAAGGTGTTGCAGCATCGCCACGTGAATGCCATCTGGTCCTGGAGCGGAGGACCGCGAAGACGAGAGTGCGTGGTGAAGCTCTCGTACAGTAAACTCGGTATTGTAGCATTCACGGTTCTGAGAGGTAAAGGGCAATGGAGTCGCCTCCACCGTCCGTTTCCTAGCTAGGAAAGCGTCAGTGTAATGTGAAGAGCTAGAGACCTCTGCAAAATGTCGACCCAGTGCGTTGGCTATTTGTGGAGGATCGACGACGGTGTCAGTTGCGACACACAGACCGGGAATTGGGGAATGAGCCATAGTGCCCGAAATTTTTCGAAGGTTACCCCAAATGATGGAGGAAGGGGTAGACCTATTAAAAGAGCTCGTGAATGAGCGCCAACTGGCGCGTTTACAGTCGCGAAAGAGGCGACGACAATAGGCCCGCAGCCGTTTGTATCGGATGCAGTTGTCGAGCGTGCTAAGGGCACGTCGCCGTGCTCGCAGAGCGTCACGGCATTCCGCGGTCCACCAAGGGACAAGGGGACGACGTGCGTGGGAAGTCTTGCAGGGGATGGAACATTCTGCGGCTGTCAGAATAACTGTGGTAATGTGTTCCACTTGGTCGTCTATACTAGGATAATGGTAAGTACCAAAATCCGCCAGTGACGTGTAGAGCTCCCGGTCCGCTTTCGTTAACTGCCAGCGGTGTGGATGCTCAAGGGTGTCAGGCATCATTAGGTGAATTACACACGGAAAATGATCGCTCGAATGTGTGTCTGAGAGAGCAGACCATTCAAGACGCCGTGCCAGCTGAGCAGTGCAGATAGCTAGATCTATATGGCTGAAAGTATTTGTGGTGTCTGAAAGATAAGTTGGTTCACCAGTGTTAAGGCAGATGAGCTGAAGGTGGTTCAGTATATATCTGCCAGGAGGGAGCCCCGTGGACATGGTCGTGGGGAGCCCCAAAGGGGGTGGTGGGCATTGAAATCTCCCACCAACAAAAACGGACGCGGAAGCTGGTCAATAAGATCTAGGAGATCTGATCTAGTGACGGGAAAAGAGGAAGGAGCGTAAATATTGCACAGTGTGAAGACAAATCCAGGAAGGTATATCCGGACAGCAACAGCTTGTATTGGAGTACACAAAGGGACCGGTGTACTGTGTACGTCATCCCGAATAAGCAACATTACGCCCCCGTGGGCTGGAATTCCTGCCACTGGAGGAAGGTCAAAGCGAACGGTAGTGTAGCGTGGGAAAGTAATTCGAGTACCAGGGAGCAATTTTGTCTCCTGTAGAGAGAAGATGATTGGATGATATGTTCGCGTTAAAAGCTGCAGTTCTGTCCAATTCGACCGGATACCACGAATGTTCCATTGAAGAATATCCATAATGGGATAAAATGAGATGAAGGTGGACATCAGCCCGACGAAGGCGGCGGGCCACAGTGCGAATGTTCGCAACTGGTGGTGTCTGAGACAGGAGGGTCTTGCTCCATATTCTCAGAGGTTACCACAGCAGCTGCGTGAGTGTGGTCGGCAGCCCCATCTTTGGCTGATGCACCTGGAGAGACTATAGGCTTCCAGGGGATGCCATCGTCACATTGTGAGGTAGGAGGGGGGAGAGTTTTCCCCCTATTTGATTTCTTGGAGCCCTGGTGAAGCTCTTTGGTTGGCTCAGATGTTTTGGTAGGGGTGCGGAGGAAATCCTCGCGCGAATGCTCTTTCTTAGACTTTTGCGTCTCTATCTGTGGTTTCACAGCTGAAGATGAAGATGAAGACTTGGAAGAGGTACTCACACTTTTCGTTGAACGTGACGCCGTTGTCGATGTAGACTGTTTGACAACTACTGTCGTAAACTGTAGGTCACAAGTCTGTGTGGCCATATCCCGTGTTGTTGGAGGCGTTGCAACTACAGTACTGTAGTTACCACGCGGCGGGGTCTTGGGCTTACGACTGGCGTACATCTTACGTGCAACTGGTATGGGAACCTTTTCCTTTACACGGATTTCCTGGATGGCTCGTTCATCGGCAAACACGGGACATTCCCGGGAGGAAGCAGCATGATTCCCGTTACAATTGATGCAATGAGGGGACGGTGGTGGACAAATCCCCTCATGGGCCTCTTTACCACAGGTGACACATATGACTGGGTTCTTGCAAGACTGGCTTGTGTGGTTAAATCGATGGCACTGATAACACCGAGTAGGGTTAGGGATATAAGGTCGTACTGTGATGACCTCATACCCTGCCTTGATCTTCGGCGGCAGAGCCACTCGGTCGAAGGTCAGAAACACTGTGCGAGTGGGCACTACAACATTGTTCTCTTTTTTTTGTCACCCTGTGTACTGCGACGACGCCTTGAGCTGCCAGATATTCTTTCAGTTCATCCTCAGTCAGACCGTCCAAACTGGCCGAGAAGACTACCCCTCGGGAATAATTGAGGGTCGGATGGAGCTCAACACGAACCGGGTAGCTGTGGAGCAGAGTAGCCTTAAGCAGCCGCTGTGCCTGGGAGCCACTTTCTGTTTCTAACAGTAGTGTTCCATTACGTAGGCGGTTGCAGGTCTTAACTGGGCCGGCAATGGCATCAACCCCTTTTTGAATAATAAATGGGTTCACCGACGAAAAGGATTGTCCTTCCTCAGTACGGGTCACCACAAGGAACTTTGATGTCTGTAAATTTTTCTGTTCAGACACACTATTGTCTAGTACATCAATTTCTAAAGACTCTTTACATTTTCTTTTTTTTAGAACCATCGCGGTTGTATCCCCCACGATTGCCAGTGTCTCCGATGGCACGCTCCTTCCTGCTGGGGGCCCCCAATGGAAGCACACCCGCCTTGGGTGATTGTTCACACCCCAGGTCACACCTCCCGATCTACAGACGGAGGGACCAATCGGCGAATCGGGAAGGTATCAGCGCAGGCAATCGCCCCTCCCCTGGCCTGGCCTTAACCAGGGGGTACGCACGCACCCTACATGCCAGCCCGGGGCTGGGACTTACGCATTACCCAGTCACCCATATGGGTGGCCTTCAAGTGCGTACAGGGAGGAGGAAGAGAGAAATAGTAGGAGGAGAAGCCTCAAACGCAGACGCGGAGGCAAAGAAAGAGGTGAAAGAAGACTGTAAAGCCAAAAGGGTCAGAACTTCGGTTCCCCGAAGGATGCACAGACTCGGTCCCCAAGAGAGGGGAAAAGGACAGTAGAAGAAGCGTCATGTAGCACGGAAAGGAAAGAGTGCTACAAAGGCTGGGGCCCCGTGCTCGCCACGCACGTACTCACCACAGAGCGGTGAGTCCCCTGAGGGGTCACGCGACACTGTAAGCAGCACCCCGTCCTATCCTAACGCATACGGAAAGGCTGCTCTCCTCACACCTTTTCAAACAAATATTTGTTACAACCAAGAGTGTAAAAGTCATTTACCATCAACATCGCGACACATTCGCATAAACGTCCAAAGATGTGTGGCAAGTAACAATACAAAAGTCAGTGTTGCTCCCCTATCTGTTAAAAAGAAAACTGTGTTTAAAAAATATTGCTCGCAATAGTTCTCGAACCCACAACCTTCGACGGCGCAACGCGATGCTACTAACTACTCTGCTGTTCTTGCTAGGTTGAGAGTACTGACTTCATTATTATTCATGATCGTATCTTCTGCAGGCTTTTACAGTTGATGCGCCTTTATAGTTACATTTCACCAAATATGACGTTTTGATGAATCTTCAATGAGCCAAAAACAAACATGAAGGGCGAATGTTGCCTTCATGGAGGAATTACGGATGCGCAAGGCGAGGTGCGCTGTAGCTTCATCGTCTTGCTTCGACTATTCATGTGTAACCGCCAGATCTCGAGTAGCCAGGAGCTGGTTTCACTACAAGCTCCACCGCCAATGTTAAAAGCGGCGTTTCCCCTCGCCCCTCCCTGCCGCGGGAGCGCCCATATGCTGCCTCCAGGGGGGTCAGAAGAGAAACTGAACCTCAGCCGCTCATGCGCATTGCAACACTGCGGCTACTGTCGCCTATATTAAGCGGCCGCGCTACGATTCGCAAACGTGGTGTCTCCATGAAGTAAAACTTTTCTTATGGGATATACGTATTATACATGATTTGCTGTTCGTTAGTCTCGCTAAAACTCGAGAACGGCTGAACCGATTTGACTCATTTTAGTCTTGAAATGTTCGTTTAAGTCCAGGGAAGGTTTGAACGGCGATAAAATATGGAAAAGCTGCCCGGAAAAGAGGAAAATCGGGAAAAAACTAAACTTCTTTTACCAGTGAGCTATCAATACCGTTCGTCCAATTGCGATAAAATGTTGTACATTTAACGTTGAAAGGAAGAGGAAGGTTCGCATCAAATAAAAAAATTGGAAAAGTCTCCAGGAAATTAGGAAAATTTAGGAACAACCGAAAGCGATTTTTTCTATGAATAAAACTCAATTGCCACATGGTTGTAATAGCATCACTAGAGTACGGCTTGACAGGACAAGGTTTGTATAAAATTTTTAGGATAAAATACCGGAAAATTGAGAAATACTCAATGTGTTTCTGATTGAATTCAGCACTGTAACTGACTATTCGCACGACGGAGAGGGGATGTTTTGTTCATTATGATCTTCGAAAAGTTTTCAGTAAAAAATAAAAAAATAAAAAAAATAGGGACAGTTAAAAAGTCGCAAAATTGGAACCAAGTTTGTTTTTCAATGTGTTTCTAAATGCAATCAACACTATAAGTTGAGAACCGTTCATCCGATTGCGATAAAATTTTGATCATTTGACGTTCAACGACATATGAACGTTCTTATGAACTAAAAATTTGGGAAAGTTACCCGGAAAATTTGAAAATTCGCGAGAAACAAAGAGCTTTTTTCAACGGGATATCAATATCATTCGCCTGATTGAGATAAAATTTTGCATACACATTTGGTAAAGTTTCCTAGAAAACTGGAAAATTCAGAAAAAAGAGATTTTTCTATGAAATATCAATACCATTCATCTGACTGTGATAAAATTTTGTACATTCGACTTTCAAAGCGAGAGGATGATTTGAGTGAAGTAAAAGTTTGGAATATTTGGCCAGAAAATAGGAAAACTTTTGGAAAACAAAGAGCTCTTTTCTTCGAGAGATCAATATCATTCGTACGATTACGATAAAATTTTCCACATTTGACGTTCAAAACAAGAGTACATACATATTAACAATTCGAAGCATTGCCGGGTCGACTAATGGACATGACGTGATAGAAGAACGAAACGAAGAATGATAGCTTAAAAACTCTTAGTTTATTCATTCAATTTTTCACGACGAACTCTTTCTGGGAGTTCATAGAACCAGTGAACACACAAAACACGCCACCACTGCATCACGCCGACTATAATACTCTTTGTTGTGATGATAGTTAAACGAACCTTTCAGAAAGATAACCGAATCCACAAGCAAAGGAGACTGCCAACAGAGGGTTAGTGAAGAAAAGGAAGCTTAATTTAGTTTATTAATATTTACAGCCAATTACAGGACTCTGTACTTGTATGGTCTGTGCAAGCGGAGAGAGAGAGAGAGAGAGAGAGAGAGAGAGAGAGAGAGAGAGAGAGAGAGAGGGGGGGGGGGGGAGTATCAAGACGGCAGCAAATTGAATTCTGGTGGCGGCGGCGGCGACGTCGCCTATCGATTGTTTGGTGCGCGGGCCAGCACGCATTATTAAGCGTAATGGAGCGAGGCGGCCGGCCAAAGACCCCGCGACCCGCAGAGCGTGCCAACTCTCGCAGCAGCCTGCTCCACCGAGGGGCACGTCTCATACGCCGTACATAATTTATTCCTATTCTTCTGAGGGGAGGGGGACGAGCGGTTCACTTGTATTCTGGAGGGTTGGGGTTACATCTCAAGTTCTTTCGAAGGGAATCATTAGGGTTTAACATCACATCAGCAACGTGGGCATATTTGACGGAGCTTAACGTCGGATTTTTGGATGCTTCCCAATCTCTGGCCGGGAATTTATTTAAGCCTTGAGTTAGTACTACTTCTGTCTCTCCTCTCTCTTCATCTCCGGCCCTTGGGTTTTTTTTTTTTTTTTTTCCTTCTACAAACATATTTAAGGGTAGAATATTTAACAATTAAGGCTGTCTTGCGTAATGCACAAAGTAATAAGGGCGGTATCCAAACAAAGAAGCGAAGTCACCAAGATACAAATGATATGTAACGTTCATACATTCATTTAATATAAAACTTGATTATAAAACAATACTTCTGATTACTCGTCCAGGAGCTAGTGTGAATAATTTATCTGGTGGGCCCACCCTTGTGCAAGCGACATAAAGCTGTTGTGAGAAGTCAATTCCATTCCGCAGTATTTAGCACATTGTTCTGTGACTATTAATCGTAATAGAAAATACACGTCTCCCTGAAAAAGTTCAGTCAGGTTTTTTTTTTTTTTTTTTTTGTAGAAATGGCGCCGCCGTGGAGTGGCCGAGCACTTTAAAGCACCTTGTTGCGGAGAGCACAGTTGCTCACCGTCGGAGATTCGAGTCCTCCATCGGATACGGACGCGTGTGTTGTCCTTGGGTTTATTTAAGTTCAAATGTTTGTACAACTTATGGGACTTAACTACGGGGTCATCAGTCCCTAAGCTTACAAAGTACTTATGAACTACCTAAGACTAAAGACGGCACAAAACCCCCGACCGTAGTGGCCGTGATGACCGTGACTGGAGCGCTTCAGTCACCTCGGCCACCGCGGCCGGCTTTATTTAAGTTAAAGTAATTTGTCCACAAAGGTTACGTGCCTCAGATTTACAAACATTTATGAAGAAATGTATTAAAATTGATACATGATGTGAAAGGTTTTTAACCACTGCAGTATATACGGACCTCATATTCATTGAATTTTATGTTGTATAGTTATATAATTTTGAAGGTAGATATTCATTTTTGTAAGTTATGTATGTCAGTAAAATCTATAGCGAACACAGTTAGTAGCAAAGAAGTAATAGTTTAAAACCTGATGCGTGATGGGGCGCTTTTCCATGAACGTTACTGTTTATGTCCTCAAATCTCATGAACTTACGTGTCGTGCTGTGATACAATTCCGAAGTCACATTCAGCTGTATATGTTTATACTGTCTGTAAAATTCCCCCCGAGTAAAATTTGTAGTGCAGGAATTATAAATTGTAACGCCATACCAAACGTCCGAGTTCACTCCATAAACAGCGAAAAGAGTATTAAGTAGGCGAGAAACTTTTCGTCATTTTGATGTGGTTGTCAAAGAGATAAAGCGTGATAAAAGTTTGAAATTACGTTTCAAGTTTATTCCAAGTAGCTAAGTACTCATTCTCAGACAGTGTTATGCATAAAGTCTCGTTGCGTGACGACGTACTGTCTTACGATTCCTATCGTTAATGACGTTATATATCTCCTGAACGATGAGTTGTTTGTAGTTCTTACCCCTACAGCAATTGTTCTCTCACGTAAGGAATGTGTGTGCCAAATCTGGTCGAAATCGGTCCAGTGGTTTAGGAGGAAATGAGCAGCATTGTCGCTTGATGCAGCAGTCTTCCGCGCATCTCATTCCTTATGACGTCATGTCTCCCGAACATGTGCTGCGCGTGATCGTTATACTAACGGCAACAGTTCTAGTCAATTGAAGGTTACGTGTGCAAAATTTCATCAAGATTGTTACAATCTGTAGATTTGTATGCAATACGTACACACACAAACACACGGCACTTTAAATACTTCTGCGATAAAAAATACAATAATTAATGCTCTCAACACGATACTTCAATAAAATCAGATATACTTACATCATAGGCCAAGGATTTGCATATTAAACAGCAACAGGACTTCCTCGATAAATTTAACATATTAAATTTAATTAACTCATCGTAGGGAACGATCTTCTAATATATATGAGGCGTCTATTTTCAAACCCGGACTAGTCCACAGATCGTAGAAATTGAGATACATATGGTTTCCTACGCTTATCGGTCAGCTGCTTCCCTTCCAATTAAGTGCGGAGCACAAAACCGGGCCGCGGTGGAGTAGCCGAGCGGTCTAAAGCGTCTCGCTGCGGAACGTGCGGTTGCTCGCCGTGAAGGTTCGAGTCCTCCCTGGGGCATGGGTGTGTGTCTTGTCCGTAGGTTAGTTTACCTAGGTTTAAGTACTTTGTAAGCTACGGACTGATGGCCACGCAGTTTGGTCCGATAGAATTACAAAAATTTGAGAAACACAAAACCGGACAGAAGCCATCTACTCGCGGACAAAAATTAGTTTGAAGCGAATTTCTACTCCACATAGAGCTATGATGCTGTTTTCATTCAAAACGATAGTTTTAACCTTTTAAATCAGGTGCAAAATTTGACTTTCGTTACAAAGTGCAGTAAGTTCAAATGTTTATATAGCATATGGGACTTAACGGGGTCATCAGTCCCTAAGCTTACAAACTACTTATGTTCTAGCTAAGACTAAGGACGGCACAAATATCCATGCCCGAGGGGGGATTCGAACCCCCGACCGTAGTGGGCGTGCAGACCGTGATTGGAGCGCCTCAGTCCCCTCGGCCACAGCAGCCGGCTGCAGGAAGTCTATCAGTGATACTGGATTCAAATCAGAAGTCCATTTACTGCCGATTACTAACAAAAGTTTTCCAGTAAGACGAAATCTGTGGCGCTAAGACAGAATACGTTTTAAAACTTCACTACAGTGTACATTTTGTAACCGTACCACTTATTGTTGTGGCCACTGTCTTGTCACATGAAAAGATCGGCTGGCCACTATCTTGTGTAAGTGGGAGCTCGCTGTTTGTGAAAAATATGTCTGATGTGGAAGGACTTAGTCTAGGAGAGCACACCTCTGGATCCAGGGACCATCAAACAAGCGTTGAGAGAAGGAAGATACAGCAGGTGGAGACATTTGTCTGCTAAACTGATTTTACAACAATACTAACTACGTGTTTCGATTTAATTTCTGAATAGGAGTCCACGTAAACATGTACTATTTAAATCTTTCAGATACCTTGAAAAGGACCCTGAAATTTTGGAGTTTGAGCCTCCCCGTGGACACAAAGAGGGAAGATTCAAATGCTGTAGCATCCCTGTATACCATCTAATCAGAAAGTCTTTACACCCTTGAACAGTCTACAGCAGAACAGGACATGTATTCCTGCTTCTTTCGTGTTGTCTTATTGGTGTAAATAAAAGACAAAGACTGGATTCTTGTTTTTTATTATCTAAATTTGTTTCAAAACACATTACGACCTTTCGGCTGGCGCAAAACAAGAATGTCCATTGATTTCAAAAATTCAGTTGGCAACACAGCCTTTAAATAAAGAGTGACGTTTTGTCTCACTGATTCCATTCTTTTACTTCCTGAAGCTTAGTAAATTCTGATACACAAATACTAATTTACCGCATAACTTTGCCTAATACTAGTTTTTTGCTCATCCTGTAAAATTTTTATTTGTGGACTAATCGCGTTTTGAAAAGTTACTCCTCATACATATATGCCAGAACCGGAAAAGTCCTCCAAGAAAGCGTTTAAGAAGCGGCCTAGTCCGCCAACATTAGTCCATCAGAATTGTAGTCGCACATCATGTGACAATAACAAGGGTAATAGCCGCTGTTTTCTTGTGACAGTGGCTGGTGGTGGACATGAGGGACCAAACAACGAGGTCATCAGTCCCTTCAACCTCAAATTGAATACGCCATGGAACTCGACAAAAAATAGGTGAAAGCCAAAAGACCATTACACTAGGAAGTAAAATCGACTCGTCAACAAGACTAAGACCAACCCAGGGCAGCAAATGCTACAGTGTCCGAACCCACAGCTCTGGAAGCGACCTCCAGCCTTAACCACAAGGTACTAATGGCACAGTGGTCAACGTATCATAGCTCCAGAGCAGGGAGAAATAAAACTACATTAAAATGTAAAAGAGTGGGGGGGGGGGGGCTGATGGGGATAAGGCTCTAAACCCCACAATCAGCCAAGAATCACAAACCCACTCACCCCGAACAAGCGAGTCCTAGAGCTGACAAAATCTACTTTCACGGAGGAAGGCAAGGACGCGATCAACCATCCGTGGGTCATCCGTCAAAACTGAAGGCAATGCAGGCGGTAGGCCATAGTCGCCACGGAGTGTGGAATGGAGAGGACATTCAGTCAGAATATGAGACACGGATTGTACGGCTCCACAATCACAATGTGGTGGATTGTCATTTCGTAAAAGAAATCCATGGGTCAGCCTGCAGTGTCCAAGACGGAGGCGACAGAGGACAATTGATTCTCTCCGGGAAGGGCGTAAAGATGAACTCCAAGCTGCAGTCGTATCCTTGATGGTGCGGAGTTTATTGGAAGGGGCAGTAGCTTTCCAACTGCTATCCCATGAGGAGTGAAGCAAAGATCTGATCTGCACCCGCAGATCCGCACCCGGAATTTGAAAGGGAGACGGGCAGCGAGTAATTGCCGATCTAGCCAACTGGTCAGCTACTTCATTCCCTGTAATACCAACATGGCTTGGCACCCAGAGAAAGGTAACTGAGCAGGCAGCACGATGAAGGTCAGCAAGGAGTTCATGGATGGAAATAACTAAAGGATGGGAGGGGAAACAACGATCAATGGCCTGCAGACTGCTCATGGAGTCAGCACAGATTAAACCACGTTCCACGGCAGAACGTTTAATAAAACAGAGGGTTCTATAAATCGCCATCAGCTCTGCCGTAAACACACTGCATGCCTCTGGCAGAGAATGGCATTCCGCCCCAACAGGAGACGTAAAAGCATATCCGGAGTGGCCCGCTGTTTTCGAGCCATCAGTGTAGAAGATAGAAGCTCCCTGAAACTCTTCTAGTACTGGGCGCACCAAACGCCGAAAGACCATGGGGGAAATTAAAGCTTTTGGGCCCTGGAAGAGATCCGTCCGAATTAGTGGTCGCGGCACCATCCACGGAGGTGTGCGTGCAGTAAAATGGGGGGCGCAATCTAGAGAAGGGAAATGGAAATCCCGGCAAAGAGAGGCAAGCCGCAGTCCGACGGGAAGGCCCGCCCGCGGCCGGGTATCAGGGGGTCGAAGCCCTTCATATGCAAAAAGAACCTGGTAAGCGGGATGAGCGGGATATTGCCGGATGGCGATGGCATAAGACGCCAGAAGCTGATGCCGCCTGACCTGAAGAGGGCAGATTCCCGCCTCAACAAGGAGACTGTCGACCGGGCTAGTCGGGAATGCACCTGTAGCCAAGCGGACACCATAATGGTGAACCGGGTCTAATAATTTCAGGGCAGAAGGAGCTGCCGAGCCATAAACTTGACACCCATAGTCCAATCGGGACAAGATTAGAGCCCGATAGATACGGAGGATAGTTGTTCGGTCTGCACCCCAAGATGAATGAGCAAGGAAACGTAGGGCATTGAGTTTCCTCATACAACTAATCTTTAGGTGGCGAATATGGGGCACCCAAGTCAATTTTTTGTCAAAGAGAAGACCCAGGAAACGATGCTGTGCTACAACTTCCAGGCGCTGATTACCCAAGAACAGTTCAGGATCAGGGTGAACTGTAGTACGACGACAAAAGTGCACCACCCTCGTTTTTGATGAGGAAAACTGGAAACCATGGGACGTAGCCCACACTGAAGCCCGCCGAATGGCGCTCTGGAGCTGACGTTCAGTAGAGGCTAATGAGAAGGAGCTGTACCATATGCAAAAGTCGTCGACATACAATGCCGGGGTTACCAGTGACCCAACAGAGCTCACCAACCCATTGATGGCGATTAGAAAAAGTGTAACACTCAACACTGAGCCCTGGGAGACACCGTTCTCCTGTATCCGAGGGGAGCTAAAGGAAGAGCCAACTCTGACACGGAACAGGCGGTGGGATAAAAACTGACAGATAAAAATTGGTAAGGAGCCTCTGAGGCCCCAGTCATGAAGAGAACGTAAAATATGATGACGCCAAGCAGTGTCGTACGCCTTATGCAGATCGAAGAAGACTGCTACCAGATGATGTCTTTTAGAGAAGGCCTGTCTGATCGCAGTCTCCAGTCGAAGTAAATGGTCAATAGGGGATCGTCCCTCCCGGAACCCACACTGGTAAGGTGAGAGACGTCCCCGGGATTCAAGAACCCAGCATAATCTGCGGGCTACCATCCGCTCAAGTAGTTTACAGGGGACACTTGTCAGGCTTATTGGTCGATAACTGTCCAGCGCCGACGGGTCCTTGCCAGGCTTGAGGGCAGGGACCACAATACTCTCCCTCCACTGGGAGGGGAACACCTCTTGAAGCCAAATACGGTTAAAAACTTTTAGGAGAAATTGTCGTTGTGAGGGGTTAAGGTGTTTCAGCAATTGATTATGGATATCATCAGGGCCAGGTGCTGAATCACGAGAAGAGGAGAGGGCCAGCGACAGCTCCCAGTCAGTAAAAGGTTCGTTATATGGTTCCACCTGGTGAGAAGTAAAGCCTAATTTGATGGTTTCGGCCTAGTGTTTCTGAAGGAGAAAGTTCGCCGGATATGAAGTTGTCGCTGATACATTGGCGAAGTTAGTTGCAAGATGTTCTGCAACAACAGATGGCTCCGTGCAGACCCCATCAGGCAGGGCAAGACCAGGGACGGAAGACGGCCGCCAGCTACCTTGGATAGATCGGAGCATAGCCCACACTCTTGTCAAAGGGACAGAAGAACCCAACGAGGAGACAAAATGCTCCCAGCATGTCCGCTTACTTTGTTTGATTAAGTAACGAGCTCTGGCACGCAGACGTTTGAAATTTATTAGACCAGCGAGCGATGGGTGGCGCTTAAGATGTTGCAAGGCCCTTCGGCGCTCGCGAATGGCTGCGGCAACAGTTGCATTCCACCAAGGGACAGGCAGGCGAGAAGGAGGGCCTGTCGACCGGGGAACAGCGGCGTTGGCAGCTTGGGTGATCATGTTGGTCATTTGGCTTATAATATCATCTATACAGCCTGAGGGGGAAGATGGGAACACAACCTGGGATGTATATAGCGGCCAATTAGCACGACGGAATACCCAGCGGGGTACCCTGGCTCGTGGTAGGCGTGAGGGAAGTGAAAGGATCAACGGAAAGTGGTCGCTATCGCAAAGGTCGTCATACGCCGACCAGTGAAATAAAGGAAGGAGAGAAGGAGAAGTGAGAGAGAGGTCTATGGCAGAAAAGGTGCCGTGAGCGGCACTAAAATGAGTTGGGGAACCATCGTTGAGAAGGCTCAGATTGTGGTCAGCAAGAAACTGGTCTATGAGGCGGCCCCGGCTAGATGTATAAGCACTGCCCCACAAAGGATGGTGGGCATTGAAGTCCCCAAGGATGAGGTAAGGAGGGGGGAGTTGCTGAAGGAGGGCCACTAGGGACGTGAGAGTAGGTGGCCTGTCAGGTGGAAGGTAGAGGTCAATGGAGTGTCCAAGTGAACCCGGACAGCAACCACTTCCAATGGAGTTTGGAGAGGAATCCAGGTACTGACAATATCTCTCCGGACCAAAGTACAAACCCCACCAGACGCCTGGAGGGGACCAACCCGGTTCCGACAAAAAGCACGGAACCCACGGAGGGTCGGTGAATGTGCATCCATAAACCTCGATTCCTGCAGGACGACACAGGCCGCATAAGAGAGAGAGATTAGCTGTTTTATCTCCAAGAGGTGACGGTAGTAACCATTACAGTTCCATTGGATGATCACATCACGAGGATCTAGGCGGGAAGCGAATGGCATAACGTCTGTCACGCTGCTTTGTCAGCGTCCGTCACCAAAGAAGAAGGGACAACATCCATAAATAGCTGATCAGCCTCGGGCTCAATGGGATGAGCGAGTTGCGAAAGCACAGTCGGCACCTCCGGTGGTACCGGAGGGGCTTTATCTTGTAACTTTGGTTTCTTCTTCTTCTTCTTTTCCTTCTGCTTCTCCTTCTCTTTCTCTTTCTCCTTCTCCTTCTTCTCTCGTGTGGGACGGGCAGGACCCACCCCAGAGAGAGGACTTTTGTCAGTTAGGTCTGGTACTGACGAAGATCGGGCGACCTTTGAACTCACTGACTGGGAGTCCAATGGCCGGCTGGAGGTCGAAGATCTCCGATCTGGGGAACGTCGGTACGGAAGGCCCTGAGATAGGGCACTGTCACCGGCAGGCGACGGAGAAGGGGTGCACTTCTCCGGCTGGGAAGGGGTGGGACACAAAGGGAGGGCTACAGGAGCTACAGGAGAGGGCGATGTGAGGGAGGGATGTGGACGGGGTGTAGGGGGGAGATGGGAGGGGGAAGGGGAGGGTGAAAGGCTGGACGATAACGTCGTAGCGAAGATCGTCGCCATTTGCACGGGATGCAGACGTTCATATTTACTGCGGGCCTCAGGGTACGTCAAACGCTCCAGGGATTTGTACTCTTTTATCTTCTTTTCTTTTTTGAACATAGGGCAATCTGGCGACCGTGAAGAGTGGTGTTGTTGACAGTTGACGCACAGCGGCGGAGGAACACAGGAGCTCCCCTCATGTAGTGGGCGTCCACAATCACTGCATACTGGGACTGCTGTACAGCGAGAGGACATATGACCAAACCTCATACATCGAAAACACCGCATGGGAGGTGGAATGTAGGGCTTCACTTCACATCGATATATCATTATCTTGACCTTCTCTGGGAGTGTGTCCCCCTCGAAGGCCAAGATAAAGGCCCCAGTATCAACGCGGTTATCTTTAGGTCCCCTCTGAACGCGGCGAACAAAATGTACACCACGCCGCTCGAGATAGGCCCTAAGCTCCTCATCAGTTTGAAGGAGGAGGTCCCGGTGGAATATCACACCCTGTACCATATTCAAGGATTTGTGCAGGACAATTGTTACTGGAATGTCGCCAAGGGTGTTGCAGGCGAGCAAAGCTTCAGACTGGGCTTCCGAGACTGTTTTAATGAGTAATGAACCAGATCTAAGCTTACCCATAGATTCCACTTCACCAAACTTGTCCTCTATGGTCTCGACAAAGAACAGAGGTTTGGTGGAAGTGAAAGTCCCTCCATCAGTCCTTGAGCAAACGAGATAGCGAGGAAAGGGTTTTGCTCCTAACCGGCGAGCCTGGCCTTCCTCCCAAGGGGTAGCAAGGGAGGGAAACATCCTCTTATCCGCAGTAACAGCATTAAACGATCTCTTCCTGTCTTGAGAGACGGCCGATGCACGACCATTTTGGAGTCTAACTCTTTTCATAGTGCTAGACGTCCGCCCTGGTGTCACCCACTCCGAAACCGGGGCTCTTTCCATGGGCGCCACCCAGCCTCAGCAAAGGCCACCTGGCACGATGGCCATTGCCGGGAGTTCTGATACCCCCAAGGACAGGCATCAACTCCTTGGCTTGCATGGAGAGGTCGCAGCTCAGACACCAGTAGTGTGATCCCTGTGGTGTCAGGAGGCTCAGCCAAAGGGTACATAACAGCCCCCCAGCCCCCCCACACGGACTGGCTACACATGCTGGGGACCTAGCGGGGGATGGGGGCTACAGCGAGGAAAGGAAGTGGAAAGGAAAGGATAGGACCCGCGCTGTAGGGGCTAGGTCGGGAGTTCTTCCCCAATTGGCTCACAGATTATCGGACAATTTTGTTATGGAAGGTCAAACCCCGAGGGGGACCAAACTGGGCCAAAAACCGGTGTACACAGCAGACAAAACCAAAGTGCAAGTGCAGGACAATCGGTACCATGGGATAGCCAAGCCGTCATCCAGAGTACCACCGAGAGACGGGGGTTGGAGAGGGTGGGAAGGAGGAATTGGGATGGGAAGGAGGGGGAACTAGGAGGGGTAATGCAGCCTGGGGAAAGCAGGAAAAAAGGCTGCAACGGCTCGGGGACCCGTGCGCGCGCCACACACGTACCCACAAAAGAGCTGTGGGCCCCCTGGGGGGTTTCTTGTGACAGTGTTTTCATCGGATGTTTGTCGTTTGTGTGTAGCAAAACGTGTTGAATTTGATATAATTACAAGGAAATGAGTGATTTAATGAAAGACGACTGTGGAAGTAGTTTAGAGCAACAAGGCGAGGAAGGAACAACGGAAATCCACAAAAACGGAAACGCACAGGAGTGAAGGGAAAACTGTCTGTAATGTATTTCTCATTTCAGGAATTACTGCTTGTCAGTTAGGATTTACTACATATGAATGACACGCTCAGATAGCGTATCGTTCATTTATAGACGTGGTATTTGTAATTTTAGCTTCTGATAATGTATAGCTAATAATCGGATATCAATCATGTGTACTTTATCGTACGATGGGCCGCACATAAAACACGCTTTTGTCACAAAAATCTGAAAATTCAATTCGTATCTGCCGTAATCTCACATCTGTCCAAGTTACAGGTATATGAAAAAAAATTCAATTTCAACCATAAGTACCAGGGGAAGAATTTCACGTGTTAACATTAGATGACGTGAAGAGATTCCATGCAATGTTTTACGCATCAAGTGTATAGTCACAACAGGATACTTTCATTGGTAAATATTGCTCATCATCTACGCCAGTGGGACGCAAAATACGATCAGACAGGCCTAAAAGGCACAATTACAAAGAAAGGGAAAAGAAGTTACATGATAAATCCTGCTGTTCTACCCATTGGTGTAAATAAAGCGAACAAAGAAAAGATTGAAGATGTGGATAAGCTCTTGCAGAAACATTTTGGGCAAAACTGGCAACGCCCACACAACTTAAGTTTCTATGAGGACATTTTACTAATAGGGAAGATGTTTCATATACCATCGATGAACAAGACTTTTGTGAAGGCAACTGCCATTGAACAGGACTGTGAGATCTCCATTATGTATGTTTTTGATCTGGAATACTCTGTATGTGCCACAATAGTTCAGTATCTGCATGTGACTTTGTATTAAACGTGTTAATTGAAGATCTTTGAGTTAATCCGTCATCGCACAATCTCTTATACTGTAGACAAGAAGTAGTCGAAAGAGTAAGTTTTATAAACAAGTCCAAAGTAACTGTTTCAAGACCAGACATATCCACGACTTGGCTTCAAAACTAGACAAGTCACTTTTCTTTTTATCATCGTATTATGGATCGTAATACTACATTTTGCTAGCTATTCATTAGCAAATATAACAATAAACCAAAAGCCAGCAATGTAGATCGAATCTCACACATCTCATGTGTCAATTTTTCTGCTTTTCTCAATTTCAGACTGAATGACATGTCCAGTTTTGAAAATTGATGCCGCATATTTTGTTTTTATCTTTTATGTAAGTCGAGCGATTACGATACCCAAAGCTGTCTGTCATCTTCTGGTGTCTGCAACAATTGCTAATTATCTGCATAATAATGTGTGGAGCGTTTTATTAAGCAGATAAATTCCAAAGGCAGCAGAGGACAAAATAGGTAGAAAGGTAATACCTACAAAAAATCCTTGGATATCACAGGAAATACTAAATTTAACTGATGAAAAGAGAAAATATAAAAATTGAGTAAATGAAAAAGGCAAAATGGAGTACAGACGACTAAGAAATGAGTGACAGGAAGTGTAAAATAGCTAAGCAGGAATGGCTAAAAGGCAAATGCAAGTTTGTATAAGAATATATCAATATGGGGAAAACAGATACCACCTACAGGAAAATAAAGAAACATTTAGAGACCAGAAAAGCAGCTGAGTGAATATAAAGAACTCAGATGTAACACCAGTTCTCAGCAAAGAAGGGAAAGCTAAAAGGTGGAAAGAGTATATAGAGGGGCTCTACAAAGGAAATGAACTTTGAGACAATAGTATAGGAAGGAAAGAGGATGTGGATGAAGATGAAGATAAATAGGAGGTACTATACTGGGAGAAGAATTTGACAAAGCACTGAAAGACCTATGTCGAAACAATGCCCCTGAAGTGGGCGACATTCCCTCAGACAGAAAGATGATAGCTTTTGAAATGTGGTGCTACAGAAGAATACTGAAGATTAGGTGGGTAGATAGCGTAACTAATGAAGCGCTGAACAGACTTGGGGAAAAAGGATTTTCTGGCATACCTTGACTAAAAGAAGCGATCGATTGTTAGGACACATTATCAGACATCAAGGAATTGTGAATTTAGCGTTGGAGGGAAGTGTATGGGGTAAAAAAATCGCAGAGGGAGACCAAGAGATGAATATAGTAAGCAAATTCAAATGGATGTAGGTTGCCGTTCTTATGAGGAGATGGTGAGGCTTGCTCAGGACAGGGAAGGGTGGAGAGCTGCATCAAATCAGTCTCCGGGCTGAAGACCACAACAGCAACAAATTCCAATTGTAGCAGAGACCAGAAGATGACACCCTCGAGTGTCAAACCGGTCGTGCCGCATTAAAAAATTTAAAAATGCGACCTTGGTATTTTATCATATTACAGATATGGTAGTTGAAAATTATTAATACAATAAAACTTGTTTAGTAACGTTAACTTGGTCAACAAAGAACACAAATGTGGTCAAGATTGTGAATTCAGTCCCATAGCAGTTCCAGTAGTAAACATGTCAGAGAAAACGTTTAGTATCGTTTTTAGCCACCCACCCAAGCAAATTATCGGTTTTTATGAAGTGGGGTGATTAATGTTAATTTATTTTTTACTTTTTATTTTTTGCGCAAAATCTTACGGTCCATGCTTCAATTTCCGTAAATTTTACGGATAACCATAGAAGTTTGCAGGTGTAAACTGTGGAAAACGCATCCTCGCTTAAGTAAGTAGTTGTCAATCCCACTGATTCCTTCAAGCAGTCGTTAACCTCCCTTTTATGAACCAGAATGACAAGAAAAATTTCAAATGAAGCATCACAAGATATTTCGTTAGAAAGTCTTCCGGAGATTCTCTGTTTAAGTTTTTGAAGGTTGACCTCTACAAAATGATCTCTTATCCATAGAAAATCGTAGTAAATTTTTGGACAATAACCACTAAAACAAGTAATTTTAAGTAACACTCTTGGATAAACAAGTTTGACTAGTCTAACGTACAAATATATGTTCGGAAAAACTTAACACATTAATCCATAAACATAATCCCTATAAATAAAGACGGGGTAGAACTAAATTATTACTTTTCTTTATGCGGAAAAAATAATGTTAAAACAATAACGTACTACTTACGTATACTCTGATATTTTACAGTCGTTCGACGATCCACCCGAAGAGGGAATGGGACCCACTAGTCATTGGCGTAACTGTATCACCAAGGGCCCTGAGGCAAAAATGACATCTGGGCCCTCTTTAAACTAAAACTATGAAGATGCAAAACTAATTCATCATCAGCTCCTTACCGTCCACTGGAAGACATAATAAGGCCAACCTAAATACTTCTAATGAAACAAACTTTCCCAGTTACATTAGAGTACGGTTAAGTACTCTAATATAACTGGGAAAGTAAGTTAGTTTGTTCCGCTTTCACGCAAAAACTACTGCGTGGATTTGGATTAAATTTAGCAGAGGGATAGAGTTGGACCTGGGCAGGACAAACAGATAAAACGACCCCGTGGGATAGTTTTCGAAGTTGCTCCATACTAGGCGAGTGAAACTGCAGGCAGGAACTTCACTGATGAGGTGCCGATCAGTAATATAATCCACTATCCAATTTTCTCTTCTTGCATCACAGCGCAACTGTTTAAAGCACTTCATAGGGATCTATGATTAAGAAACATTCCATTTGGGGACTTCACTACACAAACAGTTGAGTTAGTATAACAATACAGTTTGTTGTTGTTTGTATAGTTTATGGGACTTAACTACGGGGTCATCAGTACCTAAACTTACAAACTACTTATGAACTAACTAAGACTAAGGACGACACAAATAGCCATGCCCGAGGGGGGGGGGGTGGTGGGGATTCGAACCCCCGACCGTAGTGGCCGTGCAGACCGTGACTGGAGCGCCTCAGTCCCCTCGGCCACTAAAATATTAGATATATAGATATATAGAACGTGGATAATCCGAAGTAATTGGGGAACACGGATGTTCGAAAAACGGGAAAAAATTTTAAAGCGACGCTCTACTGTAACATTTTTCGAACGTCGCTCACGGAGGCCGAGGGGCCCCTTGATCTAAGAGGGCCCCGGGGCACAGCCCAGCCTAGCCCTATGATGGCTACGCCGCTGCCACTAGTGTGTTTGAGAACCACGGGCCTGGAGTGATTTAGGAAAATCACGCAAAATCTGCAGCTGGATGGTCGGAGGTGAATTTGAGCCGTCTTCTCGATTCCATAAGTGTTACCATTGCGCCATCTCCGACGGGGACTTCATTCAGGTCAGCAATTTAACTATCAAGCAATTTCGGTGTTTGCAATTGAAAAACAGTTTGAATTGTATGCAACTAATAATAACGACAATAATAATATTAATAATAATAACAAAGAGCTCTATATTGTTATCATTCAAATGTTCCTTTAGATTATGGAACTTAACTACGGGGTCATCGGTCCCTAAACTTACAAACTACTTATGGACTAGCTAATCCTAAGAACGGCACAAACATCCATGCCCGAGGGGGGATTCGAACCCCCGACCGTTGTGGCCGTGCAGAGCGTGACTGGCGCACCTCAGTCCCCTCGGCCACCCCGGCCGGCCGCCCTAGAACTTTATTTCTACTAATATGTGAAGCTATTTGAGAATTCTTTACTTTTTAAAAATTTGGATACAGCGCTGTCAGAAGTGAGATTGGGCGGTAGTTGTTTACAAGGGTATCCCCTTTTTAATGCAGTGATTTAACGACAGCATATTTACTTTCCAGCAGAAAGTTTCTGGCAGTCTGGAAATGGAATGATACACTGACGTCACTGCATTAAGTTTAATTTCCCTCCTACGGTACTGATATCTTGTTACTTTATTTATCTCTTAAAATGTCACTCGTGGTAGAATGCAAAGTTTTACAAAAGTATGACAAAGATCACTTTTTTTTTATGAACGAATGAAATTTTTAAGGCGTCTCGTGCCAGTAAAAATGGTCACTTTCCTAATTGGTGACTCCGTCGGAAACACCTTCTCTGCGAGGCTGTGGGGTTTCACAAGCAGTTAGAAATGAATTAGGTGTAAGAAGGACGTGTGTGTGTGTGTGTGTGTGTGTGTGTGTGTGTGTGTGTGAGTGTGTGTGTGTGTGTGAGAGAGAGAGAGAGAGAGAGAGAGAGAGAGAGAGAGAGAGAGAGAGAGAGAGAGAGAGAGAGAGAGAGAGAGAAGCAGCACTGTTCCCCCACCACATCGATCGCTCCATATATAGCGCAGCACGCCGCATACACATCATTTCGGCTCACAACCCTAATTCACTGGTACTGGGGTGGGGGTCAGTACTGTCTCGTTTGCAGCATATACTCTGAACTGCACGCTTTTCAACAACGCTTCTAGAAGTATGCACATAACTCGCGTCTCCACACGTTACACACATCATTGCATCAATTTCTTTTTACCTTCCATGAGCCCAAACGTCGAAGAGTTGAACCTTGGAAAGTTTTGTATTAAAAAATTATTAAAAAAATATATTATGCAAGAGGAAAAGTAATCGTGGTGTACAGAGTGTAAATAACTGGGGACAAAATTTACTCCCCACACTCTTGTTTTTCGGGAATTAAATAATGAATCACTACACCGGTTAGAAATCTGCACACGTCAAGTGTAATTATTTGCTTAACTAATTTAATTAGCATGATGGTTTCATGTGTGCTGTTCTACATCTCGTACGCTATAGTTGCCTTTTCGGCGTAATAATGCAATAAAAAAATATCACAGAATATTTGTTTCCTGCTAATGAAGGAGGCAGAGAATCGACCCCCTGAACTAAATGAACTGATAAATACGAGGCGCGTCCAGAAAGTAAGTTCCGTTTGGTAATAAAATGAAATTGTACACAGATACAGAAGAAATTTTTATTGCACAAAATTCGACAACTCTTAAACTACTTTTCCACATAACTGCCGAAATTTTGCAGGCATTTGTCATAGCGTGGCATCAGGTTTTGTATACCTTCTTCATAGAAATCTGCCGCCTGTGTCTTCAACCAGTTGGAAACAGTTCCTTTCAGCTCGTCGTCATTGGTGAAGTGATGACCGCCAAGCACTAATTGTAAACCTCCGGTTTTCCTGGATCTTGTCATCAATCGCGTGAACCAGTTCTTCTGTAACCAAAGGCGGACGCCCACTTCGTTTTTCATCGAGCACATCACTACGCCCGTCATTGAACTGTCGAACCCATCTTCTCACCATCGAATCACTCATCGCATTTGGTCCATAAAAATCGCAAATTTGCCGATAAATTTCACTTGGTTTCACTTTCCTTGCATTCAGAAACCGAATCATCGATCTGATTTCACAGGCGGCGGGATTTTCAATCAACGCCGACATTTCAAACAAGAACAACAAAGCGTACGTAAGTGACAGCGATCTCCAAATGGCGCACGTTCTTCTCCTTGATACACATCGTCTACAGCGCATGTGCGGAACTGCAACCGCAGCGCTGCAGCAGAGATAAATTGAAACGGAACTTACTTTCTGGACGCGCCCCGTATACAGTTTTAGATAAATACTAGCTAATATGCCCGAGCTTCGCAACGGTTGTTGAAGGAGGTCTGTGTATAAGATAGCTTTTTAGGGTTCCGGACCTCAGACAGTAAAAGTAGAATCCTTGTTGGATCGCTCTGTCAAACTCAGTTGTCCTAGCCAAGATGTCAATTGTAAGTAACACTCATTGTCTTAAACGACATATCTTCATAAAGTTTTTTATACAAAAGGTGAAACGTGCCAAAATAAGCAAAGAAATGTCATTAAGTATTTAACACAAAGCGAAATGAGTAATACTATGTTCAATGTTTGTTGGTATTCTAGACATAAGATTGCTTAATTCTGTCACAGACGTTCGTTTACTTGTTGTACTACCTCATACTTATTATGCAACAGCGGTGTTTATTAGTTTCTTGGTGCACTACACCGTCTCTATCGCTTGTTTGCTGTACTACGCAATCCATACTTCTAAAACAATTTCCCTGATTCCAGTTTATATAAAACGAAGTTGCTCCATGCAAATCAGTAAAGTAGTTAAGGAGATTATGTATTTCTAATAGATGGACAGTTACTGAAAATACTTAAGATTGCGATGTATCTTTTCCGTGATCTGATTTTGATTAAATCATGCCTATATGTTGCCCCAATCTTAGATGAAATTTCCTATGAAAACCGCATAGATATGTGTCAGTTTTTTTTAATACGTTTGCGAAACGTGCTCGAAATAGGCACATCATCTTGAATATGATGTAGCTAACATCATACATCAGTTATATTCGCCATTTAAAACATTTCATGAAACTTCCTGGCAGATTAAAATTGTGTGCCGGAACCGGGACTCGAACCTGGGACCTTTGCCTTTCGCGGGCAAGCGCATTACCGACTGTGCTATCCCGACACGACTCACGATGCCGCCTCACAACTTTACTTCCGCCAGTACCTCGCCTCCTACTTTCCAAACTTCACAGAAGCTCTCCTGCGAACCATACAAGACTAGCACTCCTGGTAGAAAGGATATGGTGGAGACATGGCTTAGCCACAGCCTAAGGGACGTTTCCAGAATGATAATTTCATGATCATATCTCTGGACAATGGGCTGAGGCAACGAGTTTAGAATAAGGGGAGATGGCATTATTATGCCACGCACAAGTTAATTGAAGCCTGTCCGCCATCTTGGTCAGTTTTAGAATGCTATTTCCCCGTTAAAACTATGCGTTAAGTCGACCCTCTTACTGTTAATGCACTGAACTGACAGTCACAGCAAAGTATGTACTTTCAAACAATATACTTACTTGAATAAACAGTTATAAATACTCATCACAATATATTTAAGAAATTAATTTTTACTGGCGAATTTGCACTCTTAGCACGTTGCAGATGACGGCAAAAGCGTCGGACGTTTTATAAGGTTTTAAGTGACAAAAAACATTAGCACTACAATACGAACACTTCTCTAAAACTTAGAAATATGGAGGAGGCAGGCTTCACTTTTTCAGCATAAGGGCGTCTCCCTATATTCTAATCTCCTTGGGCTGAGGCATGGAAAGCTGAAATATAATTACGTAGAAATATCACTCAAAACAATTATTATTCTTACGGATGGCTGTCAAGCTATTGTCGCTTCAAGCGTGAGACAAATTTCCATAGAAGTTGTACATTTACGTTAGACTGTGATATCAGTATGTAAATATATGGATTAAACACGGTGAGGATTGTATCAGTTTTATACTCATTGCGTTCAATCATATTTCGTAGAACATAGCAACCAAGAAAACGATTTTTAGAAATATGGTAAATTTGAACAGTCAAAAAGTAGTATTTTCAAATGACGATAATCCGATCGCTGCCCCGAACTTCACACGAACATCCGCAGCACTATCTATTAGTTCTTTGCCGCATTACCCCGTTCTTTCCAAGCACGATATACACCTAAAACTACAAATTACAATATCTTTTACTTTCCTTATCTGATTTTTATGAAATGAAGCCTATATGTTGCCCGAGGATATTCTCTATCTGTGATACCCCCATGAATGTTCATATAGTACTTTTGGCGATTACTCTCTACAAATAGACACATGCGATTTGTCTGATTAGATTTTGTGAAATGAAGCGTTTCCGTAACCGCAAGATACCCTCACATTTCCTGTGGGAAACCCCTCAAAATTCTTATATTAATTTTGGAGATTAAAGAGAATAATTAGACATAACGGTTGTCGATGAAAAGCGTTAAATTGTGATTTGTTTTCTCCCCTGATCCGATTTTTATGAAGTCTATATGTTGTCCCAAGGTACGCTGAAGTTACCTGTTGAAAACCCCGTGCGAATTCGTGAAGTTTTGTTGAAGTGGTTTCTAATTAGATGAACATACAGCCACGACGGCCTGTGAAAACACTGATTCTATTTTGATGAAATCATGCCCAGATCCTAAACCAATCTTCGTTCATGTTTCCTGTGAAAACCGCATGAAAATTTGTCCAGTAGTTTTCAATACTGAAGCTAACAGCGACTGGCCTACATTTTCAGATTTATTATTAGTTATATATGTTGCACAATTGTAAAATTTTGCAGGAATATATTTATTTGTGTAAGTGATGTATGTCGGTAAAATCTATTGTGAGTATGGTTAGTAGTAAAGAAGTAAAAGATTAAAACGTGAGGCTTGAGAGGGCGGTTTTCCATGAAAGTTACTCTTTACGTCCTCATATCTCATGAACTGTGTGTAGTGCTGTGATACAATTTCGAACGTACATTCATCTTTGGTGTTTATTCTGTCTGCAACATTTCCTGCGAGTACAATTGTTAGTGTAGAAATTCTAAATTGTATCGTTATACCGAATGCCACAGGTTTGTTCCATGAACAGTGGAAAAGTATTAAACGACAAACTTTTTCCTTTCATTATTCTGATGTGGTTGTCTGCGAGGAAAAGTTTAATAAAGGTTTGAAATTATGTTTAAAGTTTGTTGCAAGTCGTTAAGTACTGTCATTCTTATTATAGTGTATTTATAAAGTCTCCTCGCATTATGTAGCAGTTTTTTTTGCGATTCCTATTGTTCCTCCTGAATTATGAGTCTTGTGTGGTTCGTACTCCTACAGCAATTGTTATCTTGCGTAGGGAATATAGCCTACGTACCAAATCTGGTTGAAATCGGTCCAGTGGTTTAGAAGGAAATGTCGTTTGACGCAGCAGTCTTTCGCGCATCTCATTGTTTATGACGACGTATCTCCTTACGTATGTGTCGTAGGTTGTTCTTACCCCGACAGCGATTTTTGCCTGATATTAAGGAACATGTGTACCAAGTTTGGTTGAAATTGGTCTAGCAGTTTACGAGGACATGTGGAACACACACACACACACACACACACACACACACACACACACACACACACACACACACACACACACACACACCCTATAAGATGTAAGATGAAGTATTTTACATTAGCATGTTAGAAACGCCTGAAAAGTTTTTTTTTTTTTTTTTTTTTTTTTTTTTTTTTTTTTTTTTTTTTTTTTTTGTACGACCTTCAAAAAAGTGCAACAGAAGCGGAATGATATTAATAAAAAATACCTCCGTAAATACTGTATTTGTAACTGACTTTTACTCTAAACATATGGTGATAAAAACCACGATTGACATGTTTGCAGGCTTTTTAAAATCTTTGATTAGCACAAATGAAATAATTCTTTTTCTTCTTTTTCCCACGTTATATCGTATATTGTAATTTGTCCTACATAACGGTACAATAGTAATACAAAATGTCATCTTACAATATCGAATAAAATATGAAACAAATCATTTACACATGTTTGTAGAATGGAGGACAAAATGTTTACCCGGCTCGAATAATTTAAAATCCGAGAACAGAATCGCGCATGCCCGAGCTCGTAGGCGCGAGTGTCGCCAACTCCAGCGGCCTGTGCAGCTTCAACTTGCTGTTTATTTCGTCCATTAGAAGTAATACAATAGTTAAGATACAGTATATGCGGCTGTTTGCTGATGATGCTGTGGTGTATGGGAGGGTGTCGTCTGTAACTGACTGTAATAGCATACAGGTTGACTTAGACAACATTTCTAGTTGGTGCGAAGATTGGCAGCTAGCTCTCAATATAGAAGAATGTAAGGTGATGCGCACGAGTAGAAAAAACAATCCTATAATGTTCGAATACAGCATCAGTAGTGAGCTTCTTGATGCGGTCGCGTCGTTCAAATATCTAGGCGTAACATTGCAGAGCGATATGAAATGGAACGAGCATGTAGGGACAGTTGTGAGTAAGGCGGACAGCAGACTTCGGTTTATTGGGAGAATTTTGGGAAGATGTACTTCACCTGTAAAGGAGTCCCCGTATAAAACGCTGTACGACCACGTCTTGAGTATTGCTCAAGTATTTGGGACCCGCAGCAGATCGGTTTGAAGGAAGACATAGAGGCGGTTCAGAGGCGAGCAGCTAGATTTGTTACCGGTTGTTGTTGTTATGGTCTTCAGTCCGGAGACTGGTTTGATGCAGCTCTCCACCCTACTCTATCCTGAGCAAGCCTTTTCATCTCCTCATAAGAACGGCAACCCACATCCACTTGAATCTGCTTACTATAGGCGCCTCTTGGTCTCCCTCTGCGATTTTTACCCCACACACTTCCCTCCAATGCTAAACTTACGAATCCTCGATGTCTAAGAATATGTCCTACCAAGCGATCCCTTCTTTTAGTCAGGGTATGCCAAAAATTCCTTTTCTCGCCAATTTTGTTCAGTACCTCTTCATTAGTTATGTGATCTACCCACTTAATCTTCAGCATTCTTCTGTAACACCACATTTCAAAAGCCTCTATTCTCTTCCTGTCCGCACTGCTTATCGTCCATGTTTCACTCCCGTACAAGGCAACACTCCACACAAATGCCTTCAGAAAAGACTTCCTTACACTTAAATTAATATTCGATGTTAGCAAATTTCTCTTTTGCAAAAATGCTTTTCTTCCCATTGCCATTCTGCATTTTATATCCTCTGTACTGCGACCATCGCATGTTATTTTTACTACCCAAGTAACAAAACTCATCTACCACCTTCATTGTCTCATTACCTAATCTAATTCCTTCGGCATCGCCTGATTTTCTAAGACTACATTCCATTATTTTTGTTTTGCTCTTATTTATGTTCATTTTATACGCTCTCTTCAACACACTGTCCATTCCATTCAACTGCTCTTCCAGGTCGTTCGCTGTCTCTGACAGAATTACAATGTCATCAGCAAAACGCAAGGTTTTTATTTCTTCCCCCTGAACTTTAATGCCTATTCCAAAATTTTCCTTCCTTTCCTTCACCGCCTGCTCAATGTACAAATTGAATAACATCGGAGAAAGGCTACAACCCTGTCTTACTCCCTTCCCAACTGATGCTTCCCTTTCATGCCCTTCAAGTCTAATAACTGCTGTCTGGCTTTTGTACAAATTGTAAATAACTCTCCTTTCCCTGTATTTTACCCCTGCTGACTTCAGAATTTGAAAGAGTGTAGTCCAGTCAAGATTGTCAAATGCTTTCTCCAAATCTACAAAAGCTAAAAATGTAGGTTTGCCTTTCCTTAATCTATCTTCTAAGATAAGACGTAAGGTAAGTATTGCCTCCCGGGTTCCTACGTTCCTCCTGAATCCTAACTGATCTTCCCCGAGGTCAGCTTCTACCAGCTTTTCCATTCTCCTGTAGATAATTCGTGTTAAAATTTTGCAACCATGACTTATCAAACTGATGGTTCTGTAATTTTCACACCTGTCTGCGCCTGATTTCTTTGGAATGGGGATTATTACATTTTCCTTAAAGTCTGAGGGTATTTCGCCTGTCTCATACATCCTACACACCAGTTCAAATGGTTTTGTCATGGCTGGCTCTCCCAGAGACTTTGGTAGCTCTGAGGGTATGTCATCTACTCCTGGGGCCTTGTTCCGACCTAGGTCTTTCAGGGCTCTGTCAAATTCATCTCTCAGTATAGTATCTCCTATTTCATCTTGGTCTACTTCCTCTTCCCATCCTACAACATCGTCTCTAAATTCATTTCCTTTGTAGAGCTGCTCTATGTACTCTTTCCACCTTTCAGCTTTCCCTTCTTTGCTGAGAACTGGTTTCCCATCTGAGTTCTTGATATTCGTAGAATTACTTTTCTTGTCCCCAAATGTGTCTTTTATTTTTCTGTAGGCGGTATCTATTTTCCCCCTTCTTATACATTCTTCTACAGATTTGCATTTGGCTTCTAGCCACTCCTGCTTAGCCATTTTGCATTTCCTATCAATCTCATTTTTTAGTCGTCTGTGCTCCATTTTGCTTGTTTCATTTACTGCATTTTTATATTTTCTCCTTTCATCAATTAAATTTAGTATTTCCTGTGTTATCCAAGGATTTTTTGTAGGTCTTGCCTTTCTACCTATTTTGTCCTCCGCTGCCTTCACTATTTCATCTCTCAATGCTACCCATTCCTCTTCTACTGTTTTATTTCCCCCTGTTTCTGTCAATTGTTGCCTAAAGCTCCCTCTGAAATTCACCAGAACTTCACGTTCCTTCAATTTATCTAGGTCCCATCTCCTTATTTTCCTACCTTTCTGCAGTTTTTTCAGTTTCAGCCTACAGTTCATGACTAACAAGTTATGGTCAGAGTTTATATCTGCCCCTGGGTATGTCTTGCAGTTTATAACCTGGTTCCGGAATCTATGTCTTACCATTATAAAATCTATCTGATACCTTCTGGGGTCTCCTGGTCTCTTCCACGTATACAACCTTCTTTTGTGATTCTTAAACCACGTGTTTGTTACGATTAAATCATGTTCCGTGCAAAATTCTACCAGGCGACTTCCTCTTTCATTCCTTCTGCCCAGTCCATATTCACCTACTATTTTTCCTTCTCTTCCTTTTCCTACTACCGAATTCCAGTCTCCCATTACAATTAAGTTTTCCTCTCCCTTAACTGTCTGAATAATTTCCTTTAGCTCCTCATATATTTCTTCGATCTCCTCATCATCGGCAGAGCTAGTTGGCATATAAACCTGTACTACTGTTGTCGGTGTTGGCTTCGTATCTATCTTGACAATGATAATGCGATCACTGTGCTGCTTATAGTAGTTTACCCGCATTCCTATTTTCTTATTCATTATCAGTCCTACTCCTGTGATACCCCCAACTGCTTTTGTATTTATAATCCTGTACTCACCTGACCAGAAATCCTGTTCATCCTGCCACCGAACTTCACTAATCCCCACTATATCTAACTTCAACCTATCCATTTCCCTTTTTAAATTTTCTAATTTTCCTACCCGATTAAGGGATCTAACATTCCACGCTCCGATCCGTAGAATGCCAGTATTGTCTTTCCTGATGATAACATCCTCCTGAGTAGTCCCCGCCCGGAGATCCGAATGGGGGACTATTTTACCTCCGGAATATTTTACCCGAGAGGATGCCATCATCATGTTTTCATACAGTAGAGCTGCATGTCCTCGGGAAAAGTAACGGCTGTAGTTTCCCCCTTGCTTTCAGCCGTTCGCAGTAACCTTGTGGCAAAGTCACATTCTTACCGGTAGGTTCGACCAATGCGCGAGTGTCACGGAAATGCTCCGGCAACTCAATTGGGGATCGCTGGAAGAAAGACGACGTTCTTTTCGTGAATTTCTGTTAGGTAAATTTAGAGGGCCGGAATTTGAAGCTGAGTGTAGTACGATCTTGCTGCCGCCTACTTACATTTCGCGTAAAGATCACAAAGACAAGATAAGAGAAATTAGGGCTCGTACGGAGGCATATAGGCATTCTTTTTTTCCTCGTTCAATTTGGGAGTGGAATAGGAAAGGAAATGCCTAGTAGTGGTACAGTGTACCCTCCGCCACGCACCTTACGGTGAATTGCGGAGTATGTATGTAGATGTAGAGATTCGTTGCACTTTAACTCAAGTACCATTCCTTTTGGAATATTTTCTTTTATGTCGTTTACCGTTGCAAATCTTCGTCCTTTCAAAGGAGTTTTCATCTTTGGAGTTAAAAAAGGGAAAGAAAATAATCCGCATGGGTCAGGTAGGAAGAATATGGAGGATGAGGCAGCAGGGTGATTTCGTTTTCTGTGCAATAGTCTCGCGCCAACAGGGATGGCTGTGCAGGTGTGTTATCGTCACACACGAGCCGTGACCGGACTCACATTTCAGGCAGTATCCTCCTCATTTTCTCGCAGGCGTCCAAACTCGTTCCGATGTTAACATACATTGACAATATCTGTGGCGCCAACTCATGACGAACTAGTTCTTCAAAGTCAAAGAAAACTATCAGCATGGTTTTCACATTTGCCTCTACCCAACGATCAGTTCTGGCCTTTGAGAACCTTTACCGACGTATTGGTAAGACTAATCCTTGCCTCAACATAACTTGTAGTGTATCAAACACTACATGCTCTCTGTCGTTCTACAAGATGTCCAAATGAAGTAGTTTTTTTATATATTTAGGGAGGCGTTTTTGGGACTGTTACTGACCTGGGCTTTTTATTAAAATATGTGATAGGGCCGTGTAATTCCACCTATTTTGGGGAATACCATCACATATTTTTATTTTGTTATTGAGTTCTTTTGTATGTGTTCAAGGTCATTGATATTTGTAGATAAAGGTCCTGCTACTCAGAGCCTCTATAAATAACGTTCTTCCAGTTTTGACATGGTTCAGGCTTCTTTTCCATATAAATTAAGATCAGAAGAGAGAGATATCTCACTAATAAAATGAGAAGACTGTTCCATTATAAATGAACACCAATAACATGGTTTTATTTGGCCCTTATACAATAGTTAATTTCAAGCATCTGATTTACGTTAGTAGAACCAGATAACATTACAGACCGGACCTTATTCTGCTCAGGTCAACTCAAGTAACGTATCTATTTATAAAACAAAACACTACCAACCGGTTTTTTTTATCCTCTCCTCTGAGTATTCAAAGAGTCGTTGCACCTCAACATTCCATGCCCTTAGTAAGGTTCTTGTCTGGGCCTTCACCTGCGGAATGAAGGCGAGGACAGTAAGTCCCATAAAGGCGTCCTTAAATATACAAAAAACTACTTCATTTGGGCATCTTGTAGAACCACAGAAAGCATGTAGTGTTTGATACACTACGAACTGTAGATTCACGACTCAACAATTATGGCACTCGTTATGGACATCTCATTCGCGCGATCCAAAAGCTCTTCACAGATTGCTTGGCGACGCTCTTTCTGGACTTCACTCACGAGTTACGGAACGAATTTGGAGGCTAGATGATACATTCCAACACGCTGAACCAGGATTCGTGACACGCTCTAACTCAAATGTTACATTCCTGAACAATCTCTCATTCAGTCTTCGATAGGCAGGCACGATTTCATCGACGTTGCTGACGTGAGCGTCCTCGGTAAAAGTCAAAGTGCGTACTGAACGAGGGTCATCTAAAACTTCCATCCGGCATTTTTCCATCTCGTGAACTAATCTTAACAACGAGTACGGCTTAGGCACTTTTGACTGTAGGCCTCTATCATTTGGTGTGTCTAAGTAAAGATTTTCTTGAGTTTCGCGCAAATTGCAGACGCGTCTCTTCTAACTCCGCTATCTCGAAATTCGCAAACTGTGGCATAGAACATTTCTACTCATTACACAATTTAACAATAATAATGAAACTACCAGCATGACCCACTAGTTTAGTACCGTTTAAACATCCCAATAACAAACTACCGGCAGTTACATATTCACAGACGTTTGAAGGGATACCAACCACATTTCGCTGCGCATTTCGTTTCAACATTTCAGCGAATTTATGAAGTTTCGGTTTTTTTTGTTTTTTGTTGTTGACAGACCTCGCATAAAGCAAGTCACATTGTCGAACGATTTTAGTTGCTCGGTGTTAGTAGCTATGCGTGTATGAATCACTACGTTTACACGAAACCAATTATCCGAATAACGAAAAGAGAATTTCGTAAACAATTTTTCGCTATCGTGTTTACATGCTGTAACCTGAAGCGGATTTCCTAGCCCACTCAATATGACGGCTGAAAAACAGCAAATTCAGTTCCTGCTTAACCCTTTCGTGGTTGTTGGGACATATACGTCCCACTAACTTGGGACCTCATTTGTACCACAAGGTGGCGAGTTACGTAATTCTGCATAGTGCTGCCATCTGTTGGTGGCCCTTTAGAACGCGGAAAAAAATCGAGGCACTGAAATTCTTACAGTGTAGGAGGCTGTGACTGTTTATATGGGCTGCTGCGTGAATTTTCGAGCCGTAACCATAGTTTATTGTGCCTTGAATCGGTTTTCGTAGTTTTATCGCTACCGAAAATGTCCGAAGTAAGTATATTTGGTATTTTATGTTTCTTAAAAGCTTACAAATAACAATTACGCTTTCTAAAACTCATTTTACTTCAAAAGTTTTTTTTTCAGTGAATTTACAATTAGTGGGACGCATGTGTCCCAGTGACCACTGTGTAGCCCTATAGTGCCTTTATGTTGCGATATTATAGTACTCATATTTGAAGAAAAGTTTTTCTGTAACCCTATGACAGGAGAACTTAAGAAATTATTTTAAAAATTCTTAGGTAAATCGGTGCCAAAAATGATCAGTGGGACGTATGTGTCCCACCTTTTTTTTTTTTTTTTTTTTTATAGGAAAAATGGAATGTGCTAAAATTTCTTGAGTGTCATATTTGTAATCCTGATCCAAATCAGACTCTGTAACAGCTGAGATACCTTAAGATATTCTAAAAAATGAGTAAAAACCACGAACGGGTTAAAGTCAGCACAATCGCTATTTTTCTTTACTTAAAATACACAAATTCGTTGCTCACTCTAATATTTATACTTGAATACTGGGCCCTCAGCAAAATATTCATCATAAAACGACATTATAAATAAGGATGACTTTTAATGCTGCTAATTGTCTTATTAAAATGTACCAACTGTTTCGGCCTTAGGCTATATTAAAGCACTCTGTCAAGCTTATTGGTCGTTTTGCTACGCCAAATGTATGTTTTGTACTTATTGCATGTAGCAATCTTTATGATGTTATGTACTGTTGTTTTTAGAGGGGACTAAATGGCTGGGTTATCAGTCTACGAACTGTTATATGACAGTTTCCTTTGAATGCTACATGTTTACATTAATCACAAAATAATTAGCAGCATTAAAAGTCAAACCTTATTTGTAATTTATACTTCTGTTTCAGTGCATAAAACGTTATTTTGTCAATATAAGCCGAAAATTCTTAACAATAAAACACAATCTGACAAGCCAATAATGTTTAGAAAACGGTTGCATTTACATGGGCACGAAAATCGATTGCGGAACATGAAAACCGCTTTACAGAAATCTATTTTCAGAATCGATTTTGGAGTGTTTACGTATGACTAACCAAAAACGGATTTGGGAAATCTGTTTACGAAATCCGGTTTTGGGAGCCCATGTAATTGGGTGAGTGTAAGCACACGACCAACCTCGATTCGTATAACAAACTATTCACTCTCAAAGGCATGATTTTTATTTTTACAGTCCATCGTTCCTCCACGTGTCACGTGATTTTGTTTTATTTGTTCGCTTAATTTTGGCGGGAACGCACTGAAAATTTGTTATATAGCATCTCCCAGAATTTATAACTGTTCTGCAATGAAATATTATTTAAATATAGAAAAAAGCCTGCTTCACAAAGAAGCGAAATGCGTATGGCACAAAAAACGCCTATAATTTAATTGCAATAGACGGAAAAACACATTTAATGGCTTGAACATGTCGCCATCAAAGATTGAAAATAGTACATATGTATTAGGTCAAAACGTAACTATTATTTGTTACTGTGCCGGAACTAGGAAATGAGACAACGAAGGAAAAGTAACGAAGATTAGTGTTTGGCTTTCCGTCGACATCGTGGTCATTAAAGGCGGGAAATGTGGCAATGGCTGACCGACGGGAAGCGATGGTCACAGGCCTGTGGCGAGTAAACTCTCTCTCTCTCTCTCTCTCTCTCTCTCTCTCTCTCTCTCTCTCTCTCTCTCTCTCTCTCTCTGTATGTATTTCAGATGTTTGCTTATTACAGCAGTTAATACTAACTTTAACCCTAGGACCACCAAGGTATTTTAGGTTACACGGAGCACCAACCAGGGCAAATTTTGCACGCGTTGCAAAAAAAAGCTGTAAATCCCTTAAAATGTATTTATTTTAAGTAATTCTGTTTCCAATCTATCATCAGTTTAATTACTGTCAGAATGTTTCAAAAACCCAAATAAAAATACCTGTACAAATATGTTTTAAGGTACGTTGAAAATTTTCCAAAAAACTCTCTTCACTTGGAAAGAATACTAACATTTACAGATGACATTTACCTCCTGCACACAAAATGTGATGTTCACAAACTATGTTGGGAAAATCCCTTTTACAATGCCTTGGAGCTAGGCACACCCTATCAGAACTAGTAACATATTTATTGGGAGTGTTACCGGCATGGTTTGTTTCTTCTTCGTCCTCTGATTCTTCATTTGAGCTCTCTTCTACTTCTGTGTGAAACGATTCAGAGTCACTGAAATCTGATAACTCATCTACTAAAAGTTTAGCAAGAATTTCTGCGTCGTTCAACCCTTTACAACTCATTTTAGAAAATGTAATTTACAAAAAAGGCGTTTGCTATACTGTGGCAAACTGCTAGTAACAATAGTTTGTCTCAACAATGAATATCAAACAACAATCACTCTCGACAAGGAATGAACAACTCACAATCATGAATGCCATACGAAATTTATTACAAGAAAAATGCAGGGGCATCTTTTGCCCGTGCTCGGAGGTTGTAGGGGGCATGAAGAATTATGGTCGCATGGACTATACCAACACAGGGCAAAATGTGCCCTTGGGCATAAAATTGCTATATTTTGTTATTTTTTAAAATTGTAGCAGTGTAAATTTGTAGGGTAGTACTTTATAAGGTGAGAGACAAATAGAAAAAAGCCCATAAACATTGAAGGATATTATGATTTTTTAATAAAAGAAAACTGTACGGGCAATTTTGCCCGTGCTTGGTGCTTGTAGGGTTAAGTCAACGCAGTAATAGACATTTAAAGCAGTCACTTAAAAATCTAACGTTGTTCTTGTAAAATATTGTGCGGATTTGTTTTTTACATTGATATGGATGTTGAACTTCAGCTGACTGAGCGTGTCAACCATAGATGCTAATATTTCGTTTCTTGCCAAATTCAAATATGGCTGCTACTAAATGTTCTAGAATACGAAAATACGGTTTGATTCTGCTCATACGATCCTATTAATCGCATATTGACATACAATTCAAAACAAGAGCAATCAAGCAATTATTTGTCACGCAAAAACCTATGGAAATTCGTTTGCCAAATTTCAACATGGCGAGCAAGACAGTCATGAGGAAAACATGAATAATCAGGTGCGCGGCAGTTCTATGTTCAGAGACCAGAGTCATACGTTCTTGTAATTTGTTAATTAGCTTATGTTGAGGTCTCAAACCAATTTCTTATTTTGGTGTGAAATAGAGTTTTCTTTACAGGGTAACAGTTTCCAATGTTTTAGGCCACTTGGGTATAAACAGTTGGAGCTATATTTTGTTACCTACTAGTACTTTAATATTCATAGTCTTTTAGAACCAATTCTTTCTTGTCTGACAAGTATTTTCTGAGGAGTGAAATGAAATGACGAAGGAATTCAGATAGAGATCATGAACCAAAATCCTATATCAGAGTTTGGAAAGTGTTTAAAGTGCCAGTAAATAAGCAGAAGCTTCATTTCATGCCAATGACTCAAATGAAGCGGACGTGACAGGAGAAGCAGTCTTACAATATAAGGAGCGAATAGATATATTCAACTCGTACAAATTATTAGAGTCTAAGGGTATGAAAGGATCGCAGTCGTTGGGAAGGGAGTGGAACAGGGTTGTAGCCTTTCCGAAATGTGTTTCAAATCTGTATATCGAGGAAGCTGAGAAGGAATGCAAGGAAAATTTGGATAAGGCATTAAAGTCCAGGGAGAGGGACTAAAAACCTTGCAGGGTCAATCCAAATGAAGTGGTACAATAAAAATTAAGTTGGTTGCTTGACCATTTTTAAATATTTTAATTTTTTATATGTAATTGCCCTATATTTGAGAAGTTCAAAACAGTTTTTTAAAGTAAGTTATCTTGCACTTTTACTGAATGGTGGCCATTTTTATTTGTCAGCGCGCGCCGCGAAAATTTGAATATCTCGGCACTGGGTTAATTTACAACATTGCAATTATTGACATGATAGTTTTTAGAAAAGTGTCCTCTACAACATTGTCTATTACACAAAATACCCTAAATTCAAAATTAACCAGTCAAAATGACCTCCAAAATTTGGTACCCAAATTTTCAAAAATCCACTTTTTAGGCACAACAATAACATACAAGGAGTGACTTATGAGAGTATTTTTTCCTGTAGTTAGATATCATACACTACTAGCCTCATATAAAGCAAGAATACTTACAAATGTATTCTTAATTTTTTATGAATTTTTGAAATTTGAAAAATTTTCATTTTTTGTAAAATTTGAGGCTAGTTATCTCAAATGGGACTGAATATAAAAATATGATGTCCAACTACAGGAAAAAAATAGACTCGTAAGTCACTCCTTGTATGTTATTATTGGGCCTAAAAAGTGGATTTTTGAAAATTTGGATACCAAACTTTGGAGGTCATTTTGACTGGTTATTATTGAATTCAGAGTATTTTGTGTAATAGACAATGTTGTAGAGGACACTTTTCTAAAAACTATCATGTCAATTGCAATGTTGTAACTTAACCCAGTGCCGAGATATTCAAATTTTCGCTAATGTCTCCAGACTGAAAAATCGGCGCACGCCGACAAATAAAAATGGCCGCCATTCAGTAAAGGTGCAAGATAAATTAGATTAAAAACTGTTTTGAACTTCTCAAATATAGGGCAATCACATATAAAAAAATTAAAATATTTAAAAATGGTCAAGCAACCACCCTGTACCACTCCATATGGATTGACCCTGCAGCAAAGGACCTGGAAGAGCAATTAAATGGAATGGGCAGTGTCTTGAAAGGAAAATATAATATGAACATTAAAAACGAGGATAATGGAATATCCTGTCAGATAACCAGGCGATACTGAAGGAATAAGATTAGGTAATGAGACGTTAAAAGTAATAGATGCGTTTTGTTTTTTACGTAGCAAGATAACTCCTGATGGCCGAAGTAAAAAAGATATAAAATGCAGAATGGCTATGGGAAGGAAAGCGTTTCCGAAAGAAGCGAAATTTATTGAAGTTTCTTGCATATACTAAGAGAAGGGATACGTTGGACACATTCTGAGAAATCAAGGAATTGTCAACTTAGTATTAGAAGGAAGTGAACAAATTCAAAAGGATGTAGTTTGCCGTTCGTGTTATCAGATTAACCCTTTCGCTACGGTGAACTTCTGCAGAAGTCGGGAGCGAATGTGCTCCACAGGCGGTGGACTGCTGCAGCAGTCGAGTGCTGCCTGTGCCGCCCAGCCGGTGGACTGCTGTAGCAGTTCCGCCTAGCGTCATACTTCGTAATGTAATGCTACTGAAATGTAACGTAAAGCAATTGTAAATAAATATTATTTAGCAAGCGAAATATGCGTTTATAATAATAACATCCCACCAGAGCTGAATGCAAAACTTGAATCTTTTAGAATTTACGAAAAAATTACGCGAATTATCTGAAAGAAGGAAGAAAACTGTTTCTATTTCAAATGAATTTTCCCTAATAAATATATAGTATAAAGCCCAATAATAGCGATAACACAGAGTGTGAAAGCAGGACGGAGTAGCGCCGTGGGGAGTGCGGAAAATGCGCCGTACAGCGGGCACGGCCGGGCGCGACTGGCGCTCGTCCACAGCGCAACAAGCACGGCGCCAGAGAGAAAGGGTTAAGAGGCTTGCACAGAGCAGCGTAGCGTGGAGAGCTGCAGCAAACCAGTCTGCGGACTGAAGACGACAACAACAAATACATATAATGAGCAGTTTTCGACAAATCAATTACTCAGTTACTTTGGCTCGCTTTGAAATGACATATACAATAGGCTTAAGGTATAAATACAAAACCCACTAAATACGAGCTTCAACTAAGGGCAGATGGGTTCTTCATATCTACAGAAAAAGTTGCCACCTCCCTCGGACAGGATAGTGTGAAATAGCGTTCCTGCCATCTTATTGGTGAACGCTCAGAAGCACGTTAAGAATTTCTGGCATGCATGATATTGCCCTATACATTGCGAACGACTCCCAAGTGTGCGACTCGACAATGAGACGTCAGCCACACCAGATCACGTGCCGTGTGCTGACGGCTAACCCCTAGGTTAATAAATATAAGGTTGGGCACTAAGCGCTCTGTTCTGCCATTGGCTAGCGCTGTGACGTCACTGTGGGACTAAGGCGCTCCAGTGACGGTATGCACGGCAACTACGGTCGGGGGTTTGAATCCCCCCTCGGGCATGGATATTTGTGCCGTCCTAGTTCGTAAGTAGTTCATAAGTAGTTTGTAAGTTTAGGGACTGATGACCCCGTAGTTAAGTCCCATAGACTATACAAACATTTGAACATCACTGTGGGACTGCACGCTCCCAAACGGCCTGCACAGGCTTAGTCCGCTATGGCGCGGAATGTGCATTCGTATTACGTTTTTCACGAAAGATGTAGTTTCTACCTTAAATATAAAGTGCTATTCTGCTGTAAAAGATTGCAGTTAAGACTGCTGGGTCATATTTTATGCGTTACGTATGAGTTACATATCAGATTACAAACATACCGACAATGTCTATAATATTAACTGCTGACTTCAAAAGAACAGGAATCTTTGAAACTTTCCGTGGCAAATTAAGCAATTCCGACAGCAAATCCCTTGCCATATTGGTTTCTCTGAAATTCCGGGAGCGTATTCGAGAATGTGCAACGTTCTTAGTGTCCCTGTAGCATTTGGAGAGCCACGCTTTCTTCAACGTTTCATCTCGAGGACAGATATAAAACTTTATTTCAGTTCCCCTTGTGTTCCTGCTGTGGGAATTACAACCCGTAATAGCACATCTTGGTATTGTATAAATAATAACAGAGTATTTCAAAGAATTACAGCGCAAATGATAGCAAGCACTACAAGCAATCGGGAAATCAATATACTTTCCACTATAAAAGTTTTACTTCCAAACTACGAAGCGAAAACTATTTACCCCTCTCATTCACGGTGTTCTTCCTCGACAACAATGTATTAAATGCTGATTTAAACCGTATTTTGTGTCTCAGTCAAAGTCGCAATGGTATTGATGGACAACATGCGTCTAGTACGACATTTTGTCGCTTGGAATGGCGTGTAGCCACTTCTGAGGCATTAATCTGTCCATCTTGGAGGTTTTTGTGCGTTTCCGCCTGTACGTGGCTGAGAGTGTGAGCGTGAGTGTGGTTCCTGTTATTTTATTCCAGCAGTGAACTGTCTTGTCTTTGGTGCTATGGCTATGATCATGCTAGCATTATTGATCTGGCAGTGTTTACTATTAACAAAATAGTGTTGTGCATGAAATACATGACATAAAAAAATCAATAGTTCGACCAAAAATTTTGAAACACTTATTTTGATGTTTAGTGCTCTGTATTAATACAGAAAACACTGAATTTTAATTTTTCCAAAGCTGAATTCATAATGTGGGAATGAAGGGGTTTAGCAAACACAGAAGAAACGGTAATACACACGCACACGAGTTAGCAACTAACACGGTTTTACTGCCAGGTGTCCCACAGTGACGTCATGCGCAGAACAGCGACAACGCGTTTCCTACTGCGCATCGCTTACTACGCCCCCTAGGCTAATCCTTTATTGTTCAGTTTGTATTCTGTTCATTTCTTGTGGGAAAGCGATCTTCATAATTTGTTTCCTGTTACTCGTTAAGTCAATTTATGATAATCTTTGGAATATATTATAAATCTTCAGGGATAAATTTGTAAATATAATTTGGTACTTTTAAGTCTCATCAAGCCTAAATAATACCATTTGATTTGCTTTTTCTTTATACTAAATATATTTCCCGACAACTAAAATGCCACAGATAAATTTCGAAATATCAAAGTAAAAATATAAAGATACACACACACACACACACACACACACACACACACACACACACACACAAGCGCGCGAGAGGGCGTCTCGAATCTTCGAGGGGGACGGTCGAACATCCGTGACATTGCGCCTCTGACCGTACGACAATTCCCGCGCAGCGACGCGAAGAGTGGCAGCAAAAGACCAACAGTTTTAAATATAAAAGGAAATTAAATACATATTTCAGTCGCATATGATAAGAAAACGCGCGTGGGAAAAAATCACTTCGAGAATGAGGCACTACATGCGAGTCAGTTTCTTAAATTTACGCAGATTTTGACTAAAAACGGTCCTAAATGATAAGAGTGAACGAAATGTACCCTATTTCGCTTAATATTTTTGTACCCGCTTAATGGCTGGTTCTTGATGTGTTTTTCCAACGACGACAAATTTTTATTGTCAATAACATTGCATACACTTATGGATAGTAAACATTTTCGGGATTGATGCACGCTAGGTGAGATAAAGACGACAAAACAAATTCTTACTAATTGACTGACTGACCGCCACTTATGAACGGTTGCCTTCAATACCCGGTAATTTCCTATGACCCGTGTACATCAAAGGAAACGGCATTGCGATCGATGTACATCGAACGTTCGACTCTCGCTTCGCTACCAATGACGGGAAACTGACATGGCGGAACAGCTGATTTATATAGCTAATTACGACGTTGATGTGATGATTACATAAAGTCTGGGATATCATCCGTTAGATTTGACCCGTGACAATGGCACGTTGTAGTGTAGGTGCGTAATTTGTAAGTGGCGTGAATATGTTGTGGTTGTTGTAGACGATGATATGTCAGGCGTGGTGCGTTCTGTTGTAGTATGTAATTTAAAGGGATAACCACAGATTATTATCTACTATACATGGGTATTAAGATATTATGCCGCATAAGTGTTTTCCGAGATGAGATTACATCATGGGTTAAAGCTGACGGATGGTATCCCTGTCTTCAGTTATGCCGATATTTCGGTAATTTCCAAGAATGCTTGCAATCTAAGAACCTCGGCCAGAAATAAATACCTAACGTACAACAGTAAATTGAGTACTAAAAAAATCCTGTTTAACCTATACCTAACCTACTTACACTTAAAAAAAAAAGTGATCTGTAGCGTAGCCTAAGAAGTTTTTTTGTTGGTACAGAGGGCGCGTTGCACCCGAATGTCCGGTTCATAAACACTAAATCGATTTACAGTTGCACGTTCGATATATACCATTCATGGAAATTACCGATATTTCTTTCGGTATTTTAAATGGCAACCACATATTGTGTCAGAAAAGTACATTAAAATATTACATATTCAACGCAATCAAAAATAAAATGTAAATGAACCGCTTCGCTTTTGTCTTATCGAATGTGAAGCAAGAATCGGACGTTCGATATATATCTATCGCAACGCCATTTCCTTCCGGGTCCTAGAAAATTACCCAATTCCGTTCATTCTTTGCTCTGCAACCAACATCTATATATCATGCAGAAACAGCCGTCAACACTGCATTTAAACAAAAAATCCACAACTAGGTTAATATCAAATAATTTTCATATGCTGATTTAAATAGTGTAACCCGAACAAAATGAACGTCGCTGTACGCAGTCCTACGTAATTCCCTAAAGGCAGTGTCCATCACAGTCAGCAATAAACGTAATTTCTCAATATTACTTGCGATTTCATAGAGTACTGTACTATTACATATAAATTTTATTATCTAAGAGAATCTTTTTTACTCGCCTCTTGTGCAGGCAAGGAAAAATCTCGGGTCAAATTCGACCTTGAAACCGAAGGCAAGGGGGGAGGGGGGGGGGAAGGAGAGGCTTAAGAACGTTTTTCTGACGAATTCTTGGGATACAAGAATGAAATATTTCGGATTGTGGGAAGACCTTTCTACGACGCAGCTGAACAATTTTAATGCGCCGAATTCAAAATTGGGAAGTTCGCTATGATTTTTCTGAGAAATTCCTACACATAGTTAACCGTGTTGTGTGCGATTTGTTTACACGAGTAGTTCTCTGAATGGCCAGGCGAGCTTAATTTTTTCAAATTCTATAGACCGTGATACCTTATAAACCGAATACTTCCCTCTTTGAGCAATAATTTCAGATATTCTCTACAATGACAAAATTTGCACATTTTTAGTGCGATAATAACAACCAAAAGTTTTAAAAAGGTTCATTTCATCCGTGTCAACAATTCATGTAAGCAATGCCTATTGTGCAACGGTGTTTAGCCTGCTAAATAATTTATACGCCAAAGAATGAAATCGTTTGGGGACTTTTGTTAAGACCGAACCTTGACGCAATTTCTTAAAAATTTTCTCTGAATTCAATTAAAGGGTCCAAATTGGTGGACTGATTAAAAATCCAAGACCAAATACAGGACGTAAATCATGAGCCAAAACTGTTGATTCATTTAGTTATCTTCGACAACATTCCAATACAATGTTAAAACGCCGGGTACCGATACGTCTTACTACGAGATCTGTATGTACTGATAGATTGGTTTTAATCATCACATGTTTAACGAGCGTAATGTTGAGCTTACTGAATCAAAACTGAAAAAATATACGAACGACAACAGTCGATTCTTCTTTAACCCAATTATTGTTGTGCTCTAACAATCAACTTTGAACAATTTGCATGAAAATTAACAATAAGGTCAACAAAGATCTAGCAGTTCAAATGTTTGTAGAGCTTATGGGACTTAACTACGGGCTCATCAGTCCCTAAATTTACAAACTACTTATGAACTAGCTACTACTAAGGACGGCACAAATATCCATGCTCGAGGGGGGATTCGAACCCCTGACCGTAGTGCCCGTGCAGACTGTGACTGGCGCGCCGTAGGCCAGCTCGGCCACCGCGGCCGGCAGATCTAGCTTTGCATAATACTCAGTGGTCTATTTCCTAAAAGAATATCTGTGCTCAGGCGCGAAAGTGTTTACGATGCTTACATAAAATACTCCGCTGTCCTCTCTCTCTCTCTCTCTCTCTCTCTCTCTCTCTCTCTCTCTCTCTCTCTCTCTCTCACACACACACACACACACACAGAATTTTACAAAATTTTAACACTGTATATGTGTGTGTGTGTGTGTGTGTGTGTGTGTGTGTGTGTGTGTGTGTGTGTGTGAGAGAGAGAGAGAGAGAGAGAGAGAGAAAGAGAGAGAGTACTTACAATTTAAACGAAACTGAACACTACAAAGTAAAATTCTTGCATATTTACCTTCGATACAAGGAAATTTCTTCCACTCTACAGTTGTGTCACCACCTCCCCCAAACCACGTATGCCACATCTCCTGAAGACTCATGCCGTATGGAAAAATATTTACTGACAATACCGAAAATGAAAGTCTAACGACTTTTCACTCTTCTAGTTTCAGTGTGCAGTTCTTATTACCAGAAAGCTTACATCTTGAACCGAGTTTCAGCGAGCCGATCGGTAAACATAAACGTTCCGGTTTGTTGACAACACACCAATATTTTCCGTGCAATAACTGTAACGGGTGCTCGTCGCGAAGTAACAGGAGAACCGGACTAGTCATTTGACGATGCACGTTGTGCGCATGCGCCGTACGGCAAGTTCTCGAACCACAGCGCAACGCAGCCGAACACAACAAGCGCATCATTCGACGTAGAGATGGCGAAACTGAAACAACTGTCGGTTTCGGAATAAATGAAGCCGTACAGTGTGCGTTTCGAAACCATGAAACGGTGTGTGTTTTGTAATACTATGGGCCTATTTATTGTACCGTCGTCAGTGTGTACTGTAAAAGTATTGCTATAGAACCACAAACATATTACGAGAACGGCCTCCCGCGTCGGAGGTTCGACTCCTCCCTCGGGCGTGGATGTGTGTGTTGTACTTAGGTTAGTTTAAATTAGTTTAAGTAGTTTATAAGACTAGGGACTGATGACCAACGTAGTTTGGTCCCATAGGATTACAAACATTGAAGAAAATTAAACTTTTATTTAGATGCCTCGTCAGTTTTATATTTCCTGCACCGATTACATTTTACTTACAAGGAGAGCACATGGGTATCGGATTTTAGAATTTCTTTATATTTATGGTACGTGATGTTCAGAACTTGAGTAATAATCAGCCAAAGTCATTCGATGAAACACTCAAAAATTCTCGAGAAATTCGAAGTTTTGCAAAAGTGTACTTATGTACCAATAATTAAAACAGTTGTAGCATTTGTCGGATAAGTTGTTTCAAAAATTCTTTGTGTGTACTTTGCCACCAGTGTAAGTATTGCTAAACACACACACATATATATACGCAAAGTTTCGTAACAACAAAGCGGAAGTATGCAACAGTAAGATATGTATCACGGTAAATTGTAGCACTCCAACGTATCAGTAGGAGTTTTACTGTATTTATTGCTTACTTATTAGAATTTGATTTAGAGGTATATATTTAAAAAAACGAAAACGCTCAAGAAGGGGCCATTTAATTTATTTATATTTGTATTACTGATTGTATCTCAGTGAGCAGAGTGAACTTCAGCACGCCAAAGTTCGCAGAGTTAAGAGAGTCTAAACGCATCAATCATATCACGGGAAGGACAACCCGGAAATTTTCACGATACGGAAACATGAATTAAAGCGACGAGAAGACGAACTTTGCAGACGTTGCAACGCTGTGCGGTATCATGCGCCACTGCTGAGGAACGACTTGAGTTTATTTCAAACTTAGCAAAGGATACGGAGATACACACTTTCTTAATATTTCAAGGGTGATCATAAACAAAGGATTTCTTCGAAATGATACTGGAAACCCTTAACTAGCAGCAAAATATTATGATCCAGTAATAAAATGGTATTTATATTAGTTCATTAAAATAATACTGCACAATAAACTCGTTACCAGCAGCTAAGGATCAACCGAATATTCGGTTTCGGCCAAAATATTGGTTTCGGCCAGAAATTAGTTTTCCTGAACTTATGCTGAAGTCGTGTCGCGTTCTGGGTGAAGTCCGTCAACCATAACGCTTTACCTCAGTTGACGGTGCGCCGTTTTAACTGCTAGGAGTCTCTCCTTCCGCGTAAAAATTGTGGGTAATTTATAGTTAAGTACAATATAAAGCAACCATATCTTACAGTGATATACTATGTTAGTAACTAATTAATCAGTATTTTACGTAATGGAACGGGTTATATTATTATGCTGTTAAGTTGTATTCATGGGTTTCCGTGAAAGGGAAGAGCTTTTTTAAAAAAACTAATATGAGTTTAGGAAACATTGATCATGTAGTATATACATTTTCTTGTTCAGTTTGAGGACGTTTATGCGGACAACTGTCATGCTGTTAGTCGGGAACAGTGAATATACTTTTCGAAATACTTTTTGCAGAAATGATTGAAGCTGCTATGCAATCACCAATCGCAAAAAGGAGATATGTAATATTGTTTGTCGATTGCAAAAAATGGACGTAAAGATGCAATGGAAAGCTGCTCTCACGAACAAACTCGTAAAGGCTACTTGTGGAAGCAAATAAATGATTACTTTCTGCGTATTTTGTATTGTGGTAGTCATGTTGAGGCTCTGGCATTTCGTAGTATCTATTTGGCTCATTTGTTGTGTACCTAAAGACTATCTTTCTACAAGAAGTATGCAGAACTGTGCAATTTGTAGTAGTTACACAGTAGTCTCGTTAGTTCGCGATGAACGGGACTGGGATGACTTCGATTTATCGAAATTTACGTGTGAAATAGGGTCTGGTGGGGTATTTATAAACTAGGGTAATTGGAAACAGAAGGTGTAAAATTTTTCTGGTGAGACATTTGGTGTAATTGTCCGCAGCAGTATATTGAGCCATCCTTTGTTTACTATGAAATCAATTCCTTTGGTTTTCTATTGTTGAATTGTATTAATTGTTGAGCTTCGTATGTCGTTGTGTGGGAAAGTCTGTTACCTCGAAATTTCGAAAGGAATAAAATTGCATATTTGTCCTTTATTTATTAGTAATTTTATCACATTTATGATTTATTTAGTTATTTGACTATTCCCAAATGAGATTAGAAAAATGAAATTACTTAATTCGAAATCTAATATGAACCATTGCATGTTTACAATTTCTCCTTAAAACATTATAAGAAGGGGTAATTGGATACAGGTACCCACTGGAGATTGTAAACCTGATATGATGTTGCCGTTTCACGGCAGGTTTCAAAAAATGTTCAAATGTTTGTATAGCTTATGGGACTTAACCACGGGGTCATCAGTCCCTAAACTTACAAACTACTTATTAACTATCTAACACTAGGGACGGCACAAATATCCGTGCTCGAGGGAGGATTCGAACCCCCGACCGTAGGGGCCGTGCAGACCGTGACTGGCGCGCCGCAGTCCCCTCGGCCACCGCGGCCGGCCGCCAGGTTTCAGACAATGCCAAGAAATTACATTAAAAAGCGTTCACATTGCAGTTACACTGTAACTGATGTGTTAGGGGCTGTCCATGATGTTGTAAATAAACTTTAGACATTTATGGATGATAAAACAGCTTATGTTGTCCCATAACTAGTCATATACCACCAAATTAAAGGTGAGGTATGTTTTCTGAGAGTCCATAATTAAAGAATAAATTAAATATCACCCTTTGAACAGGTTTTGAATGAATTTATTCTGATTATTTTTTCTTTAGGTCAGAAGGAACCACTAGGTAAATTAGGCCCTGGGCATCATAAAGCTTTTACCCAGCATCTTGAAGCTACACTGGCCAACTGTTCAATTGCTCATGCATAAATGAGCTATCCTTTTGACAGGAGGAGTTGTTGGCACAGCAATATGTTACACATAATTCATTGGAAACACTTTTTAAAGACTGTCTTCCTGTGAAGATTGGTATCAGGCCTTTATGAAATGCAACAACTGTATTTCTTTAAAGAAACCTGAGCATCTTCAAAGCCTAGAAAAAAGCTAGATCCATTTGTAGTTTATAACTTCTATAGTCAGTCGGAAAATTTTTATAAACGTGTGAGCTAAAAGATCATTGAAAAAATCAATTTTTTAAATTTTTTTATTACTGTACAATTGTGATGCGTCTGGGTTTAGCAGTTATCCAACCTGGGGAAAATGGAAAGCCTCTAAATAGGGTGTCTGCTGCGTCAGGGAGGGAACTAATAACTGTTTTAGCCTGCATTGCTGCAGGCGACACTTACCTCCCACAACTGATCACCAAATGGGTGGCTGAGGCAGCCACAGTTTTATCATTGGTTCACTACAGCTTTTCCTTTACATACAAAAATGTTGTAATTGTGAACACAGATTTAATCATTCAGATTATGGTCCTAAGTTACAAAACAGCGTTGGTTTAGAGTTACCCCTGCTGGAAAATTCATATCAAGTCCACAGTCTGAGATTGCAGTTTCTATTTACCCCTGACCTAATGGGGCAAACGTGAACATGTGTGGTAAATGTAAACTTATTATGAAGTTGATTAGAATCAACAGATTAACAAATCCAAGAGCAGGGTTTATGTTTAAGGCTTGTTATGTCTTAAAATTACAAAAGTTACTATTATAAATTTGAAAAGTTATTAATTATGCGATGATAAAGTCGAAAGTATACAAAAGTCTATCCAGTTACCCCACCTGACCCTAATGGTAGAGTGCATTTTTTTGGTCAAGATAGAATATACACGCAGTTGTTGTTTTGTTTTATGACGTTCGTATTTAAGGGAAACTCGTAATTTCGAGACTCCAGTGTATCGATTTCAGTTTACTTATTGTCTAACTACCTTTAATTTTGCTTTTTAGATGGAAAATGTCACAACGATGAGTATCAAGTTTGGAAGTACTTTTATAAAAGTGCCATCGATTTGTGTAAACCTGTTCGCCTTCCATGTCATCTTCTGCGGACTCCTGATTAGGCTTGCACACGCCTGGAAAGGCTTAGTACAGGGCGAGGATCTCGTATAATGTGGAAACACTTGTGATTTGTGGTGTAATGTAGATTGACAGAAATTTTAAATTAATTATACAAGTTTCGGTTTCGGCCAAAAATTATGTTTCGGTCGGACCCTACCAACAGCAGGTACTGTTATGTATTGACTAAAAATAATATTATGTTCGTGATATGTTTCTGACATAATATTTGAACCTGTGACAAAGTCATACCAGAAGATTGCGAATATTGTAAATAACTCTAGCAGTACTGCACCAAAGCCGGTCGCAGTGGCCGAGCGGTCCGCGGCGCGCCAATCACAGTCTGCACGTCCGCTACGGGCGGGGTTTCGAATCCCCCCTCAGGCATGGATGTTAGTGTTGTCTTTAGTTGTTGTTGTGGTCTTCAGTCCGCAGACTGGTTTGATGCAGCTCTCCACGCTACCCTGTCCTGTGCAAGTCTCTTCAATCTGAGAATACGTTCGGCAACCTACATTATTTTGAATCTGCTTACTTTATTCGTCCCTCGGTCTCCCTCTATGATTTTTACCCCACACGCTTCCTTCTAATGCTAAGTTGACAATTCTTTGATGTCTCAGAATGTGTCCAACCAATCTATCCCTTCTCTTAGTCAGGATATGCCAGAAACTCTTTTTCTCCCCGATTCGGTTAAGCACCTCCTCATTAGTCACGTGATCTACCCATCTAATTTTCATCAGTCGTATGTAGCACCACATTTCAAAAGCTTCTATCATCTTTTTGTCTGAACTCCTTATCGTTCACGTTTCACTCCCATACAATGCTACACTCCAGACAAATGCTCTCAAAAAGGACTTCCTAACATTTAAATTAATATTGGATGTTAACAAGTTTCGCTTCTTCAGAAACGCTTTTCTTCCCATAGCCATTCTGCATTTTATATCTTCTTTACTTCGGCCATTAGAAGTTATCTTGCTACCCAAATAACAAAATTCATCTACTACTTTATTATATCATTACCTAATCTAATTCCTTCAGCATCGCCTGATTTTCTGACATTGCATTCCATTACCTTCGTTTTACTCTTGTTAATGTTCATCTTATATCTTCCTTTCAAAACACTGTCCATCCCATTCAATTGCTCTTCCAGATCTTTTGCGGTCTCTGACAGAATTACTATGTCATCGGCAAACCGCAATGTTTTAATTTCTTCTCCCTGCACTTTAATGCCGTCTCCATATTTCTCCTTCCATTCCTTCACTGCCTGCTCAATGTACAGATTGAACAACATTGGGGAAAGGCTACAACTCTGTCTTACTCCCTTCCCAACCTCTGCGTCCCTTTCTTGCCCTTTGACTCTAATAACCGCTGTCTAGTTTTTGTATAGGTTGAATATAACTCTTCGCTCCCTATATTTTACCCCTGCTACCTTCAGAATTTGGAAGAGTGTATTCCAGTCGACATTGTCAAAAGCCTTCTCCAAATCTACAAAAGCTAAAAACGTAGGTTTGCCTTTTCTTAGCCTATCTTCTAAGATAAGTCGTAATGTGAGTACTGCCTCCCGTGTTCCTACATATCTCCTAAATCCAAACTGATCTTCCCCGAGGTCCGATTCCACAAGTTTTTTCATTCGATACTCTTCTTGAAGTCGGCAGGTATTTCCCCCTGTCTCATACATCTTGCATACCAGGTGATACAATGTTCTCAGGACTGGCTCTCCTAACGATATCAACAGTTCAGACGGAATATCATCTACTCCAGGGGCCTTGTTTCGACTCAAGTTCTTCAGCGCGATGTCAAATTCTTCTCGCAGTATCATATCTCCTATCTCATCGTCCCCCTCTTCATGAAGATACGTATTTGAATCTTCTGTCTCTCATTATGCCTTTGATCAAGAAGCAGGATACAGTAATGAGAACGGCTATAACACCACTTGAAAGACTAACAGCAGCATTGTGACTTCTCGCGACAGGAAGAAGTTACGAAGGCCTCAGGTATACTATCTTTTCCCAAAGGCGCTTGGTGAGATATTTCGCGAGTAGTGTGTCATATGCAGCGTCTCTCTTATTTTCATTATGGTAGTCCTTACATTTAATATTCCACAAGCAGGGATGCGTTTCAAAAAATCTAATAAATTCATCTAAGAAGTCGTGGTGTATGTTTCTTAATTCAGACATTGCTATTACAGCTCTAAATGAAACTTATCGAAAGCAAAGGATGCAGCCTCACTCAGACTGTCAAATGCTTGCACAAGCATCTTTATTGTACACACACGCTCAAGCACGCATGTGCTTGAACGCTTGCACAAGCATGCATGATCGAAATTCGATTCAGCATCAAGCTGCTTGTACAAGCCTGATGATTGATGAAATTTATCCTATACACGCTCAAGCCTGGTTGTGGAAGCTCACTTGCGCAAGTGTGCTTGTCAAGCATGCTGCTACGTGTGTGGTAGAGCCCGTCAAAACGGCCGCCACTCCCGCTCGGTTCCCGCAGCGCTGGCGCCTCGCTCTCGACAGCTGACGGCGGGTAAAGGGCTGGTAGAGGGGGAGCGATGACGTCACACTTGCGAGAGCGAGACGTTTCGGGCAGGACGAGTCACGATACTCCCGGGTTCACGCGCGCCCGCTGGGAGGAGCTGAGCTTGGCTGAGCCGCCTCAGCCTAGAAGGCGCACGGCGCCGGCTGCGAGTTTACACAATGCGCCGGATGTGCCCGAGACAAAAATGGGGGAAAATACACTTTTTCGATTTTCACGTTGTGAAAATTGTTGATGGTATACACGATCACGCTACATCGTTTTATGAAATTAGTTTTTCCTTACTAGCTTTGCCTTGCCTGTGAAAAAATAAAAATGCTAATTTTCATTCCGCACGAGTTTTTAGTTCCGTAACGCTCCTCACTCGATTTTGATGAAAGTATGCGTTTAAAAAATCTGATTTTTGGACACATTATAGTAAAACATCTTAGCTTTCGTATAAGACATTCATCTTTTCGCAATTCCTAACAGTCATTTTCAAATGACGCTATTTCTCAAGTATATGCACTTGATTTACAAATCGTGTATTGAAAAAGTTAGATAGCGGGCAGGTTACTGTTCTATGATTTTTAGACCGTATATTACAGCGAGTGAAATGGAGCTAAAAGAACAAAAATATTTTTGAAATGGTAATCACACTGATATCTACCTCCTTTCACAAGTAATTGCAAGTTATCTGAGCGCCCTCGGCCCGCGAACACGTCTACGAACTCAGCCTGTGTTGAGCGTAGCGTGAAGCACAGCAGTGCCGAAAAATCTGAATTGCTGGCTACGTTTGTCGGTCCCTCGTGATGTGTTAAAGATCAATAATGAGAGAACAATAATGAACTAATTTTTCTTGGGTAGCAACCGATTACAATGGACAACCATCTGCTACGGTTTTACAGCAGATCATACTTGACTTTGAGAGGCATACATCTGGTTTTTCCACATAATACAAGTCATGGAATTTATGTTTCGTGTTTGGAACTAGAAGAGAAGAAAAAAGTAATGTAAACTGCGACTACTCCTAAGACACAATATATACCTTTTCGCTTTTGTAGCGTTTGGAAAATGTGTTCCCACAGGGTGAAAATAATTGTATACAGTGTGTCCGACATAAATGCGGTACTTTCACGTCTGAGATGAAAGTAAGAATGAACTGAGTTGCTTTTAGTAACCTGTCTGAGACGAACAACGTTTCTACGAACATTTTGATGTACCGTTTGAAGACAATTTTCTTTCTCTGCAAGATGGTACTTTCGAATTTTCAACATACGCTGGTTTACTTTAGCCTCAGACACTGCAGGACAGGTTAGTAAAGGATGAGAAGCATCTGTCACATTTTTTTATTTTTTATTTATTTATTTTTTTTTTTCGAGGGAAGGAGAGAGCTTGTCCCCAGCTGTAAGTAATCCTAAACCACTATCAGCAGAAGATAGATTGCTGGCCACTTCAAGAATCCGGCTAACAGTTCATTGATTTTATTATATTATATATTAAAAGAATCTACGAAAACTGAAGTCAGTCGGACAGACTAAACTACCCAGCTGATTTCCTTCATTTTCGTGTAAAACTAAAGGTATTCATCCACTTTTTCTACACTCAAACGGGTTTTCCTTCTGTATATTTCTTATGGGGATGTCCTGGCTGTAAACTTAAGTCATTCTGTCAGGCCGTTCTATCCGACCCATTTCCTTCATTTTCGCTTTAAACGAAAGGTATTTATTCTCAGATTTGTAATCAAGTATCATAATTAACTTAAGTCTCTCCTTCCTTTACTTTCATTCAAACGCGGGATCCTTCTGTCCTTGCATTGACTATTTTAATCGGCTTGTTTTAGGATATCTTCGGTTCTAAATCAAGTACACAGTTCTCTTTGACCTAACAACGCTCAACGGATCAAGATCTTTCATTTGTGCTTTTAAACACTTGCACGGATTGATTCTGAAGAAAGCTATGCGTGAACATTCAACTTTACTTCCATGTCTTCCCAACGTTTTTGTCATTCCACTAACAGTGCGAAGTATTCGCACGGGTCTTATTCGCACGGGTCCTCTAGCTTTCTTATAAATTAAAAGAATCTATTTTATAATTATAATTGATTTTAAATAAGTGTTATGAATTTAATAAAACACAAGCTTATATAATATTCCGTATACTATCTATAATAAAATATTTCTAAATGATAAATATTTAATTTTACTTATTTCCATTTCACATGACTGGCCACTAATGCTGCAAAGTATTCGCACGGGTCACTCAGTTTTATTACTATTGTTCTCACACTGTAGCGAACCGTCGAATTTTATTAACATAAGAAATAGGTGGTAGTGGACTCATCACATGAATATAGACTAAAAATTAGGAGAGTATTTCCTGCCATTAACATTCAATATCTTTAATATTCACGCCGAGAGTAAGCGCCGGCACGAACCGATTGGGCTATGTTGTTGCTTCTGCAGCACAAGTACCACACGTCTCCAGCCTGCTTTCAGCTTATGAAAATATGTTTATTTTTCTTCTATTGCTATTAATTCTGTAAGATGAATTTAAAAAAATCAGAAATGTTTAGATTTTTACAAAAGGAAAAACTCTCCTAAATGTTAGTCGAAATTAATGGGATGGGTCCATACCACATATTTCTAATGTGCTTATAATTATATGAGTCACTACAGTGTGCAAACAATAGTAATAAAATTACAAAATCAATTAACAGTTAGCTGGCTCAAAGTAGATGGCAGTGAACAAGTACTGGTCACACCTGTGTTTCCTTCGATCTTTCGCTGACAGTGGGTGACGATCCCTTTGTTGCTGGCCTCAAGCCCACTAAGAACGAAAAAACATATCACAACATGAAACAAATGACACCTGCTTCTCATCCTTTACTGATCTGCAGTGTCTGAGGCTAAACTAAATATGTGCGTTTTTCTTTCATTTAAAGTATAAAAATCGATATGAAAGTACCATGGAGGCAAGGAAAATTGTGAGATTCAGGAAATGTTCATAGAAACAGCTTCCTAACAAAATAAATAAAAATTCTGAGAACCGTGTAGAGTTCTTTGTAAGTGGAGATGAGCTCAAACATAGTACAGCGTATACCACATAAATCTGGCACACCTGACGTACCACTCATGGCCATAAGTTGCAGCATCCCTTATCAGGAGGTAACTAAACGTCTTTAATTTTAATGTTATGTACTCCTACTTTAGTCTCGGTCTGAGGGATAGCGCTTTTATGTGAAACACTGTATATAAATTGTTTCACCTTGTGGTAAAACATTTTCTGGGAGTTACAAAAGCGAAAATTAAGAGAAGGTTCAAATGTTTCTTAAGCTTAAGGGACTTAACAGCGGGGTCATCAGTCCCTAAACTTACAAACTACTTATGAACTACCTTATACTAAAGACGACACAAATATCCATTCGAACTCCCGACCGTAGCGGCCATGCAGACTGTGACTGGCGCGCCACAGTCCCCACGGCTACCGCGGCCGGCTTAAGAGAAGGCTAAATAGTGTAATCTTAGGTGTAGATGCATCAATAAATGTAAGTATATTTTCGGGTTTCTTCCGTTTATTATCCTCAACTAGAAAGTCATTGAGTAGAATTTCAGAAATTTTATTTCAGTCCATCAAATTCGCAGTTTACGTTAATTGATTCTTCTCTTTTAGTTTGAAACACGAAATATGTATTCCATTAATTGTACAATCTGGACAACAAACTACTTGTATACCTCTTAAGTGAAGTATTACCTTACATAAAACCATAGCAGATCCTTGTCCATTGTAATGGGTTGCCACCCAAGAAAAATTAGGGTATAGCTATTTTCTGGTTATGAATTATTAACACATCACGAGGGACCAACATACGTGGCCAGCAAATAATTTTTTCGGCACTGCAGTGGCTTACGCCACGCTCAACACACGCCGAGTTCGTAGGCTTGCGGACGCGACATGATGCCGCTCAGATAACTCACAATTACTTGTGAAAGGAGGTAGATATCAGTGCGACTACCATTTCAAAAACTTTTCTGTTCTTTTAGCTCAATTTCACTCGCTGTAATGTATGGCCTAAAATGCATAGTACAGTAAGCTGCCCGCTATCGAACTTTTTCAATACACGATTTGTAAATCAATTGCGCATACCTGACAAAAAGAATCATTTGAAAACGATTGTTACGAATTCCGAAAAGATGAATGTTTTATTGGAAAGCTAAGATGTTGTACTATCCTGTGTCCAAAAATCAGATTTTTTAACCGAATACTTTCATCAAAATCGAGTGAGGAGCTTTACGAAACAGATAAATGGTGCGGAATGAAAAGTAGACTTTTTATTTTTTCACAGGCAAGGCAAAGCTTGTAAGGAAAAAATAAGTTGACAAAACGATGCGATGTGGTCTTATATACCGTCAAAATTTCTTACAACTTGAAAATCTAAAAAGTTGTTTTTCCCCCTCTTTTTCGTCTTGGCACATCCCTGCTCGGCTCGGCCCGGCCTGCAGTGTGAACGCACCGTCGTAGACGTGTGGCGGACGGGCGCAGTAATTTCTAACGCGTCATGAGGGGGGCTGGTCGTGCGCATGCGCACTGCTGTCTGCTGTTCCACATACCAGCCGGGAGTACCGAGTCTTTTCGCTCCCGAGACTGTGACATCGGCACGGCCGGCTCCCAGGTACGACGGTCTCGCTAGCCGCTCCCTCTGGCGGGAACGAGCGGGAGCCAGGCCGCGTTTGACGGCCTCTAGTGTGTGGCCGCCATAAGCCATAGGGCGGGCTATACACGACGTCATCAAAACTAGATGAGCAGACATTCGACAGGAGAGGGCGATTATATTGCAAGTGTGTAACAGTAAGCATCTCTGTCAATATTGTCATCTTCGAGAAAAACAATAGTCGTTCATTTTCCTCCCGCCCATATATAAGTGAAAGATTTATTTTCGAACATGAGATCGTTATCACAATTTTAGCCTGTTGTACAATCCCTAGAAACCAGGGATAGCGACCTGAATTACGCGGCACATAGAAGTATGTACCTCTCGCCCTGCCATCTAACAGTTTCCACCTCCGTCCACAGACTACTTTCTGAAAGTATAGACTTGCCAAAATCCCCCCCCCCCCTTTTTTTCCCACCAAATGGGATATCCTCAGAGCCAAATGTAATTGTGAATATAAACAGAAACTTCCGTACCTCGTAAGAAATTCGCTTTTAAAAATTCATATTTAACTCAAAGCTTTTGTATATGCAAACCCCTGGTACAGTTTTCTGCGCTGTTTCGAGATACAGGGCTTTGGAAACCGTCGTAGAGCGAGAAGACAAAATGAATACAACTCACCAGCTAAGACTTGTATGGTGCAGAGGTATTCGACACTGGGTACTCACCTAGAACAGAAGGAAACGAAAATTAGGTTCAGAACACGGATATCGTTAAAACAGTCATTTAAAATACGTCCTCTAAAAATATCACCTGAAACGAAACCTTCATCAGATTCACATCCCCACACAAAAACTACAGTTTTTAAGAAGATTTCGTCTGTAAACTGTGTAACTCCAAGCAGGACACAAATTCAATATTTTGACACGTACTGTAGTCGGAGCAAAGCAAGGCAAATGCAGTGCTCTGACAGTTAACGACGATTTCGAAAACTATTTCTCGTGTCAGTTATGAAGTGTAGGATGAAATTAGATTTTTATGTAAATATAAGAAAATTCATCTATAGATGGATCTAGGTAGGGCATTAACGCCTCGTGTTGCCATGTGCTTGCAGAGAATATCTAATAATAAATCAATGCTTAAATATACAGTATAGCTGAGGCTTCGAGAAGCCAAAGGAGGTAAGTGACACTTTCCAAGTTCTGAGAAAATTAAGGTCAAACTTTAAAGTTTACAATTAATTCTGCCTTAAAGTTTCGTACTGCAAAGGCTTCTTTTTTCCAAAAATTTAACGTTATTCGAGCAATGGTATTGATATTATCAGTATATTTCCTATAATATGCTGCACTTACCCCCATTGGCCTCTAATGGAAAGTGTTGAATAGCAAGAGAAACAGTCAACTCATCAATATATTTTAGAAAAATTCTTACAGTATTGATACATTAACAGGAAAGTTTAATGTTCAAATGTTTGTAGAGTCTATGGGACTTAACTACGGGGTCATCAGTCCCTAAACTTACAAACTACTTATGAACTAGCTAATCCTAAGGACGGCACAGATATCCATGCCCGAAGGGGGATTCGAACCCCCGACCGTAGTGGAAAGTTTAATCAAAGCAATGTATTTCATTAAATACTTACAATATTAATACATGATAAACAACAATGTTTGTCTTTCTACTTATCTAAAGTAATTTTATCCTTGATCGGAATCAGTAAAACAAAGCTGATGTGGTTCCTCACATTCCAGCCTTTCTTCTTTATTGCCATTCCCTTCGTCATGTTTTTTTGTTTGCCTTCTGTTTCTTTCATTCCTGACTTTCCAACATATTTTAACGTTCTGTAGAACTAGTGGTGAATCGTGGGTTTGAAACCCAGAAGCTTTTGAAGATCATTGTATTTTGCTAGTTTCATAGGATTCGATGTGGTTTTTTGTTCAAGCTCTGGAAATCTTTTACGCTATCTGCCCAATGATTTCTTAGATTTAAGATCTTTTCTGGCAAAACCCATGGATGCACTGAAAGTTATCTTAAAACGTAACGTACAAGGATCTTTCTTTTCCAGTCGAAGCCGTGTCATCTTTTGTGTTCCTGGTACGTATGATACAAGGAATTTGTCTAAAGCCCCTTCCACGTTAAATGAAGGAACCCTGCATAATATTGATATTATCATCTACTATAAATTCGCGGCTGACCTTTGCTACAAATCTATGCCAGTGTTTTGGGTCAAACATTTCCTTTCCAAACATTTTCTCTGCATTTTCAACAACAGCAAAGTCCTGGTCACACTCCATAAATGAATGACCTGGTACATAAAAAAAATTAAATAAAATAAAACATAAAAAACAATAAAAAACAAAAAACCGGTTATCAACACACTCCATCTGGGTATTGACACCCTTATTTTGTCCTCCGCAGTTATCACCAAATAGGATAATTCATTTAAAGTCAACACCACAATATTGTCAGTATGCCACTACTACACTCCACGAAACTTCTGTTTTGCTAGAAGCCAATGGAAGTAAGTGCTTCATCTATGCCTGTTGACTTCCAAAGACGCTCTACGCCTGTTGGCTTCCAAAGATATCAGTTTTTTCATACTTCAACTTTCTAGCATTAGATATCAACACCTGTTGAATTTTCACGTATATACTTTGGCCACGTTTTTACGTACGCAAACTATATGTTTCTGCACTAACTCAGATTCTTTAGATGTGCAGTTATCCCCCTTGGCCTTTCTATGCCTCAGTTACAATGTGTAACCATGTATACATAGGGAGGTATATCGATATTTTTCGTTCGATATACAGTGAATAACTGTAATATTTGGACAATAAGATATTTTTAGTTTGCTACGTTATTGCTGTATTCTGAACAAACAAAAATAGAATATAACCAAATATTATATGAAGGTACATGTCTTGTAAATAACAGTATGAACTTTGTTTACATAACGTAAAACAGTTGTTACACAATGCGATTAAAACAAACCACTCCTCGATGGTCACGTTACTTTAATATCCGGGCAGATGGCAGTGTCGCACTTGTCACCGTTCACGCCGGGGTGAGTAGGCCTGCTTCTAGTCAGAAGGCAGGTGTGTGTTTACAAGCGCGGTCGACTGTCCACACTCCAGACGGTACGATGCCACGCAAAGCTAATACCAGCTTTGAGATACGACAACTTGTGATTTTTTACAATGGGAAAGGAAAATCATATCGACAAATTGCTGCCATGCTCAACATGAGTAAGAGGACTGTGGCATATATTGTCAGCCGTTTCAAAAACGAGGACCGTGTAGACTCCATACCACAAATGTGCCAGCCACAGAAGTTGACGCTCGTGACAAGAGGAAGCTAATACGAAAAATAAAGAAGGATCCTACACTCAGTGCACCGAGATTGGCACGCGAGCTTCTAAACGAGACTGGCAAGAAGGTACATCCTCAAACGATTCGCAGAGCAGTGAAAGAAAGTTGATACAATGGAAGAGTGGCTAGGACGAAACCGTATGTGAATCAACAGAATCGACAGAAAAAATTGGACTTTGCTGGGGAGTTTATTACGAAGGATGCAATTTGGTGGAATGACGTCGTTTTTCCGACGAAAGTAAATTTAACGTTTGTGGATCGGATGGACAAAGCATGGTATCGCGGAAGAAGAATGGGGAATTTACAGTCACAAATATTAAACCAACTGTAAAGCATGGAGGTGGCAGCGTCCTTGTCTGGGGCTGTATATCGACATTTGGAGCGAGCGAATTGGTGTTCATAGACAATACTATGGGCAAATATGTCTATTTGAAGATATTGAAGAACACTTTACGAAAAGTGCTGAAACCATGGGGATATCAAACATCGTCAAATTTTACCAGGTAAATGACCCGAAATATAAGGCTCGCATTGTGCAGAAAATTTGTTGTTCAACTGCCCCAAAGTCCTGCAACCACCACCTCAGTCACCAGATCTCAACCCAATTGAGAATGTGTGGGGACAACGGAAAAAAAAGTTGTTTGTATAGTCTATTGGACTTAACTACGGGGCATCAGTCCCTAAACTTACAAACTCCGAGGGGGGGATTCGAACCCCCGACAGTAGTGGCCGTGTAGACCGTGACTGAAGCGCCTCAGTCCCCGCGGCCACCGCGGCCGGCGTGGGGAGAACTGACGCGACGTATTAGAAGTACACCAATATCTTCCAAAGGAAGTCTGAAGCGTCGACTAAAAGAAGAAAGGGACGGTCTACGGGTGGACTATTTAAAAAATTTCATTAACAGTATGCCGCAGCGTTTGAAAGATAAAACAGAATGGCTACTCACAAAGATAATGAAACATTTATTTTGTCTTAAAATACTTAGTTCTGCAAAGTGTCCGAATATTAAAGTAACGCGAATAAAGGACCGAGTAGTATTTAAATTGTATTATTAAATAAGTTGCGTAAGTTATCTTAATAAAATTTATATTACTACTTACAAGACACATCACTTAATGTAATAATTGGTTATAGGTTTTTTTTATGAATAAAGTTATGGTGTTCCAAGATTGAAATATCACAGTGTCCGAATAAAAGTTATTCACGGTGTCTATAAATATATTGATAGCACATTTATCTTAAAATATTTTCTCGAAATTTTTTTTTTCGATGTACCCAGGGACGATGATATACTTTTAAAATATCGATATAAGTTAAAAGTATGCGCAGCCGCAGTGCGTGCTGTTTTGCCCGCCAGGCCCAGTACACGTGTGCTGAGGCACAGTTGACCCGACGCGTGTGAGGCTTCCCTCCGTTTCCTTCCCGAGTCAGCATTTCTGGCCAGCCACAGGGCACTGCTCCCACTGCCACTAGCCAGCTTAGTCAGTACGCAGTTACAACTGTCTTCTCTGCAGGAGCACTTTGCAGGCAGTACACACTTTCCACGCCACGCACAGAAGTCATGCGTCAGCTCACATTTCACTCAACTCGCTCCAGCACCCAGACTATGGGCCGTATGAATAAAATGGAGTATCTACTTTATACTCTGAATTCCAGAGAATATACTCAGATTCGCATGAATAAAGTCAGTCGGAGAATATACTTCAGCCGAGTATGTTCTCGGCGCGAGTAACAGGGTGGGAGAAGTTGCTCACAACAGAGAACATTCTCCAATTTCATATGAATAAAACTGCAGAAGTTTCTCACGACGGGAGAACATTCTCAGATTTCTGGAGTGAGCTCTATGGCATACTCCGTGCTGAGTAACTTCTATTAAGGTTACGTTTTACTGAGGTTTATAAGAAAAATGACAACAATTTTGTTACTTAGAAGGCAAAAGCAAGTTTTTTTATGTACTTTATATGCCTTTAAGAATTACGAGGCGATCTATAAAGTTAATACAAATAAAAACATTTTGTTGACGAGTATCTTCCTTCGGAAAAATCGTGTGACACTTCCAGCATTTTATACAGTGACAAGAGTGATGTAAGAGGTGTTTTCATTACCGACATAAAAATGAAACACAAATGGATTCAGCTGCGTGTTTACTCATTTGTTTGGCGTGTATATTTACAATTGTAAACAGCCACATAGCAAAATAATATTGTTTTAAAATAGTCTATTAGTAAGACCTTATGCTGTTAGTTCCAAATAATGTGTATCCCAGGACTTCATAGTTTCTATTACAAAGTAAATATTGCTGCAATACCAGGTAGGCCTACTGAAGTACTGTTTCTATCCAAACCGGTTGGCTATTTATAATGCGTTTTCTGACTTCGTAATCGTAACTTCTGTCATGTTAGAAGTAAGTAAACACGACAGGAAAATTAATAACTGATTGGGTAATTACATACCTAGCAGCTTGTTTCTTGTTCAAAATCGCATGGCCTAACGCTTATGAGCAAACCATTGGGTGTCATATTTAACAAGGCCTATCTCGTGTTAGAACACTCCAACAGCGTTCCACGTTGTAACAGATGAATATGTGATGCATTCTTATTATTTCGTTCGCAAATTGTGCTAACCCTACTTCATTAACAAACGGGTTTCTCGCGTGACGAAAATTTTGTATCGCCAGCAGAATACATTTTCGTAAAAAGTGCATATTTAGTCTTAATAATATGCTCCTTCACAACAAACTAATATCTAAACACAGTCCAGTTCTTTCTGAACACGTCGATGCCTACTCCATATTTGTACATTTAATAGTTTTCCTGATTGGGCTGTTGTTGTTGTTGTCTTCAGTCCAGAGACTGGTTTGATGCAGCTCTCCACCCTACTCTATCCTGAGCAAGCCTTTTCATTTCCTCATAAGAACGACAACCCACATCCATTTGAATCTGCTTACTATACGCGTCTCTTGGTCTCCCTCTGCGATTTTTACCCCACACACTTCCCTCCAACGCTAAATTCACAATTCCTTGATGTCTAAGAATGTGTCCTACCAATCTATTCCTTCTTTTAGTCAAGGTATGCCAGAAATTTCTTTTCTCCCCAATTCTGTTCAGTACCTCCTCATTAGTTACGCGATCCACCCACCTAATCTTCAGCATTCTTCTGTAGCACCACATTTCAAAAGCCTCTATCCTCTTTCTGTCCACACTGCTTATCGTCCATGTTTCACTCCCATATAAGGCAACACTCCATACAAATGCCTTCAGAAAGGACTTCCTTAGGCTTAAATCAATATTCGATGTTAACAAATTTCTCTTTTTCAAAAACGCCTTTCTACCCATTGCCATTCTGCATTTTATATCATCTGTACTGCGACCATCATTTGTTATTTTACTGCCCAAGTAACAAAACTCATCTACCTCCTTTATTATTTCGTTACCTAATCTAATTCCTTCAGCATCACCTGATTTATTTACACTGCACTCCATTACCCTAGTTTTACTCCTGTTAATGTTCATCTTATATGCACCTTTCAGCACACTGTCCATTCCGTACAATTGCTCTTCCAGGTCCTTTGCTGTATCTGACAGAATTACTATGTCGTCGGCAAAACGCAATGTTTTTAATTCTTCACCCTGAACTTTAATTCCTTTTCCAAATTTCTCCTTGCTTTCCTTTATAGCTTGCTCAATGTACAAATTGAACAACATTGGGGAAAGGCTACAACCCTGTCTTACTCCCTTTCCAACCACTGCATCCCTTTCATGCCCTTCAACTCTGACAACCGCTGTCTGGTTTTTGTACAAGTTGTAAATAACCTTACGCTCCCTATATTTTACTCCTGCTTGCTTCAGAACTCTAAAGAGTTTATTCCAATCAACATTGTCAAAAGCCTTCTCCAAATCTACAAAAGCTAGAAATGTTGGTTTGTCTTTTCTTAATCTATCTTCTAGGATAAGCCGTAAAGTGAGTATTGCCTCCCGTGTTCCTACATTTCTCCTGAACCCAAACTGATCTTCCCCGAGGTCTGCTTCTACCAGCTTTTCCATCCTTCTGTATATAATTCGTGTTAATATTTTGCAACCATGACTTATTAAACTGATAGTTCTGTAGTTTTCACACCTGTCTGCACCCGCTTTCTTTGGAATGGGGATTATAACATTTTTCTTAAAGTCTGAGGGTACTTCACCTGTCTCATACATCTTACACACAATGTGAAACAATTTTGTCATGGCTGGTTCTCCCAGAGACTTCAGTAGCTCTGACGGGATATCATCTACTCCAGGGGCCTTGTTTCGACTTAGATCTTTCAGTGCTCTGTCAAATTCATCTCTCAGTATAGTATCTCCTATTTCATCATCATCTACATCCTCTTCCCTTCCTACAATATTGTCTCGAAGTTCATTTCCTTTGTAGAGCCTCTCTATATACTCTTTCCACCTTTCAGCTTTCCCTTCTTTGCTGAGAACTGGTTTTCCATCAGTGTCCTTGATATTCATAGAGCTGTTTTTCTTATCGCCAAATGTTTCTTTTATTTTCCGGTAGGCTGTATCTATTTTTCCCCTATTTATACATTCTTGTACATCCTTGCATTTGCCTTCTAGCCATTCCTGCTTAGCCATTTTGCACTTTCTGTCAATTTCATTTCTTAGTCGTCTGTACTCCATTTTGCCTGCTTCATTTATTGCATTTTTATACTTTCTTCTTTCATCGATTAAATTTAGTATCTCCTGTGATATCCAAGGATTCTTTGTAGGTCTTGCCTTCCTACCTATTTTGTCCTCTGCTGCCTTCACTATTTCAGCTCTCAATTTTAGCCATTCCTCCTCAACTGTTTTATTTTCCCCTGTTTCTGTCAATTGTTGCCTGAAGCTCCCTCTGAAATTCTTAAGAACTTCAGGTTCCTTCAATTTATCTAGGTCCCATCTCCTTATTTTCCTACCTTTCTGTAGTTTCTTCAGTTTCAGCCTACAGTTCATAACCAACAAGTTGTGGTCAGAGTCTATGTCTGCTCCTGGGTATGTCCTACACTTCAAAACCTGGTTCCGAAATCTATGTCTTACCATTATAAAATCTATCTGGTATCTCCCGGTGTCTCCTGGTCTCTTCCACGTATACAACCTTCTTTGGGCTAGTTTAAAGAAATACACGATTGGACAGCTGATCTGTGGCGGACATGACACGCGGAGAACTTAATCAAGTAGGAGGGGAGGTAGCAAGAATGAACTACCTGCTCAGAGCATATGCTTCGAAGTTTTTCTTCATACGAATTTGAGAACTTACTCAGAGAACGTTCTTTTGCTCTGAGAATCTTCTCTGGAGCATGTGCTCTTTTTTATTCATACGACCCTATACCGTGTACAACAATCGTGAAAGTCGTATCCTTGTACTCTGCAAGAAGTGCACTATATTTTCATCTAGTTTTATTAGCGTCAGCAGATTATTAATGTGATATATTTGCACTTTACGAAAATGAATTTTCTGACGATGTTACCGAAATTTCAAAATGGCGTAAAGTTTTTTGTTATTGATGTTGCATGGGCACATTAAGTGAATAAAATGTTAAGAATGCATAAAATTTCCTTTTGTAGCACCAGATGATTTCTGTTAAATAAGACGCACTATGGCGTCAAGTACTCAGAAGTCGCCCGTACGGTTGCGTTATGAAGAAACGATCGCAATATCTATAATTAACGTGTTACTAATTTTTCTGACCCTGCTACTAACAACATGCATCTTTGTCGCGATGAGAAAAAATATCTTATACAGTGAAATGAAGCATGTAGGGATTTAATCCTATCTGCTTGCATTACTGAACCTTCCGATACCATTGTTGCATAATAATAGATACGAGTGTAATTAGTGTATTATCATTTTCTTTTCCAAAACTTCTGTTATTCCTTTTTCTAACGCGACTAGCTGAGGTTATTTTCTGTTATATGAGTTCGAAGAAGTTTGTCATGTGCGCCTCAGTTGCACAGTGCCAGACTACAAATGCAAAGGTCGCGTGTTCGATCCCCGCCAGGTCCTCCGATTTTTATCTGTCACATTCCACTTCCTTCACCTCTGGCGGTATTGCTCATGTGAAAAATACCGAGTAGCATCGTGGTTCGGAACCCACGTTAAATTGTAGGTCCCCCCTATAACTGGCTGGGTAAGTCAGTTCGAAGGTCGGAGGGAGGCAATGGCATTCCACCTCCGAACAGGACCATGCGTAGTAAAGCACTGTGGTGTTCAAACCAAATCTTCGGATTGTTGACTGCTTTTAATTAGTTCATGCCAGAAGCATATTGTTATATTTCAGATAGTATGCTAATAGTATTTCTGTTAAGATGAAGTAAATTCTAGTCTCATAATACGTATTAAAGCAGGAATAATTCTGTTTCACAATGTTAGGAAAGTTTTGCCCTCATTAGTTTCTGTATAATTACCGTTTATTCCAAAGTCATTGTTTAAAAACCTATTTAGATACATTAGAAAGTGAAGCAATATTAATTTAACCGAGATTTGTATATAAATTTACTCAAATGTTCAAATGTTTGCCGTGATGGAGTAGCCGAACGGTCTAATACGCCTCGCTGCGGAGCAAGCGGTTGCTCGCCGTCGGAGGTTCGAGTCCTCCCTGGGACGTGTGTGTGTGTGTGTGTGTGTGTGTGTGTGTGTGTGTGTGTTTTGTCCTTAGGTTACTTTACCTTAGTATAAGTAGTTTGTAAGCTACGGGTTGATGACCACGCAGTTTGGTCCGATAGATTTACAAACATTTGAACTTTTTTTTCCAAATGTCTGTTAAGCTTAAGGGATTTAACTGCGGGGTCATCAGTCCCTAAACTTACAAACTACTTATGAACTACCTTATACTAAAGACGGCACAAACATTCATGCCCGAGGGGGGGATTTGATACCCCGACCGTAGCGGCCGTGCAAACTGTGACTGGCGCGCCGCAGACCGCTCGACCACTGCGGCCGGCATCAGGTTACTCAGTATTATTTACACTATCTTTTACTATAGCCAGATGTATGTAATAGTTCACTTTTCCATTATAATTAATTTAATGTACACAATTAACAATATGTAATTTCCAGTGTCATTGTTTGGATGATATAAATAGGTTGCTTTCGTGCCATGTAAATGAGTATTGTTTCATCCTTGATCTGAATTGTTTCGAGTCTTCCTTCGTGATGCATATGGGGCACAGTCCACGTCACTTTGAATTCAAATTAAGAACAATTATGAAAAGTTCTTCAGTATTAGTCGTGCGGAAGGTGTATCTACAGTTTTTACGAATTAACTCTTCACAATCATGTCTACGACACTGTCTGGATACATGGCTTATTGTACAAACTAATAAAAATTATCCCATGCAGCAGTACCATCAGACTCATCAACTATATGCTTACTGGGAGAGCGTTCCAAGTTTTTACTGGAGAAAGAACGAGCTCCACCAAAGTTCTCAATAACGGGCTTCCACAGGGCTCAGTTCTTGCCCCATTGTTCTTCAATCTTTATATCTCTGACATTCCAAACACACAATCTAGGAAGTTTGGTTATGAACACGACTGGGCTATAACTGCGCAACATGAATCATTCGAGGCCACTGAAGACATTTTGTGCTCTGATTTGAAGCTGCTTAGTGGCTACTTCCGCAATGGAGACTACAGCAGAACCCGACTAAGACATAAGTATCAAGCTTCTACCTTTGCAACCACTCAGCAAGAAGAGAGCTTAATGTCACCTTTGAAGGGAAACGTCTCTGCCATAACAACTACCCCAAATATCTAGGAGTTACGCTGGACAGGACGCTATCTTACAAGGAACACCTGACAAATACTGCAAATAAAATGAGGACAAGAAATATCATTCATAAGCTGTGCGGCACTACCTGGGGCTCCACAGCAAACTTTCCGCACTTCAGCAGTTGGACTTGTCTACCCGGCGGCAGAATAGCGGGTGTCCGAGACTCAACCGTGAGTCCCGCTTGAGTCTCGGACACGCGCTAGCACCGCGCCTCATGTGTGAAACGTCAGCTTCGCTTCGCAGTTTCTCAAATGTCTGTAAATCTATCGGACCAAACTGCGTGGTCATCAGTCCGTAGCTTACAAACTACTTAAACTTAGGTAAACTAACCTACGGACAAACATACACACACATGCCCCAGGGAGGACTCGAACCTCCACGGCGAGCAACGGCGCTCTCCGCAGCGAGGTGCATTAGACCGCTCGGCTACTCCACCGCGGCTTCAAAGTATCTCCGGACGTAATTGACGCATCGCGAAGCAACCAACGCCATTCTTTTTGTGATTTTTCATTCTATCGATTGCTTAAGAAATAATATGGGGTATCCATTAAAAAACATAAGTTTATGTCGAAAATAATATTTCTTCACGTTTTAGAGTGTTCACAGTACCTATACCTACTTTCAGAAGCCCCTGCCGTACGTTCATGACCGTGAAAGTCGTTTTTCAAATATCTCTTGTAGTTTCAGAGATATCTGGGATGAAACAATTGAGTGGGACACCCTGTATACTGCAAATCCCATATAAGTACCTGGCATAAAATCTACAGAATCGCATTCATATTTCCCTAATGTTCCATTCTCTAATAGCTCGACAGAAAAAGGAACAGCTAAGTCTTTCCATTTTCGGTCTATTTATTTTATTATGATGATCTTGTCATCCGACGTGGGTGGGTGCTAAGAAAACATGTTCGCATTCGGAACAGATAGATGGTGCAAAAAATATCTCGCAAATAAGTCTCGCCGCAAAAAATAACGCCTTTCTTTTACTGATTTCCACCCTAACTCGTGCATTGTTTCTGTGATATTCTCTCCCCCGTATCGCGATATTACAAAACGAGCTGCCCATCTGTCAGTCCCGGTTGGTAATGATCCCATAATCCGCAGCAATACTCCAATGTAGGACAGAGCTATACATCTCTCAAGATGACGGACTTCACACATGAGCACTACCATTTCGGCACACAGATTAGAGCAGGGTTTCTTTTCTGTATACTCAATAATGGATAGATAAGAACTGACCGTAAAGACGTTCGCCGAGCCGCTGAAGCCAGGAAAAATAGAAAATCACATTCACACAGCTTAAATGGCCCTCTTCACAAAAAGAAACACATACATTCACGCAATCAGAGAACTGTACACACACACAACTACCATCTCTGGGAGCTCCAAGCATCTTGTAGTGAGGGAGGAGGAAGTAAGCCGAGTAAGGGCAGGGATGAAGGATTGTTAAGGCTGTGATAGGCGGGAATGCGAGATGCAGCAATGAATGCAGAGAGTAGAGTATTGCTGCCCAGTATGGGATCCTTATCATGTGGGTTTGACGGAGGACATCGAAAGAGTCCAAAGAAGGGCAGCTCGTTTCGTATTGCCACGATACAGGGGAGACAGCGTTACGGAAATGATACAGGATCTGGGATTGGAATCATTACAACAATGGTGCTTATCGCTGCGGCAGGGGCAGGTGTTATTTCTTCCCGCGCACTATTCGAGAATGGAATGGGAGATAAATAGTACGAGTATAACGATGATTCGATGAACCCTCTGCCAGGCACTTAAATGTGATTTGCAGAGTATCAAAATGTTCAAATGTTTGTATAGCTTATGGGACTTAACTACGGCGTCATCAGTCCCTAAACTTACAAACTACTTATGATGTAACTAATACTAAGGACGGCACAAATATCCATGCCCGAGGGGGGATTCGAACCCCCGACCGTAGTGGCCGTGCAGACCGTGACTGGAGCGCCTCAGTCCCATCGGCCACCGCGGCCGGCTGCAGAGTATCCCATGTAGATGTAGCCGCGCGTACTGGAGCGCCGTGTTGCGGTGCGCGCGGCCGTCCGCCGTCGAGGGTTCGAATCCCCCTCGAGCATGGATGTTTGTGCCGTCTTTAGTATAAGCTAGTTCATGAGTAGTTTGTAAGTTTAGGGACTGATGACCCCGCAGTTAAGTCCCTTTAGCTTTACAAACATTTGAACATTTTGTATCAGAGTTCCTTGTATTTCCTAAACACTTAACCATCTACTTGGGGCACTTTCGTGTCTCACCACGCCCTGCATGTACCATAAATTTGGTCGAATTCGGCGATGACGAGCAGGCGTCCTCTCCTTGTCAGACAATCAGCTGCCAATGGCGATCTGGCGACCGTAAATTTGGCACCCTGGCCTAGGACGCTGTGGAGGTCGGATGGGCGACGAATCCCCACTTTAGGAGTGGTCGCGTTCCCTATTCTGCGCTCCGGCAATGCGCCCCTTCCGAAATAACGCGTCGCTGCGTCCTGCGTCGCATCTGGCGCGGCGGTCCGGAGATCGATGCCGGATATTGGCGCCGCGGCGCGCTAATAGAAATCCGCCGGCATCTGGTGCGGCAATTACTGGCTAGCGGCCGACGCCGCCGACAAACTCATCTCGCCGGCTAACTGAGTTTTTGCCGCCGCCGACTGATACGCCCTTCCTACTCGCTCCTTCTCCACTTTTCTGCGCTCGATTAAATCCCATGTCCTATACTGGGAGCGCTAATTAAAAAACGTCTCTCACATCCTTATGGCTAGTTTACAGCGGAGCGGAAACGACCGAACGGGAATTGTAGGCAGTGGACCCTCGGAGCAAGAGCTCATCGCGAAACAGAACAAAACGGTACTGTATGTTTAAGCCTATCATTCTCCGTTTCTTTCTCCTCTCACAAGGAACCACATAGGTATCGGATTTTAGAATTTCTTTATATGTATGGTAAAAGGTAAAGCAGTCAACAATCCGAAGATTGGTTTGAACACCATATTGCTTTACTAGGCATGGTCCTGTTAGGTGGTATGCCGTTGCCTTCTTCTGACCTTCGAACTGACTTACCCAGCCAGTTATAGGGGGACCTACAGTTTAACGTGGGTTCCGAACCACGGTGATACTCGGTATTTTTCACTGAGGTGAAAGAAGTGGTAAGTCACAGACAAAAATCATAGGACATCGCGGGGATCGAACCCGCGACCTTGGAATTGTAGTCTAGCACTACCACTGTGCAACCGAGGTATGGTACCAGTTGTAATACTTCTGGCTTACAGCCATCATATCAAATCGGAGTTTCTTTCCAGCACAACAAGCCCGGAAGTGGAAGTTGGTGATACCTAGTGAGAACCACGACAGGTATTACAATAGGTCGCGTTCCCGTGGGAAAGAGTACTGGCGAGTTCCTCCGAATTCTAGGGAAGACCCCGAGCAGCAGGCACTGAACGCCGATTGGCTGTTGTCCTGTTGTCCTATCGGTTTTCCCTCCGATTCCAGTCCCGTATTGTTCGGGGAAAGAAAGATTGTCTGTATGCCTCTGTGTGGGCTCTAATCTCTCTGATTTTATCTTCATCATCTCTACTCGGGATATACGTAGGAAGGAGCAATATACTGCTACTCTCCTCGGAAAAGGTATGTTCTCCAAACTTCGACAAAAGCCCGTACCGAGCGACAGAGCGTCTCTCCTGCAGTATTCCACTGGAGTTTATCGATCATCTCCGTAACGCTTTCTCGGTTACAAATGATCCTGTGACGAAGCGCGCTGCTCTCCGTTGCATCTTTTCTACTTCCTCTATCAACCCCACCTGGTCCGGATTCCACACCGGTGAGCAGTATTCAAGCAGTGGGCGAACAAGTGTACTGTAACCCACTTCCTTTGTTTTCGGACTGCATTTCCTTAGGATTCTTCCAATGAATCTGTGTCGCATATGCTTCACCGACGATTGATTTTATATGGTCGTTCCATTTTAAATCACTCTTAATGCCCAGATAATTTATGAAATTAACTTCTTCCAGTTGCTGACCCGCTATAGTGTAGCTAAGTGACACAGGATCTTTCTTTCTTTGTATTCGCAGCTCATTATACTTTATACATTGAGATTCAATTGCCATTCCCTGCACCAAGCGTCAATTCGATGCAGATCCCCCAGCATTTCAATACAATTTTCCATTGTTACAACCTGTCTATATACTACATCATCTGCAAAAAGCCTCAGTAAGCTACCGATGTTATGCGCAAGGTCATTTATATATATCGTGAAGAGCAACGGACCCACGACACTCCCCTGTGGCACACCTGACACCACTCTTGCTGCGGAAGACTTCACTCCATTTAGAATGACATGCTGCTTTCTGTTATCTTGAAACTCCTCATTCCAATCACACAATTGGTCTGATAGACGATATGTTCTTACTTTGTTCATTAAACGTCTGTGGGGTACTGTATCAAACGCCTTGCGGAAGTAGGTTTAATATTTAATAAACAAAATATTTATTCCATGTAAAACTCAAGTTAGGAAACCTCTAAAGGCCAAACTATGCCCTGACTAGATAAAGTATATAACTCTTGCAAAATTAGTAAACAAAACAGTTAGTACAAGACTTACGACGCACGGCGGCCGTGTTTGAGTGCCAAATTGCGAAGCGAAGGCAGCCTTCCATAGAGCCGCCACACTTCAGTCCAGAACACATTCGCAGGAGTCACATGTATCTCTCGCGTAAGTGGGCGGTCGTGAAACTTAGATTAATCACTCAGAAACAATGCTAAATGACATAATATTGAACTTCCGATTACGACAATTTGTATATAGAGTGAATATTTATATGCGGCTTGTTAGTTTTCTGCAACCAATTAAATAAATTAGCTGGCATTCCAGAATCTTCGGTATTGTTCCATAGTTAGATGAGATCCTGCCAACAATAATTTCAGCCTCACTTCAAGAACTCCGACCTGTGTGCTATCATCAGTCTGCAATTCCGCAACAGTCGGGGGTTCGAATCCCCCCTCGGGCATGGATATTTGTGCCGTCCTTAGTGTTAGCTAGTTCATAAGTAGTTTGTAAGTTTAGAGACTGATGACCCCGCAGTTAAGTCCCTTAAGCTTGACAAACATTTGAACATTTGGGGAGTAACTACAACCCCGCGTACACTATTATTGCGATCCAAACGCAAACTGTTGTGCGTCATCCATGGCAACATGGTGGAGGAAGGGAAATTACATAGGATCCACTATACAATTTTTGTTATACAGTACGTTAAGGTTAAAAGTTAAATAACAAATGTTCAAATGTTTGTATAGTTTATGGGACTTAACTATGGGGTCATCAGTCCCTAAACTTACAAACTACTTATGAACTAGCTAACACTAAGGACGGCACAAATATCCATGCCCGAGGGGGGATTCGAACCCCCGACCGTAGTGGCCGTGCAGACCGTAACTGACGCGCCGCAGTCCCCTCGACCACCGCGGCCGGCCCAAACTTAAATAACAATCAGCCAAAGTCGTACGACGCAACTCTCGAAAATTCTCGACAAAATCGAATTTTGCAAGTTCACGCAAGAAACAATAAATAAAACAGTTCCAGCATCTCTCGGTGTAGCTCAGGTGGAAGCGTTCTGGCTTCATAAGCGGTGGTTCGAATCCCGCTGTGACAGATATTTTTGCGTTGTTTTCGAATTCAGTTATATGAAACATTTTGGGAACTCTTATTACACGTGTTGAGTCAGATTTTGTTTATGTAGACTAGCTGAACATTTTGTCTGTCGTCACCTAAAGCGATGGTTGAGTTGGTTAGCTGCTTGGAAAGCCATTACTGGTTATGGACATCACTTTCCAGAAACAGAGTCGTAGCTCTTCACAAACGGAACAAAGATAACCATCGTCAGCTAATACTGAATACTGTAAAAAGTAATTTGTTGAAACCATCTTTATTAACGACCTTTTATAAAATATAGAAAATTGCGAAAAAAGTGTGCATTTTTCTTAAAAATAACCATTAGATATTAAAATTGTGTTCAGTATTCGAACATAACGAAAAATAATTTAAAAAATCTGTCACTGAAGAATTCGAACCACCGACTGTATGGTTTTAAGGCTAGAACGCTACCACCTAAGATAAACCCACAGATGCTGCAATTGATTTAATTACAGTACTAACGTGTACTTGCAAAATTCGATTTTCTCGAAAATTTTGGGAGTTGCGTCGAATGTGTTTGGCTGATTTTTATTTATTTTCTGAACTTTACGTACCATAAATATAAAAAAATTCAAAATTCCGATACCCTTGTGGTCTTGTCGGGTCATTTTATCTGCATTTTCAAAGTATCGCATGAGAATCTTCTAGGTCGCAGGGTTGCACAGACCGTGCTGAGGTTCAGATTCTCTTCTGAACCTCCAGAGTCAGTCTGTGGGTGCAGGAAGGGGCAAGGGGAAACGTCTATAGTAACAAGCGCTTTTGCGCTTCTAAACGCACCCGATACAATGCTACCGATTTCTTCCGAATGCAAGACAAGATAGCCTCTGTGCACTAAACAACTTGGGGATCACGTGGGATATCATACATAATATTCATATGGTTACGTATTTTATTCAGATATTTGTTATCATTGTAATTTGTGTTTGATACAGTACAATATTTGGCTGTCTCAATGCTTTACTTTAGATATCATTGTAAATAAAAATATACAATCCCAGAAGACGGATTTTCGTCTCGAATATGTCAAAGACGTCTTACCGCTAGACCACCGCATCACTAGCGATTAAGCCGCCTCGGAATAGTCTAAGCACGATTTCCTTCACCTCACAAACTTCAATTCAGCTTCTGTGTTCCATAGAACACTGCCACTACTGCCAAGGCTCTCCATGCAGCGGTAAGGCATCTGCCTAGTAAACGTGGAGGTCCGAATTCGATTCCCGGTCGCATCACAAATTTTACTTCATTGCTTCAGATTTATCATCAATGGCTTTACTTTACGTTCACATGGCGTTTCTTAGCGGGAACCACCATGGGACTATGCTAATAATGGAAAAGTCATCCTCCTTGCCCTATAATATTGGGTGTGATCACCTAGGACGGCCAATACAGTTTCACACCTGCATGGCATGGACAGTATGAGGTTATCAGGGATATTTGGCCATTCGTCCATGAGTGCAACATCCAGCTATGCAACCGATGTGGGCCTGCTGCAGTGCATCCCGGACATAATCGAGTTTAAGTCCGGCAAACACCTTTCGTTCAGTTCCCTCAGATTCAAGCAGTATGTCCACCAGGGCAGCTCTGTTATTGTCGACCACAAGGAAACTGTCTCCTGTGGCACCAGCGAAGGGCGCAACAAAAGGTCGAAGGATTACATCTCTCTATTTCTGAGCAGTCAAAGAGCCATTCTGGAGGACATAGAGGTCCTTACGTCCGTCCACATTCTCTCCAAATGAAAGAACGACGATTGTCCAGCAGAACACAAAATCTGACTATTTATTTTATTTAGCTTATGACACGTCTACAGAATCAATTTTACAGATATAGTAAATACAGTTAGTTACAGATTTGTAAGTTGTGTAGGTAGAATTTCCAATTGGTTGTTTAATACTTGGAAAACATTATAAAATGTAGTTAATTACAATAAAGTTACATTACACTATAAACGTACATAGTTATGAGATTACAGAGCAATGATATGATGAAGCAGATTACATATTTACATTAAGTGGTTTAAGATTGTCAAAATACTAACACGAATTATTTACGGACGAATGGAAAAACTTGTGGAATCCGACCTCGGGTAAGATCAGTTTGGATTTAGGATAAATGTAGGAGGCAATACTCACTTTACGACTTATCTTAGGCGATAGGCTAAGGAAAGGCAAACCTACATTTTTAGCGTTTGTAGATTTGGAGAAAGCTATTGACAGTGTCGATTGAATTCACTCTTTCTATTTCTGAAGGTAGCAGGGGTAAAATATAGGGAGCGAAGAATTATATTCAACCTAAAGAAAAACCAGACATCGGTTATTGGAGTCGAAGGGCAAGAAAGGGACACAGAGGTTGGGAAGGGAGTAAGACAGGGTTGTAGCCTTTCCCCAATGTTGTCCAATCTGTACATTGAGCAAGCGGTGAAGGAATGCAAGGAGAAATTTGGAGAGGGTATTAAAGTTCAGGCAGAAAAATAAAAAAAATTAAATACAATGAAAGAATCCCTGAGACGGATTTTCGTCTCAAATATGTCAAAGACATTATTGATAGAGCTGAAGCATTGAATTAAAATTTGTGGTGCGGCCGGGAATCGAACCCGGACCTCCATGCTTACTAGGCAGACGTCTTAACCGTTAGACTACCACACCACTAACGATTAAGGCGCCTCGGAATAGTCTATGTACGATTTCCCTCCACAACACAAACTTTAATTCAGCTTCTTTGTTCCAAAGATAATTGCCACTACTGCCAAGGCTCTCCATGCAGCGGAATAGCACCTCAGCAATGGACATGGTGGAACAATCCTGTTATGGTGATATAAATATCAATTAAATACAATGAAAGAATCCCTGAGACGGATTTTCGTCTCAAATATGTCAAAGACATTATTGATAGAGCTGAAGCATTGAATTAAAATTTGTGGTGCGGCCGGGAATCGAACCCGGACCTCCATGCTTACTAGGCAGACGTCTTAACCGTTAGACTACCACACCACTAACGATTAAGGCGCCTCGGAATAGTCTATGTACGATTTCCCTCCACAACACAAACTTTAATTCAGCTTCTTTGTTCCAAAGATAATTGCCACTACTGCCAAGGCTCTCCATGCAGCGGAATAGCACCTCAGCAATGGACATGGTGGAACAATCCTGTTATGGTGATATAAATATCAATTAAATACAATGAAAGAATCCCTGAGACGGATTTTCGTCTCAAATATGTCAAAGACATTATTGATAGAGCTGAAGCATTGAATTAAAATTTGTGGTGCGGCCGGGAATCGAACCCGGACCTCCATGCTTACTAGGCAGACGTCTTAACCGTTAGACTACCACACCACTAACGATTAAGGCGCCTCGGAATAGTCTATGTACGATTTCCCTCCACAACACAAACTTTAATTCAGCTTCTTTGTTCCAAAGATAATTGCCACTACTGCCAAGGCTCTCCATGCAGCGGAATAGCACCTCAGCAATGGACATGGTGGAACAATCCTGTTATGGTGATATAAATATCAATTAAATACAATGAAAGAATCCCTGAGACGGATTTTCGTCTCAAATATGTCAAAGACATTATTGATAGAGCTGAAGCATTGAATTAAAATTTGTGGTGCGGCCGGGAATCGAACCCGGACCTCCATGCTTACTAGGCAGACGTCTTAACCGTTAGACTACCACACCACTAACGATTAAGGCGCCTCGGAATAGTCTATGTACGATTTCCCTCCACAACATAAACTTTAATTCAGCTTCTTTGTTCCAAAGATAATTGCCACTACTGCCAAGGCTCTCCATGCAGCGGAATAGCACCTCAGCAATGGACATGGTGGAACAATCCTGTTATGGTGATATAAATATCAATTAAATACAATGAAAGAATCCCTGAGACGGATTTTCGTCTCAAATATGTCAAAGACATTATTGATAGAGCTGAAGCATTGAATTAAAATTTGTGGTGCGGCCGGGAATCGAACCCGGACCTCCATGCTTACTAGGCAGACGTCTTAACCGTTAGACTACCACACCACTAACGATTAAGGCGCCTCGGAATAGTCTATGTACGATTTCCCTCCACAACATAAACTTTAATTCAGCTTCTTTGTTCCAAAGATAATTGCCACTACTGCCAAGGCTCTCCATGCAGCGGAATAGCACCTCAGCAATGGACATGGTGGAACAATCCTGTTATGGTGATATAAATATCAATTAAATACAATGAAAGAATCCCTGAGACGGATTTTCGTCTCAAATATGTCAAAGACATTATTGATAGAGCTGAAGCATTGAATTAAAATTTGTGGTGCGGCCGGGAATCGAACCCGGACCTCCATGCTTACTAGGCAGACGTCTTAACCGTTAGACTACCACACCACTAACGATTAAGGCGCCTCGGAATAGTCTATGTACGATTTCCCTCCACAACACAAACTTTAATTCAGCTTCTTTGTTCCAAAGATAATTGCCACTACTGCCAAGGCTCTCCATGCAGCGGAATAGCACCTCAGCAATGGACATGGTGGAACAATCCTGTTATGGTGATATAAATATCAATTAAATACAATGAAAGAATCCCTGAGACGGATTTTCGTCTCAAATATGTCAAAGACATTATTGATAGAGCTGAAGCATTGAATTAAAATTTGTGGTGCGGCCGGGAATCGAACCCGGACCTCCATGCTTACTAGGCAGACGTCTTAACCGTTAGACTACCACACCACTAACGATTAAGGCGCCTCGGAATAGTCTATGTACGATTTCCCTCCACAACACAAACTTTAATTCAGCTTCTTTGTTCCAAAGATAATTGCCACTACTGCCAAGGCTCTCCATGCAGCGGAATAGCACCTCAGCAATGGACATGGTGGAACAATCCTGTTATGGTGATATAAATATCAATTAAATACAATGAAAGAATCCCTGAGACGGATTTTCGTCTCAAATATGTCAAAGACATTATTGATAGAGCTGAAGCATTGTGGTAGTCTAACGGTTAAGACGTCTGCCTAGTAAGCATGGAGGTCCGGGTTCGATTCCCGGCCGCACCACAAATTTTAATTCAATGCTTCAGCTCTATCAATAATGTCTTTGACATATTTGAGACGAAAATCCGTCTCAGGGATTCTTTCATTGTATTTAATTGATATTTATATCACCATAACAGGATTGTTCCACCATGTCCATTGCTGAGGTGCTATTCCGCTGCATGGAGAGCCTTGGCAGTAGTGGCAATTATCTTTGGAACAAAGAAGCTGAATTAAAGTTTGTGTTGTGGAGGGAAATCGTACATAGACTATTCCGAGGCGCCTTAATCGTTAGTGGTGTGGTAGTCTAACGGTTAAGACGTCTGCCTAGTAAGCATGGAGGTCCGGGTTCGATTCCCGGCCGCACCACAAATTTTAATTCAATGCTTCAGCTCTATCAAATAAAAAAAAACTTTGCAGTTTGCCGATGACATAGTAATTTTGTCAGAGACTGCAAAGGGTATGGAAGAGCAATTGAATGGAATGGGACAGTGTCTTGAAAGGAAGATATAAGGTGAACATTAACAAGAATAAAACGAGGGTAATGTAATGTCAGAAAATCAGGCGATTCTGAAGGAATTAGCTTAGGTAATGAGACAATAAAAGTAGTAGATGAATTTTGTTATTTGGGTAGTAAAATAACTTCTGATGGCCGAAATAGATAAGATATAAAATTCAAATTGACTATGGGAAAAAAGCGTTTCTAAAGAAACGAAACTTGTTAACATCCAACACTAAATGTTAGGAAGTCCTTTCTGAAAGAAGTTGTCTGGAGTGTAGCATTGTATGGGAGTGAAACGTGGACGGTGAGGAGTTCAGACGAAAAGATGATAGAAGCTTTTGAAATGTGGTGCTACAGACGAATGATGAAGAAATGGGTAGATCAAGTAGTTAATGAGGAGGTGCTTAACTGAATTGGGGAGAAAATGAGTTTCTGGCATATCCTGACTAAGAGATGGGATAGATTTTTTGGGCATTCTCCATGAGTGGTCAACTTAGCATTAGAAGGAAGCGTGTAGGGTAAAAATCCTAGAGGGAGAGCTAGGGACGAATACAGTAAGCAGCCTCAAAAGGATGTAGGTTGTCGAACGTATTCTCAGATGAAGAGATTCGCACAGGACAGGGTAGCGTGGAGAGCTGCATCAAACCAGTCTGCAGACTGAAGACCACAACAACAGCATCTGTTTGATATGAACTATTGGCTCAATTGCAGAACGTGAAATCATGCCTTGATGGAATAATGAATTACACAAGTGTGTCTTAGGTCACATAGTTTAGTTGGTTCATAAGCAAATGTATGTGAACACGCTCTGCGATATTCCGTACTAATTTCTCCTTGTGGGATATTGAATTGTTGGTACGCACAATCTGGAGCTGAGCTACAACTAACGGCATGACACGGATACGTATTCCTGGTAAGAGAAAATAATGGTTGTGAAAAAGGTCATATTACTGTATCAGTAGGAGTAATAGCTGCCTCTCAAACGCAAGTTTTCTAAATCTTACATGAAAATTCCCATTGGTCGCGGTGTTTTACTTGTTTGCTCTGTTACGTGGACCAGTAGGGAAAAAAATTAGCAGTTGGCGGGGATCTAACCCACGCGCAGCGTATCCGGTGTTCTAGACGCAAGAATGTTACCGATTGCAACAACCACGTAACACTTAAAACAGTGGCACTTCATGTGGTCATCATGACTTTGTAAGACAGTTATTTGTATTCCACAGTTATTTATTATGCAAAAAGACGGCATGTCGATATTATATTAAACATCAGGTAGACGTGAGTTAAATAGTTTTCCTCACACAGAGAAGTACGAACGATATCGCTCTGTGCACCACGGCAATTTAAATAAGAAGCTGACGTGTGTATTCTTGAATCCCACAGCATAAAACTAACTTCCTTGCTTTCTTATACTGGCCACACTAACCGTAAATGTTCCTTGGCCTCAGTCAGTGTAGCCTTCCACACTTTCCTGTCATCTGCATCTTCATTCGCCAGACCCAGTATCTGCTTGTTTCCCGTGGTATTGTCCTTCCATCTCATTCTCACCCATTCCAGTGATCTCTTTCTTACAGCCTTTATTATCGTGTTCTCACCTCTCCTCCTCACATGTCAGTACCATCTTATTATCTCAACTTTCACACTCCCTACGATATCAGGCCGTGTGTATAATAGGGTATTCGACTGTTTTCTGGAAATCGTTTTAAATTGTTAATTTTGTCATATTATGCTAGAAAAATACTTTTTTTACCTATTGAATTTCAGTACTTCAAACATAAAAACGAAATGAAATTCAAATATTTTGAAAGCCCGCTAAACCCTATATTTGAGTCACGTGATGCCTGCGACGTCAGAAAGCACGATTCTGCAGCTGCTCTCGTAAGATAAATATATAGTATTACATTTCTTGGGCATTCACGTTCGCAAAATGGCCTAAAAATATTGCTTAGTAACAGATGTATAAAGACACCAGAAAAATTGTTTTTGCAAGATCAAAAAAATTAGAAGATGCGCAAAATATGGTTGACACTCGCTCGAAGAGGTCCAAATGAAATACCGGCCACTTCATGTGTTTACTTCTAAGAGGAACATTTTGATGTAAGTAAGCACTTAATATTATTGCATTAGTTCAGTTTAAGTATGATTCTCTTCTACTGCAATGGTGTATTACTGTATTATGTGCATGTTAATTAGCTGACGTTTACATTTATATTTCATAATATTACACGCTTACGAATTATGTCTAATTAAAGCCGTTTCCTAAATATTACAACATGAATATTGTTTTAGCCAACTATAAAGTATAGCACTGATTATTCATCTCCAGTAAGTGCACTTTTATCGCCAGCAGACCTTATTCAAACAATGGGTAATCGTTTTATACATCGACAACGCCCTTCTGGTTACGTTACTACAACATACGCTATCGTAAAATACGTACATGGGAGATGTCTTTAATGCACCGATTCATTTAGCCTTTAAACGTTCGTAATATGCAACTATAAATACGATTAAAAGTGTTACCCAAAAATGCGTTTATTTAGAGATATCGCATAAATATACACAAGACATTTTGCTGTACTTCACAGGTTTTGATGTTACACCTTGCTACCACTATTGAAGTAGTTAAAAATGAAATTAGTCCCTTAACTGTGTGCTTTACTGGGTTAAATTTTACCAACCATCCCGGCGGTCTCCTGTGATAATGTTGGCAACGGATACTGAATAGCGAGAATCATGTGAAGTCGCCTTTAGCCAATCGCGTGACAACGAAACGTTTTGTCATGAAACCTTGCCTGTACGAGGGCAATTACGTTTACTGACCGGACAAGGGTGCATACAAGAACCTCTCAATCATAGAGCAAGAACAGCATTATTTATTTACTTCATGGTCTGTACGAAACACTAATCGAGTCATTTTATGTGGTCCGAACAGCTTTGCAAAGATTTGTTGCTGTTACCAACATAATCACTCGAAGCCGCCTGGACAGAAACTAAAATTTTATCCTTTACTGCGTAATACGTGACTCCAGAGTAAATCTGCTGACACCAACAAGTAGGGTACCTTTTTTTCCAATTGCATAAAATATCTCTAGCAATAATTAACTTTGAAATGTAGGTGTGCGTTCCTTACAATGAAGTTTTCACGTTTCTTATTTCGGGCACGTAAAAATTTAGATTGTTTTTGAAGAGTGCTCAAATGTTTGTAAAGCTTATGGGACTTAACTGCGGGGTCACCAGTCCCTAAACTTACAAACTACTTATGAACTTATACTAAAGACAACACAAACATCCATGCTTGAGGGAGGATTCGAACCTCCGACGCGGGAGGCTTTGAAGAATGAAGATACCATAAATGCATCAACTTTAGAGACGTTACCGCTGTCAGCTTTCACATAATTCTTTTCCTTTGTGGCACAAAAGCTGTAAAGGCGTTTACATCACGAAAAAACTAAACTTTACGCTGAGAAATTAAGGAAACGCTAAAAACGATACAGCTCCGTCCTCTAGTTGCCACGTCCTAGTGGTCTGTGACGTCACCAGTGCTTCAGCCAATAACAGAGCGTTTTCGATCTAATCGTGAAATTTATTGGATTTTAAGCTTGAATTACGTAAAAATAACAGATGTTTTGTACGAATAATGAGCGAAAATGCTATCTGAATGTTATAATCATGCAGAAAAACAATTCCAACCATTTTTTAACGCAGGAAAATACCCTATTGTTTGTGTTCTCCGGTTTTCCTTACTCTACACTGTTCATTTTTTTCACTTCTTTTCAAACGTAATCAGTTTCTTCTCTGTTTTCTTTGTCAGGATCCATGTCTGTCTTGCATAGCACACTATTGGCTTGATGATGATGACCAACCCTGTTCAATTTGGTCCTCAACAACTCCCTCGCCTTTGCGGATGATATGGTGGTGATGGGAAAGAACATAGAAGACCTGGAGGAAATGGGGACTGTGCTAATGGAAGAAGCTAAGAAAGATAACCACATGGGTATCGGATTTTAGAATTTCTTTATATTTATATGGTACGTGAAGTTCAGAACTCAAATAACGATCACCCAAAGCCATTCGACGCAACTCGAGAAAATTATCGAGCAAATCGAGTTTGAAGGTTTGCAAGCAAGCGTAAGTACCAGTCCTTAAAATAATTGCAGAATATGCGGTGTAGCTCAGGTGGTAGCGTTCTGTCATTACAACCCTAGCCTTTAACTGGGGAGGTGAGCAATCAGAACATAACTAAGGACATGGGGTGTTTACAGGACCGTACATAAATATCATAGTAAGGTTTCTATGTTATTCTTAAATTATTTCAAAAAAATGTGCAAATGTTTGTTAAGCTTATGGGACCTAACTACGGGGTCATCAGTCCCTAAACTTACAAACTATTTATGAACTGCGTACGAACTAGGACGGCACAAATATCCAGGCCCGAGGGGGGATTCGAACCCCCGACCGTTCAAAAAAAAAAAAAAAAAAAAAAAAATGTTCAAATGTTTGTAGAGTCTATGGGACTTAACTACGGTGTCATCAGTCCCTAAACTTACAAACTACTTATGAACTACTTACAGCTAAGGACGGCACAAATATCCATGCCCGAGGGGGGATTCGAACCCCCGACCGTAGTGGCCGTGCGGACCGCGACTGGAGCGCCTCAATCCCCTCGGCCACCGCGGCCGGCCCCCCGACCGTAGTGGCCGTGCTGACCGTGACTGGAGCGCCTCAGTCACCTCGGCCACCGCGGCCGGCTTAAATTATTTATTATACAATAAACAAAGCATTTAGTCTTTCATTAATTCACATAACAACAATTTTAATCACTGAAGTACTCGAATAATTATCCATAACTAATAAATTCAAATGTTCAAATGTTTGTTAAGCTTAAGGGACTTAACTACGGGGTCATCAGTCCCTAAACGTACAAGCTACTTAAGAAGTAGCTAATACTAAGGACGGCACAAATATCCATGCCCGAGGGGGGATTCGAACCCCCGACGCCGGCCGCGGTGGCCGAGGTGACTGAGGCGCTCCAGTCACGGTCAGCACGGCCACTGCGGTCGGGGGTTCGAATCCCCCCTCGGGCATGGATATTTGTGCCGTCCTAGTTTGTAAGTAGTTCATAAGTAGTTTGTAAGTTTAGGGACTGATGACCCCGTAGTTAAGTCCCATAAGCTTAACAAACATTTGAACATTTGATTTGAACCCCCGACCGTAGTGGCCGTGCTGACCGTGACTGGAGCGCCTCAGTCACCTCGGCCACCGCGGCCGGCTTAAATTATTTATTATACAATAAACAAAGCATTTAGTCTTTCATTACTTCACATAACAACAATTTTAATCATTGAAGTACTCGAATAATTATCCATAACTAATAAATTCAAATATTCAAATGTTTGTTAAGCTTAAGGGACTTAACTACGGGGTCATCAGTCCCTAAACTTACAACCTACGTAAGAAGAAGTACCTAATACTAAGGACGGCACAAATATCCATGTCCGAGGGGGGATTCGAACCCCCGACCGTAGAGGCCGTGCAGACCGTGACTGGAGCGCCTCAGTCCCCTCGGCCACCGCGGCCGGCCATTTTTATATAACTCAAAACAATCGTTCATAGCAAAAGACTAGCTACCACATTTCCACATTGAACAGTTTCATCACTGGAAGGAGATTCTGAATTAATATACTGACTGCGGATGATTTTCATATGATTTAAACATACAATTTAGTTACATTTGCAACAATCGAGCTTGGTTTTTTGTCAGCATTTCTTGGGCAAACTTTGCATCTTCCTGATGTACATTTATTTCTTTGAACTGCTAGAATAAACTCTTTTATGTTTGAGAACTTAGCTGCCTTTAGTTGGATGGATCTTGGTACAGCCGAATTTCAAGCTCATTTTAAGACATGAGGATGCTGGTGCACTCTGCTACTGAGCGAATTGTTTGCGCATTTGTGAGCACAGCAAAGCATTCTACAGCAGTCTTGCAGTTTTTAGCAATTAGTTTGGCACCAGGAGGTACTGTATTTTGCTTCCTTGTTATGATATTATTAGGCTTAGGTATGGTCATCCATTTAGTTACTTTATTCTCACTACATATAAGCCTTTCCGGTGTTGCTGAAAAGGTGGATATCTTCAGTAGCATCGTCATAAGACTGATCACTTTCAGTTCGCACTGCTCTTCTTCTTCTTCATTGTTATCGGAATTTTCAAAAAATGTTCAAATGTTTGTATAGTCTATGGGACCTAACTATGGGGTCATCAGTCCCTAAACTTACAAACTACTTATGAACTACTTACGAACTCGGACGGCACAAATATCCATGCCCGAGGGGAGATTCGAACCCCCGACCGTAGTGGCCGTGCAGACAGTGACTGGAGCGCCTCAGTCTCCTCGGCCACCGCGGCCGGCTCGGAATCTTCAAACTGTGAAATCTCACAGCCTTCATTATCATTAACAACTTCCTCCAACAACGTTCTAAGAAGTTTTTGGTCCTCCACATATGACATCATGATGTGCAGCAAGCGACACAGAAATTCGCACTACTAGGTAGGTGCAGGGTTGCCAACGAGGTCATGATAAAAACCACTGAAGTGACCGTAAAATCCCTCCAAAAACCACCGAACTTTCCGAAGTTCCCATGCAAAAAAAAAAAAAAAAAAAAAAAAAAAAAAAAAAAAAAAAAAAACTGTCTATTCGTTTGTTCTTGACCAATTGATTCGAAATTTGGACGCAACTATGCATTTTAAAGGAGTTTTTATGTACCTAACTTATCAGTATACACACTAGATGGAAAAACAAAAACAAAAAAAATAGTTTATTCAAAAGCACTTCAGTAAACATGTTAAATATAAAAACAAACAATAATTACGTTGAGCCATTGCAATGCTTGTCGAGTACAGACAGCAAATTGTGAAATATTTCAACTTAAAAACAGAAAGTGATCCAGTCTGGAAAGGAGGTCAGTGTCAGTCATTCTATTGTCTTTATTTTACGTCAGAAGATCTACATTTCAGCTATAATCCAATGTAATGACATCTGAGAAAAAAGAAAGTTAACAATGAAAGTACAGTCACATATTAAGTGTCTGCAATGTTCAGTCATTTTCACAACAAGAAAAATCTGATAAAGTGTTGTAGCAACAAATACATACCATTAACACAATGTCAGTGTCATGCAAATACAACATTTCCTCTCCATGAACATTGGAGAAGTCAACACAGAACTAACAGCCTACAACAATGAACAATGAGTCATACCATTGTTAATATCTTTGAACTCTTAAGAATTTTACAGTTCATTCAATAATTTGATACATTTCCTAGCCATTTATCTGTCTATATTCGTTAATAATTTCAAATTAGGATTATATTACTTCTGCAACCTTTATTTATTTATTTATTTATTTTAGAAAAGGATTTCGTTAATATCCACCAACTTTCCCACCTCCCACTGACTCAGATTTTTTCCCACAGTCGGCTTTAAAAAACCACCAGATTCGGTGGGAAACCACTGACGTTGGCAACCCTGGGTAGGTGGGGTGTTATCAGCAACCCTGCGTTTAAAATTCGTTGTATACAGTGTTGCGTACTTTTAAAAATACGAACAATGGTTTCGCAACAATGTACATCCCTTTGAACGAAGGTAACAAGCCGATCATCAGTGTAACCAACATGCTTCACTAAATACCAGTAAACATTTACAACGGGGGTGCTGTGAACACCCCACATTCCCAGTTAAAGGTTAAGTTCTGAACTTCACGTACCATTAATACAAAGAAATTCTAGAATATTTTTTAATTTTATTATTTTATATTGTTTTCATTTTTTAAAAACAGGTCGGCACCGGAAATTTGACACAGCTACACATGTAATAAATCACAAAGTTACTATAATTTGACGAGCACAAGTGATAGTGACAGTGGGTCGCCAACTTGATGCCGCCACTAAGAACGTGTGCTGCTGTTCTGTGAGCGGTTTTAACGCATAACTGGTAATGTTGGTGTCACATATCCAGCTAAATCTTTGAAACCCCTTTGTTACCAGATTGTTGGGAGTACAAGTCAATTCATTGCGAGTCAGTCTGAAGCGGGGTAACTCAACAGTTGTTTGATTTTATACGCGATTTTTTTAAATAGTCGGCATTTTAATCCAACCTCACCAATTGCTCACTGTTTTTGGAATATTCTCGTATTCTATTTTAAAGGTAATATAGCATCTGGCAGGTCTCCTATGATAACTAATAACCCTAGGCACAATTTTCATCCAAGCTGTGAGTTTATTTGATTCATTATTCCCAGGAACTCTACTTATTGATAACCATGTCAGTTACCAAACCATATTTTTCACTCTCATGAATACTAGCCTAGTGAATGTCTGTGTTGTCTACCGTGGATTTCCGTAGGAATCCAGATCTAACCAGATTGGAATAAATAAAAAATCTTGCCAAAGAACTTACAGAGCCTCATCTCAATCGTCGACTTCAAAATAATCATTTGCCCCGTGAATTGCGACTAAACTTCATTAGAATACTACAGTTACCAGTTCCATGTGAAGTCAGACGAAACTTGAGCAAACAAGTGAGGTGTAAGAAGTGACCACCAGGCTCCGAAAGAAAAACAAAAGATATCTATAACAACTGCAACGTAGCGATCTGCAGAGCCTGCACTATTCCTGTATGCCGAGATTGCGTTGAGTAATGGTTTTCACATTCTTGTGTGTGTACTAAAAGAATGTGTTTTTATTAAGGATCATTGTTTATTTATACTGTAATACTAAAATTTAGTTTATTTGTTGATAAAACATAGCAGATATATGGATAATGTAACACGTTGTAACATTTTTATGGACTTATATATATTTGAAAAATTGCTTATTCTGTTAAATGTAAATAATTTTCTGCTGCCAAAAGTTGTTCAGTGATGTCAATGAAAGTTACTTTTGGTATGTAACTATAAACTTTTCATTTCTCCTTCATCATAGAAGTATGAGGGCCATGGAAATTATTGGTTATCTATAACCCGACCTCAGCAGTTGCGTTACAAAAATATCACCTCACCAGTTACAGGTTAATAAAGCCGTGACGAGCTTTGATGCTGCCGCTATTGTTACTGCTAGCCACGGTGGTGTAGCCGGGCGGGCTGCCGGGCGCCGTGGCTCAGCGCGCCCGCTCAGGGGGCTAAACGCTCTCTCTAATAAAAAAACTGAGCCGAATATTCAACGAACAAACGAGAACAAACTGAACCAACGACCGCGATGCATAGAGCTACCAGGAAAAAAAAAAAAAAAAAAAAAAATAGCGGTCTAAGGCGCCTCGCTGCGGAGCTCGCCGTACGGGGTTCAAGTCCTCCCTGGGGCATGGGTGTGTGTGTGTTTGTCCTTAGGTTAGTTTACCTTAGTTTAAGTAGTTTGTAAGCTACGCACTGATGACCACGCAGTTTGATTTGATACATTTACAAACATTTGAACATTTTGTTACTGCTATGCTGAAGTTAACGAGCCGATTGTTCATATGCGGCGACCCGCTGCTTAGCAGGTCAGCGGCGCCACCGAGTGGAATCTTAGGAACTACAATAGTGCTAATTTAGTTCAAGTTTTACACATAGTGTCATGTTAATTAAACTGTAGAGACCTTTCTCTCTGGCTAGTAACACAGAAGCTGGTTAATTAGTTTACGAGCTGCTTATATACACTCCATTTCCACCGCGTTGCTCCTCTTTCACTTACAAATTAATGTGAGCCTACTGATTTTTCTTCTTTTGCAATTGTGTTGGCAGTATAATTGGCTAAATTATAAAAAGTGTAAAAATATGACATAGATTAATACATTTAACGCCGGCCGCGGTGGCCGAGGGGACTGAGGCGCTCCAGTCACGGTCAGCACGGCCACTACGGTCGGGGGTTCGAATCTCCCCTCGGGCATGGATATTTGTGTCGTCCTTAGTTGTAGGTAGTTCATAAGTAGTTTGTAAGTTTAGGGACTGATGACCCCGTAGTTAAGTCCCTTAAGCTTAACAAACATTTGAAACATTTTTGAATAAATTTAACAAGCTTTATTTTTTAACAATGAGGCCCCCCCCTCTCCTAAACCAAATCCTGGCTACGCTACTGCTAGGTTGGACTAGAAATGGCCGCCGAGTAGAACGTGATGTTCAACCAATTAATGGTGAGAGTTGTCGCTACATTCTGTATGCAAGTGTAACTGGTGAAGTTTTTCTAAAGAAGATTGAGCATATCGTCTTTCCTCTCAGACAGGAAGTTACACTCACCTGCTGATCTGCTGTCCTTGGACCGTAAAGTCGTTGAACTTCTTCTCTTGACAGGTGTTTCGTCGCCTTATTGAAGATTCATTAATTGAAAAGAGGACAGTAGCAAAGTTACAGAACAAGTAGGCAGAATTGTGGTGAAATCTGTATTCATAAGGATATGACGAATTTGAGGTAGCCCAGTTGCATGTTTAATATTGTTTCACAAATAAGACTATTTTGCCACGAAACCACCTTGCTGTAGGTTAAGGAATTACTAACAATAGTCAAGGAATAAGCACATTTTATACAGATACATTTGCAGTCCCAAGAGAGAGCGGAGAGTAGTTGAATCCGAGACAATGTTGATAGCCATGAAGTCGTAATATTAAAATTAGAGCAGGGGACAAACGGCCAAGCTTAACTCACTATAAACTGAATGGTAAGTGTACCGGATGCTTCCACTCGCCCATCGTTGTAACAGACGCGAACGGTTCTCAAAGTCACACTTTTACTAATACGGCGGTAACTTCCGCCCTAGACTGTCCGCGAGGTGGATACTTCGAAGCTCTGCAACCGAATGGCGGTGCGTGGCTGTTCGCCGGGCACGGCACCGCAGTGTGCTTCCGCTGTTCTAAAGTAGTCCCTGTAGCCAACCTTACAGGTAGGGGAGGAACCGTTGGGGAAGCTTAGCCCCTGCGGGCGGCACTGTGTCTCGGACACTCAGGTTGGGACACCTGCTTGGAGCGCGGGACAAAGCTGGTATGCCTCTGCCACAGCGTCGCTTTCGGTCGCTTTTAAATTTAAGGTCTACAGGAAATTCTACATTTTGAGCAATTTCTAGATTAACCAAACGGCTAATGTAGAAATCACTCTGTCCCTTAAAAAAAAAAAAAAGTTTGTACAGCTTATGGGACTTAACTACGGGGTCATCAGTCCCTAAACTTACAAACTACTTACGAACTAGGACGGCACAAATATCAATGCCCGAGGGGGGATTCGAACCCCCGACAGTAGTGCCCTTGCAGACCGTGACTGAAGCGCCTCAGTCCCCTCGGCCACCGCGGCTGGCACTCTGTCCCTTCCATCCGATTGTACTCTAAGTAAGCAGTCATTCTGCGATGCTCCTTGCTTGTTGAAAATTAATAAACGGTCCTAAATTAATTGTTTGAATTTTGCTACTCTTTAATTATGGTCCCGTCCGGTCTGTTAGTGGTATCGCGGATTTTGTAATTTTACTGACAACTCGAATCCGTGGTCGGAATAACATATTTAATTTTATTTTGCTCTGATCTTTTTCATATGGCACAGCCTTTGCGGCCGTGCATTGTGTGCCCTCAAAAAGTCTGTGCGTTACACAGGACTGTTTCGTATTATGGAAATGCGTACCAATGGCAGTAACACGGAAATACGTTGAAATATAAAAGGAAACAATCGCAGGACAAACAACGTTTCGAGCGGGACATTCAGAAGGTAGCGTAAAATGCGGAACGGTCGGCCACCCTGTCCCTGCAAAAATGGGGAGGAAACAGTTGTAAAGAGTAAGGATGGGCAACATACTCGAGATTTCCCGATACAGCGGAGAACTCGGTACAGTATCGAACTGTTCGATAACTGTTCGAGAAAAAAATAACTCGCGCAGCGTATCTGCAAACGAAGTTTTGAAGTTAACAGGCTATCGCTTTGCTCAGAACTAATTTCATAGTAAGTACAAGTACATGTAAAAGAAAAGAAGGCGTCACTTTGAAAAACTGTACGTTTTGTTTAAAACAGTATATACGTGAGCTGTCTGATATCACTACAAGATATGATCTATTGGTAAACTACATATCTGCTACTATAACGAAACTACTGCATCAAATTACTGCAAAGCTAACACTCAAAGGAAAACAAATGTTATTTCTGGAAGTCCGTAATATAACTGAATCCTTCATAAGTAGAAGTTACGTTTAATGTGATTATAAGAGATAGTTGCAAATGAGCATTCCATTTCCTGTTCGTATGTTATAGTAACAGATATAAAATGTTACCTCCTTTCAATCGCCTTGAAAACAAGATTAAAAGAGATGAAATAGGTAAAAACATTAGAAATGTAATATCTAAATTTTAAACTGTAGTTGCTTACGCGGAATAAACAGTGCACGAGCTGCTGTGTACGTAGTACCAACAGGCGTCGCTAGATCGCAGCACTGGAATTTTAAATCACGATTCTATCGTTTACGTGTGTACCCCATATTTATTACTGTTTTTACTTATGACCTGCGTCCTGGAAGCTACTACAGTCTGCATTTCACACTTACTAATCCCCATAGTACATTAATGACACTATCTTCGTTATAAATAGTTTACTGTACAGCGGCGAAAAGGTTTTCGAATATCATCGCTGTAAATCGTAGAGATAGTACCTCCTGCCATTACTAGATAGCGTTGTCATCGAATGTTGGAACATATCCCGAGATTTCCCGAACTGTGATGTCAATTGTTCGAACAGTTGGAGTCATGTTGAAACCCAGCTGTTGTGAAGAGTGCAGCATGCGTGGTTTCGCAGTCGTGAGCTGCAGTACGGCATCGATTAGCAGCTCGCGGCTGGACTAGCGGCGCATTATACTTTTGTTTACCGTGTCACGCAGGTGGCGCCTGCCCACTGACAGATAAGCGGCGCATAGCTGGAACCACGACTGCCAGGCTGTGGCAGGAGGAGGGGGGGGGGGGGAGGCAGTGAAAGCGCTGATAAACCGCACAATGCGGCCAGCGCGCCTGTTGCCGCCGCCGCTCTGCACTTGTCCTCATTACGGGCGCGCTGCCGGGTCATTGCCCAAGGACGCCACCTACCGTCTACAGGTCGCATCACCGATACCAGAATAGACGGTAAAGGCTAGTCTACACGACGACACTAGGTTGCGACACTCGTTTCAGGAAATAAATTGCGGGCAACTGGTTTCGTGTGTGTCTGTAGGCACGGCGCCAATACTATACACTTCAGTTTCGTTGTTTTGTATGTTCCGTAGTCGCCGTAGAATGAAAGTTTTGGTATCTGTAAGAGTTGTGGCGGAGCTATTGCTTCTCTGTGTGAAGTCACTGCATAAGACTAAACATAAAAAGAATAAAAACCGCACACTCCGCTGCAGAGTGAAAGTTTCACTCTGGAAACATCCCTTAGGCTGTGGCTAAGCCATGTCTCCACCATATCCTTTCTTCCAGGAGTGCTAGTCTTGCATGGTTCGCAGGAGAGCTTCTGTGAAGTTTGGAAAGTAGAAGTCGAGGTACTGGCGGAAGTAAAGTTGTGAGGCGGCATCGTGAGTCGTGTCGGTATAGCACAGTCGGTAGTGCGCTTGCCCGCGAAAGGCAAAGGTCCCGGTTTCGGCACACAATTTTAATCTGCCAGGAAGTTTAAATAAAAAACGTGTTTGGGTTTCAGACTGGATTAAAAAAAAGACGGCGATTGCTTAGCGACTTTGCTGAAAGAAATTGTAATTGAGGACCCTAGAAGCTATTTTAATCATCTTAGAATGGTACCAGAGTTAGTAGTGCAATAAAGAAACAAGATACTGATATGCGTGAAACATTGTTACAAGAACTGAAATTACAAATTGCATTACGTTTCTTGTCAAGTAGATATTCGTCTCTGCAGTACCTGTACCGTGTTTGGAAATTCACAATTGCCATAGTTCGTTTGTATAAGTATTTGGAATTGAATGAATTTTAGTCTGCAATTCACTAATCCTCAAGCCATCAATATTTAATTCACGGATAATTGCTTCAAGAGCACTAACACGCCGCTGCATAAAATCGCACGAACACCTATTCATCGCATATATGTTCAAAATTCAAAAATCTTATTATTTCTTCCGTTACGCTCTTTGTTTTTTTTTTCTGTATTGGTTATAACCTAACCTAAAAACACGCGCAATCTGTTTCACCAAAGTTAGAAGGTGCCGAATCTGTTTAGTTTCGCCAGCGAGTTGCGCGAACGCCTGCCGTGCATGCGCAATGGCTGGTAGCGCAGTTTCATGAAAACTAGTGTCGTCGTGTAAACTAGCCTTAAGGGTCAACCGCCGGATGCGCAATCGTATGTCGCGCCACTGACGTCACCTGGAGACCAGCACAGTTTTCCCGCGCTACCATAGTTTAGCTATTGTAAGTTTACTAGCTTAATCCCGCGGCTCCGCTCGCGTTTTGGTTGATTATGATTGATAAGCTACCTTTCAGTAGTGTGCTATTTATTTATTCTTATATTTATCTATTCGTATTCTTATCCTTACAGAGAAAGAGCTGAAGACAATGTAGCACGCATATACCAAAGATATGGTCTGTGGCATCACGTTTCGCTGTATGTAGGCCTAACCTCCTTGCTATAGAGCCGCAAACGTCATCGCTGGCTTTCAGTCCGAATTTATTTTAATAATTTGACGACTTTCAACCACCATATCTTCCACCCCCTTACAGCTGTCGGCATGGAACTGCTATGGTGTACAACGGGAGACTTCGGACAACAATTACACACAGACAATTCGTTTGCGTTCTGTAGTTTTCGCTGCAGAGCGAAATATTAACACACACACACACGTAGAATTTTATATACACCGATAACTTTCCATCGCAATGTACTCCACCCTTTTATCATTATCAACCCTCAAGCAACAATGCAACCAAAAAACCATATTCAAAGAGTAAATATAATTTTCAAAGAGTAATTATTGTCCCGCATTTCGCGTTATATTCTTCAAATTACTAAATATTTTTCAGATCGCAATAAAACCGTGCCTAAAACCTTCCTCATGTATAAATTAGTAACTGTACAAATATTTAAGTCTCTGCATCTTGTCGTTCGGACGTGATAAGCGTACACCGAACAGACATTCACATTAAAATATGAATGTACATATTTGGAAACATTCTAAAACGAAAGCAAATGTGTTTTTTAACACAAACTTATGTTTTTTAATGGACACCCTATATTTTTTCTTCAGCAATCCATAGTAAGACAAATCACATAAACAATGGCGTTGTTGCATCGCAATATTCCAATTACATCCCGAGAAATTGAGACGCGAAGTTGACTCTTTAAAAACCAGAAATGCGCTGCTAGCGCACGTCCTGGGGCTCAGGCGTGAACCCCATGCTGCCCGTAATAGCGATGTGATGGCAGGAGACCGTATTATTAGTTTCGGACCTCTTTATAAGTATGGAAGTGCGATTACGCATGTCAATAACATCGCGATTACGGGCAGCATGGGGTTCACGCTTGAGCCTCAGCGTATTTCGGGTTTTTCAAGCGCCAACTAATCGTTGCAATATCTCGGAATGTAATTGGAATATTGCGATGCAATCAACGTCATTGTTTATGTGATTTCTCATGCTATTGACTGCTGAACAAAAAATAAAGGGTGTCCGTTTAAAAAAACTTAAGTATGTGTTAAAAAACACATTTTCCTTCGTTTTATAATGTCTCCAAATATATACATTCATGGGCCCCAGCCGTACATTGATAATGGTGAAAGTCGTTTTCCAATAGCTGTTATTGTTCCAGAGATATTTTGGGTGGATAAGATAGCTGGGACTATCCGATCGCCATAAAACCGTGCCTGAAGCCTTCCCCAGGTAGACATTAGTAACTGTACAAATTTTTAGCTCTTTATGTCTTGTGGTTCAGACGTGATAAACGTACACCAAACAGCCATTCACATTTATAGATATAGATTTCCTCAGAAATGGTTTCCTGCTGGCTCATTTTAGTATGTATTAAGTAGTTGTGATGAGTGATGGCTTACTAGTGACGATGGTGTGTTGTGCTGTTGCGTGCTCTACGACGTGGATAAACGCGTGTAAGCGATTAGATGCTCTCACCCCTGATACTGGTCGTCTATGTTCAGAACATTTTAAAGAGTCTGATTATGTTCGAAACTTAAAAAAATGAACTTTTAAACCTTCCATTGAAACGTATATTAAAGGCAGATGCGGTCCCTACTTAGCAGCTGCCTTAAGTGGATCGACGTAGTCAAGACAGGTTCTTCTGAATGCCGTGAAGTCAGAGTAGAAAGACGGAACAACCGAAAAGAAGTACAAATGTTATTGTTAACAACAAATGGCAAGGATGACAGCGTAAACTGTATAAACAATTCCGTTGACGATATCAGTAGGTGTACTAATTCTGAAACCCCCTCAGCGAGCACTGCCGTTGACAATGATGGAATAATTGTAGCTGAATTAACTAAAGAAGTTGATCATTTAAGGAGAGAGAACAATGAACTAATACATGAAATAATTATTTACTTCGACATGTTCACAACATTCATACGCAGTAACATATCATCTAAAATGAATAATACGCAACATATGATCTAAAATGAATAATACGCAAAGTCTACGCATTGCTTTTTTACGTCTACAAAATCATAAAATTTATTGCCACCATTTACTTCATTTGATACAGCACAAAAAAAGTATGCAGAATAATAAAAAGAAATTCAGCCCTTCATCGAGCGGAAATGTCAAGCTGTAAGACGTAAAAATCAAATTTTTTCACCATATAGTTTCCTTTCCCTACAATCGTTTAATAGGTTTTTCGTGGCAGCCGTTCGTGTCGGCTGTGGTCACCTGAGGTTCGTTCCAGCAGCTGTCAGACGGCTAATTTCAAGCGCTAAGAAACATGTGTTACTGCGCATGCGTAGCTACTATGACGTAAAAACCCTTGTTTGATACTTGCACAGCTGGAACGCTTTCTGGCTGCAGGCGAAGGTGAGTTTAAAGAAATAAAGTACTTTCCTTCCTAATAACGAAGAAGTGTAAACAAGAAATGTCTGATCTGAAGAGGGATTGCAGTGACTTCGAAATAATCGAAAAACACGCTACAAACACACATGTATCACGTGATGGTTACGCCCCTCCCACTCTAACTCAGACCTTCCTGCGCATGCGCAAATTGGCAGCTTGACCGGGTAGCGTCTGGCTGCTTGCGGCAACTGCTGGAGGAACACCAAACATCCACACTCCAAGTAGCCAGAAGCGGGAGAAGGCACTGCTGGAACACCATTTCAGCGTTGCGCATGCGCGCCAAGCAGTCTGGCAGCTGCTGGAACGAACCTCAGGTGACGTAACAGCACACGGCTGTCCCCTTCCCCCCCCCCCCCCCTCCACCGGCGCGTAACCCCTACCGTCTATTGTAGTGCTCGCGGGTCGCATAGTGGGCATTTTGCTCGCGCCGCGCTCGGATGTTGGCAGTTAGGGATGGGACTGTGAAACGCGGCGACTCGAGCGCACCGAGAATTTCTCGAGCTGCGGGCGCTCGAGCAGTTGTCGAGAAGCGCCGCTGCGGCGCGAGCCGCTATCCGGCTGTTGACTGGGGCAGCACGGCACGCCACGCGCTGCCGTTATTTGCAACGCTCGCAGCTCGCTGTCATTATCATTCAAATATGAGCAGTGCTTTACGGAGAATGGAATGTCTGTTGCCAAGCTCCGTAGTGTAGCAAAACATACAACAGGCATGATAAGACGTTTAAAATTACACAATATATATAGCAATCAAACAGATACGCGGATACAAAAGTGCCTTCTTATATCAATACAAGTCAGACAAAATATCCCGTTATTGTGCATGTTTTCCTTTCAAACCACATTAAAAGGAAATTCGGTAAAAAGGTTGGTGAGAACCTGAAACTGTCCGCTAGTATTGGAAAACTGTAATTTTTACTTTGGCTGAAATAACAGACAAAATGCATCAAAATTAACACTATCTAAACTTTTGCACAGAATGATGACATAACAACAAACAGTCACTATTGCAGTAGTAAACTGTGGTGGCTGTGTTGAGGAAGTACCAGAGCTTTAAGCTGAAATAAGGACGGAAGCTAAGGTACGTAACGCTGGCTAATACTGCAAGCTCTGCCGAATTATCTTCTACAATTAGTAAATGTATGTAGGGAGTTTTTTGGTGTAACATGTTGTAACATTTTTCGCTCATGTAAGTACAAATACATGTGGAATGCATATTTGTTTTTGGTGACTTTTGTTTTATAAGACTAATGTTTTTGTTTCGTGTGGGATACGCGGTTTTTAATAACAGTCCTATTATTTCTGTTGAGATGATTGTCTTTTCCTTTCCTGATATTTTCAATTCCCCCAACTGGACGGCAGGTTGGCTGGAGCGTACAAGCTGCTCTTCAGCAAAGGGTTTAACACTAATTATTGATAGCCAGTACATAAAAAAAGAGAAAAGGAGACTTTTCTTTGTCGATGACTTCAAATCCCCCCTCCTAGAGGCCGGAGAAACATTCTGCAACTACTTTCTTTCAAAAGAATAATGTTCTTGTTTCGTGTTAAATATATGTTTTAATTGGTAATAGTTCTATGATTTTTGTCTTCTGCGAAACATCCTACTACTAAATTATTACTAATTCAGTTGCTTCTTTTGCCATTACGACTGCTCTGTCGCGGTGCTTTCCTGTAGAGTAGTTTCGCACAGCCTCTAGAGAGCGCAGCACTGTCGACAACTTCTAGAGAATTTGCCTTAGCGTCGCGCGTTTCTCGAGCGCGCTCATTGCTGATAGCACATCCCTGTTGGCAGCGGGCTACCGCTCGGTCGGTCGCGGTGGTCGAGGGGACTGAGGCGCTTCAGTCACGGTCTGCACGGCCGCTACGGTCGAGGGTTCGAATCCCCCCTCGCGCACGGATATTTGTGCCGTTCTTAGTTGTAAGTAGTTCATAAGTAGTTTGTAAGTTTAGGGACTGATGACCCCGTAGTTACGTCCCTTAAGCTTAACAAACATTTGAACATTTGCTACAGCTCGATCTGGGCTCCGTCGCGTCGGTCAAGTGCGGCACAGCAGCCGTGTGTGTCTGCTAGAGTTGTGGCGGTTCGTGAATGAGTCGTTCATTCGAACGAATACAAACAAAGAATCGTAAGAATCGAATCATGATCCGGACGAATCGTCGTTCAGAAGATCCGTCTGTCTCGTGACGATTCCAAGACCCGACGATTCATGATTCGAAAACAACTGGCGAATCGTACCAAATGATAACGCGTTTGGGCAAAGAAAGCACACAACGAAGATCGTGAGCCGTTAATTATTCCTCACGAATTACACATGACCAAAAATGCTGCTAATATACACGATTAATATCAAGAAATTAAACTAAAATGAAAAAAAAATTACGTACGGAACTTCTTACGCGATGCAGATACAGTGCAACCCACACACGTCTTTTATACAGTTTACATGTAATATACCGGGTGATCAAAAAGTCAGTATGTATTTGAAAACTTAGTAAGTGACGGAATGATGGAGATAGAGAGGTAAAAATTGACACACATGCTTTGAATGACATGGGGTTTTATTACAACCAAAAAGTATTGCTAGACGCGTGAAAGATCTCATGCGCGCGTCGTTTGGTGATGATCATGTGCTCAGCCGCCACTTTCGTCGTGCTTGGCCTCCCAGGTCCCCACATCAGTCCGTGCGATTATTGGCCTTGAGGTTACCTGAAGTCGCAAATGTATCTAGATCAACCGACATGTCTAAGGATGTTGAAAGACAATATCCGACGCCAATGCCTCACCATAACTCCGAACATGCTTTACAGTGCTGTTCACAACATTATTCCTCGACTACAGTTATTGTTGAAAAATGATGGTGAACATATTGAGCATTTCCTGTAAAGAACGTCATCTTTGCTTTGTCTTAATTTGTTAAGCTAATTATTGCTTTTCTGATCAAATGAAGCGCCATCTGTCGGACATGTTTGTACTTTTTTTCTGCTTCTAATAAAACCCCATGTCATTGCAAGAATGTGTGTCAATTTTTACTTCTCTATCTACATTATTCCGTGATTTATTAAGTTTTCAAATTTATATTGACTTTTTGATCACCCGGTAATTTAAAACTGGTTTGTACTCACCAGGGGAGTTCGCGGGATGGGTCACGCAGATTGAGTACCGTATATCAGGAAATGGGCGTAGTCATTTCACGTGCTGAACGCATTTATCTAGTCTCCGCTCAGATATCCTCTTCTGCGACAGTCTGTTCAGTAGAGAATAAAAAATTATCTGAGTTTGATGAAAATATCTTGCAAGAAAGATGTGTAGCTTACTACGAAAGTGAATCGTCTTCAAAATACACGTGAAGAGAACATTTATTTATTGAGAATAGTGTAGCGAGTCGGTAAAAACTGGTCTCACATTTTCAACGTATTTGCTTCTGAAGATATCTGGAGCAAATGCTGACGTGGAAACAGTGTTCTCGGCCACAAATATTTTATGGGCTGCGGAAACAACATGTTTAGTGTGCGAACTACAAAGAAAATAATTATAATAATAACTTCATTTTCACAATACTTCATGTGATGGTCATTATGTGAAAAGACCGACCTCCGGAATAACATACATTCTTCTGCAAAATACAATTCACAGAGAAATACGTAAAATGCGTCTTGCTTGTCAGCATGTGAGAATTATAAAGGAATAAAGTATTTCTTTAATTAGTAATGCAATTCTTCTCGTTTTGTTGTTGTGCGAATAGTTATGTTCAAAATGTTCAAATGTTTGTAAAGCTTATGGGACTTAACTGCGGGGTCATCAGTCCCTACACTTACAAACTACTTATGAACTACTACGGCACAAACATCCACGCGCGAGGGGGGGATTCGAACCCCCAACGGGGAACGGACTCACGCATCGTAGCATAGCGCCTCAATGCGATCGGCCGCTCCGCCGCGTCGAATAGTTACGTTCAAAATGTTCACATCTTTGTAAAACTGTTGGAACAAACTGCTATGATCATCAGTCTATAGTCTTTTAATGTTCTTTAAGGAATTACGCCGTTTCATATTGTGGTAATAGTTTGTAAAATAAGTAACCACCAAATACGACACATTAGCGGGGGGGGGGGGGGGGGGCTTTGTTCACTCTACTGTGTGTGCATCAATTCGGGTCTGTAAGTAAGTAAAGCAGTCAACACCACAATCCTTAGATTTGTTTGAACACCACAGGCATGGTCCTGTTTGGAAGGTGGTATGCCGTTGTCTTCCTCCGATCTGAAGAAGTGGGAAGTTACAGATAAAAATCCTGGCATGTCTTTATGTATGTGTTAATGTTACAGTTAAAGGCAACATTTAGTGTCATACGCATCGGTGTCCCATATTTTTTGTTTTGGAAATCTGGTCACCTTACCCTAAACCCTAAGCTTCCTTCCTCTCCCTTTTCGTTACACTCGCGAATGTTTCCCGGGAATTGCGTTTGCTGGTTAACCTCAGCGAGAGCTGGAATCTCTGTAATTTTACCCTGATGGTCTTTTCGCGTGATACACGCTGCAGGAAGCAATGTATTGACTGCCTCTTCTAGGAACGTTCGCTATCTTAACTTTTAACAATAGACCACAGAATGATGCAGAACACCTCTCCTGCGTCGCTTGCCGCTGGAAATGACTGAGCATCTCCGTGATGTTTTCAGTGGTTGTTACCGTAGTTCTACATTTCCCGAGGAGGTCGATTACTCAAACTCATAACGCAAGAGAGGCAAATGGAAGTTTGGATCTGGCCGAGTGTTTAAGGCGACCCCTAGCGATCAGTGGGAGATCCGGGTTCGAGTCCCGGTCTGGCATAAATTTTCATTTGTCATCAAGTAACAGAGTCCTTCGACAATGCAGCTAAAGTCGGCAGAATTTGCAAATTGCGAATGAATAATTAATTATTTCACTCATAAGCACACGTACAAGACAGACAAAATACACAATTCTAGTAGTTATGGGGCCCCCCCAGGGGGCCCACAGTTCTTTTGTGGGTACGTGTGTGGCGCGCACGGGGCCCCGAGCCGGAGCAGCCTTTCTTCTGCCCCAGGCTGCTTCACTTTCCCTCCTGGTTTATGCCTTCGCCCGGAGACGGGCATATTTCGTGAGATACGGTGGTTCTTGTTGTCGTTTTTCTTCCTTCGTTCCTTCCTTTCTTACCCTTCGTTTTCTGTCTTTCTCTCCTTGAACTCTCCTAGCCTTCTTCTCCTCATTAGTCTCCGCCTCGGCGTTTGAGACACTTCTTTTCTTTCCTTCTTTCTCTTCCTTTCCTATCCTCTTCTTCTTTCCTCCCTGTGCGTGTCTGAAGGCCGACCCACGCATTATTGTGCGTAGCAGGTGACAGGGTAACGCGTAATTCCCCGCCCCGGGTAGACAAGTAAGGCACGTACGTACCCCCTGGTAAAGGCCAGGCCCAGGGAGGGGTGATTACCCGAGCTGGTACCTTCCGTACGTGCCGATTGGTCCCTCCGTCAGTTCTCGGGAGGTGTGACCTGAGGTGTGAACAATCACCTAAGGCGGGTAAGCCCTCGGAGAGGGCCCCCACTAGGAAGGAGCGCGCCATCGAAGACGCCGGTAATCACGGGGGACACTTCCGCGATGACTTCCTTATCTTCTTTCATGACGTTGACCCATAAACGTAAGTTAGACTCGCCTCAGCCTAAAAAGACTCTGCCTAATGTACCTAAATTTCTGGTTGTCTCTCGCACCGACGGAAAGGATTTCAATTCTGTCAATCCTTTCGTTATACAGAAAGGTGTAGATGCAATTGCTGGCCCTGTTAAAACCTGTTCACGTCAGCGCAATGGCACATTGTTGATGGAAGTGGAAAGTGCCTTCCAAGCCCAGAAACTGATACGTACTACGTTGTTGCACACTTTTCCAGTTAAGGTCGAAGCGCACCGCACACTCAACTCGTCACGGGGGGTAGTCTTCACGAGATCCCTTGACGGGTTGTCTGATGAAGATATCCAATCGTATATGTCCGATCAGGGTGTGACAGCCGTCCACAGGGTCATGAAAAAGGTCGATAACCATCTGACACCGACTCGTACTGTGTTTTTGACGTTCGACAAAGTTGACCTCCCGTCGAAGGTCAAAGCAGGGTATGAGGTCATCTCCGTCCGCCCTTATGTACCTAACCCAACGCGCTGTTTTCAGTGCCACAGGTACAACCATACCCGTGAACATTGCCCAAATGCAGCAAAGTGTGTCACTTGTGGTAGGGACGCCCATGAGGGGGATTGCCCACCTCCGTCCCCTCACTGCCTAAACTGCAACGGTGACCATGCGGCTTCCTCTCGCGACTGCCCTGTATACAAGGATGAGAAGGTAATCCAGCAAATTCGGGTTACGGAGAAGGTATCGACATCTGCCGCTCGTAAGTTGTTGGCGAGTCGAAAGCCCACTGTCCTCCCAGCGGGTACATACAGTAAGGTACTCACCTCAACTCGACCTACCAAGGATTCCAGTACCCAGACATGTGACTTCACTTTCGCTGACACAGTTGTGCGATCCGCCAGCCCGAAGATTGCCCGTTCCACGTCCCCGCTCCCTCTTGCTGCTTCTAGGGTACAGTCTTCGTCAAACTCTAGTAAACCGCGGGCACCTAAACAAGATGCCCGGACCTTGAAAAAGGAACCCGTCCGTGAGGATTTTCTGCGTTCTCAGGCTTCCCAACCGTCAACTGCCTCTTCCCGCCGTCACTCTTCCAGAAGAGCTGACAAGAAAAAGAGTTCCTCTCCTTCCCCGCCGAGGCGTGACCCATCTGTCACGCCGTCCAACAGTTGCCGGCCTCGGCCGTCTTCTGTTTCACCGGGACGCTCCGTTTGCCGGGCGCCCGGCCCTTTACCGGCGGTGGAAACTGCCCCTCCTGATCAACTCAGGGAGGTGGCAGGCGCGTCGGTCGAACCAATGGAACATGACCCTTTGCCCCCAGACAGCGATAGCAGTGCTCCCTCGAAATCCGGTCCTCAGCGGCCGTCGAGGTGACCCCGCTCGCTACTTGGTTTTTATCCTTATTTCTTCTCTCGTTTTTATCATGGCGGATCTGCCTTCGTCGTCGGGGACAACCGTTTCCAATACAAGCTCCCTGACCGGTGCTCAAACTTCACGGCTGAGCTTTTCGCCCTCCACCAGGCCGTTCTGTATACCTGCCGCCACCGCCACCCTTTCTATGCCATATGTTCTGACTCCCTTAGTGCCCTGCAGAGTCTTAAGGACCCTTTATCGAACCATCCTCTCGTGTATCGGATCCAACGCTCCCTCCAGTTGCTGGCGGATGACAGCTGTCACGTTTCTTTCCTGTGGGTCCCTGGCCACGTGGGTGTGCCCGGGAATGAGGCCGCCGACACAGCAGCCAAGGCAGCAGCTCTTTTGCCTCGCATGGCTACCTTTTGCGTCCCATCGGACGATGTTCAACGGGCTCTGAGTATCGGGTCGCAATGGCACAGTGTGTGGCTTTCACTGTACAACAATAAATTGCGAACTGTCAAACCGATCCCGACCGCTTGGAGGACATCCTCACGCCCCTCTCGGCGGGAGGAGGTCATCCTGGCTCGGTTGCGGATCGGTCATTGCCGTTTCAGCCACCGTCACTTGCTATCCGCCGACCCTGCACCGCTGTGCTCCTGCGGTGAACTGCTGACAGTGCGACATGTTTTACTGACTTGTGTTAGTTTTAATCATCTCCGTGTAGCCCTTCACTTTCCGTCTACTCTGGAGGAAATTTTAGCTGATGACACACGAGCAGCTGCTCGAGTTTTGCGTTTTATCAACTTGGCCAACTTATCCAAGGATATTTAACTCTTTTAATTGTCTTTTATCTTTCGTTTTTAGCCTCTTGTTGATGTTCTGACAGTCTACATTTTTTAGATCATAGCGAATCTATGTTCTTGGCTGGGCGCTAATGACCATAGAAGTTGTGCGCCCTAAAACCACAAAAAAAAAAGTAGTTATGGGATTACGAGTAGATAATACGAGTTAATCGTGACAGGCGAATCTCATTAAAGGCTATTACGCCACGAGTCGATCGTGACAAAGTCATTCGAGTAAAAATAGCTTAACAGGTCAACCGTCCAAGCAAATCCCTGTAAAACTTAATGAAAGGGTAACAGGTACTAGCTGTTTTACGAGCTTGCGGTCTTGGAACGTAATCGGCTTGGGTAGAGGGAGAAATAGAACAGTTCCAGCCTATTAAGTCCCGCCCCACAACACAATACGCTTATAAGGTTTTCTTTAAAGTTTACCTACTGTAGAGGTGGAAGACGAACAGAATTATCGGATATTAATATCTTTTCGCTTCTAAAGAAGAAACAGAGTGATTTGAATATACTTTCCACAGTCTAAGAAACTTGGCTGGATGTCAATAGGCATCATGCCAACGAGCAGATATTTACAAAATGTGGTACACCATCTCAGAATTCTGACAGTACGGTTCACTTTTCTGTTAATCTACAAAGGGCTACATAAATTCTCTTACAAACATTCGAAGACTGAAGAAAAAAAAAATCTACCGTGACCTAAAAATTTAATCAGCTGCTTCACTCTGCGTTAAAATTTTAAGTTTTGGGTGGTGTCGTGCAATCTCATTTGAATGTACTTACTTTAGGCGAGTGGGATTAAAAATCACGTTTAAAAGATTGCTGAATATACTTTCCACCGTCTAAAAAACGTTGATGACATTGTATTCTCCTGTCAAAGTGTGCAGGAATTACCGTATCTGCTGAATGGAATGACCAGCCTTACGGTCATAGAAACTGGAGCGATAGTACACCAAAGACAGAAGGACGTAATGATGAGCATCAGCCGGCCACAGTGGCCGAGCGGTCTGCGGCGCGCCAGTCACAGTCTGCACGACCGCTGCAGTCGGGGGTTCAAATCCCCCCTCGGGCATGGATGTTTGTGTCGTCTTTAGTATAAGGTAGTTCATAAGTAATTTGTAGCTTCAGGGACTGATGACCCCGCAGTTAAGTCCCTGAAGTTTAAGAACATTTTTGTAGAGGATCAGTGATAACAAAAAAAGTCCAAATGTTTGTAAACCTTTTGGACCAAATTGCTATCGTCATCAGTCCATAGACTTACAAACTACTTAAACTAACCTAATAACACCACACACACACACACACACACACACACACACATATATATATATATATATATATATATATATATATATATATATATGCCCCAGGGAGGACTCGAACCTCCGACGGCGAGCAACCGCGCGCTTCGTAGCGAGGCGCCTTAGGAAGCTCGGCCACTCCCCGCAGCAAACAAATCACAACAATCTTAGGACCAAGTCGTAGATCAGTGGAAAGATATCTGCTGCGTTGAAAGCAATATAAAGCGTAACGGCCAGAGGAATAAAGTAATCAAAAAATGACTAGCACAAGAAAATATATCATTATTTGTCAAAATAACCGTACTAGTGCGAACAAAGTCCTTCGTCTGACGAAAAAATTTCTGAGAATGTACGTTTGATGCATAACAGTGTATGGCGACAAATTACGGCCTAGGAGGAAAACCGTAAGGGAGGAATTCTTTTTTTTTTTTTTTTTTAAGGATGTCAAGTTACAGAATGTAATGTGCTTTGTAGAGTGGCACAAAACCAGGTGAGGATAGCGTTACGTCGCAAACATACATGATGAGGGAATAACTTCCATGGTAGAGAAGGGTGTCGAGCAGGGCGATAATTGTGGAATAAGATAGAATTTAGAATGTACCAGTATACCCTTGAGACCCACCTTTCCAATGAATCCAACTCCAGTGTATTAAACAGCTACAAACGTTTGAATGCTTGCTTTAGATATGAGGTAATGTATCAAATATTTGACTTTGAGGATCTAAGCGATTAAAGGCTTGGAAAAGGTTTGCAATTAGGTTTACAGTTTGTTGAAAGTAGCTAAGTGCTATCTTTACTGAAAAGTGTATGAGTATAATCTGGCATTGAGGCGCTATGCTCCGAAGCGTGAAGCCGTTCCCCGTCGGGGGTTCGAATTCCCCCTCGGGCATTGATATTCGTGGCGTCGTTAGTATAAGGTAGTTCATAAGTAGTTTGTACGTTTAGGGACTGATGACACCGCAGTTAAGTCCCTTGAGCTTGACAAACACTCGAACATTTTTTTAGTATAATCTGGGTCAATAACTTCCATTCCAAGATGAAGCTAGATTTTCACGCATCTAGAAGTTAAGGCGTCAAGCCTCCTTAAATAACTGTTGTTGTTGTTGTTGTGGTCTTCAGTCCGAAGACTGGTTTGATGAAGCTCGTCACCCTACACTGTCCTGAGCAAGCCTCTTAATCTCCTCATAAGAACAGCACCCTACATACATTTGAATCTGCTTCTTGTATTCATCTCTTGGTCTTCTTCTGCGATTTTTACCCCACACACTTCCCTCTAAGCTAAATTCATGATTCCTTGCCGGACGCGGTGGCCGAGGGGACTAAGGCGCTCCAGTCACGGTCCGCACGGCCACTACGGTCGGGCGCTCGAATCCCCTCTCGGGCATGGATATTTGTGCCGTCCTAGTTCGTAAGTAGTTCATAAGTAGTTTGTAAGTTTAGGGACTGATGACCCCGTAGTTGGGTCCCATAGACTATACAAACATTTGAACATTTGAAACACGATTCCTTGATGTCTCAGATTGTATCCTACCAATCGATCCCTTCTATTAGTCAAAGTATGCTAGAAATTACTTTTCTTCCCAATTCTGTTCAGTACCTCCACAATAGTTACGCGATACACCAACCTAATCTTCAGCATTCTTATTTCAAAAGGCTCTATCCTCTTCCTGTCCACACTGTTTATCGTCCACGTTTCCCTCCCATACAAGGCAACACTCCACAGAAATGTCTTCAGAAAGGACTTCCTTGGGCTTAAATTAATATTCGATGTTAACAGATTTCTCTTTTTCAAAACACTTTTCGTCCCATTGTTACTCTGCATTTTATATCCTCTGTACTGCCACCCTCGTGTGTTATTTTGCTGTCCAAGTAACAAAACTAATCTACCACCTTTAATGTTTCGTTACCTAATCTAATTCCTTCAGAATCGCCTAATTTTTTATACTGCACTCTGTTACCCTTCTTTTGCTCATGTTAAAGTTCATCTTATACGCACCTTTTAATATACTGTGCATTCCGTTTAACTGCTCTTCCAGGTCCTTTGCTGTCTCTGGCAGAATTACAAAGTCATCGGCGAAACGCATTGTTTTTATTTTCCTTAACTATATGTCGCATAATGTTATAATTTGAAGGTACTTGCAGTGGCGTAAGTGGATACAGTATGCAAAATGACTCGCGAATAGAGAAGTATTACGTTAAAACGTACTGCCTTGTTGATGTTGAATACGTGCCTCATAGCTAAACGTCAGTCGGTTATCTAGCACATCTGTCAAGAGCTGTTATCAAGCAACTTGGGATTGCATAAGCCAATATGCTAAAATTCGCACGAAACGTTGAACTATTTTGTAGATTACCCAGATGCCTCGCTGCTTTATTCCCGGATACAAGCACTCACCAAGAGGTCAAGTGCCGCGATATCGTCTTCACTATATCATTGCCAGCCAGCTAGCTTCAGCAATTTGTGCTCGGTATCTTTGTTTCGAGAACAGTCATCTGTCATGTGTTGCGGATGCAGATATGACTAACCACGAGTGACTAACAGAAATTACGTACATTAATGACATATTCCACTTTTTATAGGACTTACGAATGAATTTATAAATAATGAATTATATTATTTGCCTTCTCTGTAAGTTTCTTTTAGTTTTTAGATACCACCCTTCATTTATTATAACTTTTCACGGTAGCCAGTTCTCAGCAAATAAAAAGAAATGTGTCCGTAAATATTTAACAGGATATTCTTGTGAACAGTTTGCCTTCATTTATCATGCCGCTCATACAACCTCTGACGAAGTTCGGTGAATAATAATGGGAATTGTGAAGTCGTTCACACGAGTACGAAAAGGAATCCGTTAAACTTTTTTTTACAAGATAAATGAATCAAAATTAAAGGCCATAAACTCCACAAAATACCTAGGAATTACTATTACTTCAGACTTAAATGGGAAAGAACACGTAGATAATGTCGTGGGAAAGGCGAACCAGAGACTGCGTTTTATTGGCAGAACCTTTTAAACATGCAACAGCACTACAAAAGAAACTGCATACACTACGCTTGCCCGTCCATTTTTGTGAGTATTACTGCCCAATGTGGGATCCTTATTAGGTGGGTTTGACGGAAGCCACCGAAAGAGTCCAAAGAAGGGCAGCCCGTTTCGTATTGTCACGATACAGGGGAGACAGCGTTACGGAAATGATGCAGGATCTAGGATGGGAATCATTGTAACAACGGTGCTTATCGATGTGGCGAGGGCTACTTACGAAACTCCAATCGACAACACTCTCCTCCGAATGCGAAAATATATTGTTGACTCCCACTTACATAGGTAGAAATGATCATCAGAATAAAATACGAGAAATCAGAGCTCGAACGGAGAGATTCAGGTGTTCTTTCTTCCCGCGCGCTATTCGAGAATGGAATGGGAGATAAATAGTATAACGGTGGCTCGGTGAACCCTCTGCCAGGCACTTAAATGTTATTTGCAGAGTATCCCATGTAGATGTAGAATGCATGAAGCCGCGCGGAATGGCCGCGTGGTCTAAGGCGTCATGCCAAGGATTGGGCGACCGTTCCCGCCGTAGGTGCGAGACCTCCCTCGGGCATGTTATATCCACCTATCTACATATATGTGTTTGTGTGTATGTGTGTGTGTGTGTGTGTGTGTGTTTTCTCTTTGGTGTAAGTTAGTAGTTTGTAAGTCTAGGGACCTATGGCCATAGTAGTTTACTCCATTACTCCAATAGAATTGCGAGCATTATTTTTTTTCCTTGATCCCATAAATACGTAGTAGCAATCGCATGCGGTTTTAGGTTATCTTGCCAAGCTTAGAACAAAGCTTTAAACTGGTCGATTGTCCTGTTCTGAGTTCAGAATCAACGCACTAAACAAGCACTTCGTCCAACAGGTATAACACGGGACACACATGATGCCCAACTGAAGGACCCACAAAACAACAGGCTGAGTTATTATCGCAAGTTTATAGGAAACCGATGAATACATATATAAAATTAAAATCTCACGCCTACCCCACTTCGTAAAATTCTTCCAAACTAAGGATCGTTCTATGTTGTGATGAAAATTTTACGTGTAAACATTATTCGTATATACAATGTAAGCTATCACGTCTTCAGGTAAAACTTTCGGGCTGATAGGCCGTAGACCAGGCGTAAAACTTCCTCCCGACGTATTGATGATTAAACGGAAGGACGGAACTCTTGGCCATAAGGTATACAGAAAAGACACATAATGATCGATACCTCCACATGGAATCAAACCATCATCCGAGGCAAAAACGATGTATCATTAAAACCTTGGTGGAGAGAGGTAACAAACTCTGTGAGTCAGTTTATTTGGAGGATGAACTAAATCACCTACGGTCGGACTTCGAGAAATGGTGGCAAGGAAATTAATCGAGCTCTCCATCGAAGAAGAGAAGAATCCAGAAGTTCCGAGCAAAACGGCAATCATCGGGAAAATTTTTCCTTCCGTACATTAGCAGAATTACTGATCGAAACGGGAAAATATTGGCCAAACATTATGTAGAGACGATCTACAGACCCACCAAGAAGATAAAAAGAATTCTTGAGATCAGCAAAAGAAACACGTCACCCCCTAGCAACACCTGGTGTATACAAAATTCCTTGCAGCTGTGGTCAAGTATATATTGGAACAACTAAAAGAAGCAGCAACACCCGCTTAACTGAACATAAAAGGAACTGTCGTCTGGGCCACACGGAAAAATCGACAGTAGCAGAACATGTTTTTCAACATGGGAACCATCAAATAAAATTTAATGAAAGGAGCGTTTTAGCTAGGACATCACATTACCATGCACGCATGCATAGAGAAGCAATAGAGATTCACAAACACCGGAATAATTTTAATAGAAAAGAAGAAGGTCTGAAGTTAGATAAAATATGGTTGTCGACATTGCACCAACAAGATTACAATCGATTACTTTTAATCGAGAATGACGACGTCATCCACAGATAGTCACACAGTCAGATTCACGTGACGTATGGTGATGCCCTCTGTGCTCTCTATAAATGCGAGAGCCCCTCAGACCACAGTGGCAGTTGCCGGAAGACCCTGGAAGATGTCTCCTGCAGTTGGAGACGAAACGTCTGGAGGAAGTTTTACACGGCCTATCAGCCCGGAAGTCTTACCTGAAAACATTATTCGTATTTGTTGTTCTTCACGGGTTTGCGGCCGGATTATGTCGATCTGCTGATACGATATTTCGGCGGTCCACCTGGCCACCATCTTCAGGTATGGCTGGTGCACCATCACGCCGGAACCGAGGACACATCAGTTACGGCGGCTCCTTTATACCGCGGGAACAGGCCAGTGCGCATGTGCAACAAGTGGAAGAACGCCCTCTGGGACATGAAGAGTATTGCAGTGCCACCAGCGGTAGAAGTTGGCCAAAGCGAGTAATCGAAAATTAAGAAGGAGCTGGTCGAAAACTAGACCGTTGTTATTGAATATCAGATAAAATGGGATTCCACGTTTTACTCAATAGAAATCATTTTTCCCTATTAATAAGATTATCAGATGTGCGCCTCGGTTGCACAGTGGTAGAGTGCCAGACTACAAATCCAAAGGTCGCGGGTTCGATCCCCGCCAGGTCCTAGGATTTTTATTTGTCACTTTCCACTTCTTTCACATCTGGCAGTATTTGTCATGTGAAAAATACCGAGTAACACCGTGGTTCGGAACCCACGTTAAACTGTAGGTCCCCCTATAACTGGCTGGGTAAGTCAGTTCGAAGGTCGGAGGAAGGCAACGGCATACCAACTCCAAACAAGACCATGCCTAGTAAAGCACTGTGGTGTTCAAACCAATCTCCGGATTGTTGACTGCTCTACCTTTTTTTTTTTTTAAGATTATCAGATAATCTTATTTCGATCGATTCCTTAAGGATACAATCCCAATAACGTGAGGCTGGAGAAATAATTTGCGTGTCTTTAAATGACATTTTATGCTCTTCATTAAGACAATGTTCAGCCACTGCAGACTTTTCTGGTTGGAACAGACCTGTGTGCCTCTGATGTTCTACACAACGGTCGTGAATCGTACGAACGCCGTAAAACGTGGAATCCCATTTTATCTGATATTAAACAACAACGGTCTAGTTTTCGACCAGTTCCTTCTTAATGTTCGATAACTCGCTTTGGCCAACTTCTACCGCTGGTGGCGCTGCAATACTCTTCACGTCCCAGAGGGCGTTCTTCCACTTCTTGCACATGCGCACTGGCCTGTTCCCGCGGTATAAAGGAGCTGCCGCGAGAGTAGCCGAGCTCACCTGGAAAGATCACGTCAGTGATGTAAGGCAGAGGGCCACAGGACGCTTACGCGTTATTTACCCACTGCTCAATCCGCAGTCGTCGCTATCGTCGCAACACGGGATCACGCTGTACCTGTCACTGGTGCGTCCAGTGCTCCAGTTCGCGTCCCCAGTCTTTGGAAATGCCGCTGACGTCCACATCCAGCTGCTGCAGACCATCCAGAAGCGTGCTGAAGACTGCCCTGCATCTTCCGACGCGCTATCCAACCGACCTGCTTCACGAAGAAGCCGGCATTCTACCGCTCTGGGAGAGATTCCGCGTCACCGCCAGGACCTTCTACGAGAAGACGGAACAGTCCCACAACCGGATAATCCGGCAATTGGGGACACAACAACACTTCAGGCCGACAACCCGTTGGGCTGACCTGCTCCGAAACTAATAAAAATCTCGTAGCAAACCAAGAAGAAAAAAATAATACATCGTCAGTAATCTGACAGCCAGATTGTAATACTATTTCCTATGTTTCAGGTACAGTAGGAATAGCAGCAAATGCTTAGCCTGCACAACCATCGGACTAAGGTCGAGGTCCGTCAAGAAAGTGAAGCGTGAGTAGCCGAGCGGTCTAAAGCGCCTCACTGCGGAGCGCGCGGTTGCTCGCCGTGGAGGTTCGAGTCCTCCCTGGGGCATGGGTGTGCGTGTTTGTCCGTAGGTTAGTTTACCTAGGTTTAAGTAGTTTGTAAGCTACGGACTGATGGCCACGCAGTTTGGTCCGACAGATTTACAAACATTTGAATAAAGGAGCTGCCGTAACTGATGTGTCCTCAGTTCCGGCGTGATTGTGCACCAGTCATACCTGAAGATGGCGGCCAGGTGGACCGCCGAAACGTCGTATCAGCAGATAGACATAATCCGGCCGCAAACCCGCGAAGAACAACAACCATTATTACGCCGGGAAAATCTACAGAATTTTTAGTGTTTCTTCAAATAGAAACAACACAAATTACCACCGCTGGCATGGGAAATTAATACGGCAGATCGAGGCCAAAAGAATATAGAAAAATTCGATTATGCAGAGTATCGATATCGGTATTAACCGGCCGGATTTTTGTATCTCTCATGTGGAGTCTGGTTGTTACCCTTGATCTAAGGTTCTAAGGACGTCATGTGAGAAACGGGTGGTGTGGGTTTCACAAGGGCGACGGAGCCTTGCGGTCTGGAGCGTTAGACGAGCATCGGTGTGAGGTGTAGAACCAGCGGCCCTGTCGCAGCCTCCGCGATCAACAGGTCCAGCAGCGAGCAGGGAGCTCAACAGGTCAGCACGTGACACCTCCCCCCACCACCACGCCAAACCTGCTGCGGCCGGAGGCCAGGCTGCAACGCAGTTGTTGTTGTGGTCGCCAGTCAGCAGACTGGTTTGATGCAGCTCTCCATGCTACCCTGTCCTGTGCAAGCCTCTTATCCGACTAGGGAACATCATCAACTCGACCTCATATTTTCTTGAGAAAAAAATACATGAGCTACATATCCACCCCGGAAATCGATATCGCGTGATAATTTGGGCCGTTATTCAGATACTAAGCAGTTACGGTCTCCTCAAAGTGCAGCTTTTGAACATTCGCGCGCTCGGGTTGTTCCTCACTCGGCCCGCTTCACTGCGGCCGCTTAATGTCCGACGTCTAGCACTGTGAGCAGAGTCTGGTAAGAGGTCTGTGTTCGTGATGTAAATTAACCCACAGGCTGTCGTGCGACATATACAGGAGCGGAATGTAATGATGACTAATTAGCAATGATTAAATGTCAAAGAATTAGAGCTCTTTAAAGTCGTCACTGGTAAGCATAATCATTCGTAGTTATTAGACGTACTATACACTGTATAACAAAATACACTGCGCTTTCTTTATGCTTTTCCTTATGTCTTTCAACTGCGTTGCAAATATAATAGACAATTGCACTGATGAAGACGTGCTGGATACATTAATATCTAAAATTAAAACTGGTACATATGTAATGATGTGTGAATTCGTACCTGGCTGAAAGTGTCCCGGTTTTCTTCGAAAATAATTTGGTCACCCTACACTACATCAGGCTTCTGCTGCTCTGCGTTGGTGCTCTCGTGCATAAAAAAGTCCTTGGAATGGTGAAACTGGGCTATTCTATTATCCGTTAAGCTTTACAATTCCCGTTTTAGCTGAGAACTGTTGTGCTCTGCTATTTGTTGTTTCGAATGACGCAATAGAGGTATAAATTCGGTACATTTAATAAATGTAACTCTATTTCTGAACTGAACTTGGTATACGTGCAGCAGATAAAACGAATGCACATTCTATTAACTCATTCTTGTACAGAAAAACAACCGAAATTTAATATAAGAATATCAAACTACTGTTTTACGATCAAACAGTGCAGAAGCACTTTTACAAAAAAAAAAAAAACACTGTAGAGTTGCTATCGAAGAACTGTAGTTCATGCATTCTACACTATATCCTACTACATTAAAATAAAACTTGTTTTGCGATCTAATACCTTGTGTTGGGGCGTGTAGCTGATAAAAAATTATTTGCCTCAGAAATTAACATAAAATAGAAATCTTGGTGTACTATCTTAAGTAAAAAGAAGAGAGGTCCCCACTGGGATGATCAACGTCTTGAAAACATGTATTTTACGCTGGTGAAGGTTGGTGAACCACCCTGGCGAATCCTCAATTATGATTAATAGACGAAAAACACTTGTAATTTTACACAATTCCCTACAGCCTTCAAACAGAGAAGACAATCAGATAGCTGGAGAAGTGTCTCATTATGATTAAAAGTCGAAAATCAATTCCGGAATTTGAGAGTCTAGTGTTTTAGTACTGAACTGCAGCACTTATGAGTTATTTTAGTGTAGTGGATAGTGTGTGTGCCTTTGGTGCTACGGTGTAGTAGTTCGTATCTCCTCACCGACTCTAATATTTTTCATTTTTAAATCTTTATCGAAATTACGTCGATCAATGTTATTATTCAGTTAATTAGTTTAAACTTTCAATTTATAACAGTAGTAATATTAATAGAAATGAAATAATTAAATGGAAGTTTGAAATAACTGTAAAGATTGGTCCAAAACACTGTAATATATTATTTTATTTATTTACCAGAGTAATTGCCGCTGCTTCGCACGCGTAGACTAGATGGTCTGGGTTGGTTGTTCCTACTTCTAAATATACATTAGCTTTAAAGATGCTTTCCTAATCAAGTATATGATACAACTTACCACCCCTATTCCATGATTGATAGCAGACTTCAAAACATCCCGAAACCCATTAAAAAAAAAAAAAAAATTCTAATCATAGTTCCAAATCCAAATTTTCGCATTTCTAACATCAAGATAGTCTTAGTAACACCCTTAAAAGGTATCCCCTTATTTCACCCGCCTAATGGTTGAATTTCCAAAAATATCGAAATATGTATTTTTAAAATTCCAATCAAAAATCTAAATCCGAAGTTTTGTATTTCTTGCTTCCAGATTGCCTTAATATCAACGTATTTTCAAAAAACCGTTTATCCCCCATTACACACTCTTAGGGATGGGAATATCGAAAAATCGCTGATGCATACAGTGTAAGATAAACAACGTCTATTTACAATCTACAAGCAACACCACTCTGTAAAGCCCCTTCAAATGTGTTATGTAAATGAGTTAAAAGGCATGGCAAAGCAAATTAAAGCTTCATTGGTATGTGTTTCGAGCTGACATGAACGAAATATCAGAGATTCACAATAATGAAGGAAGCTTTCCTCAACAAAGCAGGCTTTGATTTATGCAGGAAGAATCAGAAGTAGTACGCTACTTGCCGTTAACACAATAATACAGTAATCATGTAGCAGATTATAGTACGTAAAAATTCAGATGGGTGGATATTTATCTATAGAAAGATAGGCTGTTTAGCCGCAAATGCATTTTTCGAGTTTTTTTTTCTATTTATCTTCCCATATTTTCGTAACAGTCGCTAGTTTCTTATTTCTTAATTCGGTAGAGAAATACTGATTAATCTGGTAAAACTCTGCAAGGAAGTTTTATTGCAGAGTACACTCTTCTGCAGAGTGAAAATTCATGTCGTAGTACTGTATTTTTGATGTATATGCATTTCATTTGAATGTATTGAAATTTAATTTTGTTCACATGACCATACAATTGAAAATTAGATAGTTATTTCTATTATAAAATTATGATTCAGTATTTGTTTAGTAAAATATACACTTGACAAAAAGTATAGAATTTAAGGAAAGGAGAAAAATGGTTGCGAAGTCGATTCGAATTAGAGAATATGCCATTAACAGCCTTCAAAGCTGTGCTTTCAGCTACTAGCGCGAAATGTGTTTCAATGAAAATTGCTCTGACAATTATCCCATTTTTAGAACCGAGTTTATTGAGTCATTCTTTTTTTAAAATTCCATCGTATGGTTTTAGGAGACTGATGTCTGGTCACACTTTCAAATCTTGTAACTATAAAGCCATATTTAGGCTACAACTTTGAAAAAGGTTTGAACAGCTACGTCTAGATGGTAAAAGCGATCAAAAAAAGGAGCAAAATGATCAGGGAACGTTGTGTTAACTTTGTAACGGCTTTGATAAAACATTTGCTACAGCGGCTGCCTGACAGTGCAGAAGTGTCCCGAAAGGTTTACTTGTTGTCTGTAACACATTAACGGTCTGCACGGCCACTACGGTCGGGGGTTCGAATCCCCCCTCGGGCATGGATATTTGTGCCGTCCTTAATATTAGTTAGTTCATAATTAGTTTGTAAGTTTAGGGACTGATGACCCCGTAGTTAAGTCCCATAAGCTATACAAACATTTGAACATTTTTGTAACACGACAACACACTGCTTAAGCAGAGTGAAAGAGCCTTTCATACCGCTGTTGGAATGTGAGGCTGCCCCAGCAACTATTATAGAAGCCAGTCAAATACAGTAGGATAAATTATCATTGATTAAATGGAACAATACATCCAACAGTGTAGCATTCTGAGATGAGGTTAATAAGTACAGAGACGCAACTGCAGAAAATCCGTTAACGAGTTGGCTTCTTTCGCATTATCTATGCTCATTCTACAGTGGTCCAATGGGGGCCCTATGGCCAGATGAATGTGGTCAAACGTAACTACGCAATAAAATGAATTCCGAGATGTTTAATGCCATTCTTAAAGTACGAGCAGGACCATGACGTCACGGTGAGTGTTGTAAGGATTACATTCCTCTAACTTCAGTTGTGAGCAAAATTGGAAAATGCAATTTTATGTGGGCGAGTCAACCTGATTACAATGTACAGGTGATGAAGAAATACTAAATGTAGGTTTGATGAATTCATATTTCATTTAAAATGTGTAGCTATAGCAAATTTTGAATATTAAAAAATGTAAGTCTGATGTTGGAGCATATTCTCTCACACATGTAATTCAAATAGTACCTATTACAAATTTATCTGATTACTGTAATTCTCTGCATACTTCAAATTATAAAAATAAATATAAATTCATGCTGTGTATAACGCAACACAATTATTGCATTGTGGCAAATTTGGCATTTTTTTCTTTTTCACGATTTGGCAACACTGGTTCCAAACAACCTTCAGTATTTTTGTTTCGTTGGTGTCATACGCCATTCTTTAGCAACAAAATACACTCATGTTTAGAAAAGGCAAACACCTTCAAACACTAGAGACAGGTAGTTAATATTCATAAGACATGTAGATTAGTGTGTTCTGCGAAAATGATTAACATTTGAACCACGTAGGTCCGCAAGTTCAAGGTCGCCAGTAATATCGCTTCAAAATACCAGCCGATCTCATTGTAGACTTGAAAAAGTGGCAGGAATGAGGGATCGAACTGCGAAAATGCGAATAGAGTTACATAGTGTACACGACGCAAGGCCAGTTATAAACAGGCCTTACCCGTCGACCACAGATATTAATAGACTTGGCAAAGAGTAGAGCGTCTTAGGTATGGCGTGGTTGTCACATAGAATCACCACACTGTTGGCAAACATCAGCCGAATATAAGTCGCAGTAGGACCCCATAAGTGCCATTATATTAAACTAATAATATTTATACGTGAAAATTAATTTTACTTCTGCGGATGCATACCTGCACACCAGTAATGTTTTGCCAGTAGTCACATGTTTCACCTCTTACTGTAATAACAAACAAAAGAAGTGTTGAAAATGTTTGTGATATGCACTAATAATGGGGCACAGTTGAATGAAGGGTGCCTCAGGGTTCTGTTATAGGGCCACTGTTTCTCATTTATATAAATGATATACCTTCTAGCATAACAAGAAATCTAAGATATTTCTGTTTGCTGATGACACTAGCTTGGAAGTGAAGGACGTTGCAGTTAAAGAAATAAGTTCGTGGCTTATAGAAAATAAATTGACGCTAAATCACAGTGACATTCGGTTTTTACAGCTACTAACACACAATTAAACAAAAACTGACATTTCAGTAAACACACAATGGTTACATGGTAACTGAGACTGAACAGTTCATATTTCTCGGCATTCAAATAGATAGTAATAAAGCACTAGATATACCGAGCTGAACAATCCACCATTTTGAATCCCAAACCGATGACAGTGTTGTATGCTTTGTGTGACTTAGCGAAGCGGATCAACGAATATTTTGTGATTTTATTATTTTACAGTGTGAAATGGTTGGTTGTGCAGCTCCAAACTTCTCAAGTAATAGAAGACATGCTCGCTATCAGTTTTATCGGTTTCCTTCAAACAAAGATCGGCGTAAAAGGTCTCTTGTAAATTGCATACGCCAAATGTGGACGCCAAAATCGAGCAACTATCTGTGTAAAGTTAATAACAAAACTTTTTAAGATTTGTATTACAAATAGTTATGCTCACAGAGAGGTAGTAATGAAGATATAGGCATATACTTGTAAGCAATGATTTAACTTTGCTACAGATTGTTAACATAACACGACATACCTTGTCTTTAAAGTAATCAACTTTTCTTGGTTTTATTTAGACCAACAAAGGAGTTATTCTAAGGGCTGATAATTGTATTATAATTGATGCATGAGCTGACTTTACCCAGCTAGTGATTTTTAAATTATATTATTTCTCATTAGTTCAGTGTTTAATTTAATTGTGACTCTCAATACGGACATATGTCGAGCTGTGAACTGAGTGTCTGGAGGGGAAAAAAAATTGAACTTCAGAAAGAATACGAACGGGAAAGAAGTCGTACATGAAAGGCATTGCATTCAAAACTTAGCATGCAACATTCACTTTACTTCAAAGTGATAGAGACTTTATTTATTCGTTATCTAACGAAGTTAGATGTTCAAAATAATTGAACACATTTTTGAGGTAAAATATTCTCTGAAATTTGGTGTGTATAAAATACGCGAGACATTAGAGGTGGGAATACTGGAAGTACAGTATCGCAATTTAATATTATTCCGTCATTGTTTACCGTCTTGGTTATCGTAAACGTATGTGGACGTACCACTTATAAACCAGAAAATAAGATAATTGTAACGTATTTTAACTGTATGTGGTAAATATCTAGAACGGCAACATATGCCTTCATTGGAAAGTAAGTATATATCTAAATATCCATCTTATCGCTAAATTTAAGTTGCTTGCCTCTTACAGTTAAATGTAAGCAAATAAATTTACTGTGCTGTAATATTTTCTGCGTTTCGAGAGTTATTTAATAGCCTCCAGAGCATATTGAAAAGCGCAAGTGTTCCGTAGTCTTTAAATACACACCTTCGACGTGGGATTCAAAATGGCGGATTGTTCTGCTTGTACTATACAGTGCTCTAGATAGTAAGATGACATAGAAGTCCCAAGTTCTGGATCTTGTTAAAACACTAAACGCTGTGTTGTTTACCATTCGAACAGATACTGAATAAATGAAAATTCGACATGGATAGTTGTCTACTTTGCTTATTTTCATTCGATTATGACGTATGGCGATATTATTTGGAGCTAAATCCTCTTGTTACAAAAAGAATACTCATTGCGCAGAAACGCACGGTTCTTGCAATACGTGGGGTAAGCTGGCGTACCTCATGTCGACCCCTGCTTAGCAGTCTGGGAATTACGACATTGGCTCCTCAATACATATCGTCCTTAATATCGTTTGTTGTTTAATAACATTTGGTTATTTCCAAGAGTTAGTACCTTTCGATCAGTTAGCACTAATCTGCATTTGGATCGCACGTCCTTGATCTTAGTGCGAAAAGGTGTGCGGTATTCTGCCGCATCCATTTTTAATAAGCTGCCATAAGCATTTAGAAAGCTTAAGGATAGAGTAGGGTGGAGAGCTGCATCAAACCAGTCTCCGGACTGAAGACCTTAACAACAACAACAATACTGTTCCACGCACATTCAAAGCTAAACTGGAAAGTTTCATCATCCCTCACTCTATTATGTCGAGGAATTCGTGGAAAAATTAAATCATTAAGCTAATGCCTTCGGTACTTTCGGTTCTTCTTACGTAAGCTTAGGCCTGTCGTAGTCCTGTATGTAGGATTGCTATCCGATGCTCCGTATCTGTTACTACTCTTTCATTGCAGTGTGATTTACTGACTCGTTCCACGACTCCTCAGTTTGGTCATGCGGAACATGATAAATAAACAAAAGTAAATAGAAAAACATATTGGTGCTCGGTGTAATATTTATACTTCTCTTTCATTGCAGAAAAAGTCACAGTCCGTATTAACCCTTTAGTGAACAGTGGGAACTATAGTTTCCACTTATTTGTTTTCGCAGTAACTTCAGTGGTACTCCGTGTTCCCACTTCTAACTTGTACCATCTCTGTTAGAGTGTGCTAACTACGTACAGACTGTCAACAGGCGTGCGAAAGTAGTTTTTTTTCTACATTGTTAGTCAGTCAATGCAGAAGCGCAGTTTATGCGGGAAATCAAGCCACTGTTTAGACCGTAACAGCGTTTTTTGTATAGCGTGCTTTCCTTATGCATGTGAAATGACTTGTGTTGTATTTGTCTGCTTTTATATTTACGAGAGAGATGTTATTCGTGTACATCAGCTGCGCGAACCGTATGCTGTAGGTCGTCGTTCATGGAAGTGGTGGCACAGACTATTTTTATTTCTTGTAGATTTGGCAGTTGTCAAAGCCTACACAAGTAGAGCAGCTGACATTTGGCAAGGGAGCTCATCTCCGGCTTCTCAAGTCGTAAGCGAAGAGGAAGGCCCGTTCACTTTCAGACACCAAAAAGAGGCGTGTCTGAAGTTCCAGTGAAGTTCTGGCGAAAGTTGGAACTCATTTGTCATGAAAGGTACTACAAACAGAACGTGCCGCCAATGTAGCACCAAAACAAAGAAAAGAGGACGAAAATATTGTGGCAACTGTCGTGTACCTTTGTGTGTAGCACCATGCTTCTCTAAGTTCCATAGTACGTCACCTTAGTGAACTCAATGGACAATACGAACTAATAAAGAAGTAAATGAAATGTTTAATATGCTTTTTGTACTAAAAAATAAAAGATATACATTTTTTAATAATCAAGTCCAGTTACTAAAAAATTTGGTGGGAAGAATAGTCCTCTCTAAACTTTTTTACCCGTATGCTAAACTCTCGCTCTCAGGACTTAAACTATGATTTTATGTGTGGCTACTTAGCCCAATGAAGTATTCATAAAAAGTCTACAACTTCTGGAAATAATTTGGTCACTAAAGGGTTAACGGAAAATTCCTAACTCGAAAACGCTACCTGACAAGCGAAGCACATTTAAAAAACGATTGCGTTTACATAGGCGCAAGTGAAACATCGCTTTTTAAAAGCGGATTTCCATAATCGATTTTGGCGTGTTTACATGACCAGCTAAAGGCGGAATTGGGAAATCGACGTAGATAATCATGTTTTTGGAGCTCATGTAGATGGGATGGTTGGCAAGAAAATGCCATTCTTAGCCTAACATATATGGTAGAATGGCTTACCCCGCGTCCACACGCTGGAGCCAACGTTGACGCCAACACTGGCCAATATTTATGCGACAGCGCCCACACATTGGAGCCAACATTCAGTTGAATTCATCGAGAGCCAACGTAAACGTATCTGACGTTCAAATAGCGGCCGATGCGTCAACGGTTTTGAGTGTGAATAATTACATTTTGTCATTGCAAACCAAAGAAGAAAACACGTGTAAAAGATGATTGGGTGTGTTGTATCACTTCCTACGGAACATTAATTGCTCAAATCAGTAAGTTTTAAAATATGTTACAAGTAATCGATACACATTATTAAAACTTAGACCTGCTACTTTAAATGACTGAATTAAAAAAAAAAAAAAAAAAAAAAAAAAAAAAAGAAATAGACGTTTTGGAGGGATGCTATACCTCCTAAAATTCTTTTGGTATTAACGCTTCGATTTCTTGCTACAGGAGACAGTATTAGAAACCTACGCTTCCTTTTTAAAATCACCGTGTAATTGATGTCACTGGTAACTAACGGTAGCGCTTGAAGTCTGCAAAGCAATATGTGAAATTTGACAGGAAATGTTAGGTAATGCTAATTTTAAAAAATGCATTCAGTAATTGAATGTGTCAAAAGTCTAAAGAGTTATTAATTTCAGTGATCGCGTCTAAGTTTTGCAGTGGCATTGCGATTTTTGTGGTTGTTTCCACAAATGAATACAATTCTAATATTTACAAAGAGTTTTTGAAAATTTAAAATAAACGGCGACGGAGAACGAAGAAAGAAACAGTTTAGAGACGAGCAGACAAGGTTAGAATGAAACGTGTTGGCGCCAAAGTTGGTTCCAATGTGTGGACCGGGTCTTGGCCGACAGGCATCCGTTTACGTACTGGTCGACTACAGAGGCGCCTATGCAGAGCGTTGGCTGTTTTTGCGTTGCTCTCATTTTAAATGTCTATTTGGAGGAAGAGAATGTAAGGGAAAATCCTGAACGCTCGGTTTTCATAGCGCGTCACCCAGGAGCCTCGAAGTGTCTGTCTATACTCAGACCGGTTCTTGAAGTTTGGCGGCGATTGCTAATTGCTGGGCAAACGGTATTGTTGGTGTTGTACCACAGGCTGGGGACAGGAGAGCAAGGCACGCCGCACGTCAGTCAAGGGAGCCAGTTAGCCAGTGTGTTAATAGTGTCGGAAGAGGGCGGTCGGAGAAAAGCATGACATCCACGAAAATGTCTACATGGTGCATTGAGCTACACGTATGTTTGGCCTAGCTGAGAATCTCACAGGTATGTCCGATACTAATTAGTAACCCATACACGATGTCGCATTTTAATCTAATCGACCCATATGTTTGGAGAGGCACGATTCTTAAAAAATAAAAGTATCTGGTAAAAGTTGTAAGGTTTGAAGGGAGTCATGGAATGGTTATCTCGAAATAACTCTTATCCATTTTGTCGAGGTCAAGTTAATGTTTTCAAATGGTAACACCTTTTTTCTATACTTGAAGACCTTGGAGATAATAATGAAGGGAGTCATGGAATGGTTATCTCGAAATAACTCTTATCCATTTTGTCGAGGTCAAGTTAATGTTTTCAAATGGTAACACCTTTTTTCTATACTTGAAGACCTTGGAGGTAAATAATGATAACCCTCAACTTTTGTAATTTTAATATATTTGGCGCAAACAGTCATATCCGACAGAATGTTTCGTTTTTTTCAAGTAGTACATGAATCTGAAGAAAGATGGCAAATATAAATATTAAAACATGTAATAGAACATAATTTTCAGGCAAACAATTCATCATATCTCAGAACTTTATAAATGAGGGTTATCATTATTCTACATAAAAAATACACATTTTTTGTGGTGAACGTTATTTTCGAAAAATTAATGGTTTGTCGTCAGGGGCACTTCATTTTAAGTTTCCCTGGTTACCAGTATGTTGAGAAACGAGGAAAGATCAGGAAATTTTTTTTTGAAGATGTTGTATGGCTTTTTAACTCTGACCATTCATGATTTTTTTTTTAATTTGAAAATTTTTCCGATCTCGCTTCGTTCTCGAGATATGGTAACCTGGGAAACTTACAATGAACTGCCCCCTAGCGACAAACCATAAATTTTCAACAAAAAAAAAAAAAAAAAAAAAAAAAAAAAAAAAAAAAAAAAAAATCCCCTACAAAAAAGAGCGCCGGCCGCGGTGGACGAGGGGACTGAGGCGCTCCAGTCACGGTCTGCACGGCCACTACGGTCGGGGGTTCGAATCCCCCCTCGGGCACGGATATTTGTGCCGTCCTAGTTCGTAAGTAGTTCATAAGTAGTTTGTAAGTTTATGGACTGATGACCCCCTAGTTAAGTCCCATAGACTATACAAACATTTGGTCATTTTGAACAAAAAAGCGTTTTGATTAATGTAGAATAGTGTTTTCAACCTTTTTGAATTGTCGGCCCCCTTTCCGAGTAAAAATGTCCTGCATCACCTCCCCCCTTCCCCCAGGCCCGTAAGATTCGAAAGTATTTAATTTTCTTTCTTAGATGTATCTAAGAAAATAAAATGTTCAAATGTTTGTAAAGCTTAAGGGACTTAACTGCGTGGTCATCAGTCTCTAAACTTGCAAACTATTTATGAACTAGCTTATACTAAAGACAGCACAAACAACCATGCTACCCTCTCCTTCACCCGTGCCACTCTGTGCCGTATGTGGGGTGGTGCAATTCCAGCTACTATAAAGAGCTTGTGAACTGCTGTAGCAACCTGTTACAATGCGAACTGACTCATTCAGCGCAACATCCTCTTGTTAAGCATGTGATGAGGCTTCCCATGCTGGAGCTACGTATTCACCTGCAGCAAAACATAGCGTCATAGCTGTTGCTTGCAAGACTTCCGGCTGAGGGCCCCACGTTCATCCTGCCAATTTGCGAATAATACAGTTCCTCTGACTAATCTTTCCCTTCAACGTCTGGCAATGTTGCCTAAACATGACACTTCGGTCTAACTTGACATCAAGGTAAGTAGCATTATCACAATGCTCCAGACTTATATCTTGCCACAGAATGTTCAACTGCCTGTTTGCCTCCTTATTTCGCAAATAAAAGGCACACACCTGCGTTTTTTCTGGATTTAATTTTAGAGGGTTTTCGTCATAATACTGAGCAGGTTTTCTAAGGCTGATGTTAGTGCCCTTTCCACTTCCTCAAAAGTTCATTCCTGGGCACAAATCGTTGTATGATCCGTATAAATAAAGATGCTATACATTCGAGCTGTGGCATGTCATTTGTATAGATGTTATGCAGAAGAGGTGATAGTCACTGCCCTGAGGTAGCCCGTTTTCGTGGTCTCTCCAGCGGTTTTCGTTCCCTTGTAAAGTAACAAAAACCTTCTGTTTTGGAGCAACAATACTTGTCAGTCGGAAATCATTTGTAAGCCCATATAATTCAAATCAAATGTTTGTAAATCTATCGGACCAAACTGCGTGGTCATCAGTCCGTAGCTTACAAACTAATTAAACCTAGGTAAACTAACCTAAGGACAACACACACACACACACACACACACACACACACACACACACACACACACCCATGCCCCAGGGAGTACTCGAACCTCCACGGCGAGCAACCGCGCGTTCCGCAGCGAGACGCTTTAGACCGCTCGGCTGCTCCACCGCGGCCCCATATAATTCTGTACGCAGTTTATGGTGATTTACTGTGTCATAGGCAGCAGATAAGTATATAAAAACTGCTCCTGTCTCCATTTTCTTCTCATAACCATCCTCTACGAATTGTGTTGAGGATCTGACTGCAGCATGATTTTCCTGGTGTGAAGCCCACCTGCTCAGGTGTCAGCTTTTCATCGATGTTGTTTCCTATTCTTTCAAAAACCAGTGTTTCGACAACCTTGTACACTATACAAGTAAGAGAGACTGGTCGAGCCGGCCGCGGTGGTCGCGGGGACCGAGGCGCTCCAGTCACGGTCTGCACGGCCGCTGCGGTCGGGGGTTCGAATCCCCCCTCGGGCATGGATATTTGTGCCGTCCTTAGTTTAAGCTAGTTCATAAGTAGTTTGTAAGTTTAGGGACTGATGACCCCGTAGTTAAATCCCATAGACTATACAAACTTTTGAACATTTAGAGACTGGTCGGAAATTCCCTGTCTCTGTTGGAGCAAATTATTATAATCCAGCAATAAAATGGTATTCATATTAGTTGAATAAAAATAGTACTGCCCCGAAAACTAGTTACCAGCAGCAAACTAGTAACCTAGCAGTAAAAAGGTATGTTAGTGATATTTTTCTGACATAACAATATTTGAACATGTGACAAAGTCATACAAGAAGATTGCGACCATTGTAAATAACTGTAGCAGTACTACACAAACGCTGGTAAGTAGCTTAATTAACAATTTATCATGAAAAAATCAGGTATATATATCAGAATTAAATGTCCTGAATGCAATTCCTGTTATGTTGGGCAAACAGGCAGACGGCTAGAAACCAGATTCAGCGAAAACATCGCAGCAGATCGACACAACGCGGCCGAAAAATCAAATTTCGCTTCCCGCCTTATAGAAAGTAAAAACAATCCACCACTTATGATAACACATATGCAATTGCTACTTACATGTGAAAAAAGTAAACGTATGGACGTGTGGGAAGAATTCGAAAGCACTGCTCAATGAGCAAACGATAACAAAAAGTACACATTTCTCGAAGCTATTCAAAAATCTGTTGAGTCCAGCTACTTGAGACAATACATGCACTGGACGACCGATATTTACATGTAAACTTCTCACCTGTCATATACGACTACCTTTCATAGAGTGACAAGTACTGTGTATATCAAGTATTTTTATGTATACGATATGAATGTACATTACTTTTAGCACTCGACTACAAAATCTGTTACATGTTTTAATGCAAACCCTAAGAGACAATCATGTTTTATAATATAAGCGCTCTAAGCCAGTTTTGGGATAGACGTTGGTTAGCACCATCTGACGACTGTACTTATTACTACAGCTACTTTTAAAATTGACAACATTTGGTTTTATGATTTTGACTGTGAACAAAATTATTAACAAGTCATCAATTTAAAGAAAAATATTTAGAGAGAGAGAGAGAGAGAGAGAGAGAGAGAGAGACCAATTAGTACACATTTTACCACCAATTATATATAAACAGTAAACGAGACTCATCAATACAGAACAGTTTAAAGTAAAAGTGCCTATTAAAATTATAATAAAAAGTAACTATTTCTACCATAAACATACCACACATACATTTGTTTTTTATATGAAACTTTAAAGAGGGCGCCTTAGTCGCAAATGACGCATGATGACGTCAACTGTGTAAGAATTGTAACAGCTGCGTCAGTACGAACGCAACCTCCAACATGGTGGTGGAGATGTTTTAAGTATTTTAATTGTTTTTAAGGTATTTTTAATCATTGACTTTAACTGAAACTTGTACACTTGGCTTTAAACGTGACATGTATGTTATTCTAACTGGTTCTTTTGTATTTATTTTAGCACTGATAATGACCACACAGTCGTCGAAATCTAGATCTGCAAATAAATAATTATTTTTACAACTTATTGCTGAAAAATTTCCATAAGTCAAATACAGTCATGGAGCACAAATTCCACCATGGAATCAAGCCTGATAATTTTGTCATGAGGTGGAAAAACGGCTTCATTCTTTCGCGTTTCGGTCGGCCAAATATAAGAAATCAAAAGTACCATAGGTACATCTTGAATCTGTCACTCTTTCGATGTCTCATTGAGGGACACCAGAGACGTGTCCAAACAAAGGCAATTTTCCACCTACAGATGACCTGTTGATTAACCGAATTCTACAAAAAACCTGTTACTCCCGTGTGTCCCTTCTGCCACAGTAGCTGAACGTCATGAAACGTGGGTTTGCTATTGAACATGCAGCTAGTGCATCCTCCTGCTACCGCCCCCCCCCCTCCCCGAGCAAGTTTTTGTGACCACCCAGAGGGTCGCTACGTCATCAAAAATAACCGCGCAGATATTATACGTCTCTTTCCAGACATTCGACAAAACAGGGCGATTATATTGAAAATGTGTAACAACAGTAAGCATCTCTGTCAATAATATTCCTTCAGTAAAAAACCGTCTTGATTGCAAATTGTTTTATTCCTTATTAAATGACGCGTTTGGCCCTTTAACAGGGCATCTTCAGATTATCTGCGTGGCAGAATTTACACAAAATTACAAGGCGTGATTACAAAACGGAGATAATGGGACTTGGGCATATTTTGTGTTTAGAAGACAGTATAAACGGTAAACAAAGCTTACAATGCTCTCTCCGTGGTGTGACAAGGTAAGTTGTTTTGCGGTTTTTCTATGTTTTTGAATTTTGGATTTCCTTGTAGCCTTACAAATGATCGGATAACAACGAATTGCAATTGGAACATACTCGGTAAAGCCGGCCGCGGTGGCCGAGGGGACTGAGGCGCTCCAGTCACGGTCTGCACAGCCACTACGGTCGGGGGTTCGAATCCCCCCTCGGGCATGGATATTTGTGCCGTCCTTAGTCTTAGCTAGTTTGTAAGTAGTTTGTAAGCTTAGGGTCTGATGACCCCGTAGTTAAGTCCCATAAGTTCTACAAACATTTGAACATTACTCGGTAAAGATGTAGGAAGCATAAAACCGATTTTTAAGATTACCTTATTAGAAGCGGTGGTCTCCGATGGTACAAGATAAGCCCATGTTTACAATTGTGCTCACAGGCGGTGGGCGGGCGTGGTGTGCTGCTCCGCCGACTTGTACAGACTAAGGGAATGTGGGTAGGGAGTGACATAGGAAGCCGATGTATAAGATGGGACGGATAAATCTAGCTATCTGAATATAAATTTAACGAAAGGGAGGTTATTAAGCAGGATAGAAGTTAATAGTTTATTTTGGTACTTATAATGAAAGGAATCACAGTATTTTATTTGAACAGACACAACATAATATTTAGGAATGTTTGATTCTTGCATGCCAAAGAGCGCACGGAGAGAGCATTGTAAGCTTTGTTTACCATTTATACTGTCTACTAAACACAAAATAAGCCCATGTCCCATTATCCCAGTTTTGTAATTACGCCTAGTAATTTTGTATAAATTCTGCCACGCAGATAATCTGAAGATGCCCTGCTAAAGGGTGAAATGCGTCATTAATTAAGGAATAAAACAATTTGCAATCAAGACGGTTTTTTACTGAAGGAATATTTATTCTCACTGATTGCTGTACATCATGAACAGGAAATCATGTCTCTGTCAATAACGTCATCTTCAAGAAAAACAATAGTTGTCGTTACTTTTTCTCCAGCCCATATATGAGTGAAAGACTTGTTTTCGACCATGAGTCCGTTATCACAATTTTAGTCTCTTCTACAATCCCTAGAAACCGGGGACAGCGATTCTGTATTACGCACAGCATATAACTGATTACCTCTCGCCCTGCCCTCTTACAGGTTCCACCTCCAGGCTACTTACTGCAGGCACAGACTTGACAACATTCCCAGTTTTCTGTTCACAAAATGGGATATCCTCAGAGCCGAAGGCAAATATGAATATAAACAGAAATTTCCGTACCTCGTAAGAAGTCGCTTTTAAAAATTCATATTCAACTCAAAAGCTTTTGTATGTTCAAAACCCTGGTACAGTTTCCTGAACTGTTTCGAAATATAGGGCTTTGGAAATCGTCGTGGAACGAGAAGACAAACTGAATACAACTCACCAGCTACGAATTGTATGGTGCAGAGGCATTCAACACTGGGTACTCACCTGGAACAGAAGAAAACGAAAATTAGGTTCAGAACACGGGTATCGTTAAAACAGTCATTTCAAAATACCCTCTCTAAAACAACAGAACCTGAAACGAAACCTTCATGAGATCACATCCCCACAAAATAGCGACAGCTTTTAAGCAGATTTCATCTGTAAACTGTATAACACCCGCAGGACACAAATTCAATTATTTGACACATACTCGTATCAGTTATGAAGTGCAGGATGTAAATATAAGGAAATTTATTTGTAGATTTATGTAGTAGCCCATTAACGTTTCGGGTTGTCAATGGCAGTGATTTTCAACCTTTTTCACTATGCGACCCCCTTCCAATTAAAAATTTTCTGGCAACCCCGTGTTTCGATTTCAGTCGTTTGAGAACCGAATTTTTCTGATTAAGAAAGCTCCCACTTATAGACAGTTTTTTAAAGAAGTAGATTTTATTAATTTCTTAGAATTAATTATTGAATTTTGTACATTTATCTAACGAATGGTTCCTGAAAACAATTTTCAGACTTGCTTATCGATAACACACTTAATACAAAAACATCCTCGTTCTGTTCAATTCAGAATTAATTTTAAACAAGGAATTATGTAATTTTAATCAAAAGTAAATTTCCCTTTTCATCAGGCCTATATTTTTGTATGATGGCAATAATGTTCGAATGTTTGTAGAGCTTAATGGACTTAACTGCGGGGTCATCAGTCCCTAAACTTACAAACTACTTATGAAGTATGAAACTTCCTAGCAGATTAAAATTGTGTGCCGGAACCGGGACTCGAACCTGGGATATTTAACTTTTGAGGGCAACCGCTCTACCGACTGAGCTATCCCGACACGACTCACGATGCCGCTTCAAAACTTTACTTCCGCCAGTACCTCGCCTCCTACTTTCCAAACTTCACAGAAGCTCTCCTGCTATCCTTGCAAGACGCACTCCTGTAAGAAATGATATGGAGACATGGCTTAGCCACAGCCTAAGGGATGTTACGAGAATGAAACTTTCACTCTGTAGCGGAGTGTGCGTTGATATCAAACTTCCTGGCAGATTAAAACTGTGTGCCGGAACCGGGACTCGAACCTGAGACCTTTGCCTTTCGCGGGCAAATATAGCAGTGTGTGATGTTTGAAAAGTAGGAGGCGAGGTACTGCCGGAAGTAAAGTTGTGAGGAGGCATCGTGAGTCGTGTCTGGATAGCTCAGTCGGTAGAGTGCTCGCTCGCGAAAGACAAAGGTGCCAGGTTCGAGTCCCAGTTCGTGAACACAATTTTAATCTGCCAGGAAGTTTCATATCGGCGCACACTCCGCTGAAGTGTGAAAGTTTCATTCTACTTATGAAGTAGCTTATACTAAAGACGGCAGAGACACCCATGCCCGAGGGGGGATTCAAACCCTCGACGGGGAACGGCCTCGCGCATCATAACATAGCGCCTCAACGGCTCGGCCGCCCCGCCGCGGCTGTTATTATGGTACCCTTTGTATTCAGAGGTGTACTGGGCTGGTTGCTGAGTGGTCAGCGCGGACCTATCCATCACAAAGTTGCTGATTTGGTAAGTTATACATCTCCACACCACTGTCCATTCACGATTTTTTTAATTCTCTAACTTCCATTTTAGGGACTGTTTGTCACACTTCTTGTAACGACGATGCTTTTGATAAAAATCCTCAGATTTTAGCCAGTCCAAAACGCTGAGCATCGTGTGCTTTTACACCAACTAATGCATTCCAGCTGTTTCTGAGGTATGTTCACACCCCCAATTCATTGTTTCTTGTTATTGTAGTGGGTAGGTCCACGGCATGAAACTGACATACAGTGTGTCCGAAAAGTCTTTGCCTGGTTACATAAATGGATAACTCAGGCTACAAGTAAGATACAAATATGAAACTTGTGCAGACTTGTTTACAAACTATCAAAGTTTTTTATTTATTTATTTATTATTTTTTTTTTTTTTTTTTTTTTTTTTTTTTTAGGTTCGCAGTACGTAAGTAGTGGATGAGGCGCAGTGCCCAAGAAGCCATGTTAACCAATCAGGAGAAGGCACAGTGTGTCCTGTGGTACCATGAGACACGATCATCAACCACAGTGCAGAGACGCTTCCTGACAACATTTGGAAGGAATCCATCTGATGTCAAGAGCATTAAAGCCTGGTATGAGAAGTTGCTGACCTTCCGAGGTCTGCTCGACCAAGAACGTCAGCAGACAGGGTGGAAGCTGTGAGGCAGTCTTTTCTGCGAAGTCCGAAGAAATCGGTGCGCAGGGCCTCACGTGAATTACAGACGCCAAAAAGCTCTCTCCATGACATTTTATTCAAACGTTTATTGTTTCGTGCATACAAAGTGCAAATCGTTCAGGCCTTGTTGCCCAATGACAGTACACGTCGATATGACTCTGCGGTCGAAATGCTATTACGTATTGAGGACGATGATGATTATCTCAGACGAATTGTCTTTTCCGACGAAGCGACCTTTTTTTTGTCAGTGGAATAGTGAATCGCCATAATGTGAGCATTTGGGGTTCACAATCCCCTGTCGAGGTCATGAAATGCACCAGAGGCAGTCCAAAGGTGAATGTTTGGTGCGCGCTATTCCACGATCGACTTATCGGGCCATTCTTTTTCGCCGAGGCTACCTACCATCACAGCTGCAGTGTATCTGGACATGTTGCAACTGTATGCCGTTCCTCGGCTGCTTCAGTACCACCCCGATGTCTTGTTTCAGCCAACGATTTGGCCTCCATGCTCTCATGATATAACCCCATTATTCTTCTTTTTATGGGGTTATGCCAAGGACGAGGTCTACCGAACACGTGTACCAGATCTTTAAACACTGCGGCAACGAATAACCGCAGTCGTTGAATCGATCCCTCCAGTGATGTTGGCTAATGTGTGAACGGAAATTGAATATCGCCTAGATATGCTACGTGCTACCAAGAGTGCTCATGTGGAAGTTTACTGATGTGTGAAAAAGAAACCTTTGATAGTTTGTAAACAATTAGACACCAGTTTCATATTTGTATCTTACTTCTAGCCTGAGTTATCAATTTATGTAATCAGGGAAAGACTTTTCGGACACCCTGTGTTTTGTATATTTTACTGTTACAGTGTTCTGATGATGCGCCAAAAGCTCGAAATGCGTTAAAAAGTAATAAATATTGTAATTTGCAGCAGAGACTACTTTTCAATTCAAAAATAATTTTGCAACAGAACGTGTTAAAGAGCCACGATGAAGCATTGTGTAGTTACTTCCTGCTGTGTTGTGAGCGCCAGCCAGCTCGCAGGAGCGGCTGTCTGAACTGCTGGACTTGCCAGTGTGCCTGTACCGGTGAAAAGCCGGTTAGCCCGGCAAGGGCCCCAGTCTCCGTTGAAGTGTCACTCCGCGCAAATGTCACTGCGTGCAAGTGCTCCAACCCCATGCAGTCAGAGTTACTGGGACCACCGCCACAGAAACTGAAGGGTAGCTGCGCTGTGTCAAGTTCTGCCAGCTCGTTCGAGTTTTGGACACGCAGTGGGGCGTTGGCGTTTCGCGACGATCCGACTGTTCGTGGCTGACAGTGGCCACTGTAGACGTCTTCCTGTTGCTGTTCAGGCACACGCCAACTGGCGTCACCACGTTTCCAGCAATCTGCGCTCACAACCAGGCGTTTCTACTGTACGCCATTTAACCCTTTGTAGGTTTGTGGTCGATATTTTAACCACACAATATAAGGTTCAAAATCTCTGCTAACTGATGCCTGTCATAGACCCTATCGCATTCAGCTACTGCGCGGGGATGATCTTTGACCAAAAAAGCGACCACAACGGGCTTACATTCTTTTATTTACAGATGGCAGCACTTGTTATTTGTGGTTAATAAAGTAACTAAAAAGCGGCTTAAGTTTTCGGTGAATGACTTATGTCGTAATTTTGCTGGTAAGTCTTTACATTTTCAAAATGAAGTCGATTTATTATGATTTTATGTTGTAATATAGATATCGTGAGAGTAATTTGCCTCCAGATGTACCATGTCTACTGGAAATCCTACTAAAATGATAGTTTTTGTTTCGTGGATGCCAGGAGAGGTAGATAACCTGAATTTTTCTCTAGTTTACGTAATATTTCGCTTCTAAACAAATACTTCTGGACAGGTTATATTACGTTATTCTGTTATCTGAGTATTTACTAGACAATTTTATCAAATAGATTCTGAAATTTAATATTCCGCTTAGATGTTATAGGCTGTTCTGAAGAAGCTGCTTCTCACGTAAGTAAGGAAGGTGAACGATTTGTGAGCAGTGGGCTGTATATAGCACGGGAAGCAGAAGTACTTGTTTTCTGTGCAGTGATTACGTCTAATTTTGTTGGTAAGCCTTTATACTTACAAAGTTAAATCGATGTATTATGACACTACAGTATAATGTACATTGAAATAAGCTACCTCTTACTTGTACAGTAATTGCAGTTTCATAATGAAACCAATATATATATAAATTAGGTCATAAGGAGGTGTGCATTTTGCAGTATACGAAGCAAACCTAAGCGTAGTAAGTTGTCATGTACTACCTGCAATGTAGCTCTGTGTAGGCAATGCTTTGGACCCTTCCACCAGCGGAACTAAAGAATTGAACAAATGTGATCTGTGATTTTATGTATGACTCTTTTGTATGTATTTTTATAGTTATCGTGTATCACTTGCAGTGTAACTGTTCCACACAATGGATTGTGGTCAATACTTTGTCAAGTATAAAAATTTATACTAATTACTAATAAGAGATTTTTCAAATCTCAAATATTTTTGTGTGTTTGGGCACGATACGTAATTTAACTAACTACATTTCAATTCTATGTTTTAAAAATAAAGTTTCGTCCTATAAAGGGTTAAACAGGAAAAAAAAATTGCATCTGGAAACAAAACGTAGATTTTGATCCGATGACGGCAGATGCCAACTGGCGGATAGTAGGTGTACTGGCACGGTTTCAACGTGTTTCACCAACACATAGCATAGTGAGTGCAGGTTAGGTGTCGCTGTGAGCAATTGCACTTTTCTTCCCATCCTGTCAGCTGCGTGCATTTCTGTAGCAGTGATTGCTCGAGCAGCATCTGCGTGTACCCGTTACCAGAGAATGTTTACACCCGTAGCATACCTCCGTGAACCTGGCACCCGACTTAAAGAAATTGTTTTTTACTTCATCCTATCTTAAAGAACTTCGTTTGTAGTGGATTGTAGTGCAAAAATTTTCGTTTGTAGTTTTTCGGAAAAAAAGTTATAGGTAACTCAAAAAATAGCCAGCACCCCACTTTTAAGAAATTAAATTCTAATGGATGATATGGGTAGGGAATCGTTTGTAGTGGTTTGTAGTGAACGAATTTTCGTTTGTAGTAACTTGTATATCCCACAAAACGTGTTCAAAATGGAAGGCGCGAGGCCCATACTGCTGTGCACTGCACCCACTAGCAAAACCCCACTTTCGAGAAATTTAATTCTAATGGATGATATGTGTAGGAAATAGTGTGTAGAGGTTTGTAGTGAACGAATTTTCGTTTGTAGTAAGTTGTATACCCCACAAAACGTGTTCAAAATGGAAGGCGCGAGGCCCATACTGCTGTGCACTGCACCCTCTGGCAGCACCCGACTTTCAAGAAATTTAATTATAATGCTTGATATGCGTAGGAAATAGTGTGTAGAGGTTTGTAGTGAACGAATTTTCGTTTGTAGTGACTTGTATATTTCATTAAAAAATTAATTGATTTTTCCGTCGGTACTTGACAGAACATGATAATAATATCAAAAAGGAACAACTTCCTGATGTTCTGTAAAACTTTTTTATTGGTCACAAACCGGCTTTCGGCTTCTTAGGCCATCATCAGGTGACAACTGACTGTAGTACACATGTTTTCAAAGATGTTAAGATTTACAAAGATGTTATCACAGACAATCGATACTTCACAGGAAAGTTCATCGCAAAAACTTTTTTATGAGACTTATTAACATTTATATAAAACTATAATAAATATGTGTAAAGAATCAAAACTAATAGGATTATTTTAGTGGAAAAGGAAGGTTGAAAATAAAACTTATTTTAGTAGAGGTGTAGAAGGGAACTGGATCTGATCGTTTAATACTACACTAGCATCCTGAGCCAAATGTTTATTGATTTCTAATGTTTCCAGTAGTGTCATCTTTCTGCTTTTCTTCAGGGGATGTAGGCTCAGGATGCTAGTGTAGTATTAAACGAAAAAAAAAAAAAAAAAAAAAAACCACAGTAAGCACCGAACATCGATGTAACCAGTTCCTACTGAACTTCCAATAAAACAGATAACTCACCTGAAAGCCAGTACTCCGTCTTTAATACTTCTGCTATGAGCAGTAAAAGCGAGCTGTCATGCAGACGCGCGCATTGCTGTGCTAGCAGGCTGTTGTGGAGAAACAGCTGACAACACGTTCTGCAACCCGACTGTCCCCTTTGTCCTCATTGCAGTGTCTCAAGCGGTTAACACTCCGGAGAAGAAGTCGCGTACCCAAAGATTCAGCGCAAAAGCAATACCAGTGGAAGTTTAGGTATCAAATGCATTGTAACCATACGCGGATATCCAAGAATGCGAGCTAGCGTGTTATCACTGCACTGAGTCTTCAAAACTGTGAGACTTCTTTGTTTGTTTGGTTGGTTGGTTGGCCGGTACCAGAGTCTTTCTACTGAGGAGTTTAGTTGACGATGAGAATTCTTTCACCGCCCCCCCCCCCACCCCCAGCAGGCCGTCCTGGATCAACCCCTGATTGTAAGTAAATAACACAGAGCAGCGTTCATTATATTTTTTATTGACTGCGGTATGGGTTTTGACCTTTGCTCGTTTTCAAATGGTACGTATAAACAAAGTTATCCTTTTTACATCTGAATAAACTATATAAAATATGATATTAGGTCCTATTATAATTTATGCTGACACAACAGGACGGTAAGTATTCTTTATTAATTACATGCTGTCGATTGTTTCATAGTACCGATTTGTCTGTCAGATGTTCAAATGTTCAAATGTTTGTTAAGCTTATGGGACCCAACTACGGGGTCATCAGTCCCTAAACTTACAAACTACTTATGAACTACTTACGAACTAGGACGGCACAAATATCCATGCCCGAAGGGGGATTCGAACCCCCGACCGTAGTGGCCGTGCTGACCATGACTGGAGCGCCTCAGTCACCTCGGCCACCGCGGCCGGCTGTCTGTCAGAGAATAGGAGTTAAATTAGTGTCAAAGATTTTGTATGCCTTTAAATTTTAACCTTGCTCTAAATCTATTTATATCACAGTCTAGACTGTGTTAATATCTTACAAAAAATTTTATTTGTCTTTGTTCTGAAGCATCTATGATCGACAAGAATGTGAAACTTTTCAGTATACTTTGCACTTCTGTTTGTTCGTTAAGGTTTTTATCTGGACACTTTGCTAAATGTGTGTAAATTTCGATTTCCCACATGTAGCTTCATTTTTCGGCTCTATGGAGAACTGAAAGATTGCTGCTTATAGCCTATGTACTGTAATCATTGATTTCTATACTACCTGGATGTTGAACTTAAGCTGTCTGGGTGTTCCAATCATAGATGTTAATATTTCGTGTCTTGCCAAATTAAAATATGACTGCTATGAAGTATTACAAGAACGAAAGGAAAACACTTTTCGATTCCGCTTCCGTACCAGCCTATTACATTTCATATTGACAATCATTTCAAATCAAGACGTAAGCAAACAATTGTTTGTGGCCGCGCGGGAGTAGCCGAGCGGTCTGGAGCGTCACGTTACGGATCGCGCGACCTCCCGCGTCAGAGGTTCGAATCCTCCCTCGGGCATGGATGTGTGTGTTTTCATTCGATTAGTTTAACTTAGTTTAAGTAGTTTGTAAGACTAGGGACTGATGATCAACGTAGTTTGGTCCCATAGGATTACAAACATTTGAATTCTTTTTGGCGTTATAACTGATGAAAATTCGTTTGCCAAATAAAAACATGCCGGGCAATGCCAAATAGTGTGTAAAACCTAAGTTAAGACATGGTCCAGTTCTATGCTCAGACACCAGAGTTATACACCCAGGTTATATAGAGATCACTGAGTGTAACTAATATCCTAAGAAATAAATCGATTGAGAGCAAAGAAAAAATTTACAGGCATACACACAGACATGCATTACTAGACTGGGAAACAAAGAGGTATATAAACAACATAGAGAGGCTATAGGCAAGCTACAGCGCTCTGGGTGGCAGCACTAAGCAACACTGGGCGCCATATTTGAGAACGTCAGTTCGATGCAGCAGAATGAGATGACACTTCTGTTTGTAATCTAAACTAACGTGTAAGCGCTATTATCAGTGGCAAATCACGCCCAGTGTACGTTCGGCGTACAACTTCAGCATTTGATGTGATAAAACTGTTGGTATATCATACATAAAGAAAGAGATATGTAATTATATAGGTCGTTGTGTATCAGCGTGTATTTGTCTATGAACATTCATTATACTTAACATTCGCTTTTATCAAGTTTCAAAATTATGTTTACTTCGCGACCACCAAAGAGCTAGGCAGAGGACGGATGTATTTGGTGTGTTTTAATGTAATGACAGTTGTTTATATAGTGTACAAAAGCGTATTAACCATTGGGTAAGTAGCCTAGGTATATGAACTGTAATTAAACTATTCTTTATAGAGATTTCCTTTGACAAAGAAGGAGTTGCTAACCCAATGGGTAACCAGTATGAGGCGTGATAAGTGGCAGCCTACAAAGTATAGCTACATATGCTCTTGACATTTTGAAGAAAAGTTATAGATGCTACCACCGATCGAAAGCGGATACTGGCAAATGCCATTCCGACAATATTTTCGTTTCCTGAGCACCCACAGAAACCAAAACCTGTAACGAGAGTACCAAGGAAACGTCAAATTGTGGAGAGCTTGATAAATACGTAATGTACTTCAAAGTACAAAGTTCATTTGAACCACAGGCATAATAAAGGTAATTAAAGATTTTAAAGAAATTCGCCTGTATTTATAGGGAAGATATGACGGAAAATACAAACGATTATTGACATATAGTAACAACAAATAATGCAGCAGTTCGACGATTGTAAACATAACACTTAGGATGCAGTAGTAAACGAGAAATGCTATTCGTAGTGGGAATTACTTTCCGAAATGCGTCGCCCAGCAATTAAGGAAAAGTCGAGACTGGCAATGATTAAAATAAAACCTATGATTCAGCGACCAGTAACACCTGGCGTGACACTGACGTCCTCAAAGAGGCGGCAACCTTTCCAACTGGCTTCAACTATGGCGGCGCTGTTGCCAGTCTATGTTGTTTATATAGGTCTTTGCTGGGAAACGTGCCATTGTGACTGATGCTTGTCGCCGCCATCTTGCTTTACCTCACGTACAAAAGTTTTCGTATGATACTACTATGATCATCTGGCACGAGATGACGTCGTAACCTTTAGTACTTAATTTAGACATGCATCGCATCTGAGCTAATACTTCCGTAGTAGATGAATTTAAGATGTACATTGTAGAATTGTGTTATGAGGAGTACAGGTTACATAACTTAGAGCAGACTGTAGTTATCTGAAAAACATTGAGAAGAACAAAAATACGCGGTATCCACGAAAAAAAAAAGACAGTTTTAACGGTCAAACTATCGAAAGAAAAGCCCGAAGTTAATCGAAACTGGTAACAGATTAACAAAAACTCCAAATTAACGAGACTCATTACTGAATGTATCAAAGTAGACTGTAGTTTTCGTAAGAACACTCAAAAGAATTAAGATACGTGTTATTCACGACAAATGGCTCTTTTATAGTGACCATACTGCCGACAGAAAAACCGAAGTGGAATGGAATTGGTAACAGTCTAATGAAAACGACAAATCAATGAACTCATTACTATATATATCCTGCGTTTGCTGTACGAGAAAGTATAGCTATATACAACACATAAATTGACCATTATGTCAAAACTATAAAGACAGCGTAGGTAAGTGGGTTCATCCGAATTTTTACGACTGTTTTCTGTAAACATACGTACGACTGAAACTTCCTGGCAGATTAAAAGTGTGTGCCGGAATAGGGACTCGAAACTGCGACCTTTGACTTTGTACCACAATAGAGCGCTTGCCCGCGAAATGCCAGATTCGAGTCCCGGTTCCGGAACACGATTTTAATCTGACAGGACGTTTCATATCAGCGCACACTTCGCTGCAGAGTGAAAGTTTCATTCTGGATGCCTAGGACTGCTCGCACGTTTATAGTATAGAAATATGGCGACACCAATGATGATAGCAATACATATCTGTGGTCATACAATACAGTGATCTCACCGATAGAATACTTATGTCAATAATGTAACTTTTCATATCTGAGAGTCAAATTGATATTATAATGAAAAAATCGCAGCACGTAATTAACAAATAATATTTACCATCCTATTGTGAAAGTAAAAATTATAGTAAGACATAATATTACAAATTTATGTTTGTTTGTAATTCTTATGGGACCAAACTACGTTGGTCATCAGTCCCTAGACTTACAAACTACTTAAACTAAGTTAAACTAACCTAAGGACAACAAACACATCTATTGCCGAGGGAGGATTCGAACCTCCGACGCGGGAGGCCGCGCGATGCGTAACGTGGCGCTTCAGACCGCTCGGCTACTCCCACGCGGCACGAATTTATGTATTTTATATATATTTATGCACTGATAACAGCTTGTTTTTAGGTACCACTTGAAAATGAGCAAAGCTCGAAGCAGGTAGCGCAATCAATAAAGAATATAATAAATGCAGCTCTGGTGGTCATTTAATTGCAATGGATTTCATGTAATTCGTAGCTGCGGAGAAGAACGTAAGATAAATATTCTAGGAAGCGTAGATATTTTTTTTTGGTATTTCTAAGTTTCGTTTTCTTGATTATTCTATTTTAAATGTAGCCGCGGTGGAGTAGTCGAGCGCTTCAAGGCGCGTTGCTCATTGTCGGAGGTTCAAGTCCTTCCCCGGACATGGTTTTGTGTGTGTGTGTCTTTTTGTCGTTAGGTTAGTTTAACTTAGTTGGCGTAGTTTGTAAGCTTAGGGACTGATAACCAGAGTAGTTAAGTCCCACATACTTACAAACATTTGAACATTTCATTTAAATGCTCTTAGATTCAGCAGTCTTTTTTGATTTGACGGAAAAGTTAGCTTCTGTCAAAATGTCATTGTTGCCTAGTGATGGTCTAGATGACGAATGAACACTCAACTGTTTAGCGTTCGCACAAAAGAAATCGTTTTCTGAAAACTTAATGGGACTTTGCATGAAAACTGCAGGCTCGATTCTACTCGAATGTACTCTTGGATCTAGAGAAGAACCCTCTCGCATCATGAACATTGGCAGTGAAAATGGTTAAAAATGTTTTAAAGATATAACAGGGTTGGAACTTAAATAGTAGCAACTATTTATTAACAATCGATACAATGTCTGCACCTGTTACTGTCCTTCAAAGTAGTTACCAACGTTGAGTAGAACCCGTTGCCAACGATGACGGAGGCATAGTGTACCGTTAGCAGAGCCTGTTCTGTTGATGGTGCGAATGGAGCGGTCTACTGCCTGTCGAATCTCTGGAACAGTTCTGAAGCGAACTGATTGCTTCATCTTCGTAATCAAATCAAAGTCACCAGGACTTAAGTCCGTGGAGTATGGTGGATGGTACAGTCCTTCCCAGTCCCATCGACCGAACAGAACAGCCACAGCTTACGCTGTATGCGTCCGCGCTTTGTCGTGCAAAATGATGGGTGGGTTGCGCAGAAAGTGTTGCCGCTTTTTTTTTTCGCAAAGCTGGTTGCAGGTGAAGGTCCAAAAACGAACTGTAATAATCTCGATCCAACTCCGTTGTTCCTGTTCCAAAAACTTAGTTACACCGTTACGTTAAACTGCTCGCCCACAAGCGACAAAGTTTATCTAGATTGTGCTCACGCCGGTGTCTAGGGACGGGCAAGTCCATTCGTTCGGAGGTAAGTTAGGTATGTCAACAACGTTGTCCTATCAGCGACAGTAGTATAGATTCCATTGCAAAGTGTCCACAGCAGTGTTGCCACTATTTAACTTCCGTCCGTCGTACAAACGTCAGCAAAAAAGGAGCGAGACAGCCCGAACAACCAAAGAGGTGCTCAATAATGGCCGTTTGATGACGTCGGGTGACGCCAGTCCATTTTTCGGGAAAGCGAATTGCAGTGCTAGCTTTCAACTTGCCTGGCCTCATGTTTCTTCGCACGCTCCTTTCGATTTACTCTGCAAGTTCGTTTGAAGTTCAGGGATGCCGCTGGGTACTCTGAAAGTGGAGATAAGCGCGTGCTTATCAGCGTTATCTCGCTGGAAAAGTAGGTTATCACCAAATTATTCTCACGTCGGATCTCAGGAATGTCAATAGTTTCTCAGGTCTCGTTTCTCATGTGTTTTGTACCGGCGCTGATAACCTCGATGTTGATCGTCTCTCTAACCCACAAACAACAACAAGAAAAGAAATGTGAACAACATTTTATGTCTTACTGTGCGCAATCTGCTTACGGCTCCCCGTTATAACTTATTGGATCCACCAGCCGGCCGTGGTGGCCGAGGGGACTAAGGCGCTACAGTCACGGTCTGCACGGCCACTACGGTCGGGGGTTCGAATCCCCCCTCGGGCATGGATATTTGTGCCGTCCTTAGTCTTAGGTAGTTCATAAGTAGTTTGTAAGTTTAGGGACTGATGACCCCGTAGTCCCATAGACTATACAAACATTTGAAAAAAACATTTGGATCCACCATTAATATGGACTTCGTACTGCGTCTGGTCAAGATATGATAAATTGCAATGGAATCGACAGCCGTAAATTTTTATAATCAATTTATTTTCCTAGCAGTTGGAATTCACACTGAGTCCCTCGTTAGGCCAATAAAAGAATTATGACTGTTGGTTCCATCCAATGTAACACTGTGGTGTCGCACAAGTACAAAGTGCGCGCCACCTACTTTCGCCGCGCGCCGCCATGCACGCACGGCGCGGCGTTCTCACGACGACAGCCACGAGCGCCCTCTGCTGCAGCTCCGCTCGTGGCCACCACTGAACGACATCGTTCACTTGGGACTGAGTTAGGAACCAGTAAAGACTTCGGAATCCGATAGGCACCAGTGAAGACTTGGCTATCAGTTAGGCACTAGGCAGGACTCTAGCTCAACTATGTATCAACATTCTGCAGTACTCTGTAAAAGTTAAGTATTGTATAAATTCTGTTCAATATATATCTCGCTCTAATTTACCCTAGTGTTTCTAGTTTCTGGCTGCTCCCCTCCGTACCTGCACCAGCGTGCCATCTATATTCCTGTGTCGGTCTCATTCCACTCGGCCACCGACACCTACGACGGAACGGGACACAAAAGCGGCGACGAGGCTGGGACACAAAAAACACATACGTTATTGCTCAGCAAGTTGCCTAGTTCCCATCAGTTCCGTCACAAAAATTTCTTCTGATTGTAATTCTAAATCTATGCTCTACGATTCTCCCCTCTCTTGCTCCTTCCTTTGAACGAGAGTTTTGTTACACATACAAAATAAAAGTCACAAAAATACAGTAGATGGAGAAATTCTGCTCGCTGTCATTCTGACAGCGATTATAAAGAAATACGAAACGGCCGCGGAAGTGGGGATAAATCTCTGAGCCCTTCTAATGAAAGCGTACTTCTACTTCTAGAATGATCCTAGTTTTAAATGAGGTCAGTTTGTCTATGAGTGTGACCATGACGCTCAGACCACACATGAACACTCCCGGGAATGGCGCCATTTGGAGCTGTATTATCCGTGTGATGACATTGTCGCGGTACTGGCTTGCAAGCCAGCAGCCATTGCTTTATTTTATTTCATAATTCCATTTACTTATAATGAAATAGTCATTGGATATTAGGAAGTGGCTGTGCCAGATAGTAGCCAGATTGTACTGTAACTACGATCCCGCGGGGAAACACCGCCCCTTTCTCTAAGAGCGATCTGATTGGCTGTTGCTATATCTTTACGCGCCACAACCCCCCAGCTATTTTAACATTTATTTAACAAATAAACATTCAGTTATCAATTCTACAGCCATAATGTGAGTTAATTGTTTGTCATTACACTATTGTTTTGTAGATTTATTAGATTAAGTATTTTAGGTAAAGAGTGAGTGTGGCGTTCTAGAAGTGTCGGTTGGCGCCAAAACTGTAGGCGCTAGCGTGGAGCCCAGCTCCACTGCTAGTCAGTTCACTGCGAGCCCCGACACGGTAAACATCTAGCGGCACTTGCGATAACCAGCCTTGTATTAATCTGTCGATAATGCGGCTAAAAATATTTGCAAAGTGCGTGCAATATATGTCAAAGTGTGTTACGACTGTGCCAACGTTAGTTTTGATAATTTTTAAAAGGAAACTAATATTGACCTTAACATGCAGTTTGTGGCTTCTGTATTCGTGTGACTGGTAAAAATAAAAGAGCCACTGGCATCTCTGAAGGAGTTCATCGACTTCGTTAATGGTAGTTAGACAGCCACAGTATCCACCACTTTCAATTTCAGTCTCACCTCAGAAAACTTCGAGTCTACGACTTGTGTGCTGCTTCTGCGCTGGGGACATCTACGAGAGAGAAGACACCAGGTTAGACAAACATTAACTGACAACCGCATACGGGCCTCACGTGCAACGTTCGGTTTATTACAACTAGACGAGTTAGTACGCTGCTCGCGGTAACGTGAGTTAGGTAAAGGGAAGATAGGAAAGTGTCGTTAGCTGTCACAAGTGGGCTTGATAACATAAACTTTAATCATAACATTGAATGGTTTATAGATTTAATATTTTTTTCTATCTCCACCCCCGTCGTAACCTGTAGAAGTTTACTATTTGTAAAATGCTCTCGCCGGAACACAAAAAAGGCAAATATTTTCCAGTTCAAAGAATTAGATGAAAAAGCGGGAAACTAGCTGTTGCAGACCTCATTTTGCTCGCCCACAGATAATTTTGGCATGCGAACAAATTCGAGCTGTTGTAAGAGAGGACAGGCTACATCGTTTTGCCCGGTCTCTTGTTGTGAAGTTTTCTCCCTCTGACTGCCGCTGTCTAGTTCTTCTCCTATTAGAACTTTCCCCTGTCTGTCTTTCGAAGTCACTGTCTTCGTCTCTGCGGCTTTCCAGTGTCGTTTCCTGACATTCGTCGACTGTGGGGAAACTGTCCATTCTTTTTCTCTCATATTGCGACTGTCTTTTACTTTCTCACAGCTCTTTTTATCAGTCTCTTCAGTCTACAACGTCTGCCTCTACAGATGTCCCTGCTTGTGGATCGTTGCGCCGGCCGCGGTGGCCGAGGAGCTGAGGCTCTCCAGTCACGGTCTGCACGGCCACTACGGTCGGGGGTTCGAATCCCCCCTCGGGCATGGATATTTGTGCCGTCTTTAGTATAAGATAGTTGATAAGTAGTTTGTAAGTTTAGGGACTGATAACCCCGTAGTTAAGTCCCATAAGCGTAACAAACATTTGAACATTTTTGTGGATTGTTGGGCCATTCGCTTCTCGATTCCATCTCCTCTCTCTTTTGCAGTAGCTGGTACTATCTCCTTGCATTTACTTTATTTTTATTTATTTATTTGCCCACTTTAGGTTAAGGTAGTAACACTAAAAGCGGGCCTTAGCGATCGGCTTTTGACAGCTCGAAATTTAAATCGAAACGCCGACTTACCTGTTTATCTGAGACGTAAATTGATCAAACTAATTTGTAGAGGAGAAAATACTCTACAACTTTGGTCTTTTACATGTCTCGTACCGTTTCAGAGATATTTGCAAAACTAGCCGCGACGTATTCGCCCACTTCTTAGGTCGCACCGTTCAACCGATAAACAACAAATATTAGAAACGTAACTGTTGACTGTCAGTGACCAAAACTCCCTTTTGTAAATATTTCGGAGAAAAAAATAGATTAGTAACAATAAAACTAGGACGTTTGTGATGACCTTTTCACAGCACGAAATTTAATTGCAAATAATGCCTTAACCGTTCATCTCAGATGAAAATTGGATAACGTTTTTGTAGAGCAGGCAATTCTCTACAACTGTGCTCTCTTATGGTTTTTCCCCCCATAACTCACACCCTTTCACTGATATTTATAAAAATAACGGCGATTTGATACTTGATCACTTGGTTTAGCGTAAAGCATTACAGGCAAAGATTGAAAACCTTGAAAGAGGACAAACTACCACAGTAAGACACATGACAATATTTTAACAGAAAAGGTTGATTGAAATATGGCAAAGTTACTGAAATAATAGTTTAAAGTGGTAATAATTTTAAAAAATCGCACTGGCGTGTTTTACGGCCCACTTTAAATTTCTAGTTTTATAATTTTTTGCAAACATTTCTGGCAAAAATAATAATGTAAATAATTAAAAAAATTATAGTGATATGATTACGACTCTACTATTGTGATAATATCTATGCACGCAACACGTAACTCTTTTAGGAAAATAGGAGAAAAAAATTGTTGGTAGTGGCGGGTCCCGAACCACGGCCCATGTGCATCACACTCCAACACGCTGCCTACTACACTACGGCGAACAATTACGAAATTCGCCCTTAATTTTCGTACTATTGATGGCAGTTGTTAACTGATGCTAATGTGGCATTTGTAGACACTAGATTATCATTTTTCGTACGAAGAACGACGTGTTTTTGTTAATTCTTCAGTTCGCCGTTGCTTTGAAATATCAACGTGTAAGTTATAATAAGAAAATCATCAAATATGGAACGCAAGATGGCGTGTGCCAGAGAGAGTTCTGGGCGTGGAATGTCACGTGACATGTGCGAACGGCTGGTTTTCGTAAAATAAAATAAAAAATGTTCAAATGTTTGTAAAGCTTATGGGACTTAACTACGGGGTTATCAGTCCCTAAACTTACAAAATACTTATGAACTACTTACGAACTAGGACGACACAAATATCCATGCCCAATGCGGGATTCGAACCCACGACCGTAGTGGCCGTGCAGACCGTGACTGAAGCGCCTCAGTCCCCTCGGTCACCCCGGCCGGCTTCGTAAAATCAATGGAGGGTGTCAAATCTCCGTTGTTTTTGCAAATATCTCTGCAACGATGCAAGATATGAAAAAAAAATAATAGGGCGAAGTTATAGAGAATTTTCCCCTCTACCAATTAGGGTATTCAATTTACGTGTAAGATGAACGGTTCGTTTAAAATTACAATTATATTGCAAACGGTTTTTTTTTGTATTACTGCCGTATTTTTATCCGAAAAAATTTGAAAAATGGAGGTTCTGGTCTCTGGCGGCCTACAATTATGTTTGTAAAATTTGGTGCCGATCGATTGAACGGTTCGTCTTAAAAAGTGGGAACACGTTACGGACAGACAGACAGACGGAAATCCAAAATCGCCGTTATTTTTACAAATATCTCTGAAACGATACGAGATATGGAAAAAAACCATAAGAGAGCAAAGTTATAGAGAGTTTTCTCCTCTACAAATTCGGTTATTCAATTTTCGTGTCAGATGAATGGTTAAGCAGTTATTTTTATATAAATATCGATCTGTGAAAAAAAAAATCGCAAAGGCCCATTTTTAGTGTTACTACCTTAATCTAAAGTGGGCCAAAAAAGAGTATGGGTATGAAACTTTGAAATATAAAATAATTTTGGCTGCATGTTAAAATACGGTCGCCGGCCGCGGTGGCCGAGGTGACTGAGGCGCTACAGTCACGGTCTGCACGGCCACTACGGTCGGGGGTTCGAATCCCCCCTCGGGCATGGATATTTGTGCCGTCCTAGTTCGTAAGTAGTTCATAAGTAGTTTGGAAGTTTAGGGACTGATGATCCCGTAGTTAAGTCCCATAAACTATACAAACATTTGAATTTGAAAATACGGTCACCACACTTCGTTGTCGCCAACATGTGTGAACTGAAGACGTATCAAGAGTAGACATCGCAATAAAACGTGTGCCCTCTCGGCGTGTGACTAGGTGTGTTTTAAGAAGCTGACGTTGGTGCCTGTGAACTGGGGGCAGACGTGGCCTGGTGCACCTCTTGGCAGACGTCCGCGCTGCCTCGCGCCCCTGTGCACGCGATTACGCTAATCACTTGTTTACGCCCTAGTCAGCCCCGCGTCATGCCTAATTTCAGACGGAGTCGTATGACGCATCGCTCGGGGGAAGACTGGTCTGCGCACGTAATGACAACCGCCCTGCTCCGTAATTTGCCAAGCGTCGACAGATACAGAGGCGCACTTGTGAAAGGTCAGCTGGGTGTTATCTGACTGCTGACTCCTCTGTCGTCCGGGGGCACAGGCGTCAACAAGAGGTCCTGCAAACACACCGTGGCTGATAACTCACACAGGAGGAAACATCACGTCCACAGCACAGCGACCAACAACTTTTACACGCATCAATCACTCTATTTCATGTGTAGCTATTCAAATGTAAAAATTACAGAACTATCAGTTTAATAAGTCATAGTTGCGGAATACTAACACGAATTTTTTACAGAGGAATGAAAAAATTTGTGAAATCTAACCTTGTGGAAGATCAGTTTGGATTTAGGAGAAATGTAGGAACAAGGAAGGCAATACTCACATTGCGTCTTATCTTAGAAGATAGGCCAAGGAAAGGCAAACCTACGTTTTTAGCGTTCGTAGATTTGGAGAAAGCTTTTGACAGTGTCGGCTGGAATAAACGCTTTCAAATTCAGAAGGTAGCAGGGGTAAAATATAGGGAGCGAAGAGTTATATTCAACTTATACAAAAACCAGACAGCGGTTATTAGAGTCGAAGGGCATGAAAGGGACGCAGATGTTGGGAAGGAAGTAAGACAGGGTTGTAGACTTTCCCCATTGTTGTTCAATTTGTACATTGGGCAAGCACTGAAGGAATGGAAGTAGAAATTTGGAGAAGGAATTACAGTTCAGGGAGAAGAAGAAAATTTTTGTGGTTTGCCGATGAGATAGTAATTCTGTCAGAGACCGCAAAGGATATGGCAGAGCAACTGAATGGAATGGGCAGTGTCTCGAAAAGAGGGTATAAGATGAACATCAACAAGAGTAGAACAAGGATATTGGAATGTAATGTCAGAAAATCAGGCGATGCTGAAGGAATTAGATTAGGTAATGAGACAATAAAAGTAGTAGATGAGTTTTGTTATTTGGGTTGCAACATAACTTCTGATGGCCGAAACTGATCTTCCCCGAGGTTGGATTCCACGGATATGTGACAGTTGCACACAGTGACATTTGCACCCAACCAAAAATCTGTGACATTTGTACCCAGTCTGGCTGGAGACTACGTGTTTTCTACGTCACGACGTACCTGCAGCTAAGCCGCTCCTGTGTTCGGACCACCCTCACCCCCGGGAGTCCTCGTTCACCGGAAACGCTCTCTCGACACAGTCTGCCTGCAGTCCCAAGGTCCCTGTGCACCTCAGCGGATGACTGCTAACTGTCACTACGATTATGAATATCGTAGTGTTCGGTTGGTGCAGCTCGTGTGTTTGTGAGCTTATAGGTTCGATATGGAGATATCAACGACCAACAAGGGAAAGACAAGTGGCCACTATGAAGTAACTTATAGGTGTCTTGTTACACAAGAGAACGTGGAAAAAGGTTAATAAATATAAAATTAAAAAAAATTAAAACAAGAATAAAAATAAATAGGTATATATAAATTAAAAAAAACTAATTTTTAACACGTCTAAATGACAATTTACTTGTGCGTTTTAGCCAGTCCAAAGCCTGGATAAAAGTGTGATGGGAGTAGGTTTATTACGAATAGTCGGTAGACAGCGCATGGTCTCTCTGATGCAGGCACAAATTTTTATTTATGATCAGTTTCAGGACAAGCCAATCATCTGTGAAAAAACAATACAAAACTTTTTTTGAGTCATCAGTAAGGATGCAACATCTCTCTGAAATACATCGATGTTAAGACGGACAAACATCGATGTTAAATAACATCGCTATGAAAACATCGATGTTTGAAAATATAGATGTTTTCATACTTTTCAGAAATATTATGGAAAGCGCACTGAAATGATTTTATTTGTCGGTATCATAATAACTGAAAGTAAGGTGTGCTGTCAGATACATTTTGAAACACAAACGAACTGGAAATAATTACCTGATTTTTTTACACAACCCGACTTACACATGACGTTAGCGGCGGGGTGTTTGTAATTTGGCATTGAAACGTGAAATATGTGCTTCAATATGTTCTTTGTCTAGGCTACGAATACACAGCAAAATGGCAGTTATGAATGAAAGCGAAGTTGGGAATGACGTTTCGCAACGTATTGTGCTGATTGAGTTGGGATTTAAATCAATGTATTGATTACGTGTGAAATAACTTGTGTTTTGCATCTTTTCTTCGCCGTCGATGAGGAGAAGAATTAAACAAACATTATGTATCTAATCATTTATTATTTAATCATGTATGTATTTTTAAAACGAATAGGACTATTTTATCTATGACGTTTACAGAAACATGTACGTAGCAGATATGGAGATCTGTGTGTTAAGGGTACTTAAAATTTCGTGTCTTCTGTCTCGAATTTTCTGGCCAATGTTTGTTTGATGTTTTAACTGAAGTTTCGACAGCATGATATCAGAGTGATTGTGGTAACACAGTTGAAGTTTCGATTCCACTGCTGTTGGAAGATGAAATTACGCCAATGCCAGCCGCCCGTGTGGGCGAAACATCTAATTATCGAACGTCGACATAAAAATAAAAAGAGACAGACGCCAGCAGGCAGTAAGTCAAATAGTATCCATAAAAGCTTTAACAAGATAAGGATTTGGGATTCATCAGCAGAACTTACCACTGATGTCCTTTTACCCAGAACTTTTATCACAGCCTTGAACCTACTTTATTTCCGACATTACGTCTTCATTGCGCAAGTTAAACAGTAATGGCGACAGTCCACAACCTTTTCTTACACCCTTTTTAATCTGATCACTTTGTTCTTGACTTTCGACGCTTATTGTATTCACTTGGTTCTTATACAAACAATGTAATACCAACAGCTAACTCCTATTTTTCTCAGAATTACGAACATCATACAGCACCTTACATATCGATGGCTTTTCCCAGGTCACAAATCTTATGAATATGCCTTGGTTGTGCTTTAGTCTCGCTTCCATTATAAACTGCAGTAATGCTATAGCGGCCACGCATTGCAGTAAAGTACGGCCTTAGCCTATGCGACCTCACAGCCCTCGGCTCTTCTACCTGCCGGGCAGAGATCGGACGGGGTGATAAAGCCGACCGCCCCTCGACCAGAACTGGGTGCTAATGTCACTGGGTGCTAATGTCACTGGATGCATTTGTCAGGACACCGGATTCCACAAGTTTTTCCATTCGTCTGTAAATAATTCGTGTTAGTATTTTGCAACGATGACTTATTAAACTGATAGTTACAAAGACTTAATTAGTTACAAACCACGGCATGCGCGCACGTACTTCATGCGACATGTAGATGAGCTTGCTCACTCCCGGACAGGGTGGGTTTACCATTTTACACGAAGGATGTCAGAAGCTGGCTGTTTGGCAGGTATACAGGAACACGTGGCCACGGCGCTACCCTTTTGTGCTGCAGAGTGAGAAGAGAGCAGCCGCTTTTACTAGTGCTTCGCTGGGTGGTTGAACCGCGGTGGACCACGTGTGGCGGGTAGCGACGCGTGGTCGATAACCGCCAGCCGCCAGCCGGTGGGCGTAACCGCGACCGGCATGGTCGATAGCGACCACGACGGCGCCGTGCTCTCGCAGCAGCAAACCTTCCTGTTTCTGTGCGCTTTCATTTTTCTGTCATACAATGTAGACGTTAAGTTAGATTAAAATTCTTGTATATCAGTCTCCAGATCGCTTTCATTTTGTCGAACATTACCGGTTTCGGGGCAGCTGCCCATCTTCAGATCTGTTAAACAAATATCAACAATAATAAATTTCCTAGTAAGTAGGAGGTCCCGGGTTCGAATTCCGGCCACAGCACAAATTTTAATTCTATGCATATCCTTATGTTTAATACCTTTTTTGAACAAATGTTACAACTGAATATAAGCTACTATTTACAAAGTATAATATCTAAAAAGTTAACGGAAAAAATATTTAAAACTTACCAAATTTATGACCTGTCCTGTGACGAACGAATGTTCACAGTCGTTACTAAAATGTAGTAGCCTCCTGAGGCTTTATACAATGTGCTTAAAATCATCTGCTTGGTGGGGATCATCTTCATAAAATTATTCTCAATAAGTAATTATTAACTTACATATAAAATCAATTCTGAATTCAAGGTGTAAGATAGTAGTCAAGGTATAAAATAATAATAATTACTTATTGAGAATAATTTTAACGAAAATGATCCCCACCAATCAGATGATTTTAAGCACATTATATAAAGCCTCAGGATGCTAACATATTTTAGTAACGACTGTGAACATTCGTTCATCACAGGACAAGTTACTCTGTACTCTTGGTCTGAATATGGGCAGCTGTCCCGAAACTGGTAATGTTCTAGAAAATAAAAGCGATCTGGAGATTGATATTCAAGCATTTTATTCATATAACGATCGTGGAAAACACCCTCGAGACCCATAAGTCTTGCTTTGTTAAGTTAGATTCTTTGACAAACCCGTACTCTGATACACAAAGGCTTCCGGCTGTTTTTTAGGAGCGAAAGTAAAATAATTTCATGAATTCATGCGAATATGACACCCAAACTCGGAAACTATTCAAAATACAATTTTCAAATACAACGCAAAATGAAGGCTCTATTGTATTGACTGCTGTGGTATATATGAGTAGCCTATTATAAAACACGGACATCTGTCGTTTGCCAGAAACTAAGATAAACGTCATTTTTTACTGCAAAACGTAGAGCTAATATATTTACAAGCTGATTTGAGCATTATCAACTTTAATATTCGAGGAAATGACTAATATCAATTTGATTACTCAAGCACCTTCAGATTGAGTTTGAAAATACAGATGTCCGTCTTTGAAAATAAAACGTGTAGGTGTCCGCTTTTGATGTGAACACGCTTTCAGGTGTCCGTTTTTGATACACGGAGATTCGCTTACTGCTGACGAGAATCTTTTACAGACTGCTTTAGCAGGATATGTGCACCATTGACGCGTGATGTAGCAGTTTATCGCGCGTTCCATTATTTACGGCATCATATCTTCTGAACAATACGTCGTATATGATCCGTACATCCACACCGACCTTCCTCTTCGGGAATGCAGTGTGCCTAACTTCATCAAGACTGGATCAAAACTGTAGATTTTATGCGATCAAAAACACGAATTGTGGAGTCGCCCAAGTCCAAAGTGCGCGCCACCTACTTTCGTCGCGCGCCACCATGCACGCACGGCGCGGCGTTCTTACGACGTCAGCCACGAGCGCCCTCTGCTACAACTCCGCTCGTGGCCACCACTGAACGACTTCGTTCACTTGGGACTGAGATAGGAACCAGTTAACACTTCGGAATCAGATAGGCACCAGTGAAGACTTGGCTATCGGAGAGGCACTAGGCAGACCTCTAACTCAACTATGTATCAGCATTCTGCAGTACTGAGCTATGTAAAAGTTAAGTATTGTATAAATTCTGTGCAATATATATCTCGTTCTAATTTACTCTAGTGTTTCTAGTTTCTGCTGTCCCACTGGCTGGTCACCTCCTACCTGCACAAGCGTACGTCCTTTATTCCTGTGTCGGTCTGTCTACTCGGCCACCGACACCTACGACGGAAACGAGACACCAAAGCGGCGACGAGGCTAGGACACAAAACGAATACTCTGCATTATGTATATCTAAATTAAAGCGAAAGGACACTCACTCACTCACTGACTAAACACAAAATCTCGAAAACTACTTCACCTATAAAGCTGAAAATTGGCAGGAATGTAGTTTGTAGGTAGAAGACGTCAGCTAAGAAAGGATTTTGCGATATGGTCGATAGTTCAGGAGATATGACGTCATAAACGTCCCCATCTTGCGCCACGGATAGTGTGACTTTATCAGCCCACTATTTGAGAAGGAGAGCAGTTAGCGACTTGGAACAAACTTGAAACATAATTTCAGACCTTTAGGAAACTTTTTCTCCCTGACAACCCTAGCAAACTGATGAAAGGAAAAACTTTTGTCGCTTACTACTTTTTCGGCGTTCATGCAGTAAAATTACGGCATTTCGTATGAAGTTACAATTTATTACTCCTACACTATTAATTGTTTTCGTGAGAAATGTTACAGACAATATACACACGTATCACTGAACCTTATCATAGTACGACACACCGTTCTTGAAGTATGGAGTCAGAAACAATTATGTTCGTGAAAAACCGCCTCATCACGCATGACGTTTCCTACCAACTGTGCAGAGTTACGCCTAGGTATTTAATTCATTCGACTCTGTCAAGAAGCACACTACTAATGCTGTATTCGAACATTACGGAATTCTTTCTCCTACTGATCTGCATCACCTTATATTTTTCTACATGTACAGCTAGTTGCCATTTCTTACACCACTTGGAAATTTGGTCCACGTCATCCTTCATCCTACTACAGTCATTCAATGACGACACCTTCCTGTACACCACAGCATCATCAGCCAACAGCTGCAGATTGCAACACACGCTGTTCGTCAGAGTGTGTATAAAGACAGGAAATAATAGCTGTCTTGTCACACTTTCCTGAGGAACCCCCGACTAATTTTGTACACTTGACCTTCGAAACAAGGTGTAAAGCAGAGGGTAACTTAAACAAATGTCGACCCCAATGTACAGTTTTATACCGATGCTGCTATAATTCTGCTCCCTAAAGCTCGGAAACATCTAGCAGCAAGAGTGCTGTCTACACAAATTTTGTTAAGATGTATGGCGGAGGTTACTTTCAAGTCATTTTCGACATCGTTTCACCGACTGCCAAATGTTCAAATTCAAATGTTTGTATAGCTTATGGGACTTAACTGCGGGGTCATCCGTCCCTAAACTTACAAACTACTTAAAACTAGCTAATACTAAGGACGGCACAAATATCCATGCCCAAGGGAGGATTCGAACCCCCGACCGCAGTGGCCGTGCATACCGTGACTGGAGCGCCTCAGTCCCCTCGGCCACCGCGGCCGGCTCACCGACTGCCGTGAAGATTGGTAGATACATGTAATTTTTCGTAGGGGGGGGGAGGGGATGGAATTGAGTGAAAGAGGCGTAGGAGGAAATGAACAAAAACAAGGAAGAGGAGGTGAACAGAGAAAGGGAGAAGAAGTGAATAATTAAATAAATATCCGGGCAACGTTGGATTTTCAGCTGGCAGTTGAGCAACTGTCAGTCCGTGTGTATCCTGTGTGGTTATGGTATATCGCCCCAAATTAGCGACTGAATAGCGAGAGGACACAGTTTGTTTTAGTCGGTGCCTTACCGTCGATTACTACAGAGGTGATATCGGGCGTTCCACAGGGTAGTGTTATTTGTCCTCTGCTGTTCCTTATTTACATAAACTATTTAGGGGAAAATCTAAGTAGCTCTCTTAGGTTGTTTGCAAATGACGCCGTCATTTATCGTCTAGTAGAATCATCTGAAGATCAAAACCAACTGCAGAACGATCTGAATAAGATATTACTATGGTGTAGAAATTGGCAATTGACTCTGAATAATGAGAAGTGTGAAGTCGTCCACATGAGTACGAAAAGAAATCTGTTAAACTTTCTTTCTTACAAAATAAATCAATCAAACGTGAAGGCCGTAAACTTCACAAAAGATCTAGGAAATACTATTACTTCAGACTGAAACTGGGAAGAAGACTTACATAATGTCGTGGGAAAGGCGAACCAGAGACTGCGTTTTATTGGCAGAACCCTTAAAAGATGCAACTGAACTACTAAAGAAACTGCACACACTACGCTTGTACGTCCTTTTTTTTAGTGTTGCTGCGCAGTGTGGGACGTCGAAAGAGTCCAAAGAAGGGCAGCCCGTTTCGTATTGTCACGATACAGGAGAGACAGCGTTACGGAAATGATACATGATCTGGGATGCGAATCATTACAACGGCGCTTATCGCTGCGGCGTGGGCTACTTACGAAACTCCAATCGCCAATATTCTCCCCCGAATGCAAAAACATATTGTTGACTGCCACTTACATTGCTAGAAATGATCATCAGAATAAAATACGAGAAATCAGAGCTCGAACGGAGAAATTCAGGTGTTTTTCTTCCCTCGCGCTATTCGAGAATTGAATGGGAGATAAAATGGTATAACGGTGGTTTGATGAACCCTCTGCCAGGGACTTAAATGTGTTTGCAGAGTATCCCATGTAGATATATGGTGGAGGATACTTTCGAGTAATTTTCGACATCGTTTCACCGACTGCCGAGAAAGTTGGTAGATAGGTGTAATTTTTCGTAGATTTGGGAGGGGGGTTGAGTGAAAGAGGTGTAGGGTAGGAGGAGATGTTGAAAAACAGGGAAGAGGAGTTGATGAATAGAGGTGGGGAGAAGTGAATTAATTAATAAATATCCGGGCAACGCTGGGTTTTCAGCTCACAGTTGAGCAACTGTCAGTCCGTATGTACCCTGTCCCGTCTGGAGCAGGAGACGGCTGGTAAGTGGATTAGGGTAGCCGGCGCGAGGTGGCTTGCAAGCAGAGGAAGTGGGCCATCAGGCGGTGATTGCGAGACGCCGGGGCCTTCTATACGGTGTGTGCGACGGCGCGCTGCCGAGCGAACCCACACGTCTTGACCTGCTCTGCCCAGCACGTCCTGTGGTAGTCGCGTCATGCCGTCTTCCGCGTCTGGAAGTGCATACCGCGTCTCTACTAACCTTGGGTCACTTTAAAAAATAGTCTACGCGACGTTCTCCTGAATTAGTAGAAAAAATCGCATTGACGTGTTTTTACGGTTCACTTTAGATTTATAGTTGTATGCAGTGCGCCTCGGTTGCACAGTGGTAGAGTGCCAGACTACAAATCCAAAGGTCGCGGGTTCGATCCCCGCCAGGTCCTAGGACTTTTATCTGTCACTTTCCACTTCTTTCACCTCTGGCAGAATTGCTCATGTGAAAAATACCGAGTAGCACCGTGGTTCGGAACCCACGTTAAACTGTAGGTCCCCCTATAACTGGCTAGGTAAGTCAGTTCGAAGGTCGGAGGAAGGCAACGGCATACCACCTCCAAACAGGACCATGCATAGTAAAGCACTGTGGTGTTCAAACCAATCTTCGGATTGTTGACTGCTTTACCTTAAGTTTTTGCAACATTTTGGACCAAAATAATAATCTAAATAATAAAAATTAATTAACAAGAGTGTCTGAAACGCTTTTAGCAACAACAAAAAAGTAGTGGCTGATTCCGAACCACAGACCTTTAGCGTCAATAGTTCAAGGCCTTGCGCACTACGCTACGGCTATCAATCAAAAGATAAGTCCTTTAATCTCATACTATTGATGGCCGTTGTTACCTGATGCTAATATGGCATTTGTAGACACTAGATTATCATTTATCGTACGAAGAACGATGTGTTTTTGTTTATTCTTCAGGGCGCCATTACTTTGAAATGACAACGTGTAAGTTACTATAAGAAAATCATCAAATACGCAACGCAAAATGGCGTATGCCAGAGAGAGTTCTTGGCGAGGAACATGACGTAACATATCAGAACGGCTGGTTTTCGTTAATTCAATGGAGGGTGTCGAATCTCCGTGTCGAGCGGTCTAAAGCACCTCGCTGCGGAGCGCGCTGTTGCTCGCCGTGGAGGTTCGAGTCTTCCCTGGGGCATGGGTGTGTGTGTTTGTCCTTTAGGTTAGTTTACCTAGGTTTAAGTAGTTTGTAAGCCATGGGCTGATGACCACGAAGTTTGGTCCGATAGATTTACAAACATTTGAACAAATCTTCGTTATTTTTGCAAATATCTCTCAATCGATACGAGATATGAAAAAATCATAAGGGAGCTAAGTTTTCTCCTCTACCAATTAGGTTATCAATTTTCGTGTCAGATGAACGGTTCGTTTCCAATTGCAATTACAAATAGCTTTTTTTGGTATTATTACCGTATTTTTTGTACGAAAAATTTGAAAAAGGTAGGGTCTGGTCTCTGGCGGCCTACAATCATGTCTGTAAAATTTGGTACTGATCGGTTGAACGGTTCGTCTTAAAAACAGAGAACACGTTATGGACAGACAGACAGACAGACAGACAGACAGACCTCCCAAAATCGTCGTTACTTTTGTAAATATCTTTGAAACACTACGGGATATGAAAAAAAAAAAAACCATAAGAGAGCAAAGTCGTAGAGAATGTTCTCCTCTACAAATTCGGTTATGCAATTTTCGTGTCAGATGAATAGTAAGGCGTTATTTTCATTTAAATTTCGAGCTGTCAAAAGACGATCGCAAAGGCCCACTTTTGGTGTTACTACCGTAACCTAAAGTGTGCCAAAAGTGTCGAAGAGAATACATTATAACACCGAGGAGACAAAGAAATTGGTACACCTAGTTAACACTTTGCAGTCTGGTTGCGAGCTATGCTCGCAGTCCGTGCACTAACACCCAAACATTCAGACGTCAGACATTCAAACGTGGTATATCGATAGAGTATGAGCCGCAACTTCTATATAATTCGTGCCATGTGCTGCCGCCCAGGAGAACGTGCGTAAACGGGAGATTATGTGTAACACCTGTCCTACGGAGCACAGGAAAAGCGTATCTGTAGGGATCTGTCGCGCTGACCTCCCGTGGGGTACTTAATAGAGCGATTTTTTGTCGTTACGACGGTCCTCGGTTCAAACCCTGGTGGTGCTTTTTTCTCTTTTTTTGTTTGTTTTGTTGTTGTTGTTTTTTCTGTATGACGTTGCAAATTGTTCAAATGTTTGTATAGCTTATGGGACTTAACTACGGGGTCATCAGTTCCTAAACTTACAAACTACTTATGAACTAGCTAGTACCAAGAACGGCACAAATATCCATGCCCGAGGTGGGATTCGAACCCCCGACCGTAGTGGCCGTGCCGACCGTGAATGGCGTGCCGCAGTCCCCTCGGCCAGCGCGGCCGGCTGTAAATTGTTCTAGGTCGACAAAGGTACACCGACTGTTACATGGGACAACAAATGTTCAAATGTCTGTAAATCTATCGGACCAATCTGCGTGGTCATCAGTCCGTAGCTTACAAACTACGTAAATCTAGTTAAACTAACCTAAGGACAACACACACACCCACTCCCCAGGGAGGACTCGAACCTCCACGGCGAGCAACCGCGCGCTCCGCAGCGAGGTGCTTTAGACCGCACGGTTACTCCACCGCGGCATGGGACAACATGTTCCTGAAATGTAAAAGTAAATGGACTGTTCGGATTTCATAGCACTGTGTAAGCGGCAGTTTCTTTCTGCTTCGTTTTATTGGAAAGTAGCAAACCTATAGAGTATATTCGTAGAAGAAAGAAACAATTGCACCATACGTGCGGAAGTATTAAAGTAATAATAATAATAAATGACTGCTAGATAGGCAGCACCGCCGTGCTGTGGCTAGAGTGCCGTGTGTTTGCCCACACCATCAAGTCGGGCTGACTTTGCTGTCCAGTCCGCACGCTACTGCTACTGCTGCATCTGACACTGCTGTTTGGAGAAATGAACCCAAGGAACGTTACAGACATTCTCATTTAACAATTTTCAACGTACTGAGTCAGAAAAAAAAGGCTCCCGGTTGGGCTTTAACCCACGAACCTCTGTTCCATGAAATAACGCTCTAACAACTAGCCTACGGTAGCGCAACGTGATAAGCTCTCACAGATATGCTTTTCCTCGACTTCGTAAGTTAGGTGTTACTTATTACTAAAGTTAACGCACGTTCTCCTGGACGGAAGCACATAGCACGAATTATATAGAAGTTTCGCTGGATTATCGATATACAACGTTTGGTACCGATCTAAGTGTCTGGCATCTGAAGGTTTGGGTGTAAACGTTGCAGCCGCGGTGGAGTAGCCGAGCGGTCTAAAGCGTCTCACTGCGGAGCGCGCGGTTGCTCACCGTGGAGGTTCGAGTCCTCCCTGGGGCATGGGTTTGTGTGTTTGTCGGTAGGTTAGCTTACCTAGGTTTAAGTAGTTTGTAAGCTACGGACTGATGACCACGCAGTTTGGTCCGATAGATTTACGAACATTTGAAGAACATAAACGTTGCATTCGAGCTAGGTTCGCAGCGACGTAAAAATGCACAGAATACGACCTACGGGCTATACCTGCAGTTCGTTTGTTACGCAGCTTGATGATTTAGTTATGTTTACTATCCCTTCAAAAATAAAAGTATGAATCGGTCGAAGAAACATTTATATATTATGTAGTAAATGTCACACAGGCAACCAGGTTCTCTGCAGAAATTCATGTGTGTTATTGGAGAAACACTGTTGTGAAGGCATGGGAGCATCAAGTAGGAGTGAACCCTTAAACTGTAGGCGACATTTTGTAAGCAAAACTCTTCCATCTGATAACAAAGCCAAGCCGTGCCGAGCATGTAAAGTGTGTGGCGACAAAGCGACAAAAGAAACTAGATAGAGGAAAGGAAACGAAAAAAAGCATACTTTTGTCTAATGTGTGGTGTTGCACTGTGCATGCCAGAATGCTTTGAATTATTTCACACGAAAGCCAATTACGTTTAAAAATTGATATTAAAAAACAGTTGACCTAATGTAATTTAGTCGTGTAATGTCGTTTTTGTAAATAAATACCGTTCAGTTTGTTTTTACAAAATATAAGCAAGCGCAATTTTTTCTATCTCCAATAAATACTACTATTAAACTTTTTTATTTTCCTTGTTTAGCTACAAAATTGTTATAGCAGTGTAAATATAAGTGAAATTGATAAATATGTGTTACTTAATTTTAAAGTTTAAAGTAAAGTGGTAAAAAACGATTTACCTGTAATCGTTAGTAAAATATATATTTTGAAAAACGACTCAAAACCCCAGTGTGGCCTGCTATAATTTCATATTAAGTCCCAGAATTTAAAGCAGTAGTTCCCAAAGTGGTCTATATAGACCCCCAGGGGTGTATTCCATCCTGCAAGCGGGAATCTAATTTGGGGGTCTATTGTTGTAAATGGGTCGGTGATAATGGTTCACTTTTAGGAAGGTCGTAACCAAATTTCAGAATTACTCTCACAATGCTGAAGCTTGATCCTTTCTATGTCACTGTTCGCTTCATTGACTAAGCGAGAGAGTGGGGGAATTCTGTATTTTCGTTCTCCTGCTGAAGGCCTGTAGTTATATATATATACAAGGTGTCCCACTCCTTTCACCCCAGAGATATTGAAAAACGACATTTACGGTCATGACGTACGTCAGGCGCTTATGAAAGTAGGTACTATGAGACACTCTAAAACGTGAAGAAATGTTATTTTCAACACAAACTTACTTTTTAAATGAATATCCGATATTATTTCTTAAGCAATCGATAGAATGAAAAATCATAAAAAGAATGGCGTTGGTAGCATCGGAATGCGTGAATAGATCCGGAGAAACTGAGAAACGAAGTTGGCATTTGAAACACATGAGACGCGGTGCTAGCGCATGTTCGAGGCTCAAGCGAGACTCACGTTGAGTCTCGGACACGCGCTAGCACCGCGTCTCATGTGTTTCAAATGCCAACTTCGTTTCTCAGTTTCTCCGGATCTATTCACGCATTCCGATGCTACCAACGCCATTCTTTTTGTGATTTTTCATTCTATCGATTGCTTAAGAAATAATATGGGGTATCCATTAAAAAAAATCAATTTAATTATTAAACACCAGTATATATATATATGTGTGTGTGTCTGTGTGTGTTGGGGTGGGGGGGGGGCGGGACGTCAGTCAATTATGACGTATATATTCTAACTTGTAAAGGTTATTTCACTCCATCTTTTGATAGTTAAGGTTATCAAAGTTAGTATCACTATATGAGGCGCGAAAACACATTTGAGGTTAGGAATTCGTAAAAAGTTAATACACAAAAGAAAACGGGGTCTACACAGGGCAGAAGAAGTCGGCAAAGGGTCTACGAGACAAAAACGTTTGGGAGCCCCCGCTTCAAAGTGTTAAGCACTCTGTATACGAGACGTGCAATACGCACAGAAAAGTCGTTCTCAGCTGCAGAGCCCCTTAGCGATAGACCGTCGAACTACAAAGAAGCGTTCAAACGTTATGCATTTGCTGAGTCGTCTGCTTCACGCGTCTACTTCGTTTGTTATCAACTTACAGCAAATGAATCGCCGCGTTAACATCACTTTTCGAAACTGTAAGATAGTGATGATTAAAACATTTATTTGTGTTTTAGACTGCCACTGTATTTAGTTGTTTTCGTGCGGTTCATGCGTAACTTCGTCGCTCATATGTGTTAAAGTTCTCATTATAAAATGCGATTACATACTTCCAGCCCCTGCAGTTCGAGGCGCCTATGTATATGATGAACAAGCTCAGGTGTCTATACATATACCTTTCACTTTGATAAAGCTTCAAATAATGCTCACGAAAAACAAATATTCACCTCTTAACTACAGCGTGATTTAGGAAAACAGCAAATATTTTAGAAGACGGTAATAAAGAAGATTTGTAATTAAAACTTCATATAACGTGTGTCCAATTTTTATTGGGTAGACAGATACAGCTCTTGGTATGTACAACTAACTGATTTGGATATTTTGACAGATTCTTTCGTCGATTCTTGGTAGATCACCATATCGACTTTTATTTAAATAACCGGTTTTCGACGCAGTTTAGGGTCTGAATATGTCATAGTAAGTTGAAAACCGGGTGGTAAGTGGAAATGACCCTGTAGAACATAGACAAAATTCTACTTTTAAGTAAGTGTGATGTTGTACTCCCAAGAACCGACGGATAAATCAGTGAAAATTTCTTGATTTACATTTGCTCTAAATTTGATTGAATTTCATATTAACAGCTATATCTCTGGATTGTATAAAAATTTTACACTGTTATATGAAATTTTTAATGCAATTCCTCTATGGTATCATCTCCTATAATACTTCAGATTGAGTCGAAAAACTACGTTCCTCTGAGGAGGAGACAAGTACACATTCTGAAACAAATTCGCGACTTGGCTTCGTTTGTCACCTGGATTCTCCATTCGGTCGTCAGCGCATGCGCGAAACGCTTCCATACGCGTGAGAATAGGATCCATCATGTTCCGTCTACTAGCGATCGTATGCGTGCATCTTGTGCAAGTGGACGCGTCTACACTGTAAGCGGACGGCGTGACCGGTGCATCATAGGTAATCTCGTAAGCTTCTACACGGGAGAACTAAGGCGTTGGGTAAAAAATTACATGAAAAGGGTAGATGATTTAAAAGCATCCTTAGTGAAATAGTGGAATAACGTTACACCTGAGTACACACACACACACACAAAATTGGTGGAATCCATGCCTCGACGTTTGGAAGCAGTGTTCGAAGCAGAAGGCGGCAATACAAGATTTTAAGCAGGACCTGAAAGTGAAGAACATCACATTGTATGTTTACTTTTGTACCTGACGCTGTTCCATTTTTATGCTCAAGATGTCAGTATATGGAATAATGATTAATTATGTAGTGTATATATTGTTTTCCAGTTCCTGACATGTCTGTTTATGTCACAGAAAGTATATAAATTTTATTTTCTTGATTCATTTTGACTTCAAGTGTTATTTTTAGGGTGTTTGTACACTTTAGTGTCCGACTGAAAACCCAAAGAGATTTTGGTTATATGTTAAATGTACTAGGGGCAAAACACAAACAATACCCTCACTACGTGATAGTAATGGCGATCCTGCCGATGACAGCGCTACTAAAGCAGAGTTACTAAACATAGCTTTTAGAAACTCATTCACCAAAGAAGACGATACCAATATTTCAGATTTCGAATTACGAACAGAGGCCGTAATGAGTAACATAGAAGTAGATATCATCGGAGTAGTGAAGCAACTAAAATCACTTAACAAGTCTTCTGGTCCGGATTGTATACCCATTACATTTTGATTATGGTAAAGCGATAGCTCCTTACTTAACAGCCATATACAACCGCTCTATCATAGAAGGATCTGTACCAAAAGATTGGAAAGTTGCATAGATCAAAGTTATATTCAATAAAGGCAGTAGGAGTAACCCACTAAAAAAAAAAAAGTTCAAATGTTTGTATAGCTTATGGGACTTAACTACGGGGTCATCAGTCCCTAAACTTACAAACTACTTATCAACTAGCTTATCCTAAGGACGGCACAAATATCCATGCCCGAGAGGGGATTCGAACCCCCGACCATAGTGGCCGTGCAGGCCGTGACTGGAGCGACTCAGTCCCCTCGACCACCGCGGCCGGCTAACCCAATAAACTACAGGCCTATTTCATTGACGTCAACTTGCAGCAGGGTTTTGGAACATACCCTGTATTCAAATATTATGAATTATCTCGTACAGAATGATCTATTGGCCCAAGGTCAACATGGATTTAGAAAATATCGTTCATACGAAACACAACTAGCTCTTTACTCACACAAAGTGTTGTGTGCTATCGACAAGGGTTCGCAAATTGATTCCGTTTTCCTTGATTTCCAGAAGGCTTTTGACACCGTACCTCACAAATGGCTTTTAATCAAATTGCGTTGTTACGGTATATCGCCCCATATTTCTGACTGGATAGGGGATTTCCTCTCAGAGAGGATACAGTTCGTAGTAATCGATGGTATGGCATCGACTAAAACAGAGGTGATATCGGGCGTTCCACAGGGTAGTGTTATTGGTCCTCTGCTGTTCCTTATTTACATAAACGATTTAGGGGGAAATCTAAGTAGCTCTGTTAGGTTTTCGCAGATGACGCCGTCATTTACCATCTAGTAATATCATCTAAAGATCAAAACCAACTGCAGAACGATCTGAATAAGATATCACTATGGTGTAAAAATTGGCAATTGACTCTAAATAACGAGAAGTGTGAAGTCGTCCACATGAGTACGAAAAGAAATCCGTTAAACTTTATTTACAAGATAAATCAATCAAGCCGACCGCGGTGGCCGAGTGGACTGAGGCGCTCCAGTCACGGTCTGCACGGCCACTACGGTCGGGGGTTCGAATCCCCCCTCGGGCATGGATATTTGTGCCGTCCTTAGTGTTAGCTAGTTCATAATTAGTTTGTAAGCTTAGGGACTGATGACCCCGTAGTTAAGTCCCATAAGTTCTACATACATTTGAACATTTTGAAATCAATGAAAAGTGAAGGCCGTAAACACCAGAAATTACCTAGGAATTGCTATTACTTCAGACTTAAACTGAAAAGAACAGGTAGATAATATTGTGGGAAAGGCGAATCAGAGACTGCGTTTCATTGGTAGAACCCTTCAAAGACGCAACAGAACTACAAAAAAACTGCATACACTACGCTTGTCCGTCCTCCTTTGTAGTATTGCTGTCCAGTGTAGGATCCTTATCAGTTGGTTTTGACGGAAACATCGGAAGAGTTCAAAGAAGAGCAGCTCGTTTCGTATTGTCACGATACAGGGGAGACAGCGTAAAATGATAAAGGATCTGGGATGGGCTACTTACGGAACTCCAATCGCCAACATTTTCCCCCGAATGCGAATATATATTGTTGACTCCCACTTACATAGGTAGAAATGATCATCAGAAGAAATCAGAGCTCGAACGGAGAGATTAAGGTGTTCTTTCTTGCCGCGCGGTATTCGAGAATGGAATGGGGGATAAATAGTATTAGTATGATGGTGGTTCAATGAACCCTCTGCCATGCCTTTAAATGTGATTTGCATAGTATCCCATGTAGATGTAGACTGTATGTAGGTCTATGTATACGTTGGCTCTAAAGAATCCATGCATTTCAAGACAAGGTACTCGTCTCTGTTACTTGTGAAGTTATCGAGCCACTCACATATCTGAAAAGCTGCGCTCAGACCTTCCTCAATAGGTTGCAGTAGAGAGTGCTAATACTGGCGGTGAGAAATCGCTTACGTCACAAACTTTGGAAACGATTACTATATGCCCGAGCGTTTGGCAACACGCGCCCAATACCGACCTCGGCTACGCAGAGGGGTGTTACTGCCAGCAGTAAACGGCTAGCACGCGTCGCTAAAGCCCTTTTTAAACGATGAATGAAGGTGAACAAGATAGATAATAGTCTACTGAAGCGCTCCTAGCGTACTAGCACTGAACTACAAAATCAAGCAAGATCTTGTGGCAGCGTGTTTAGAGGATAAACGTAATTGAACAGTAATACCCGATGTTGAAACTGAGGTTATGACAGGCGATCTGTTATGTAGGAAGTCTTAGTTTAATACTGGAATTGAGGAAACAATGCTAAATGTTATTGGCGGCCAAAGAAAACCTTGCAATCTATGTTTTTGGCCAACTTAGTGTGGTAAAGTTCTGGGAAGTGAAACAACATTTCAAAACATTCACACCTATTTTCAAGCGAAAAAAATAAACTCATGAACACATCAAGCAATATATATAAGAGCGTAAATAGACCTTCTTTACTTTATCTACTACGATTTGCCCACTGACATCGTTAATAACGTCATGCACAACTGAATACTTGTCTTTCATTTGGACTGATTTTTTCATTTAAAGAAAATTGCATCATCAAATTAAATCTTATACAAATAAACAATTGGCTTCAGTCTTTTCTGTTACGATATTGCAAAACATAAACCATTTTTCGGTTTCAGATGTACGACGTCGCTTTTCGGTGGACAATAATTGAGATAAATATTTAAGTCGTAATGAAACATTTGCCGTTTACCGCTAAACCAAAGTATAATCATAAACTAAATATTAATAAGACAAATTTGCGACTACAATATGAAAATCGCGTGACGAAAATAGGTTAACTTCCGATGTCTGCAGACGACCGTTCAATCAAAACAATCTTCTCGAGAAAGCTTAACGTGACGTTGACGTTAGCTGACGGACAGTGTAAAATGCCGTCATTAGAAATATATTTTGTAATACGTTCTGATGATAAACTTCGACATAACGCAAAATATACGTAAATACGAAGGAAAATGGCGGACTAACTGCAGCGGTGACTGCAGCTGACAGCTACTAGCTCGCGCATGCGCAATAAACCCACTAGTACCGAATTTAGAACTGGTCCTATTTCTTTATCGCTATAATAGGGTATTTTCCTGTGTTAAAAATATGGTTCGAATTGTTGTTATTCTGAATGATTATAACATTCAGACAACGTTTCCCTCATAATTCTTACAAAACAGCTGTTATTTTTACGCAATTAAAGCTTAAAAATTGTCAAATTTCACGATTAGATCACGTGATCGAAAACGCTCCGTTATTGGCTGAAGTACTGGTGACGTCATTCAACACGTACAGCGCGGCAACTAGAAGTCGGAGCTGTATTATTGTACGTGTTTCCCCCATTTCGCAGTTTTAAGTTCAGTTTTATCGTGATCTAAACGCGTTTACAGTTTTTATGCCACAATGAAAGATGTTATGTGAAGGCTGACAGCGGAAACCTCCCTAAACTTGTTGCAATTATGGTGTCTTCATTCTTTAAAAACAATACAAATTTTGACGTGCCAGAAATAAGAAACGTGAAAACTGCATTGTAAGTAACGCATACCTACATTTTAAAGCTAATTATTTCGAGAGATATTTTATGCCATTGGAAAAAAGTACCCTATTTGTTGACGTCAGCAGACGTCACCATATTATGCAATAAAGGATGAAATTTTATCTTTTATCCAAGCGGCCTTGAGTGATTATGTTGACAACATCAACAACACGATAGAAAATCTTTGTCCAGATTTTCACACCACATAGAATGACTAGATCAGTGTATCGTACAGACCATGAAGTAAATAAAAAATGCTGTTCGTGCTCTATGATTCTTGTATGTACCCCTTTTCGATCAGTAGAAGTAACTGCCCTCGTAAATCAAAGGTTTCACGACAAAATATTTGCACTGTCACGCGATTGGCTAATGGCGACGTCTCATGATTCTCGCTATTCAGCATCTGTTGCCAACATACTCACAGGAAGCCGCCGGGATAGTTAGTAAACTTTAACCCCGTAAAGCACGCAGTTAAGGGAGTAATTTTATTTAACTACTTCAATACTGGTGCAAAGTGAATAATCAAAACCTGTAAAATACAGCAAAACTGCCTTGTGTATAGTTATACAATATATCTGTAGTCTAGAACAGGGACAGCGGGTTGTGTCGGCGGTGTTTTCATATCGCTCGTAGGCTGGCAACGCACATTTCGCGTAGCCAAAGGCATGTCACTTGGAATAATATTGTTTACTTACATCAAAATGATCCTCACAGAGATACACATATGAAGTAGCAGTTATTTCATTTGGATCTCTTCGCGCCTGTGTCAACCACTTTTTGCGTACCTTCTCATTTTTTGGTACTTGCAAGAACAATTTTTCTGCAGTCTTGACAGATGTATTGGTACAGTGCGGAACTAAGCAATATTTGTAGGTCATTATGCAAACGTTAACGCCCAAACATGAGGCCTCGGCCCAAACAATATACAGGTATTTGTTTATCTTACCAGAGCAGCAGCAGCAGCGTGTTGTATGACGTCACAGGCATCACGTGACTCAAATGTAGCGTTTTAGCGGGCTATCAAATTATTTGAATTTAATTTCTTTAAAAAAAAAAAAAAAAAGTACTGAAATCCACGAGGTAAAAAAAGCATGTTCGGACCATAATATGACATAATTAACAATTTAAAACGATTTCCAGAAAACAGTCAAATACCCTATTATCGCGCTTCGATACTAGCGCGATCATTCTAGTGCAGCCGTTCAAACGACAGACAGGCCGCCATTAACGCAACTTGTTATCAATCTATTACAAGTTCATTGATCGTTTAAAACGGGCTTAAAAGGCGCTGTGCTGAATCAGTACAAAAATACTTCAGTACCAGAGCAGCAAGTGAGTCCAGCTACCACTTCCCTGCTGCGAGCCACCAGCGGCGTTAAGGCGCTCGCCAACAGGCAAACGGGGCAGTACTGCTCGCCTGACCTTTAGCTCACTGCCCCATTTCGCGGCAGAACAGCGCATTCTCTGACGGTGACCGAGCCAAATGTTCGTAATTCTACGGGACCACGGTGCTTACGTCATCGGTCCCTAAACTTAGGCCGGTATTACACTGTTGCAAAGCGATAGGCTTCACCAACTAGAATCTATTATTGGTATCTGACTGTGGGTGGGGGTTATACGGCAACAGTCGGGTATAATTAACGAATTTATTCATCTAACTACTACAATAAAAATACATGGCACGATAATTAACATTTTTGCATTAAATAAAAGGAATTCACATTAAATAAAAGAAAGGGAGGCACGCCTTGTGATTCCTGTCTGCGCCTGTGAATTTGAGAGCATAGGGGGTGGGGGCGGAAGAAGGACCGATACGAGGAGTACGGCGTTCACCAAATTACTACATGAGGTGGTTAAGAAAGGGGGAACCCAAAGCTAAAAAACAAAAAAAACAAAAAAACAAAAAAATGCATATCGTACAGGGATTTGCCCATGGCCGAATGTGGAAGCTTGCTAGCCGCGCCAAGCCGGACTCACCTGCTGCTCTGGTACTGAAGTGTTTTTGTACTGCTCTTGTTCATTCTGCCCAAATCGGCTGGCATATTTAAGATGCGTTTTCTGACTTCGTTATGTTAGAAGTAGACATACACGACAGTAAAATTAATAACTGATTAATTACATACCTAGAGACTATTTCTTGGAACAAAATCGCATGGCCTATCGCTTATGAGCAGACCATTGTGTGCCATATTTAACAAAAGATACCTCGTGTTAGAAAGCTATGACAGCATTCCACATTGAAACAGATGAAAATGTAATGCATTCTTAACATTTCGTTCGCAAATTGTGCTAACCCAACTTCAATAACAGAGATTCTTAAATTTTGTAACATCGTCAGAAAAATAAATTTTCGTAATAACTCCATATTTAGTCTTAATAATATGCTGCTACACAACAAATATGTAAAAATTGTACAGGTCTTCCTGAACACGTAGATGCCTACTCCATATTTGCACACTGAAGAATTTGCCTGATTGGGCTATTTTAAAGAAGCGCACGATTGAACAGCTGTTCTGTGCCGGACATGACACGCGGAGAACTTACTCAAGAAGGAGGGGAGACAGCGAGAACTTCCTGCTCAAAGCATATGCTTCGAAGTTTTTTATTCATACGAAATTGAGAACTTGCTCAGAGAACGTTCATTTGCTCTGAGAATCTTCTCTGGATCATGTGCTCTTTCTTATGCATACGGCCCATTATCTGTGTGTTCTTTCCTATTTAAATCTGTCGTCATGGTAATTCGTAGGTATTTAGTTGAAATTGCGGCATTCAGATTTGATTGATTTATCCTGTAGATGAAGTTTAACGGTTTCCTTTTAGTACTCTCGTAGACGAGTTTATACTTCTTATCATTTAGAGTCAGCTGCCAACTATCGCAATGTTATATAAATCGTTCTACATTTGGTTTTGATCTTCAGATTAGTTAAGTAGATGATAAGTTCCAGCATCATTTGCAAACATCGTAACAGGGATGCTCATATTTTTTGTCAGATCATTTATACAGTTAATCAACAGCTAACACTTTTCTGGGGAATGGAAGTTATCACCTCTCGCTAGTCGATGCCTTTACGTGAATTACTAAGGTGTCCTCTCTGACAAGAAATCTCCAATTCATTCACAAATCTGAGACGATATTTCATGAGCATGCACTTCTATTAAAAAGAAGCTATGACAGCTATATGTAGCCTATATTTATTTCCCCAAACAAAATCCTTGCTGTGTCAGTATCAGTCGATAGACAATAGCGCTATCTATCAATCACAATCAGACCATTTCTGAAGTTGCTGCAAACGATTCGATAGAAATGTCATCTTCAGATAGCTTTATCTAGCTCGATTCGAGTTTTGCTGGCTCCTGGAAAGGAGAGAAAGTGACTAAGCGCATAAAGCTACGCCAACTAACATACGTAATACCTGTGCTGATAAGGTTATTTGAAAACGACATTCCTGTGGAATGATTTTTTGATGGCGTAAGAAATATTGCGGTGATGATTCATAAAAAGAGATATTGTTTCTTATTGCCTAGCATCCGAGAATAGAATAGTATGGGTCAGAATGGGAGAGGATGAAAACGTCATCCGCATTAAAGCATGTGACATGCCCCACAGTATAATTCCCTTTAGCTGTTTCTTTCACGTGGCGGGGATGCTGTGGTAGTATGAGGAAGGTAGGGAGAAAGAGGGGGGGGGGGGGGGAGAGAAAGAGACCTGAACCTATTCCTTGCCGTTCACGTGAATTGATCTTAAGTAACTGAGCGATCGGGACGAAACTTACAAGTTATGCTACTTTCCTTGTCCGCAAATATTGTCAACTTTCCTTACTCGTCAGTTTATGTAAACGATGCGAAAACCACACGTGTACACGCTGATGCAAAGTGTCTGTCGTTCTCATTAGTCGCTCAACAATTACATAAAACACCAATATAACGAAACACAGACATTCCTTATGGTTCTGAGGTTGCTCTTTAATTGACCATAGACAGGTTTTCGGCTTTCTGGTGATAAGTGAATGTTCGTATTGCAGATCAGTGAGGTCAAACATGCGATGTTACATGCATTTTAGCAGTCAGATAAATTGTGAATTTCAAAGTCGTGACGTTAAGCGCCAATACGGCGAACGTGCATCTGTCACACACTGTCCAGTTGCTTACACAGAAATTAACATCTGAAAGTTCTTGTCTTTTGTTATAGTTGCAAATCAAATGTTCAAATGTTTTTAAATCTATCGGACCAAACTGCGTGGTCATCAATCCATATCGTACAAATTACTTAAACTAAGGTAAACTAGCCTAAGGACAACACACACACACACACACACACACACACACACACACATGCCCCATGGAGGACTCGAACCTCAGACGACGAGCAACCGCGCGCTGCACAGCGATGCGCCTTAGACCGCTCGGCTACTCCACCGCGGCTGTTACAGTTGCTTCCGTTACAGCTGCTGTCACAGTTGCTTGTACCAACTCATATACAACGGCTGCTGCCAGTTGTGGTAGTTGAGATTTGGAATAAACCGTTTTCTTGTAACAAAACAGCAGATAAAGGCGAGAGTTGTATAAACGTATGCATGACTTCTATTTTTGTTCCGAATCAGTGTTCTACCACAATGCATTTAATGAATAAATTTACAATTGTGCCGTGGCGAAGTGGCCAAGGGCATTGAGACACTATGCTACGATGCGCGAGGCCGTTCCCCGTCGGGGGTTCGAATCCCCCCTCGGGCATGGATGTTTGTGTCGTCTTTAGTATAAGCTAGTTCATAAGTAGTTTGTACGTTTAGGTACTAATGACCCAGCAATTAAGTCCCTTAAGCTTAACAAACATATACCATGGTCACTTTTCAGCATGTGCGTAGCCAGAGGGGTGGTTTCTGGAGTTTAAACCCCTCCCGAAATGTTGACAAAGCTAACAAATATGGCATCACACGTTTTGAAGCCCAGGCAAAAAAAAAAAAAAAAAAAAAAAAAAAAAAAAAAAAAAAAAAAAAAAATGGCCATCGGTATGTTTGTGAGGAAGACGTGCCCGGCTGTGTAACAACCAACGCCCTATAGCTAACTACAAACATCGAGGAATTGACCGTCTGGTCTCATATGGGTTCAATGAATTAAAGTTATGGTGATGACTATTGAAACAATATACTGTTTACTAATAGTTTTCCTCAGGTGTCTTCTTTTATCTGTCTGCTCCTTATAGATCAGTGTCACTTGCGTATTTTCCAATCACTAGAAGCAATTCGTTGCTCACGCTACCCAAATGCGGGTCCGAAACACGGTTGGCAGTCAGGGGCTATCGACAACTTATGAAGCAGTATCGGAGAAGCACTCCCTAGCTCAAATATTTACGGTACGTGTAAGTTGTCAATGGCGAAAAAACAAGTGCACAGATACTCTTCGACTAGACAGGAACCTTGATTCTTTTACATAGGAAAATGAATAAATGTGGTAAGAGAGAGACTGCACCCGGCGGAGATTCTGTGAGGAAACTTATTGACCCTCTCGGACCCTGAGCCTTCATTGTGCTTTAGAAATTTGAGCTGTTTTTGAACACAAGTATTAGTAATTACAGTGTCAGTCATATATGACGAACTCAGTGTACAATATCTCTCGATCTTCCTATGCAAACGAAACAAGGTACCTGTCCAATCAAAGAATAACTATATATTTATTTTGTTACAATTGGCAGATTTGACGTACCTTAGAAATTACGGAGTGTTTCTTCATTATTACTTCCAAAGCTATTAAATGCTTGAGACACTGCCTTTCTGATTGACATTCGTGTTTCGATCCACATTTGATGGCTCCATGATATAATTCCCCTTTGTTGAGAATTTAAAGTTTGCCAGAGATAAAATATGTACGTTATTTGTACTGGTTACTTTGTTTACACTATGATTTACTTTAACACTATGATTACGGTCAATTTGTGATCTATAGAGTGTATCCTTCTTGACAGATGTACGTTTGTGTGTTATTGTGTGTTTATTAAATAAATTGTGAAATTTATGGCGTTATGGTGATTAAATTACAACATTTTGTAGTGACCCCGTCGTGATCGGATGCCGTATATTTATTTATATACTCGAAGAGACGGAATTTGAAGTACAATAACACATAGTACAGCATTAGTGTCTCTTCCAAGCCGAGAAGAATAGCTACGGAGAAATTGAAGAAAGGTAGGACGGCGGTGAGAAAATGCTTCACAAAGAACATAAACGATATTAAAGGAATTCTCGCAACAGGTACGTCTCCCGATGTTAATGATGCACTTACGTCAAATTTCAGTCGTTAAGAGGCACTGGTGCCAGAACTTCTTGAATTAGATATCAGAATCATAGATGCACTTTTAGACATGACTGATGATATGACTGTTATTGAATCAGAAAAGGAAACTTCTGATAAGTACAATGACGAATTTCACCTTATACGTGTACAGGTGAATAATGCTTTGACACCATGAACATCTGACAATTCTTTAAGTGACGTACAAGAAGGGACCGCATGTCACAGTCAGGATAGGCAGATAACCTGTAAACTTAGATTAATATGGAAATTCTCCACACAGATGATAAATTATTATTCAAAAGAGTACTTACCTTTTTGCAGTACTGCCGATAGTTACACTCAGAAAAAACGGAGGAAAATAGCAAGCTTTCGGAACTGTTTCTTCTTCAGGTGGAGAGAAGGGAGAAATAAGAGAATAAGAATGAGAAAGGAAGGGAAAGGCAATTCACGACCTAGGTCATGAGGATGGTGTTAGGATCCTCATGACCTAGGTCGTGAATTATCTTTCTCTTCCTTTCCCATTCCTTTTTTCTCCCTTCTCTCCACCTGAAGAAGAAACACAGTTCCGAAAGCTTGTATTTTCCTCCTTTTTTTCTAAGTGTAACTATCGGCAGTACAGCAAAAAGGTAAGTACTGGCCAGCCAATCTATCTCTTTTCAATAATAACCTATAAACTTCCTAACATTGAAATTAAGAAATTCAGCGGCGATTTGCTGGAGTGATTAAGTGTTTGGTCACAGTTTCATAAGATCCACGAAGACGATAGTTTGCATGGTAGTGACAAATTTCAGTACTTTTGCAAGCTATGGAAACAGGAACTGAACCTTACGAAATTGTGCTTAGTTATCCACAGACGTCAGAAAATTAGCCGAAAGTCAATCAAACTCTGCAATAACGGTTTGCAAGAGCGGATCTTCTATTACAAGTGTATGTAAAAGAATTATTGAAGTTAGTGATTTCGAATGCCACACAAGAGGATAAGCTTCCATTAACCACATTGTTAATCAAATTAGAGTCACATCTTCGATCTCTCAACAGTTTGAATCTAGCATGTGCAGATCCAAGTACATGACTCTTTCCACTAGTCGAATCTAGCATCCCAGAAGAGATACTGCGAACTTGGCAGAGAGGTCACTTATCGACAGACAGAGAAACTGGCTCTCGAGATTCTATTGGCACAGTTACGATTTAGTAATTTGGCTGAGAAAATGAAGAATGAGAAGAAGTTAGGTTCTTCCAAGTCTGAGAAAAAACAGAATAAAGAACATGTAGATAAATCCGTTCCCACTGTTGCTGCACTTCACAACAGCACTACATTGTCATGCATATTCTGTAGCAAATCTCATGAAAGTGATAAATGTTCTCGTGCCAGGAAAATGAGTATAGAAGAAAGGAGATCAAAATGAAAGAAAAAGGTCGCTGCTATTTGTGTTTAAGACCCAACCACATAGCTAAGAACTGCAAATCTTCCATACACTGCTTACTTTGTGGAAACAAGCACAATACCGTTATGTGCCCAGATCGATCACGAACTGAAAAAGAGCGAATCAAAGATTGAGAAAGAAAGTCAGCAAAACCAAGTCATATCCGACCTAGCTAACCATACTTGTATTTATCAAGTTGTCCTACAAACATTGATGGTCTTATTACAAGGGAATGGTGAACAGAAAAAGAGTTCGAGCGTTCACAACGAAGCTACCTCCTTCAGAGTAAAGTTGAAGAGTTGAGACTAGAACCTTGTGCAGAAGAAAGAGTATCCCATGTTTTGTTTGGTGGAAGCCATCGTTCTAGCATTGAACACAAGAGATATAAAATTAACATAGGAAGAAATGACGGGCAACTCAGTTGTGAAATAGAGTCAAGGGATCATTCTAGAATTTGTCAGTCGATCCTACCAGTGCCAAAATCTTCATATTTGTTGCAAGAGTTGAAAAGGAAGAAGATTTGGATCAGTGACCTGGGGGATGATTTCCCCCAAGATTGAACTCCTCATAGGAATGGATGTATATGCCAAGACACTCAATGGAAAGCTGCTTAGGTTGAAGAATGGACTTACAGCAATGGAAACACAACTTGGATAGACTTTGGCTGGAGAGAGGTTAGATGAAACTGTTAATGTTAGTCTAAGTAACCTCACCATCTCAATGGCTTGTGACGAGGCACAAATGGTATCTCAGTTTTGGGATCTAGAGACTATTGGTATCTGTGATCCGGTAGAAGACAAAACAAATGAAGAGGTCAAACAGGATTTCCTCAGCACATTGAAAAGAGATGACAATGACCGCTACATAGTAAAACTCCCATGAAAAAAAAAAGGCACCCTGAGATCAATTGCAGTAAGCATATTGCAGAGAAGAGACTTGAGTCTACAACTGACAAGCTAAAGAAGGCAAATCTGTACACGAGTTGCAATGAGATTTTCAATGACTGGAAGAAAGAAGGGTTTATTGGAGAGGTACCGGATGAAGAATTGGAAAGACGATGCCATTATCTTCCTCATAGACCAGTAATTAAATCAACAAGCCTGACAACTCCAGTTCGTCCAGTATTTGAAGCTTCCTGCCAGTAGAAAAAGGCGTTTCACTGAATGACTGCCTAGAGAAGGAACCCAATCATATTCAGTTAAGCCCAGAGATACTTCTCAGATTTCGAGAGAATGAAATTGGAGTTTCTTCAGACACCCGAAAAGCCCTCCAAATGATTTAGGTTGCGACAAAAGATCGGGATTTTTTGCGTTTACTATGGTGGGAAAATGGCAATGTGAAGAGAATGAAAGTTTGCAGACACTCGCGGGTTGTTTTTGGAACTAACTGCAGCCCGTTTGTCCTAGGTGCTGTAATAAAACACCATCTTACCAATGTCCGTGAAGAACACAAGTTAACAGCGCAAAAATTGATGGAGTCCATGTATGTTGACAACTGTGTGACATCGGTTGATTCAAGGGAACAATTTGATACGTTTCGAACTGAGTGTGTTAAACTAATGAACGATGCAAAAGTGGAACTTAGGAATTGGGAATATTCGTCAGAATAAATCTCACCGAGGGAGGATTGTGAAACAGAGAAGAGAGACATCAGAAAGGTTCTCGGACTACAGTGGAACAAAAGATCAGACACGCTGAGTGTCGAATTTAATACAGACTTTCCAGGCCTCCCTGAAGTAGTGACGACTATTCCTTCGTACAGAAGATTTATGATGTCATTGGGTTTTTCACACCAGTACTTCTCCGTTTTAAATTGTTGTTAAGCATGGCGCATAGGAAGCTACACCGAGAAGGTCAAACGAAATGGAACTCGCCGTTACCTGAGAGTATTGATAATGAATTTCGCACGCGTTACCACGAAGTAAACTGCTTGAGGGAGGTGGAAGTCCCTGGATTAGTCACGGAAGGTGTGAAGGAAAGGAGCCAATGGACACTTCATACCTTCGTAGATGCTAGCCAACACGCTTATGCTGCTGTGACCTTTTCGAGAAGAGAGAGTTTTTTGAGAGTTTCAGTACAACTACTTTTAGCTAAAGTCCGAGTGGCTCCTCTCAAGAACATCACCATTCCCAAGCTGGAGTTATTAGGCTGTCTAGTTGGAATTAGGCTTGTATCACCAGTTATGTTGGCTCTACATATACAAAATGTAAGAAGTTATTTCTGGAGTGGCTCTTCAACCGCATTAGCTTGGATAAGAAGAGATGAATCATGGGCTACGTTAGTTAGCAACACGGTAAAAGAGATCAGAAGTTTAACACGTCCAGAGAACTGGAGACATATTCCAGGACTACACAAATCAGCTGATCTCATATTAAGAGGATGTTATCCGACGCAACTGAACGACTTGGAATGGTGGAAAGGTCCAGAATGGTTAAAACAACCAGAAGAAATGTGGCCATTTAATAAGCTAGGAAACAATGAGAATTAAACCACAATTTTAGCAGAAAGGAAGAAGACAGTGGAATACTCGGTGACAATGCAGAGTCTGGAAATGAAAAGAAATTGGAGCTTTTCTCAACGAGTAAGGGTTGTGGCTTGGATTCTTAGATTTTGCAGTAATGCAAGGAAGACTAACTTACATACAGGCCCCTTACATTATTCAGAAGTAAAGGCAGCAGAGCTGGTTGTCATCAAAGGCATTCAGCCGGATTCATTCCTAGCTGAAGGTGATATGTTAATGGGACAAAAGTTGTAAGAGACGACGAAGGTCTCATCCGTGTGAAGGCAAAGATTGTGATAAGAGAGGATCTGATGTCCATTGTTGTTGCCTAAGAAACTGCAAAGCGATTTAGACAAAATTTCTACATGGTGCGAAAATTGGCAATTGACACTAAATAAAGAAAAGTGTGAAGTAATACACATGACCACTAAAAGAAATTCAATTACTCGATAAATCAGTCAAACCTTTAAGGTCGTAAATTCTACCAGATACCTAGGAGTTACAATTACGAACAACTTCGACTGTAGAGAACACATAGAAAATATTGTGGGGAAGGCGAACCAAAAGTTACGTTTCACTGACAGAACGCTTCGAAGATGCAGCAGCTCCACCAAAGAGACAGCCTACATCAGACTTGTGCGTCCTCTCCTGGAGTACTGTTGCCCCTTGTGGAGACCCTCACCAGGTGGGACTGACGGAAGACATTGACAAGGTTCAGAGAAGGGCAGCTCGTTTTATCACGTTACGGGGGGGGGGGGGGGGGAGCGTCACGGAAATGTTGCACGAATTGGGGTGGAAATCATTAAAAGAAAGACGTTATTCATTGCGGCATGATCTGTTTGCGAAGTTTCAATCACCGACTTTTACTTCTGAATGTGAAAATATTTTGCTGGACTCACCTACTTAGGAAGACATGACCATCGCAATAAAATAAATCAGTTCGAAAACGGGACGATTTAGGTGTTCTTTCTTCCCGCGCGCTATTAGAGAATGGAACGGTAGAGAAAAGTTGTGAAAGTGGTTAATGAACCCTCTGACAGGCACTTAAATGTGATTTGCAGAGTATCTATGTAGATGTAGAAAAATGAAATAGATGAAGCAATGATTATGGAACAACATCAACTTCATTGTCATGCCGGTGTGCAGTTCTTAATAACCTATTTGAGGAAAAAGTATTGGATAATACATACCAGGAGGACGGTGAAGAAGGTGATAGCAAGATGTCTGCGATGTAAGTGCCATGCTGAAACAGAATCAGCTCCTCTACCTAAGGATCGTGTTAAGGATGCCAATGTTTTGTATTATGACAGGACCACTATTCCTGGGAGATGATTTCAAGGTATGGATTCTTCTATACACCTGTGCCATTTATCGACAAATCCATCTAGAACTGGTTTCATCATTAAGTACTGAAGAGTTTATTCTTTCACTGAGAAGATTTATTGCTAGTAGGGGACGTCCATACATTATTTACTCGGACAACAATACTAATTTTGTTGGAGCTTCCAATGCATTGAAAAGCCTAGATCTTCGAGAACTTCAACAACAACCTAAGTTTCAAGAGATAAGTTGGAAGTTCATTCCCCCTACTGCGAGTTGGTGGGGAAGGTGGTGGTAACATCTGATCCGTTCAGAATTACTGAGACGAATGCTCGGAAGATCAGTACTCACTTATGAAGAACTGCTGACTTCGCTTTGTCACATGGAGGCTATAATCAATGGACACCCACTGACTTAGGTATCAGAGGATCCTGAGGATTTGAGCCCTTTGACACCATCAATGTTTCTTAATGATGCTGTAGAGAATTTTGTGCAAGATATTGAGCATATTGAGAAGGAGAAGTTCCAGTTACGCCTGCGTTACAGACAATACCTGATGCAAGAACTGAAACAACGCTTCATGAATGAATATTTATCCCAGCTGATCCAGCGCCATAAAGGAAAAGGAACTTTGTTCTTGAAGGAAGGTGATGTGGTTCTAGTTGGTTGCGAGTACCAAAAGAGAATGGAGTGGCCATTGGCAAGAATAATGTCGCTCTTTCCTTTCAAGGACAGTGTATCTTGGATAGCAAAGTTGAAGCTGAAAGATGGGACACTGGTAAGACCTATTGAACGACTGTATCCTTTGGAGGTACACACCCGAGACGACCCCTTGGTTTCCAAAGTCTCTTCACCTAATAACAGTGCCCAAGGGTACAGAACCCGTAGTGGTGGCAGAGTGATTCCCAATCCAAAATACTCTTCTGAATAAATATCCTGTGATATTTGTACGCAAAAGTTATGTGAGACACTTTGTGACTGAAATTATTTGTACAATTTCAGGGTGGGAGGAATGTTGAGAATTTAAAGTTTGCCCAAGGTAAAATATGTACGTTATTTGTACTAGTTGCTTTGTTTTCATGTATGTTAACAATATGGTTACGTTAATTTGTGATATATGGAGTGTATCCTTATTGACAGATGTACGTTCGTGTGTTATTGTGTGTTTATTAAATAAATTGTGAGATATATGGCATTATGGTGATTAAATTACAACAGTATACGTTATTACAATTTCTGTTCACTGAAAACCCCTCCCGAAATCATGTGCTTTCTAGTATACAGTCGTCGGGAACGAAACATAATCTGGTATGTACAGTGTTGCCAACTGGACGGTAATTACCCGATTTTCGGGTAAAATTTCGTCAGTGGGTATTTTGGAGGGTAATTTGAAATGGCGGATATTTTCCGAGTAATTTGATAATTTTAACATCAAACATTTGGTTTACATTCACATCGTTAACTTTTTAAAATATAGTTAAAGACCCGGTATCATTATATCGGAATTCTGAAGAGTGCTTTATTTTGCAATTGGCCTGGGAATTCCCTAATTTCTCTGCTCTTGCTTCTGCAGTGTGTCGAAACTCGTAAACTTGTGAGCCTGCAATTCAGCTGGTCGATCTTGTAACAGTAGTGTCTCGCAGTTTTGCCGGATTTGTAGATTGCGGATTATACTGGTAGTCAGTAACAATATAGTTACTGAGAAACACTGCTTTTATTTCACTAAAATGGATAACTGGTTGCGCAAAGCAAGTGCTAGTGCGAAATCCGTAACAATCAGCATCTTCCTCCTGATGTCTTGGCTCACTTAATTTACCTGAAACATTCTCATTGCAACACTGTTGACCCGCTAGGTTAGCCGTGGTGTCTAACGCACCGCTTTCCGAGACGGGGAGGCGTACCTGTCCTCGGTTCGAATCCGCGCGGCGGATTAACGAAAGGGGTCGGAATGCCGGCCAGCCTGGATGTGGTTTTTAGGCGGTTTTCCACATCCCTCTAGGTGAATACCGGGCTGGTCCCCAAGTTCCGCCTCAGTTACTCGATTCGCAAACATTCACTTTCACAGACATATAACACTATACGTAGACATTTAGGATACAGATTTCCTCCTGGGGGGGGGGGGAAGGGCATGGGGTGGCGGCAGGAAGGGCATCCGCCCACCCTATAAATATTAACGCATGCCAAATCCGCGTTTAACACAGTGCCGACCCTGCATGTGCGGGAAAAGGGCCTAAGATATATACATGTGGCGTCTGTTCAGAAGGAACAGACGTCACTTCTGATCCGCAGTTGTTATTATTTAATATTCATAGAATATATGACATCAACTGCGATTGGGCAAAGCTGAAAATGTGTACCCAGCCGGGATTCGAGCCCGGGTCTCCTGCTTTCTAGGCAGTTGCGCAGACCCCTACACCACTGGGGACACAGTGATCACCGCACCTGCAAGGACTACCTAGGCACGCCTCCCGTCAGATACAAATTCCCAGCTTCGCCCTGCCCACAGTACTCAAACTCGTAGTTATGAACTAATTCCCGTAAGAGTAAGGGCTTTCAAGTTTGCCCACCCCTCCCCACCAACGATAGGATCATTGCCCGTCACCGGCATATTATATATATACAAAAGAACAGACGTCACTTGTAAATATATAAAATGCCGGTGACGGGCAATGATCCTATCGTTGGTGGGGAGGGGTGGGCAAACTTGAAAGCCCTTACTCTTACGGGAATTAGTTCATAACTACGAGTTTGAGTACTGTGGGCAGGGCGAAGCTGGGAATTTGTATCTGACGGGAGGCGTGCCTAGGTAGTCCTTGCAGGTGCGGTGATCACTGTGTCCCCAGTGGTGTAGGGGTCTGCGCAACTGCCTAGAAAGCAGGAGACCCGGGTTCGAATCCCGGCTGCGTACACATTTTCAGCTTTGCCCAATCGTAGTTGATGTCATATATTCTATGAATATTAAAGGGCCTAAGAGATACAAACAGACCTCATTGTAACACTGTTGGCTGAAAGACATGGGTAAGAATGCGAGGGAGGCTGTGTTTCTTTCGACGTGACGAGAAAAAAATGACGATAAGCAGTCTATGGTATGGCTCAGCTCCAAGATGCTCGTATTAGGTAACTAAAATGTTTTGAATTTTGCAACTATTTTTTAAGCAAAGGGTAGTTTGAAGTCACGATCCTGGATGGGTAATTTCATTGATAACTCTTATCAATACTGGGTATATACAGTGTTTGTCGTTCTATTGGGAGTACGCGTTATTACAACATCGATTCAGAGAGGACACAGTTCGTAATACGGTAATCGATGGTAAAGCATGACTAAAACATAGGTGGTATCGGGCGTTCCATAGGGTAGTGTTATTGGTCCTCTGATGTTCGTTATTTACATAAACGATTTGGGAGAAAATCTAAGTAACTCTCTTAGGTTGTTTGCAGTTGACGCCGTCATTTACCGTCTAGTAAAATCATCTGAAGATCAACACCAACTGCAGAACGATCTGAATAAGATATCACTATGGTGTAAAAATTGGCAACTGAATATAAATAATGAGAAGTGTGAAGTCGTCAACACATGAGTACGAAAAGAAATCCTTTAAACTTTGTTTACGAGATAAATAAATCAAAAGTGAAGGCCGTAAACTCCACTAAATACTTATGAATTACTATTACTTCAGACTTAAACTGGAAAGAACACATAGATAATGTCGTGGGAAAGGCGAACCAGAGACTGCGTTTTATTGGTAGAACCCTTAAAAGATGCAACAGAACTACAGAAAGAGACTGCATACACTACGCTTGTCCATCCTCATTTGGAGTATTGCTGCCCAGTGTGGGATCCTTATCAGGTGGGTTTGACGGACGACATCGAAGGAGTCCAAAGAAGAGCAGCTCGTTTCGTATTGTCACGATACAGGGGAGACAGCGTTACGGAAATGATGCAGGATCTGTGATGGGAATCATTACAAGAACGGTGCTTATCGCTGCGGCGTGGGCTACTTGCGAAACTGCAATTACCAATATTCTCCTCCGAATGCGAAAATATATTGTTGACTCCCACTTACATAGAAATGATCATGAGAATAAAATACGAGAAATGAGAGCTCTAACGGATTCAGATGTTCCATCTTCCCGCGCGCTATTCGAGAATGGAATGGGAGATGAATAGTATAAAGGTGGTTCGATGAATCCTCTGCCAGGCACTTAAATGTGATTTGTAGAGTATCCCATGTAGACACGATGCGATTTATTGGATCAATTCGTTGGTGAGCCGATAAATTGGGCGGTTTTAGGCATTACCCGACCAACTTTCCGTGTCACTCGGCTGGATGTGCCTGACCACCCGATCTCCGATTCCCCCACCACATCATCCGACAAATTGTACCAACTTCCATGCCTGGATGGATGGATGGATGCTTAGGGTTTAACGTCCCGTGGCCATTAGAGACGGAGCTAACGCTCGGAGTTTTTGGATAAGGATGAGGAAGGAAATCGGCCGTGCCCTTTGAAAGGAACCATCCCGGCATATGCCTGGAGTGATTTATGGAAATCACGGAAAACCTAAATCTGGATGGCCGGAGGTCGATTTGAACCACCATCCTCCCGAATGCGAGTCCAGTGCGTTACCACTGCGCCACCTCGCTCGGTTTCCATGTCTGAGGTCGTCTGTACAGCGAACACGCGAATAGAAAACAAAACAGTTGCCGGCCGCGGTGGCCGAGGGGACTGAGGCGCTTCAGTCACGGTCTGCACGGCCACTACGGGGTCGGGGGTTCGAATCCCCCCTCGGGCATGGATATTTGTGCCGTCCTAGTTCGTAAGTAGTTCATAAGCAGTTTGTAAGTTTAGGGACTGATGACCCCGTAGGTGGGTCCCATAGACTATGCAAACATTTGAACATTTTGAACAAAACAGTTCAACACATAGGCAGGAGAACGGGGTGCTGCTGAGTGTAGTTGGTCGGAACGTGTGTAGGTGGCTACCAATTGGTTGGTACGTAGGACATCTTGTTGGTCGTGTGATAAATCGGAGCGCGTGTAGCGGCCTTTAAATGGTAGTCTGGCGGCACTCACCGACGGGCACGAAGCCTCGCAGGTACTCCGGGGGCGTGCTGCGTCGGTGTCGGCCACCTCGCCAGACCAGCTTGCCCAGCACGGTGAGCAGGCTCTCGCGGAGGCCGCGCTCCCGCCGCCGCGCCTCCGCCTCCGCCGCCGCCGCCTCCGACGCCTCGGAGCCGCCCCCGCTCCGCCTCCGGCCGCGCCGGCCCCCGCAGCCCTTCCGCCTCCGCCGCCGCCGCCGGCGCCGCCTGCGGCCGCCCTCGTGCTCCTCCTGGTCGTCCGTATCGTCCGTGTCGGTGGTGGTCGCCGCCCCCGCCGGCACCGCCGCCGCCCCCGCGCCCGCCCCCGGGGCCGCGGGGGCGGACGACGCCCGGCGCTCCGACACCTGCGCCTGCTGCGGCGGCGGAGGCGCGGCCTCGAACACTTCCAGCTCCACGGCGTCGTCCAGATCCATCTGGTCCCGCCGGCAATCGATACGGGCGCACTAGTATAGACACCAGGAAACACCACACACACTCACACACACGCGCGCGTGTGAACCGGCCTCGAGCTCGGCTCTCGCACTCACGCACACGGCAGGAGCGCAGGGAGTTGTGGCTCCCCGGGCCACTACATGTCTGCCGGCCGGGCCGCTCCCGCTACGCACACGAGCAACGGCGCATCGCCACGCGCGCTCGCTTATCGCACACTGACTGCCGACGGCGCTCGCGTAGCGCGCGTTAGTTAGGCGGGCGGCCGCGCGCAGCACGCGGCGCTGCGTGCCACTCCAATGACGGCCGCACACATGGATACTACGAGACGTCGCCCGACTCCGTCTCGCCACGCATCGTCACACACGCAACTCCGACCCCGCGTCGTCACACCGTCCGCGCGTACTCCCAGCTACATCGTACACTTCTTACTCACTACAACGGCACTATAAATAGCGACAGACGCACGCACCGAGTCGAGCGATACCGGCGCCGCGCCGCGGGACGCTACTACAACTCGAAACAACTGACGCGAGGGAGCAGCGCCGGCAACAGCACGATCGATACGGCGAAAGGAACCGCACCGTTCTCCTTTCCTCTCGACAGACCTAGCAAACACAACTGTAACGGATGAAAGAGAGGGAGTAGCACGCCCTGTAATTCGCCGGTTTTCGAGCGATAACGCCGTACACTGCCAACCTCTGAATTCCTTTGACGGGTAACAGGCTGGCACGTACAACCCTCGTAATAAGTAGTTCCGCCGACGACCGCATCCGAGGCGCAGCGCTGCTGCGGCCGCTATGTGGCAGCACCCTCAAACGTTCGATGCTGTCGCAAACAACAGCCGCTTAATTTGAAATACGGGCACGTAGGACGCTCTCGCAAATTTGCAACCGTGCACTGATTTCGCACTGTTGGCGTAATACTCGAACAAAAAATCACGTTTACGTTTCACTGCAATTCTGTCTTCATTTCCGCGTAGTGATCTCGCCAGACTACTATATCGTTATAGTAATACTAGCGGTAGTTCCTGGCATTTAACGCCACTGCGGCACGCATTTTAAATCTACTACTTATTTTTTATTAGAGATGGGAAAAATGAAACCGTACAGTGTGAGGTTTCTAAACAGTTTTGAAACCATGAAACGATATGTATTTTGTAATAGTATGGGCCTGTTTATTGTAACGTCGTCAATGTGTGTATCACCCCGTTTACATGGGCTCCCAAAACCGGATTTCGTAAACTGTTTTTCCAATTCCGCTTTTGGTTGGTCATGTAAACACTACAAAATCGATTCTGGAAATCCACTCCTGTAAAGCGGTTTTCCAGTTCCACAATCGATTTTTGTGTCCATGTATACGCAACCGTTTTTGAAGCATTCGTGGCTTGTCAGATTGTGTTTTCTTGTTAAGATTTTTCGGCATATACGAACAGAATGACAAATTTTTACTGTGGAAGAAATATGTAAATATTAGAGTGAGCGGGATTCTGTGTATTTAAATAAAGAAAAATAGCGATTGTGGTGACTAAATCAGGAACTGAATCAGCTGTTTTTCAGTCGCCATATTAAGTGGGCTAGGAAATCCGATTCAGGCTATACCATGTAAACGCGACAGCGAAAATCGGTTTACGAAATTCGGTTTTCGTCTTCCGGAAGAAGAGTTTCATGCGAACGTAGTGAATAAGTATTCTTATAGAACCACATAGTTCGAAGCCAGCAACTGTAGGAGGAAAAAAAAAACACTTTTATTCAGATGCCTTGGTAGTTATATATTTCCAAAACCGACAAAATTTTACCTACCACCCCAGTGGCCTCACGTGGTTATGTTGATGACATAGAGAACACGGTAGAAAATCTTTACCAAGATGTTTATATTCTTACTGCTCTATCGTTGACTTGTTTTTGTATGTACCCTTGTCCGCTCAGTGCAATAATTCTACTCGTACAACAAAGATTTCATGACAAATCATTTGCATTCTAACGGGATTCGCTAATGCCATCGTCACATGATTGCCAACTTTATCGTACGAGGCCGCTAGGACGATAAGTAAAATTTAAACCCTCGCAATAAGTGACGTTGCTGGTTTCTCATTAGCTGAGAACTGACGTTTTTATGTCTAATACGGTATGCTAGTTTTTATCAAAGTACATATAATTAATACATTTTCCTTTCCTCCATTCTAGTGGTTAATATTGATAAGTCTTGTGTGTGCTAACCTACATGTGAAATTGAAAAGGCAAATTATCACATAACATTTATTGAGCTAACATTTTGGGAGGGATTAAGGTTTTATACATCGATATCGCAGTGCTAGATACTTTAGTAAAATAAACCTTATCTTAAAATTCGAATTTTGGAGATATATTTAACACGCGGTTTCATAATATGGAAGTACAAATACGAAATTCTTCAAATACGGCACATTATGTTAGATTTTTACGTATTTATATCTTTTACAAATATTTTTTTTCCTCCATGAGTGGCGGGCAACATTGCTCGCAAGAAACTAACGGTATGGGGAAAAGTTCTGGACGTTTTAGGTGTAGTCACGTGTTTTAATATTATTAGCGTACAGTACATGGAGAGATAAACAAAATTTTACTGGATATTTCGATGCAAATAGTGAGCAATGTTTTATTGTTCATTTACATTTATAAAGCAGACATTATGACATTTCGAAATACTGTAATCACTTTAGAAACGAATCTTGATTCAGTAATCTTAAACTAGACACTCACGTTTATCCATAAGTTTTTGACACTCTTTTAAGTGAAATGTGTATCTGTGCAGAGCTTCAGAAAAATGAACACCACTGTTTCGATACGATTCGTCGGTTCCGCCTTCCTGCATTAGGCTGGTATTACACGATCAAATTTTTGATCAAATCTTTGACACAAAAATATCATCAAAAATTCGTAATATTTTTATGATGTAAATCTTTGACGTGACGCTAAGAAGGGGTATTATATTGTCGTCATACATTTGATCATATTTCAAGATGGCTGACAGTAAACTCATGTTATCATGCGCTGTCATTAATACTACGAAAACTACATTTTGAAGGAAAAAGAGGGGCTTACTTGGATGAAGCTGTGGAAATCATTTCGTGTTGTGGGAACTGCAAGCGAAGGGCGCCAAGGCATATCATATACGTTATACGTTTTAATTGTTAGAGAATGGATGACACAACGTATAGGTATTTACCCAGTATAGTGACTCCACACATTAAAAATCAGTATACGCAGGTGAGAAGACAGAATACAGGTTTACAGTGCCACAGCAATTTTTTTGTACTGGCGTTAAATTTTACTTACGGCGTGGCGGCGTAACGTACTCATGTTGGCAATGAAATGATCGCTATATGAGAAGGAGTAACTTACAAACCGGACAAGAGCGCATACAAGAACTTGTCAACAACAGAACAGGAACAGCGTCGATTATTATTAGATTGAGAAGAGTGGAGAGCTTATAAAAATGTTCTTTAGATTTTTCTATTGAGGTTGATGTAACACACGGCCATTAATATTTCGGCTGTACACCCAGGCCTAATTTCTCCGTTGAGTACCTCCGCCATTCTCAGCTTCAGAAAGTTAGATTAATTTTGTCTACACTGCACACACCAAATGAACTTCCACGTCATGGTTTGGAACAAGGACGTTTGTTTTCAAATAAGCGCAGTCCAATAGCTACAGCGATGCTAGCGCTCCAAGCGGTTACATTTCGCACTGCAGTGGACAGTAGACATACGACTTTTATGATCAAATCTACTGCGACGCACTAGAAATGATCATATTTTTTGACGAAAGCAGAGATATGTCAAAGTTACCTATTACACTATAAAATATTTATGATGTAAATTTTTGATAAAGAAATATGCCCGTGTAATACCGGTTTTATTGGTCTGAAACACAGCTGTTTTGAAACAGTGAAACCGACAGGACGAAACAGTTTTAATGCCAACCGCGAATATGATCCGAAACCGAACAGACTGAAACCCGGCGGTTTCGAACCGTGAAAGATGGCGGTTTAGAAACAGTGAAACTGTTCCTCGTATAGAAAACATGGAAAAAGTGGCCACCTCTGTTTTTTATTACCTGTCCTACTAATATGTTCATCAAAAACTTCGTCTTGTACCAATTTTAATATCTTCATGCTTTAAAACCCGAAAGCCAATGTTTTCAGAACTTCATATCCATTTCGATCATTCACGTGGCTGAAGAGCGGCATAAGATGCTGCTGGCAGCCTACTAACTGTGTAGTAGTTACCATCAAAATAAGTTCCTGGCATTGACTGTCGTATTATTTATTCCTTCTGTATGGTAGTTCAACTTCTTCACTTTCTGTCCATTTCAGTTTCGATTTCATACAGTTCAATCTTTATGAAGTCGTATATCCTACAATAATGAAATATTCCTGGTCCGTGGAGTGGAATAAGAAAACTGTCTCCGACATGTGTTGCGAATGGAGCTGATAATAAACACGTAAAACTTATAACCTCGTATGTAACGAGGCAAATTGTTTTTGAAGTCATATTTTCTTAAATGTTTAAATGTTTGTAAACCTAGTGCACCAGTTACTACTATCATCAATTGCTTGACTGACAAACCACTTAAACTAACTTACACTAATGACAACACACACACACAGACGCACGGACTTTTTGAGGCACACAATGCACGACCGCAAGGGCTGTGCCATAAGAAAGAAATCAGAGCAAAATAAAATTAAATATGTTATTCCGACCACGGATTCGAGTTGTCAGTAAAATTACAAACTCCCCGATACCAATAACAATTAATTTAGGGCGGTTTATTAATTTTCACAAACCAAGGAGCATCACAGAATGAGTGCTTACTTAGAGAATAATCGAATGGAAGAGACGGAGTAATTTCTACATTACGCGTTTGGTTAATCTAGAAACTGCTCAACATGGAGAATTTTCTGTAGCCATTAAATTTAAAAGCAACCGGAAGTGACGCCGTGGTTGAGGCATACCAGCTTTGAGCGGCGCTCCAAGCAGGTGTCCCAACCTGAGTGTCCGAGACACAGTGCCGCCCGCAGGGGCTAAGCTTCCCCAACGGTTCCTCTCCCCTTTCCGTAAGGTTGGCTACAGGGACAACTTTAGGACAGCGGAAGCACAATGCGGTACAATGCCCGGCGAACAGCCACGCACCGCTTTTTTCGGTTGCAGAGATTCGAAGTACCCACCTCGCAGACAGTCTAGGGCGGAAGTTACCGCCGTATTAGGAAAGTGTGACTTTTGAGGACCGTCCGCGTCTGTAACAATGATGGGCGAGTGGAAGCATCCGGTACACTTACCAATCAGTTTGTAGTGAGTTAAGCTTGGCCGTTTGGCCCCTGTCTGGTTATAGTATTACGACTTCGTGGCTAGCAACATTCTCTCAACCACTCTCCGCTTTCTCTAGGGACTGCAAATGTATCTGTATGAAATGTGCTTATTTCTTCACTATAGCAAGGTGTTTTCGTGGCAAGATTGTCTTATTTGTGAAATAATATAACATGCAACAGGGCTACCTCAAATTCGTCATATCTTAATGAATACACATTTCACCACAATTCTGCCTATTTGTCGTGTAACTTTCCTGCTGTCCTCTTTTCAATTAATGAATCTTCAATAAGGCGACGAAACACCTGCCAAGAAAAGAAGTCCGACGCCTTTACGGTCCAAGGACAGTAGATCAGCAGGTCAGTCTGAGAGGAAAGGCGATAGGCCTCAACCCTTCTTGCTGAATCTTCTTTCGAGAAACGTCACCAGTTACACACACAAACACACACACACACACACACACACACACACACACATGTCCTAGGAGGACTCGGATCCCCCGACGGAGAGCAACCGTGCGCTCCGCAGCAAGGCGCCTTAGAACGCTCCGCCACTCCACCGCGGCAGTCTCCTGTAGTACTATATGTAGCTCAAATGTTCAAATGTTTGTAAGACTTATCGGACTTAACTGCAGGGTCATCAGTCCCTAAACTTACAAACAACTTATGAACTACCTACAACTAAGGACGGCACAAATATCCATGCCCGAGGGGGGATTCGAACCCCCGACCGTAGTGGCCGTGCAGACCGTGACTGAAGCGCCTTAGTCCCCTCGGCCACCGCGGCCGGCACTATGTGTTGTACTATGATTTAATTTATAAGGTACATTCAGTGGTATACATATGAATTGTGACTGCAAGATATGTCTCGAATAGCGTTGGTAGTACATTTAGTAATTCATGTGACAATCATATTTCGAATATATAGTGGCAGAGATATTCCTTAATATATTTCTGTAGTGCTGTGAACTGTGGAGCTTAAGACTCTTTGTCAGAGTTTGTTTTATGTTTGTTCTCTTGATGTGGTTTACGAAGATATGTTGTGGCATGTTCTTAAAACTGAAAGTACGTTTGGTTAAGCAAAAACTATTATTGTTATTTACGAGGCAACAATAAAAGAATATTAACCTGAAACTAATGAGAGTCTGCGAAGTCATTTTTTTTAATATTAAAGTATACAAACAACTTCAAACGACCACTTCAAGAATTTGATGAAGGTGAGATATAATCCAGTGTTCTGGATACTCTTATTTACTAATCAGATTGAAGCAAGTTACAGAAGACCTCGTCAGCAGTGTGTCTGTGTGGCGCTGAACGAAGAGATCCACGAATCTGCATTATACACGGCGACGAATATCTTTCAAAAATTTTCTTTCTTCTTTCAGCCTATAACAGAAGTGCAGACTGCTGGAAGAAACAGACTGGTTCTATTAATGTGTCTGTGTACATTATGACAACACATTACACAAAATTACAATTAGAACAGTACTATTATATAGTACAGACGTAATAAATCGAAGACGGTTTTTCATTAACCGGATTCAATATCACCTCATGTCTCCTATCCGTCTGATATAATGGCCTAAGTACCTTCAGTGATATGCGTATCTTTTGTTCATAACATCTCTCGCCAATATAATTAGTTGTACAGAAGCAATAAATTGTAACTTCATGCTGAAGTTGGAAAGAAGCGCAGGTGAAAGAGAACTGACCCACATAATTACAGGCCAATATCCTTGACATTAGTTTCCTGCAGAATTTTGGACCATATTCTCAGTTCGAATATAGTAAATTTCCTTGAGACGGAAGAGCTTCTTTCTATGAATCAGCACGGGTTTAGGAAAAATCTTTCATGTGAAACTCAGCTTGCCCTTTTCTCACAAGATATCTTGCGAGCCATGGGTGAGTTTTTCTCAAAAGGCATTTGTCGCGGTGCCACACTGCAGACTGTTAAAGAAGATGCGAGCATACGGAATAGGTTCACAGATTTGAGACTGGCTGGGAGACTTCCTAAGTAATAGAACGCAGTACGTTGTTCTCGACGCCGAGTGTTCATCAGAGACGAGTGTATCGTCAGGCGTGCCATAGGGGAATGTGTGATAGGACCGCTATTATTTTCTATCTATATAAATGATCTGATGGACAGAGTAAGTTGTAATTTGCGGCTGTTTGCTGATGATGCTGCGGTGTATGGGAGGGTGTCGTCTTTAATTGACTGTAAGCATACAGGATGACTTAGACAACATTTCTAGTTGGTGCGAAGATTGCCAGCTAGATCTCAATGAAGAAAAATGTAAGGTGATGCGCACGAGTAGGAAAAACAACCCCATAATGTTCGAATACAGGATTAGTAGTGAGGTTCTTGATGCAGCCGCGTCGTTCAAATATCTAGGCGTAACTTTGCAGAGCGATATGAAATGGAACTAACATGTAAGGACAGTTGTGAGTAAGGCGGACAGCCGACTTCGGTTTATTGGGAGATTTTTGGGAAGATGTACTTCATCTGTAAAGGAGACTGCGTATAAAATGCTCAAGTGTTTGGGATCCGCAGCAGATCAGTTTAAAGGAAGACATGGAAGCAGTTCAGAGGCGAGCAGCTAGATTCGTTTCTGGTAGGTTTGACAAATGCGCGAGTGTCACTAAAATGCTCCGGGAACTCAAATGGGGATCGCTGGTGGAAAGACGAAGTTCTCTTCGAGAAATTCTGTGGAGTAAATTTAGAGGGCGGGAATTTGAAGATGAGTGTAGAACGATCTTCCTGCCGCGTAATGATCAAAAAGAAAAGATAAGTGAAATTAGGGCTCGTACGGAGGCATATAAGCATTCTTTTTTCCTCGTTCTATTTGGGAGTGGAATAGGAATGGAAATGTCTAGTAGTGGTACAGTGTACACTCCGCCACGCAGATTACGGTGGATTGCGGAGTATGTATGTAGATGAATGACATAGTTGTACTGCAGGAACAGCGGAAAATTAGTAAGTGATAAATTTCGATCATCACTTTGATTTGGGAGGGGGGGGTCAATGATAAAATGTTTCGTAAAGGCTTCAAATTGTGTGTAAAGTGTGTTGTCATTCTCAAATAATAAATGAATAAAGTCCCGTTATTCACGCGTCATATGAAGGGGCAGTATTCATTGTTTATGACGTCATATCTCCAGTACTATATGTCGTAGGTGATTTTTTTAATCCCCACAGCCATTGCTGATCTTAGACTGCATTTGTATTAAGCTTTGTTGAGAGCGGTCCATCGATTTAGACGGAGATGTAGGACACAGCCGCATGATGTGGGAGCTTTTCCCGAATTTCACTGTTTATGTCGTAGTATCTCCTTAACTATGTGCCGTGTGTAGTTCGTAACCCACAGCGATTGTATCTGATAGGAAGGAATATGTGTGCCACTTTTGATTTAAATCGGACCAGTAGCTTAGGAGTAAAAGTGGAAAACACACACACACACACACACACAGAGAGAGAGAGAGAGAGAGAGAGAGAGAGAGAGAGAGAGAGAGAGAGAGAGAGAGAAACAAACAAAGAAACAAACATTTCTGGTTTTATGTACGGTTTTTAGCCGCTATCTATTTTGACTATGGTACTGAATGATAGAAGTTGCGTAAAGTTTCTGACTTTTGCTTTATATTGCTTGTCGCTGTAGCTTATACTTAATGTCAACGTGGATAATTATAAACCGGCCGCGGTGGCCGAGGAGACTGAGGCGCTCCAGTCACGGTCTGCACCGCCACTGCGGTCGGGGGTTCGAATCCCCCTCGGGCATGGATATTTGTGCCGTCCTAGTTCGTAAGTAGTTCATAAGTAGTTTGTAAGTTTAGGGACTGATGACCCCGCAGTTAAGTCCCATAAGCTTCACAAACATTTGAACATTTTTGATAATTATAAACGCTATTTCGACTAGGAATATTTAGCCCGCAACTGAAACTGCAGCCGTGGCGATTGAGTTGACAGTAAAAGACGAAAGTGCTGTGTTACGAAACTGGTGGCGACAGTGGGTGAAATTGGTGACGAAAGTGGGTGAAAAGTAATTTGGGGTTTAGTGTAAACTGTGGTGTCGCACAAGTCCAAAGTGCGCGCCACCTACTTTCGCCGCGCGCCGCCATGCACGCACGGCGCGGCGTTCTTACGACGACAGCCACGAGCGCCCTCTGCTGCAACTCTGCTCGTGGCCACCACAGAACGACATCGTTCACTTGGGACTGAGTTAGGAACCAGTAAAGACTTCGGAATCCGATAGGCACCAGTGAAGACTTGGCTATCAGTTAGGCACTAGGCAGGACTCTAGCTCAACTATGTATCAACATTCTGCAGTACTATGTAAAAGTTAAGTATTGTATAAATTCTGTGCAATATATATCTCGTTCTAATTTACTCTAGTGTTTCTAGTTTCTGGCTGCTCCTCTCCGTACCTGCACCAGCGTGCTATCTTTATTCCTGTGTCGGTCTCATTCCACTCGGCCACCGACACCTACGACGGAAACGAGACACAAAAGCGGCGACGAGGCTGGGACACAAAAGTGGCGACGAGGAGTGATGGAACCTTGGACCAGCAGCCAGACAGCAGCGGTCGGAGCACGCAGAAATTGCTCCCGCCCACCCACCCTTATTATAAGAATTTTGGGGGAAAATAATTTGTTACGTGTTTTGTGGACTTTTTTGTTGCAGCGCGTCCTCTTTCATATTGCATTTGTGTTTTGTTATAATTTACTTGTATGCGCGGCGCCTAATCGGTCAGCATGGCCGCTAACCCGAACCCAAACTTAATGGAAATTATTCAGTTAAAGACGGCGCAAATCACCCAGCTCCTCGAAGCGGTGGCCCAGCTCACAGCGCAAGCAGCTCACCAACAACAACAGCCGCCGCTTCAGCAGCCCACACCTTCCGCCGCATCGCTTCCTACGTTCCGCCAGTACAACGAACGTGAGGAAGAATGGAGTGACTATTTCGCGCAGTTTCAAGAACTCGTTGCGGCTCATCAAATTACAGGTCAGACTGTTAAGCATCTTTTATTGTCCGTGGTGGGCCCCAAAACTTTTGTGTTACTGCAGAAACTGTTCCCGCAAGCATCTCCTCGTGATGTAGACTTTGAACAAATAGTAGAGGCACTGAATGCTCATTATGAGAGAAAAGTTCTTGTAGCCGCTGCACGATACCGATTTTTCAGACTTAAAAAATTACCGCAGCAATCACACCAAGAGTGGATTACGGAATCAAGGGCTTAACCCGCCAATGTAAATTTACTTGCTCTTGTGGACTTTCGTATAGTGACGTGATGTTGAGGGATGCGATTACGCAGAATATTCAGGACCCCAGAATTAGAGCAGCAATTCTGAAACAGGCTGACCCCTCATTAGACAGTGTACTGCAGCTTATAGAAGCGCATGATACTTTTGACTTAGCAGATGTAGAAATGCAAAGCCACAGTGTTAATTCAGTGCGCCGCAACGGACGCTTTCCTAGCCGTAGTTCTCAGTGTAGCACTAGTGATTCTTACAATAGTACGGGCCGTGCTGAACAGACAGTGAACAGTAGCCAGAGTAAAAGTGCGACGCAAAGGTCGCCCTGTAGTGTTAGACACAGTAATTTGCATAACGGGCGCCAACGCTCATTTCAGAAAAATGTACGTAAATCTTGCCCCCAGTGTGTGTCTCGCCACAAGCGTGCTCATTGCCCTAGTCGCAACGCAACCTGTTATCAATGTGGCAAATCGGGACATGTACAGTCTGTGTGTATGCAAATTAAAAACTCAAAGAACGGTGCCTTTCAGAACATTGCTTCGCAAAGTGCGAGAACGGTTCATTCTGTAAATGTTATACGGGCTGTGGAGTTGAACAGTGCTTTCCTTGGATCTCAATTTCAAGAAAGTAGTTCTGCGCCTATGGCAAAACTATATAGTGCACCACGTAGCAAGCGCCAACGAGCGCGTAAAACAGTGCAACGGAAACGGGTTTGGGACAAGCAAAATGACTATGAACAGTGCATTCCTGTAGTGTAAATAGTGCCTTCTGCAACTGCTCCTTGTAATAGTGCCCAGTACTGTGTAGCTAGTGACAGTGGACTTGTTGTAGATACTGAAAGTAATTTTAGTGCAGTAGCCTCGTATTGCGCGGACGCCGATCCGGCGGTAGTGCCATCTAGTGACAGTGTTGTTAATCCGCTGTGTGCCGGGTCTGCGCCGCTCACTTCACTACGCGGCCCGCGCAAGGGCAGTAAACAAACCGTAGCAGACGTTGCCCACATTCGCGCCCATGTCGAGCGCCGCAAGCAAAAACTGTTTGTGACTCTCTTCATAGAAAATAAGTCGGTGCAATTTCAGCTTGATACTGGTTCCGCTGTTACATTAATTAATAAAGATACTTATGAACTTCTGGGTTCGCCAAAATTGTCGCCGTCACAGCAAGTGTTAACAGCTTATACAGGTGAAAATATTCCCGTGCTAGGAACATGTAGCCTGCCCGCCTCTTTTCAAGGTGTAACAAAAACAGTTGCTTTTGTAGTTCTTCAGGCCAAATCGACACAGAACATTTTTGGACTAGATGCTTTTGACTTGTTTGGTTTATCAATTCAAAGAGATGTGCTTCAAATTTCGTCAGTAGTGCCTCAGGATAAAATCAATGCATTGTGTGACAAATATAGTGACTTGTTTTCGCCGGAACTAGGTTGTGCAAAAGACTTCGTGGCACATGTAACTTTAAAAGACTCTGCAGTTCCAAAATTTCGTAAAGCTAGACCAGTGCCTATCGCCTTGCGTGATACAGTTGCCGAAGAACTTAAACGTTGGCAAGATAGTGGGGTGATTTCTCCTGTTTCTGCGAGTCAGTGGGCCTCGCCTATAGTAATTATACCCAAGCCGTCAGGAAAACTTCGTCTCTGTGCGGACTTCAAATCAACAGTGAACAGTCAAACAATTGTCGACACTTATCCCCTGCCCAGACCTGAGGAACTGATGGACAAATTAGGACAGTCCCGCTTCTTTTCTAAGATTGATTTAGCAGAGGCATACTTACAGATTCCACTTGATGACGAGTCAAAAAAGTTTTTCGTCATTAATACTCACATGGGCCTTTTTCAATTTCAACGCCTACCCTTTGGCAGTTCTTCCGCCCCCGCTATTTTTCTGCGCTTTTTGGAACAGCTGACAGTTTCTGTACCGTGTTGCTCGAACTATTTAGATGACATTGTGGTGTCCGGACGTACAGTTGAAGAACATTTAGCAAACCTGGAGTGCCTTTTCAAAGTTTTGACTGCAGCAGGTCTACGTTGCAATAAAGCAAAGTGTTCGTTTTTTCAAACTGAAATAGAGTACCTAGGCCATGTGATTAATGCCCAAGGAATACATCCCTTACAGTCACATCTTCGAGCAATCAAAGACTTGCCTCCTCCTAAGAATGTGCAGGAATTGCAAGCCGTAATGGGAAAGCTTAACTATTATTTCAGGTTTATTCCCAATGCCTCTCAGATTGCAGCTCCACTGCGTCACTTACGTAGGAAGAATGTTCCTTTTGTATGGTCCAAAGATTGTCAGGTTGCCTTTGACAAACTAAAGTCTGCACTACTCAGTGATGCATGTTTGATTCCCTTTGACCCACAGAAGCCTGTAGTGCTAGTAGTTGACGCCTCGTCGTACGGTGCGGGTGCAGTTCTGTCACATCGTATTGGATGTCATGATCGTCCTATTGCCTTTGCATCCAAGCTACTGACGCCGACGCAACAGAATTACAGTCAGATAGAAAAGGAGGCCTTAGCAATCATTTACGGCGTCACAAAGTTTCATCATTATCTGTATGGCAGAAAATTCTATTTGTTGACAGACCACAAGCCTCTCACGTCGTTGTTCTCACCCACAAAGCCAATTCCGCCACGTACGGCACAAAAGCTTCAGAGATGGTCCTTGATATTGTCAAATTATCAGTATGAGATTTTGTACCGACCTACCACTAAACACGCCAACGCGGACACACTTCCCCGACTTCCGGTTGGCCAGGATGTTTCGTTTGATTCTTCAGAAATGGCATGTTGTCAGATAGACTCCAGAGATGCTTCCGCTGTCGCAGACTTTCCTTTGAACTCTAGTCGGGTTGCACAGGAAACAGCTGCGGATGCAGACCTAAGTGTGGTAGCACGTTTTGTTCGCTCAGGGTGGCCTGCCAGAGCCAAAGACATTGATCGGCCTCTGGTTCGACGTTATTTTGCACAACGTCATGCATTATCTTTAAGTCAGGGTGTTCTGTTGTTACATACGGACAACGATCAAGCAAGAGTGATTGTTCCTCGTTCCCTGCAACGAGAAGTGTTACGCCTCCTGCATCAAGGACATTGGGGCATTGTTAGGACAAAGCAACTGGCCAGACGTCATTGTACCTGGGTTGGTATGGACACTCAGATAGAGAACATGACGTTACAGTGTACTGTTTGTGCGGAGCATCAGGCGGCTCCTCCGCAACGTTTCTCGGACTGGCCTCGCCCCAAGGGACCATGGCAACGTTTACATATTGACTTTGCCGGACCTTTCTGGAATACGCGCTGGTTAATTGTTGTAGACGCTTTCAGCAAGTTTCCTTTTGTGATTGCCATGAACTCAACGACAGCTTCTAGTACAATCAGTGCCTTAACATCAGTGTTTTGCATCGAGGGTTTGCCTGAAACTATCGTCAGTGACAATGGACCTCAGTTTGTTAGTGCGGAATTTCAACAGTTTTGTCGTGTGAATGGCATTCAGCATATTACCACTGCACCTTTTCACCCTCAGTCCAATGGTGAAGCAGAACGTTTCGTTCGAACATTCAAGTCTCACATGGAGAAGATGAAAGGTCAGCACTCCAGGCAGCAAGCTCTTCAAATTTTCCTGTCTACGTATCGGTGCATGCCACGTGACGGCCCGTCTCCTGCCGAGCTACTACACGGCCGCCGTCACCGCACTCTCCTTCACCTGCTGCAGCCTCCCACGCACCGAGTCGGTTCGTATGGCGCTACGCGTTTTCAGGTTTCCACGCCGGTGCTGTACAGGGTGTTTGCTGGAAACAAGAAGACATGGTTGCCGGGCACCATTCAGCGCGTGCTTGGTCGCAATATGTTTATTGTACGTTCTTCCACAGGGTCTGAGCTGCGGCGCCACGCAAACCAATTGCGCCTGCACAGGCCGCGCGATCCTGTCTCCGGTTTCTTGATTCCAGACCCAGTGCACCGCCAGGGAGCACAGCCACATCGTTCGTCCCCGGACTACGAGATCCCTTTGGACGTCGACGTACATCCGACGCAGTCGTCGCCGCCGCTGTCGCCGCCGCAGATGACAGCGTCACCGAGAGGGACTCCGGGACCGTGCGCCCCCCCCCCCCCCCCCAGCTTGGGCCACGCACCTCAGAAGATGACCTGCTCCCTCTGGGCGGGGGCGGTCGCCCTTCCCCAGGTTTCGGCGGGTTCCCTGGAGGATCGCAAGGCGGATGCCAGGGCGCGGACGGCGTCTCGATCCCGGCCTCAGCTACGACGCCCGTCCCACCAGTAACGCCCCCGCCCAGGCCCTCCTCCCAGTGCCGTCGCCGTGGCCCTCAGCCCTACGCCACGACGGCGCGGCGGTTTGGGGGGGAGGGGTGTGGTGTCGCACAAGTACAAAGTGCGCGCCACTTACTTTCGCCGCGCGCCGTCATGCACGCACGGCGCGGCGTTCTCACGACGACAGCCACGAGCGCCCTCTGCGACAACGCCGCTCGTGGCCACCACTGAAGGACATCGGCCACTTCGGACTGAGATAGCAACGAGTTGGGACCTTCGTAATCAGATAGGCACCAGTGAGGACTTTGCTATTGTACAGGCACTAGTTTCTGGCTGCTCCCCTCCGTACCTGCACCAGCGTGTCGGTCTTATTCCACTCGGCCACCGACACCTACGACGAGGCTGGGACACAAAAGCGGCGACGAACTTGGGACACAAAAGTGGCGACGAGGAGTGATAGACGAACCTTGGACCAGCCCGCTAGCAGCAGCCAGACAGCAGCAGTCGGAGCACGCAAAAATTGCTCCCGCCCACCCACCCTTATTATAAGAATTTTGGGGGAACATATTCTGTTACGTATTTTGTGGACTTTTTTGTTGCAGAGCGTCCTCTTTCATATTGCATTTGTGTTTTGTTATAATTTACTTGTATGCGCGGCGCCTAATCGGTCAGCATGGCCACTACCCCGAACCCAAACTTAATGGAAATTATTCAGTTACAGACGGCGCAAATAACACAACTCCTGCAGGCTGTGGCCCAGCTCACAGCGCAAGCAGCTAACCAACAACAGCCGCCGCTTCAGCAGCCCACACCAGCCGCCGTACCGCTCCCTACGTTCCGCCAGTACAACGAACGTGAGGAAGAATGGAGCGACTACTTCGCACAGTTTCACGAACTCGTCGCGGCTCATCAAATTACAGGTCAGAAAGTGAAGTATCTGCTATTATCTGTGGTCGGCACCAACACCTTCGTGTTACTGAAAAAACTTTTCCCCGACGTATCTCCTCGTGATGTAGACTTTGAACAAATAGTAGAGGCACTAAATGCTCATTATGAGAGAAAAGTTCTCGTAGCTGCGGCACGGTACCGATTTTTCAGACTTAAAAATTTACCGCAGCAGTCACACCAAGAGTGGATTACGGAATTGAAGAGCTTAACCCGCCAATGTAAATTTACTTGCTCTTGTGGACTTTCGTATAGTGACGTTATGTTGAGGAATGCAATTACGCAGAACATTCAGGACCCCAGAATTAGAGCAGCAATTCTAAAACAATCTGACCCTTCATTAGACAGTGTACTGCAGCTTATAGAAGCGCATGATACTTTTGACTTAGCAGATGTAGAAATGCAAAGCCACAGTGTTAATTCAGTGCGCCGCAACGGACGCTTTCCTAGCCGTAGTTTTCAGTGTAGCCCTAGTGCTTCTTATTTTTCTACTGGCCGTGCTGAACAGACAGTGAACAGTAGCCAGTGTAAAAGTGCGACACAAAGGTCGCCCCGTCGTGTTCGAAACAGTAATTTGAATAACGGGCGCCAACGCTCATTTCAGAACAACGTTCGTAAGTCTTGCCCCCAGTGTGTATCACGCCACAAACGTGCACAGTGCCCTAGTCGCAACGCAACCTGTTATCAATGTGGCAAATCGGGACATGTACAATCTGTGTGTATGCAAATTACAAACTCAAAGAACAGTAACGTTAGAAACAGTGCTTCGCAAAGTGCGAGAGCAGTGCATACAGTCAATGTCATAGACGCTGTGGAATTGAACAGTGCTTTACTTGGTTCTCAATTGCAAGGAAATTATTCTGCACCTATTGCGAAACTATATAGTTAGCCACGTCGCAAGCGCCGCCGAGCGCGTAAAACAGTGCAACGGAAAAGGGTTCGGGACAAGCAAAATAACTATGTACAGTGCAATCCTGTAATGAAAATAGTGCCTTCTGCAACTTCTTATTGTAAAAGTGCCCAGTACTGTGTAGCTAGTGACAGTAGACATCAAGTAGCTACTCAAAAGTGTAGTGCAGTAGTTAGTAAATCTGAAGTAGCTTCGCATGCTTGCGCGGGCTCCGATCCGGCGGTAGTGCCATCTAGTGACAGAGATATTAATCTATGTGCCGATTCTGCGCCGCTTCCTACCGCACGCAACCCGCGCATTCGCAAACGCAGAAAAACTGTATTAGACGTTGCCCACATTCGTGCACCTGTCGAGCGCCACAAGCAAAAACTTTTTGTGACTCTTTGCATTGAAAATAAGACTGTGAAATTTCAGCTGGATACTGGTTCCGCTGTCACTTTAATGAATAAAGACACTTATGAACTTCTGGGTTCGCCAAAATTGTCGCCGTGTCAACAAGTGCTAACAGCTTATACAGGTCAAAATATTCCCGTGCTAGGAACGTGTAGCCTGCCCGCCTCTTTTCAAGGTGTAACAAAAACAGTTGCTTTTGTAGTTCTTCAGGCAAAATCTACACAGAACATTTTTGGACTCGATGCATTCGACTTGTTTGGTTTATCAATTCAAAGAGATGTGCTTCAAATTTCATCAATAGTGCCTCAGGATAAAATCAATGCATTGTGTGACAAATATTGTGACTTGTTTTCGCCGGAACTAGGTTGTGCAAAAGACTTCGTGGCACATGTAACTTTAAAAGCATCTGCAGTTCCAAAATTTCGTAAAGCTAGACCAGTGCCTATCGCATTGCGTTGCCGATGAACTTAAACGTTGGCACGATAGTGGTGTGATTTCTCCTGTTTCTTCAAGTCAGTGGGCCTCGCCTTTAGTAATTATACCCAAGCCGTCGGGAAAACTTCGTCTCTGTGCGGACTTCAAATCTACAGTAAACAGTCAAACAATTGTAGACACTTATCCCCTACCCAGACCTGAGGAACTTATGGACAAATTAGGACAGTCTCGCTTCTTTTCTAAGATTGATTTAGCAGAGGCATACTTACAAATTCCGCTTGATGACGAGTCAAAAAAATTTTTCGTCATTAATACTCACATGGGCCTTTTTCAATTTCAACGCCTACCCTTTGGCAGTTCTTCCGCCCCCGCTATTTTTCAGCGCTTTTTGGAACAGCTGACAGTTTTGGTACCTTGTTGCTCGAACTATTTAGATGACATTGTGGTATCCGGACGTACAGTTGAAGAACATTTAGCAAACCTGGAGTGCCTTTTCAAAGTGTTGACTGCAGCAGGTCTACGTTGCAATAAAGCAAAGTGTTCGTTTTTTCAAACTGAAATAGAGTACCTAGGCCATGTGATTAATGCCCAAGGAATACATCCCTTACAGTCACATCTTCGAGCAATCAAAGACTTGCCTCCTCCTAAGAATGTGCACGAATTGCAAGCAGTAATGGGAAAGCTGAACTATTATTTCAGGTTTATTCCCAATGCCTCTCAGATTGCAGCTCCACTGCATCACTTACGTAGGAAGAATGTTCCTTTTGTGTGGTCCAAAGATTGCCAGGTTGCCTATGACAAATTAAAGTCTGCACTACTCAGTGATGCATGTTTGATTCCCTTTGACCCACAGAAGCCTGTAGTGCTAGCAGTCGATGCCTCATCGTACGGTCTGGGCGCAGTAATCTCACATCGTATTGGTTCTCACGATCGACCTATTGCCTTTGCGTCCAAGCTACTGACGCCGACGCAACAGAATTACAGATAGAAAAGGAGGCCTTAGCAATCATTTACGGCGTCACAAAGTTTCATCATTATCTCTATGGCAGAAAATTCTATTTGTTGACAGACCACAAGCCTCTCACGTCGTTGTTCTCACCCACAAAGCCAATTCCGCCACGAACGGCACAAAAGCTTCAGAGATGGTCCTTGATATTGTCAAATTATCAGTATGAGATTTTGTACCGACCTACCACTAAACATGCCAACGCGGACACACTTTCCCGACTTCCGGTTGACCAGGATATATCATTTGATTCTTCAGAAATGGCATGTTGTCAGATAGACTCCAGAGATGCTTCCGCTGTCGCAGACTTTCCTTTGAACTCTCGTCGGGTTGCACAGGAAACAGCTGCGGATGCAGACCTAAGTGTGGTAGCACGTTTTGTTCGCTCAGGGTGGCCTGCCAGAGCCAAAGACATTGATCGGCCTCTGGTTCGACGTTATTTTGCACAACGTCATGCATTATCTTTAATTCAGGGTGTACTGTTGTTGCATACCGACAACGACCAAGCAAGAGTGATTGTTCCTCGTTCCCTGCAACGAGAAGTGTTACGCCTCCTGCATCAAGGACATTGGGGCATTGTTAGGACAAAGCAACTGGCCAGACATCATTGTACCTGGGTTGGTATGGACGCTCAGATAGAGAGCATGACATCACAGTGTACAGTTTGTGCGGAGCATCAGGCGGCTCCTCCACAGCGTTTCTCAGACTGGCCACGCCCCAAGGGACCATGGCAACGTTTACATATTGACTTTGCCGGACCTTTCTGGAATACGCGCTGGTTAATTGTTGTAGACGCTTTCAGCAAGTTTCCTTTTGTGATTGCCATGAACTCAACGACAGCTTCTAGTACAATCAGTGCCTTAACATCAGTGTTTTGCATCGAAGGCTTGCCTGAAACTATCGTCAGTGACAATGGAACTCAGTTTGTTAGTGCGGAATTTCAACAGTTTTGTCGTGCGAATGGCATTCAGCATATCACCACCGCACCTTTTCACCCTCAGTCCAATGGTGAAGCAGAACGTTTCGTTCGAACATTCAAGTCTCACATGGAGAAGATGAAAGGTCAGCACTCCAAGCAGCAAGCTCTTCAAATTTTCCTGTCTACGTATCGTGACGGCCCGTCTCCTGCCGAGCTGCTACACGACCGCCGTCACCGCACTATCCTTCACCTGCTGCAGCCTCCCACGCACCGAGTCGGTTCGTATGGCGCTACGCGTTTTCAGGTTTCTACGCCGGTGCTGTACAGGGTGTTTGCTGGTATGAAGAAGACATGGTTGCCAGGCACCATTCAGCGCGTGCTCGGTCGCAATAGGTATGTTGTACGTTCTTCCACAGGGTCGGAGCTGCGGCGCCACGCAAACCAATTGCGCTTGCACAGGCCGCGCGATCCTGTCTCCGGTTTCTTGATTCCAGACCCAGTTCACCGCCAGGGAGCACAGCCACATCGTTCGTCCCCGGATTACGAGATACCTATGGACGTCGACGCACCTCCGACGCAGTCGTCGCCGCCGCTGATGACAGCGTCACCGAGAGAGACTCCGGGACCTTGCGCCCCCCCCCCCCCCCCCCCATAGCTTGGGCCACGCACCTCAGAAGAAGATGACCTGCTCCCTCTGGGCGGGGGCGGGCGCCCTTCCGCTGGTTTTCGCGGGTTTTCCGGCGGATCGCAAGGTGTATACCGGGGCGCGGACGGCGTCTCGCTCCCAGCCTCAGCTACGACGCCCGTCCCACCAGTAACGCCCCCGCCCAGGCCCTCCTCCCAGTGCCGTCGCCGTGGCCCTCAGCCCTACGCCACGACGGCGCGGCGGTTTGGGGGGGAGGGGTGTGGTGTCGCACAAGTACAAAGTGCGCGCCACCTACTTTCGCCGCGCGCCGCCATGCACGCACGGCGCGGCGTTCTTACGACGACAGCCACGAGCGCCCTCTGCTGCAACTCCGCTCGTGGCCACCACAGAATGACATCGTTTACTTGGGACTGAGTTAGGAACCAGTAAAGACTTCGGAATCCGATAGGCACCAGTGAAGACTTGGCTATCAGTTAGGCACTAGGCAGGACTCTAGCTCAACTATGTATCAACATTCTGCAGTACTATGTAAAAGTTAAGTATTGTATAAATTCTGTGCAATATATATCTCGTTCTAATTTACTCTAGTGTTTCTAGTTTCTGGCTGCTCCTCTCCGTACCTGCACCAGCGTGCTATCTTTATTCCTGTGTCGGTCTCATTCCACTCGGCCACCGACACCTACGACGGAAACGAGACACAAAAGCGGCGACGAGGCTGGGACACAAAATAAACAAATATTTACTGCTGCCTATAACGATTTTTATTTATCTTGCGCTCGTCGTCTTTAAACACGAATTTACTGTCATTTTCGAACGTAATTTTGCTACGTTGTGGTATCGTATATATATCGCTTTATGCTAGCGAGTTCATCACACTGGTAACTTCATTGTGATGGAAGTACCCAGTTTTATTTTTATCGAAGTTTCTTATTTGTAGTTATCGGGGAATTGAATATTATGGCGTTCAAGTATTTTCTGTAAGAGTTTATGTTGTTACTCAGAGCGTAGTGATGGTTCCCCTGAACCAAAGAAGCCGAATGCCGCACGCTTCCTTGAAGAAAGCTGCAATACTAATTAATCCATCAAATGAGTTTTTGCAAACTGTACGAACTGTGTGTGAACTGCATTCGCTCAGTTGTCTTCCTGTGGCTGTGAGCCTGACACTTGGTGTCCCTTCAGTTAGTTTTATGTGCTGATTTCAGGGTTTTTTTAATTTTTTTCCCGTCCTGTCACACACCATATCAAATGAATAACAAAACAGAAGCTTCTGAAACTGAAAGATTCCTTGCTGGAAACATAACAGAAATATACAAAAGGAGACTCGTCCACTCTTACAAAGGGAGAAACCCAAATCCTTTGGTTAGAAAATCCATCCTCAAGAAGTAAAACAAAATTATAGTCCAATAGTGTAATCACAAGTGAAAATTAAATCGATAGAAATGATAGAAGGTTTTACGCAAGGAGGTTAGAATAAAGGGAGATGGCATTATCTATGCCGAGCACATACGGCAGTTGAAGCCTGTCCGCCATCTTGGGCAGTTTTGGAATGCTATTTCTTCGTTAAAACCATGCGTTAAGTCGACCCTCTTACTGTTAATGCATCGAACTGACAGTCACTGCAAAGTATGTACTTTCAAAGAATATACTTTCTTCAATAAACAGTAATAAATACTGATCATAAGATATTTGAAAACAGAAGTTTTATCGGCTAATTTGCACTCTTTTAACGCGTTGTACGGTATGGTAAAATCGTCGGACGTTTAATTTCCTGTTTTAAGTGACATAAAAGATTAGCTCTACAAAACGAACACGTCTCCAAAACTTAGCAATATGGCGGAGGCAGGCTTCACTTTTTCAGCGTAAGAGTGTCTCCCTGTATTCTAACCTCCTTGGTTTTACGTAATGGAAGTTCACTTCAGGGGGGAAGGTTCACCGTCTTCGTATAGTCTGCAGGTAACAATAAGAACTAAACACAGAGCGACCTACTCCGATGGGTCTTAAAGGAAAAGGAAGTTCAATTCCCGAAACATGAAGTGGAGAAAAAAAGAAAAGGAAAAGAATGCATTTATGGCAGTTTGCATACTTTGTACTATTCCAATCGGTGACATAGTTGCAATTTAAGTGCCTTGATGTCCTTTTTTAAGTGTCTGCTGACGGTCACTAGAGTTTTTAAGCTTGATCTTGTTTCAGAAGTCGTGCGGGAACAGCCGCGCACTCTAAGGTGCCTTGCTGTGGAGCGAACGGCTGCTCCACGTCGGCACAGGTGTGTGTGTGTGTGTGTGTGTGTGTGTGTGTTGTCAAATCAAATGTTTGTATAGTCTATGGGACTTAACTACGGGGTCATCAGTCCCTAAACTTACAAACTACTTATGAACTACTTACGGACTAGGACGGCACATATATCCATGCCCGAGGGGGGATTCGAACCCCCACCGTAGTGGCCTTGCAGACCGTGACTGGAGCGCCTCAGTCTCCTCGGCCACCGCGGCCGGCTGTGTGTTGTCCTTAAAATACGTCAGTTTAAGCAGTTTGTGATGACCACTGCTGTTTGGTCCCATATCTTTACAAACATTGCACACATTTTAGTTGCAGTGATTCGCCTGAATGATTTACTTTGTCAGTAACCTTTCCGTCAATATTTATGCCCCAATACATTCAAATTAAAGCCCTTAGTGAGAGTACCGTCCATTATGTAACTCATTTTACTGTGTATAATTATGCGGAACATGGTTAAAAACACTTAGAAGGAATACTTTCGATTCCGAAAGTTGCAAAAAGAAAAATAACAACTGTTAGTGAACTGAAGCAACACAGTCATTACTAGTATTTTCACTCTTCATTATGTGGTAACAGTGGGTCTTTGTCAATGTTCCATTGTGTTGCACAAATGACTTTATTTTAGGGAAACATCCATGTTATTTGCTAGGCATCAGCAGTTAAGGAAACAGTCTGCATCTTTATCTCTTTTTCTTCTTTTACGTATTAGCCGCTATGGACCAACGATTATTATACCAGTTTTTTGTCTTCGACATTTCTTATTTCTTTCATTGTTTCTCGATGTTTCCACCTTTTTTTTCGCCCTGTTCTAGGTGTTCACGGAAATATCTGCAGTCCTGCAATTTCTTTCTGACTGTCCTTTCCAGCGCCTTTGCGCTATGTATGATTGATTTTTAATTTACTTAAGTAAGTGAAAAGTCGTTTTTTTAATCTCTCGAGATTCATCCATTGGGTGAGTCCGTAAGAAACCTATTTTTCTATTGCTAATCATGTCTAAAAACTTTTTTACTGTTTGTAATATTCTACGCTATTATATTTTATGTATACTAAGTTGCACAGTGGTAGAGTGCCAGACTACAAATCCAAAGGTCGCGGTTTCGATCCCCGCCACGGCCTAGGATCTTTATCTGTCACTTTCCACTTCTTTCACCTCTGGCAGTATTGCTCATGTGAAAAATACAGAGTAGCACCGTGGTTCGGAACCCACGTTAAACTGTATGTCCCCCTATAACTGGCTGGGTAAGTCAGTTCGAAGGTCGGAGGAAGGCAACGGCGTACCACCTCCAAACAGGACCATGCCTAGTAAAGCACTGTGGTGTTCAAACCAATCTTCGGATTGTTGACTGCTTTCCTTTTTTTTATACTACTCTATACATACATATCGCTGTGTAAAGTTCTTAACAGATTTATCGAAAAGTTCTTCAGCGATATACATGAAACATTATTGAACACTCTGACATATATATATATTGAAAACGTAAAAGTTATTGGTCGATTTGAATCAAATTTTACAAGTTACTCTAATGAACATTCGGAAGAACATATTATTCTCGATCTGCACCTTGGCGTGCAGTCTCCGTATTTTTCTGATCGCTAGCACTCGGCAGCAGTTGGTAGATTTCGTGCCACAGCGACTTTCAGATGTTTGTTACCAACTGTGTGCATAGAAATTACCATCATCCGGCGTTCACTCATGATTGTGTAGGTCGTTGTCTGTTTTGTCGCTTACCTAGATGCCAAGTTGCAGTTCGTGAGCAATAGGCTACATACTTTTTCGTATATATTATTATGATACATAAATTAGTATGTAATATATACAAAAGAAAAATATTGTTAGCAAAAATCTCGGAAAGTGACCGACCGATATACTTCAGATTTGTACATGGTACTCTAATGAACATAAAGATGTTTATATGTGTGTTGTATAAGTATATACAAGCAATACATAAAGCGATACATTGCTACCAAAAATCTCCAAAGGTTTTCGACCCATTTAATTCATACTAGTATTGCCTGTGGTCGAAAATCGGCCAATTGTGTTTACAATGGTTTCTGGGGGTAAAATTTTACGTATCATGTCGGCGGCCTCGCGTGATTATGTTGGCAACATCAACAACACGACAGAAAATCTTTGCCCATTTGTTCGAACCGCGTAGAATGACTCGATTAGTGTATCGTACGGTCTATGAAGTAAACAAATAATGCTGTTCCTGCCTTATGGTTGACAGGTCCTTGTATGTACCCTCGTCCGATCAGTAAAAATAATTGCCCTCGTAAAGCGAAGATTCCATGAGAAAACATCAGCGTTGTCAAGCGATTGGCTAAAACGAAGACTCACAGGATTTTCACTATTCAGCATCTGTTGCCAACATTATCATAGGAGGCCGCTGGGATATTTGGTAAAATTTAACCGGTACTGGGAGGTATGAAACGGTATCTTGTACGCGTTAAGGAAAATGCCTGACACAATAACAACAAATAGAAACGGAAGTATATACTTCTCATGCCATTTTTGAATCATATAACTTTCATTGGCGTAATATTTGAAATATAACTACAATTTCGGTGTTCGTATATTTATACAACGTCAAGAAATAATGTTATTTCGATACTGCGATATTCAGAATTTCAGAGCTGACAACATGTCGACTTCGTAGTTCCACCCGAGCACCGCTAGATGCCTCTCCCGGCGCATCGTCCTTTATATCGGCATTCATATGAAAACATCCATTTCCTTTAACCAGCACTCCATGTTTAGATATTCACTTATTTTAATACGTTATTTTAATACTGCAGATGCGCTACATTACAGCGTATTTGGTCGAGGCGGATAGCCAATCAGTGAGCTGATTGTTGGAGAATGTAGAACATGATCCAAGCTGTAGATAGGAAAATTTCTACTTCCTTTTCCCACTTTTAATGGCTAAATGCACACATAATATTTATATCAGTGAAATCTACGACAAACAATCTTTCGAATTATGTAACTTTAATTGGCCTTCTTGTACGAATAAATTAGTAATCTGTACCACAATTTTCGTGTTAGCGTATTTATATAATGATTTATATATGGCGCGCAAATAAATAATCTGATACTCATAGAATGTTTCTTTATACGACAGTGTTTAGATTTCTTGTTTTGTTAAACATTGTGTAAACATGTGGTGTTTTGCTCTGTTTCTTGTAGTTACTTTCAGCTACGATAGAGGCGCACGTAAACCATACACATTGTTCCTCATATATACACTACCGCTCATAAATTTCAATACACCCAATAATTGGCATCTAGTTCTCCGTAGATAAGAACTAATACCGTGGGTACCGTTGAGAAAGCAAAGGAATACAACAGTTTCCACATGTCATGATTTTTGCTTTGTGGTCATCGAGATACAATAGCTTCCAACAAACAATGTTGTGTACATAAACGTTATTTAGTTATCGGATGCGTTTGTTCACCTATTTCACAAGGGATGCCGCATTTGCTGCATCTGTGTTGTTCCCTGTAGTGATGTGGTGTCCGCAGCGAACGTCAAGCACTGCTACGATACATAACATCTGGTTCCTGCATGTCAGTTCCTTTGTGAAAGTTGAAGTATTGTCGTAAAAACAAACCAATAATTTTTGTAACACCTTGTGCAACAAATAAACTTTTTTACGATCACAGGGCGTTTGCAATAAATCCGTTAAAACATGCCCCATTAACATTTTCGAAAATTTATCGAGATGCCGATAATTTTGAGGCAAATCAGGCATATTGAATCATGTCTCGGAATGTCGGTGACTGTTGATGAATTATAGAGTGAATGTTTATACAATCTTCCCGGGATTTAATGTCCCGATTCTTCTGTAAAAATGCGCTGCAATTTTGCAAGGGCTTTAAGTCATTTTTGACTTGCCTGGAAAAGTAAACATCACAAGGTTGCACCAAAGAAGTCCATTCTGGGGGTATGACTTTTACAGACCAAATTGGCATATTTTCGTCATCTTGAAAACTTGCATCATATATCTCCGGAATCGTTTGACCTCCCAAGTGTCAATGAGAAGTAAAAATTTATTTTCCCCGACGTAAGATTTTAATCATTTCCGGAGAAAATCCATGTATACAACTGTTGTTAATTTTCCGGACTTCGATGATGTTACGATGACGTTCGTATAAGTATTGGCATAGCCGTCTATTAATTTGTGAATACGAGGTCCGAAATGACCGGTCGCTTCTTGTAAGCATATGAAGACAGGTGGGAGCATTTTTCCGGATAATGTTATTGAATATTGTGCGGTATACGAATGCATCACTTTATTCAATTTATTTATTTATTTTTTTTAATCTATCGGACCAAACTGTGTGGTCATCAGTCCGTAGCTTACAAACTACTTAAACTACTAAACTAACCTAAGGACAAACACACACAACCATGCCCCAGGGAGGACTCGAACCTCCACGGCGAGCAACCGTGCGCTCCACAGCGAGACGCTTTAGACCGCTCGGCTACTACACCGCGGCACTTTATTCGAATCCGACTTTTTCACGAAAACTGTTTTTCTCCCAGTTTCAGTGAGAGTCCTGTTGAAAACAGATTGATAGTGGCATCCTGAAAACAATGTTCGAATGTGTAGGTAAATATCTTTTTCTATAATCAAATTTGAATTGATATATTTTAAATCGGTAAAAACATTTTGTACGCAGAAAACATGTATTTACCTGATTCGTCATTACTTATCATATAATCCTCATGGTAATGAGGGATTAAATGGCACATCCGCAGACGCCTGGATGTCCTCCATTGACACCGCTTCTTTTTTCGAAACCAGTTTCGTGATCTTGTGTTGTGAAATTCTGTGCTTCTGTTTAAATGCCGTGACCCATCGATCAGACGCCTTGAATTTGAAATCAACGAATTGTGCAGCCGCAGCCAATGCCCATTGCTGTAAATTTCTTGTAGTGACATGCTGATATTGCTTCCATAAAACGGTCGTAGGTCCACGAATCTATCGCCTCAAATTTATCCAATCGTGTACCACCCATTGTGAAAGATATTGTGCCACAAAGGTACGTATTCTATTAACTAAAGATTTTAATAAACTATTTTATGGTATAGATTTAACGCCTACACACGGCAGTCATGGTCACGTTACGAAGTATTGCCGCAGCCTGTATGTGTCACATAGTCCCACGATTATTATAGCGTAATCGGTAACGATTCCACCCACATGAACCACAGACATTGCTGAGGTGGGGTGGCTTGCGTGCCTCAACGACACAGATAGCCGTACCGTAGGTGCAACCACAGCGAAGGGATATCTGTGGAGAGGCCAGACAAACGCGTGGTTCCTGAAGAGGAGCAGCAGCCTTTTCAGTAGTTACAGTGGCAACAGTCTGGATGATTGACTGAGCTGGCCTTGTAACATCAGCTAATGTGGCTTTGCCACACAGTTATTGCGAACGGCTGAAAGCAAGGGGAAACTACAGCCGTTACTTTTCCCGAGGACATGCAGCTCTACTGTATGAACTTATGATGATGGTAACCTCTCCGGTAAAATATTCCTGAGGTAAAATAGTCCCCCGTTTGGATGACTCAGGAGGATGTGATCATCAGGAAAGACATCACTGGCCTTCTACGGATCGCAGCGTGGAATGTTAGATCCCTTAATCGGGTAGGGACGCTAGAAAATTTAAAAAGAGAAATGGATAGGTTGAAGTTAGATATAGTGGGGATTAGTGAAGTTCGGTGGAGGATGAACAGGATTTCTGGTCAGGTGAGTACAGGATTATAAATACAAAATCAGTTGGGGGTATCACAGGAGTAGGACTGATAATGAATAAGAAAATAGGAATGCGGGTAAACTACTATGAGCAGCACAGTGATCGCATTATCATTGTCAAGATAGATACGAAGCCAACACCGACAACAGTAGTACAGGTTTATATGCCAACTAGCTCTGCCGATGATGAGGAGATCGAAGAAATATATGAGGAGCTACAGGAAATTATTCAGACAATTAAGGGAGAGGAAAACTTAATTGTTATGGGAGACTGGAATTCCGTTAGTAGGACAAGGAAGGGAAGGGAAGATAGTAGGCGTATATGGTCTGGGCAAAAGGAATGAAAGAGGAAGCCACCTGGTAGAACTTTCCACGAAACATAATTTAGTTATAACAAACACCTGGTTTAAGAATAACAAAAGAAGGTTGTATACGTGGAAGAGACCAGGAAGCACCGGGAGATACCAGATAGATTTTATAATGGTAAGACATAGTTTTCGGAACCAGGTTTTAAACTGTACGACATACCCAGGGGCAGATATGAATTCTGATCATAACTTATTGGTCATGAATTGTAGGCTGCAACCGAAAAAACTGCAGAAAGGTAGGAAAAAAAAAAAGGAAATGGGACCTGGATAAACTGAAGGAACCTGAAGTTTTTGAGAATTTCAGAGGGAGCTTTAGGCAACAATTGACAGAAACAGGGGAAAATAAAACAGTAGAGGAGGAATGGGTAGCATTGAAAGATGAAATAGTGAAGGCAGCAAAGGACAAAACACGTAGGAAGGCAAGACCTACAAAAAACCTTGGATATCACACGACATACTAAATTTAATCGATAAGAGGAGAAAATATAAAAATGCAGTCAATGAAAGAGGCTAAATAGAGTACAGACGACTAAAAAATGAGATTAACAGAAAGTGCAAAATGGCTATGCAGGAGTGGCTAGAACGCAAATGCAAGTCTGTAGAAGAATGTATAAAAAGGGGAAAAATAGATATCGCCTACAGGAAAATAAGAGACATTTGGAGACAAGAATAACAGCTCTATGAATATCAAGAACACAGATGGAAAACCAGTTCTCAACAAAGAAGGGAATTCTACGAGGCGCGCCCAGAAAGTAAGTTCCATTTCATTTTATCTCCGCTGCAACGCTGCGACTGCAGTTCCGCACATGCGCTGTAGACGATGTGTATCAAGGAGAACAACGTGCGCCATTTGGAGATCGCTGTCACTTACGTACGCTTTGTTGTGCTTGTTTGAAATGTCGGCGTTGATTGAAAATCCCGCCGCCTGCGAAATCAGGTCGGTGATTCGGTTTCTGAATGCGAGGAAAGCGAAACCAAGTGAAATTTATCGGCAAGTTTGCAATGTTTACGGACCGAATGCGATGAGTGATTCATGGTGAGAAGATGGGTCCGACAGTTCAATGGCGGGCGTAGTGATGTGCACGATGAAGAACGAAGTGGGCGTCTACCTTTGGTTACAGAATAACTGGTTCACGCGATTGATGACAAGATCCAGGACATCTCAAGTCTTTCCTTGGCGGTCATCACTTCACCAATGACGATGAGCTGAAAGAAACTGTTTCCAACTGGTTGAATACACAGGCGGCAGATTTCTATGAAGAAGGTACACAAAATCTGGTGCCTCGCTGTGACAAATGCCTGCAAAATTTCGGTAGTTATATGGAAAAGTAGTTTAAGACTTGAAGAATTTTGTGCAATAAAAATTTCGTCTGTGTCTGTGTACAATTTCATTTTATTACCAAACAGAACTTACTTTCTGGGCGCGCCTCATAGAAAGGCTCTACGAAGGAAATGAACATAGAAGCAATACTGTAGGAAGGGGAGAACTAGTAGATGAGGATGAAATAGGAAATACAACACTGAGAGATGAATTTACAAGGCAGAGTAGATGACATCCCCTCAGAGCTACTAAAGTCTCTGGGAGAGTCAGCCATGACAAAACTGTTTTACTTGGTGTGTAAGATATATGAGTTAATAAAAATGTAATAATCTCCATTCCAGGCGCAGACAGATGTGAAAATTACAGAACCATCAGTTTGATAAGTCATGGTTGCAAAATTTTAACACGAATTATCTACAGCAGAATGGAAAAGCTGGTAGAAGCTGACCTCGGGGAAGATCAGTTTGGATTCAGGAGAAATGCAGGAACACTGGAGACAATACTCACTTTACGGATTATCCTTGAAGATAGATTAAGGAAAGGCAAACCTACATATCTAGCTTTTGTAGATTTGGAGAAAGCTTTTGAGAATGTTGATTGGAATACAATCTTTCAAGTTCTGAAGCAAGCAGGAGTAAAATATAGGGAGCGTAAGGTTATTTACAACTTGTATAAAAGCCATACAGCAGTTATTAGACTCGAAGGGCATGAAAGGGAAGCATTAGTAGGGAGTGGATTAAGAAAGGGTTGTAGCCTTTCTCCGATGTTATTCAATTTGTACATCGAGCAGGCGGTGAAGGAAAGCAAGGAAAAATTTGGAATAGGGATTAAAGTTTAGGGTGAAGAAATAATAACATTGCGTTTTGCTGATGACATTGCAATTCTGTCAGAGACAGCAAAGGACCTGGAAGAGCAGTTGAATGGAATGAGCAGTGTGTTGAAGAGAGCGTATAAAATGAATATTAACGAGAGCAAAGCAAAGATAATGGAATGCAGTCTTAGAAAATCAGGTGATGCTGGAGGAATTAGATTAGATAACGAAACAATGAAGGTGGTAGATGAGTTTTGTTACTTGGGTAGTAAAATAACATTTGACGGTGGCAGTACAGAGGAAATAAAATGCAGATTGGCAATGGGAAGAAAAGCATTTTTTTCAAAAGAGAAAATTGCTAACATCGAATATTAATTTAAATGTAAGGAAGTCTTTTCTGAAGGCATTTGTGTGGAGTGTTGTCTTGCAAGGGAGTGAAACTTTGGCGACAAACAGTGCGGACAGGAAGAGGGTAGAGTCTTTTGAAATGCGGTGTTACAGAAGAATGCTGAAGGTTAGGTGGGTGGATCGCGTAACTAATAAAGAGGTACTGAACAGAATTGGGGAGAAAAGGTATTTTTGGCATACCTTGACTAAAAGAAGGGATAAATTAGTAGGACACATTCTTAGACATGGAGGAAAAGTAAATTTAGCATTGGAGGGAAGTGTGTGGTGTAAAAATCGCAGAGGGAGACCAAGAGACGCATATAGTAAGCAGATTCAAATTGCTGTGGGCTGCTGTCCTTATGAGGAGATGATGAGGCTTGCTCAGGATAGAGTAGGGTGGAGAGCTGCATCAAACCAGTCTCCGGACTGAAGACCAGAACAACAAGAAGTGTTGTCATCGGCAGAATGGAGTAAAACGTTTTGAAGTCTTTCTGTCGGATATATAGAGCGGAGACAACAACATTTCAGCAACCGAGGTAGTGGTGTCAACAGAAAGTTGCTGACGATGGTGTTGGTGTTGACTCTGCCAACAGGTTGCGTTCAGATAGCGTAGTGAGCATGTAGTGCAGTGCAACAACAACGCGACCTATCTGAAGCTGTCACGTGGACAGCCATAGGAAGCTTGAATGCGGAAAAGAGAGAGGTGGCTGAAACTATTGGAGTGTCCCCAACAGTAATTTCCAGGATCTGGACGCGATTTCAGACGACAGGAACCATATCAACACAAACAGTCCGAAATCTCCTTTTGGAATGTGGCCTCTACGTACGAAGGCCTCTACATCTACACGGGATACTCTACAAATCACATGTAAGTGCGTGGCAAAGGGTTCATCCAACCACCGTTATACTATTTATCTCCCGTTCCATTCTCGAAGAGCGCGTGGGAAGAAAGAATACCTGAATCTCTCCGTTCGAGCTCTGATTTCTCGTATTTTATTCTGATGATCATTTCTACTTATGTAAGTGGGAGTCAACAATATATTTTCGCATTCGGAGGACAATGTTGGCGATTGGAGTTTCGTAAGTAGTCCATGCCGCAGCGATAAGTGCCGCTGTTTTAATGATTCCCATCCCAGATCCTGTATCATTTCCGTAACGCTGTCTCCCCTGTATCGTGACAATACGAAACTAGCTGCCCTTCTTTGGACTGTTTCGAAGGCATCCGTCAAACCCCCTTGATACGGATTCCACACTGGGTAGGAACACTCCAAATAAAGACGGACAAGTGTAGTGTATGCAGTTTTTTTTAGTAGTTCTGATGCATCTTTTAATGGTTCTGCCAATAAAACGTAGTCTCTGGTTCGCCTTTCCCACGACATTATGTACGTTTTCTTTCCATTTTAAGTCTGAAGTAATAGTAATTCCCAGGTGTTTGTGGAGTTTACGGCCTTCACTTTTGATTGATTTATCTTGTAAACAAAGTTTAACGGATTTATTTTCGTACTCATGTGGACGACTTCACACTTCTTATTGTTTATAGTCAATTGTCAATTTTTACAGCATAGTGATATCTTATTTAGATCGTTCTGCAGTTGGTTTTGAATTTCAGATGATTTTACTAGACAGTAAATGACGGCGTCATCTGCAAATAACCTAAGAGAGCTACTTAGGTTTTCTCCCAAATCGTTTATGTAAATAAGTAACAGGAGAGGACCAATGACACTGCCGTGTGGATTGCCGGTTATCACCTCTGTTTTAGTCGATGCCTTATCATCGATTACTAAAAACTGTGTCCTCTCTGACAGGAAATCCCCTATCCAGTCGAAAATTTGGGGTGATATACCACAACCAAGCAATTTCATTAAAAGCCGTTTGTGAGGTACGGTGTCCCATTAAAACCACGATACCGTTTCTACATCTACATCTACAAGCCACCTGACGGTGTTTGGCGGAGGGTACCTTGAGTACCACTATCGATTTTCCATCCTATTTCAGTCACGTATTGTTCGCGGGAAGAAGGATTGTCGGTATGCCTCTGTGTGGACTCTAATCTCTCTGATTTTATCCTCACGGTCTCTTCGGGAGATATACGTAGGATGGAGCAATATACTGCTACACTCCTCGGTAAAGGTATGTTCTCGAAACTTCGACAAAAGCCCGTATCGAGCGACAGAGCGTCACTCCTGCAGAGTCTTCCACTGGAGTTTATCGATCATCTCCGTAACGCTTTCACGATTATCAAATGATCCTGTAACGAAGCGCGCTGCTCTCCGTTGGATCTTCTCCACTTCCTCTATCAATCCCACCTGGTACGGATCCCACACCGGTGAGCAGTATTCAAGCTGTGGGCGAACAAGTGTACTGTAACCTACTTACTTTGATTTCGGACTGCATTTCCTTAGGATTCTTCCAATGAATCTAAGTCTGGCATCTGCTTTACCGACGATTGATTTTATATGATCGTTCCATTTTAAATCCCTCCTAATGACTACTCGCAGATACTTTATGGAATTAACTGCTTCCAGTTGCTGCCCTGCTATAGTGTAGCTAAATGATAAAGTATCTTTCTTCTGTGTATTAGCAGCACATTGCACTTGTCTACATTGAGATTTTATTGCCATTCCCTGCACCATGCGTCAATTCTATGCAGATCCTCCTGCATCTCAATACAATTTTCCATTGTTACAACCAACATTGTTTAGGCCACAAAAACTGGGCGAAGGATCATCAGGACTGGAGTCGTGACGAATGGCGCCGGGTTCTGTTCACAGATGAGTCAAGATTTTGTGTTCATCAGGGCCAATAGTCGTTCAGTCATCTGGAGAGAACGTGGAACTTTCAAAAATCTTAATTATGTGCCCGAAACATGACCATGTGATGGTGGTGGACGAGTGGTGTGGGCAGGACTCAGTATAGGCCGACGTACGGACCTCTATGTCGTATGGAATGGCTCTTCGGGTGCTCAGAGGTATAGAGGCGAGATCCTTCGACCTTTTGTTGTGTTTCACGCAGGTTCCACAGCAGACGGACGATAATGCTCGTCCCCACAGAGCTGCACTGGCGGACAACATGCTGAGAGAATTAATCGAATAGAGTAGCCAGCGTATTCACCGAACTCAAAACACGAATCATGTCTGGAATTCACAGGGCAGAGGCATTTTAGCCAGAGCTGCACCTCCACCAACGGTTGCAGAGCTTGTAATGTAACAACATGAGCCTCCATGTAATGTAGTATACGATTCCACTCTTTACTGAAACTCAGGATACCCTTCTTTCCTTGTAGTGTAGTTTAGCATACCATTTCCTATATACTGAAGCTCCGGACACCTTTCTTTCCTGTAGTAAAGTTTATGATACCACCTTTCAACCTTTCTATCGTGTAGTAAAGTTTGTGATACCACCCGTATTCATTTCTACATTATAACAACTACATTGTTTATGTCACTAAGTATTTACCTCATTTTATTCCCATTAATAAAATCCATTAATTTCATAGTAATTACAGCTTTTATGCCCATTAATAAATTTCTATAACTTCGTAATTACTATTACCTTATTTTCCCATTATCAAACCTCATTAATTTCGTAATGCTCTATTACCATTGTTCTCATTATTAAACCCCAGTAATTTCGTAGTATTTATTTTGCAGCATTTTTTCCTTTCAATTCCTTTATTAAGATTAAATTAATTTTCGTAGTATTTTTGGCTTGACCAAATTCCAGTACAAATTGTAATTTAAAGTTGTTGTTATATCTAATTGTCATTAGGGCTAATTGTCAGACATTGTAGTTCATTGTAAAGCAGATTATTTAACTTCAACCAAACAATATGATTCACTTCATATATAAAATATTGAAACTATTTAATCAATTATTTGTTATACTAATACATTGACATTGTATAAAAAATACAAATTACTTAAATTTTTTGTTTATAAAAGAACCGATTCATAAATTATCATTGTAATAATTATGCAGCACTTAACATTGTTAATCATGTAATAAATACATGTAATGCGCGGGAATTAGTCAGTCAGTTGTACTTCAGAATTAGAGTTCAGTTCAAGCCAGTCTGTAGCAATAAATCCAAGTGGATTTCGAAGAAGTATTTGTTCTTTTTGAAAAACACCCTTTCACAATTAATATTTATCGTCAAGTTCAAATTTTATTAATTATTAAATGTGGCGACCACCTTATTTAAAGAGGGATCGTCATAAGCTGCATATTGCACTCATGGAAGAATGGCCAAATATCCCTCAAGAGCTGGTTGATAACCTCATACTGTCCATCCCACGCAGGGTGCAACTGTATTGGCCGTCCCAGGTGATCACACACCACATTAGAAGGCAGCGGGAATGACTTTTTCACTATTTTTATTCAGCCCCATTGCGCGTCGCTGTAAGTTATCGCTATGTAAAACACAAGTAAAGACTTGAGGCAGCGAAATATCGTACTGTATTACACACAAATTACAACTGTATACAATACCTGAACAAAATACGTTACCATGTGTATATTGTGCATTACGGCGGGGGTGGGATACAAAAAAATATAATCTATGAACCAATTCAATGTTATGGTTATTGTTTATGTTATCAAGTCCACTTGTGGCAGTTCCTATCATTCCTTTACCTCACTCACGTTACCGTGAGTAGTGTGCTTTCTCGTCTAGTTGTCATAGACAGAATGTTGCACGTGAGGCCCGTAGGCGGTTGTCATTAATATTTGACTAACCTGGTGTCTTCTCTCTCGTAGATGTCCCCAGCGCAGAAGCAGCACACAGGTCGTAGACTCGAAGTTTTCTGCGGTGAGGCTGAAATTGAAAGTGGTGCATACTGTGGCTGTCTAACTACCATTAACGAAGTCGATGAACTCCTTCAGAGATGCCAGTGGCTCTTTTATTTTTACCAGTCACACGAATACAGAAGCCACAAACTGCATGTTAAGGTCAATATTAGTTTCCTTTTAAAAATTATCAAAACTAACGTTGGCACAGTCGTAACACACTTTGACATATATTGCACGCACTTTGCAAATATTTTTAGCCGCATTATCGACAGATTAATACAAGGCTGGTTATCGCAAGTGCCGCTAGATGTTCACTGTGTCAGGGCTCGCAGTGAACTGACTAGCAGTGGAGCTGGGCTCCACGCTAGAGCCTACAGTTTTGGCGCCAACCGACACTTCTAGAACGCCACATTCACTCTTTACCTAAAATACTTAACCTAATAAATCTACAAAACAATAGTGTAATGACAAACAATTAATTAACACACATTATGGCAATGGAATTGATAACTGAATTTATATTTATTAAATAGCTGGGAGGTTGTGGCGCGTAAAGATATAGCAACAGCCAATCAGATCACTGTTAGAGAAAGGGGCGGAGTTTTCCCCATGGGACCGTACTTACAGTACCACCTGGCTACTATCTGGCACAGCCACTTCCTACTATCCCATGTCTATTTTATTACAAGTAAATGAAATTATGAAATAAAACAAAGCAATGGCTGCTGGCTTGCAAGCCAGTACCACCACAGCGTCATACCTCACATGATACGCTACTTGTTTTGAGCACTGCATAGTACTGAATTTTGTACCGCTGAAGTACTGTTAACAATTTTAATGGGTGTTCACTCTCGTTGTTATCTAGATATCAAATACTGCAAAGTTATTGGTACTGGCGGAATGGCGATTAAGACTGGTGCTTTTTCTAGGTTGCACGCAAAAGTCTGACAAATTGGGTGACGAGTTTTATAGTTCTTTTTTTTTTGGCTCATTCTTATTAGGAGACCACATGGATATGGGATTTTAGAATTTTTTGAGATTTGTGGTACGCGAAGTTCAGGACTCAAATAACAATCAGCGAAAGCCATTCGACGCAACTATCAAAAATTATCTCGAAAACGACACTGAAGTTTTGCAAGTATGCGTAAGTACAAATGATTAAATCAGGTAAAACATCTGTCGGTGTAGCGTCAGTAGTAACGTTAGGCTCTTAAAACCATAGGGTCGATTGTTCGAATCTTGCCGTGACAGATTTTCTACTATTATTCGTAGTGTTCGATTTCTTGCACAATTTTAATATCGAAAGGTAATTTTTACGAAAAATGCACATGTTTCGTATATTCGATTTTTTTTTTACGATTTATAAAAGGTTGTTAATAATGATGGTTTCAATAAAAAAATTAAATTACATTTTTTACAATATTGGCTTCACTGTTAGTTCACGACTGTAGTCTACATCTACATACATAGTCCGTAATCGACCGTAAGGTGCGTGGTGGAGGGTACACTGTACCACTACTAGGCATTTCCTATCCTATTCCACTCCCTAATAAAACGAGGGAAAAAAAAGAATGCCTATATGCCTCCGTAGGAGCCCTAATTTCTTTATCTTGTCTTTGTGATGACTATGCGAAATGTAAGTAGGCGGCAACAGGATCGTACTACACTCAGCTTCAAATTGCGGCCCTCTAAATTTCCTCAACAGAAATTAACGAAAAGAACGTCGTCTTTCCTCCAGCGAACCCCAATTGAGTTGCCGGAGCATTTCCGTGACACTCGCACATTTCTCAAACCTAGCTGCTCGCCTCTGAACTGCTTCTATGTCTTCCTTTAAACTGATCTGTTGCGGGTCCCAAACACCTGAGCAATACTCAAGACGTGGTCGTACAAGCGTTTTATACGCGGTCTTACAGATGAAGTACATCTTCCCAAAATTCTCCCAATAAACCGAAGTCGGCTGTCCGTCTTACTCACAACTGTCCTTAGATGTTCGTTCCATTTCATGTCGCTCTGCAATGTTACGTCTAGATATTTGAACGACAAGACTGCATCAAGAAGCTCACTACTAACGCTGTATTTCAACATTATGGGATTGTTTTTCCTACTCATGCGCATCACCTTACATTTTTCTACATTGAGAGCCAGCTGCCATTCTTCGCACCAACTAGAAATTTTGTCTAAGTCATCCTGTATGCTATTACAGTTAGTTAAAGACGATACCCTCCCATACACCACAACATCATCAGGAAACAGCTGCAAATTACAAAAATGTTCAAATGTTTGTATAGCTTATGGGACTTAACTACGGGGTCATCAGTCCCTAAACTTACAAACTACTTACGAACTAGCTAACAGTAAGGACGGCACAAATATCCATGCCCGAGGGGTACTCGAACCCCCGACCGTAGTGGCCGTGCAGACCGTGACTGGAGCGCCTCAGTCCCCTCGGCCACCGCGGCCGGGTGCAAATTACAGCTTACTCTGTCCATCAGATCATTTATATTGATTGTTCAGTTTGTGAGGAGCTACGACGCCGTTTCTCTAAAGTCGTCTCCACAGTTAGTAACAGCAGGAAACCTAGTGCACCGTCGTTTTAGGTGACGACAAGATATTCAGCTCGTCTACATTAACATAAACAAAAACTGACACATCACTTTGAATTAGAGATGCCAAAGTGTTTTATATAACTGAATTCGAACACACACACACAAACACACACACACACACACACACACACACACACACACACACGCACCCACAAAATTGTCACAGCGGAATCAGAACTATTGAGTCTATGCTTGTGAGGCCAGATTTTCTCGAGAATTTTTTAGAGTCGCGGTGAATGGCTTTGGCTGTGGTTATTTAAGTTCTGAACTTCGCGTAACACAAATATAAAGAAATTGTAAAATCCGAAACCCATGTGGTGTGCTTGTTAGTACCTCATGCACAAAGCTGTAGTGCAAAATGAAAGCACGAGCAGCCACAGTGGTTTTCAGAAGTCGGCGCTCCTGGCTGTAGCTACCTGGGTGTGTTTACGCTGCCACCTCGCTGCTGGCAGGTCGCTGCTCGCTGCTGTCACCTGGCAGCTCGCTGCTCGCCGGCAGCCTCGTTGCGTTCACGCTGCTGGCACCTCGCTGCTCGCCTTGTATATTCTTCTGCAGCTAAGTGCACAACTGCAGTAGCGTGAAGTGTGAAACATGTTCTCCACACTGTCTGGCGACAGTGACAGTGATTTGTTCGCTACAAAAATGTTATTGGAAAGGAGAGAGAAGGGGAGGTATGCATCCTTTGAATGCTGATCGTCTTCACTACGGATGCTTCCACAAGTACTACCAACAGCTCAAAACTATCCAGATCGCTTTTTCAGACATAATAATCATCTGCTTCAGATCGTCTCTCATTGCTGCCTGTACTGAAACCTACCTCTAAGGAACAGTATTGTGCGCGATGGGCACGATAGTTCCACGCCCACGCAACAGCCAAACGCCACTCTGCTGGAGTGACCTTGAACAGCCAATCACAGTGCAAGTTTCTGGCGGGGCAGCAATGGCGTAGCGCAAATCAGAAACCAGTTTGATATCATCGCCTGGCGAGGATCGTAGCGAGCAGTGAGCTGGTTGAGCTGCGATGGTGCACGCCAAATGGGCCGGTAAGACTCTGTGGGTCTGATTCATCATCGCCGTGGCATGTCGGTGAGCAGCGAGCAGCGAGGTGGCAGCATAAACGCACCCTTCAGAGCCAGTGCAGAGGTGCAGGGCTGGTTACTGAGAGCGCACTCCACACAGAAGTGGAACTCGGCAGCTGTGTACTCACCTCGGGGGGCGGCCATTTCTGCGACGGCGGCGGCGGGGGCGGCGGCTCACAGCCTGCCATGCGCCCAGCCTGCAACAGCAAACAACGACAACAACGGTCAGAGCCGCGCTACGTCAAACATCTCTGTCATTCTACATCTCTGACTATGGGCAGCTATAATGCAATTTATATCTGTCATGTTGGTGTAAAATTGTAACCTCTCGCCTGAGAGTGTGATATGTTTGAGGTCTGTGTACACCACACTAATGGTGTGGAGAGTACGAGAGCTTTCGACCTTGCGGATAACATCTGAAGTTCACTGAGGCTTTTTGTGGATGATGCTGTAGGGTATAGAGAGGTTGTAACAATGGAAAATTGTATTGAAATGCAGGAGGATCTGCATCGAATTGACGCATGGTGCAGGGAATGGCAATTGAATCTCAATGTAGACAATTGTAATGTGCTGCGAATACAGCTCTGATGCCACCGGCCAAACGCCTGCCCGCCGGCATACCTCACAACAGGACTGTCAAGCGGGCAACGCAACTGGACAGGCGGCGCGAGACCAACCAGCTCCTGCCAGATGCCAACACAAGACCACAACATACACTATACCCGGGCCGCTGAAACATTGCACTTGACGTTTCGCGTTACGGCGAGTTAAGTTGGCTACACTGCTTTAGCGACGTTGCAACACTAGCCGCTATACACACTGCAAACGAAACGGTTTTAAGTTGCATCTCGTAAATGTTCAAAATGTTCAAATGTTTGTTAAGCTTATGGGACTTAACTAGGGGGTCATAAGTCCCTAAACTTACAAACTACTTATGAACTACTTACGAACTAGGACGGAACAAATATCCATGCCCGAGGGGGGATTCGAACCCCGACCGTAGTAGCCGTGCTGACCGTGACTGGAGCGCCTCAGTCACCTCGGCCACCGCGGCCGGCTCTCGTAAATGTGAGCTAGTGAGCAATAAAAGTGCATATAATAATTCGTTATTGAGCAGCAATTAATTAACGGCGTATTAATGAAGACCAGAGCACAACAATGCACACGATTTTAATAACGGAGCAAAGCAATATAGAAAATATGCATTGGATCACGACAGATACGAAATAAACAATAATCAAAATAGTAACTTCTCTCTACGTTTTATAATCAAGCGTTTTCACTCACCAATTCACGGAAACAATGGTACATTTACATCCAGCTCCCCATCTTCACTGTTTTCGCTGCCAAAATAGTCATAACCAAGACAAATCATTAACTGTTCATGATCCCTTCCATTGTTTGCGCTGCCCGAATCAGTTTTTCAGTGTGCTCGACCCTTTTTTTTTTTTTTTTTTTTTTTTTCAAGATTCAGCATCCACATTGGCAACACCTTCACTCCATACCGATTTTATAGGGTTAAAACGGCAGTGAAATGGGGGCAGATGTATTTCATTGTGACGCTGCTCCCTTGCGATTTCGTCTACTGCATATGTGAGTGTAACAGGCTTATTTTGTTTCACGAGTGAATATAAAAGAAGTTTTGACATTGGCATATCTGCAGCAATATTTCTCTCTTGAAGCGAGAATTAACTTTCTGCTCAGAGCATAAGCTTCGAAGTTTTTATTTATACGAAATTGAAAACTTACTCAGAAATCATCACTAGACAAACGTCTTTTCGGTGACATTATCCAATTACTTGAACTCGAAAAGTCAAGTTAAACCACTCGCAGTAAAACAAATCGCAGCGAAAAAAGCACACACAACATAAATACGCGATAAACAAGATACACAACTTTGTTTACGGTAGAACTGAACAAAGCCGGCAACGCGGGAACGTTGACGTCACGGCACGTGATCCTGGACGTGTTTATCGCGCTGTGATTGGATCGTTCCTAGCGACTATCGCCTCGCGCTTCTTGCTCTTGTTATTTGTAAACGTCAAGTGCAAAGTTTGAGCGGCCCGGGTATATAGTCCGATTAAAATGACTTGCAGGCTGACGTTTGTCAGTTGCGGCTGCAGTGTTGCCACGACAGCTGCTGGCTGAGAGCTGACGCTCCATACAGGCGGCGCTGCGCCGAGTACTGTTAGCGTTTTGCACACGTTCAGTACCGGCAGTTGTTGACGATACTAAGTAATCAAGCTTTAAATGTACTGAGTTAATATTGTTAACATTGTCCACATCAATTATACTGTTAACATTTACTGTTGATATGGCGATTTTACAAAGCTATGATGTCTAACACTAAAAAGAAAGCGTGTACCGCAATTATTTTCGCTGTAACGAGTTCAACGAAAAAGACGGAATACTTTTGACAATAGATGAAGAAGGGGGAAAAACTCTGTGGATGGATGTAAAAGAACAGAGATGTTTTGTGTTATTTACTGACTAAAATGATGAGGTGATATACAAGAGAGAAACAAAATTCGTTAATGGGATGAGCGGTAAACAAAAATCTTTAATGGGATGAGAGATTAAGTGTAGCGTAACCGAGATTATTGGCGACAGGCAGTTTAGTGCTGCAACATCAGCCTACACCATTAGCAAAACTGTTATTAAAACAAGTGAAGTAATTATAGTTGTGCTGCAACGATACAGTCAGGTAACAAACGTAAAATATATACTCGTATTTTTACATTTTTTAATAATCTGGTAACGCTGATTCATATTTAGCAGTCACTGAATATTTACATATATATTGCAGGGACTTCCATGTTTCCAAATTAATAAAGAAAGACATGCCAAAGTGAATACGCCGTTCACCACTGTAAATTGTTAATGGCCACTATTCCATAGTTTTATTAAAACTGTCCAGAGTTAAAAGACCCTTTGAAAAACTAAATCTGACATTCGTTGTACTTAGAGATTAAGTGAAATAGTGAACACACTAACGCTGTGTGGCTGGTTTATGAAGCTTTGACAACATTTGAATGTAGAATGCTGTCAACATGTCAATACTCGATGATAAAACTAACATCTACGAGCAAATTCGAAACAGAAGTCAATGCTAAAAACAAACAATAATTTCTCGCCTTTCGCCTTAATTAGTTACATGCAACTGTCCTCAATTAGCTGACGCGTTACAGTTTATAGACGACACAGTCACAACACATACATTGCAAAACGAAGTCCACCGTTAAAATTTTTCTGTGTGTACACACCTTCACCGACTGCTAACTGCAAGCTGTTGCATCAGTGAAAAGACAGAGTAGATACCACTCATTTCCGAATCACTAGAAGTTTCCGAGGTGGATGAACCGCTGAAAGTCATGATAAGTTCCGTCACACTGTCTTCCAGAAGACCTTCATTTTTCCATGCTTCACCTATTACTCGCTTTGTATGCATCATAATAAACCCTCCAGTCCAGACATTACAACACCAAATAACACACACGCACAACGACAGCAACGAGAACGGTTCCTAACCTAAGACGCACGCTTCCACACAGCACTAGCCAAACAATGGACGCGACCTGTCCACCTGTTGCGGCAGCTTGGCAACAGGGAGCAGTCTGGGCGTGACGTTGAGCGCTCTGATTGGCGGAAGGCAGCTCCAGCCCGTGAACAAGTAATTTTAACTAGAGTATAACAGTAACTTCAAAAAAAAAAAAAAAAAAAAAAAAAAAAAAAAAAAAAAAAAAACAGAAGTAATAGGGGCAATGTCTTACAGGTGGCTCTGTGAACCGAATGAGTATCCTTCCGCCTGCCTCCTGATTGGCTCTACTTAAGCCCGGCTCGTCAGCCAATGAGCCACGGATCATTTACTACCTCATCCCATTCCCACATCTGGTCCGATTCCTTCAACACATCCGCCACAAGTACATACACAGAAAGTTAGAGTCCCGTCACCCACTAGTATCTCCTCTCCTCCTGGATCCCGGGCACCTGCCACGCCTTTACCGCCACATCCCTCCCTCCCTTCACCTCCACACCCTATACATCCTCTCCGAGGGTGGCTTCCACCACCTACCTCTCCTAGACGGCGTTCTCCACAACCGTCCCGACATCTATCCCTCCTTCCAAATATGACCTCTCTCTGTGGATTATCGCCCCCTCCTCCCTCCCCCTCCCGTCCCCCACTTGGCTCACCCCCTCCCTTCTCCACCTCCCCGGGTTCCTTCCGGTTCCCCACCCCTTCTCCCCTCCCCACCACCTTCTTTCCCCTTCCACCGGCCGCGGTGGCCGAGGAGACTAAGGCGCTCCAGTCACGGTCTTCACGGCCACTACGGTCGGGGGTTCGAATCCCCCCTCGGGCATGGATATTTGTGCCGTCCTAGTTCGTAAGTAATTCATAAGTAGTTTGTAAGTTTAGGGACTGATGACCCCGTAGTTAAGTCCCATAGACTTTACAAACATTTGAACATTTTCCCCTTCCCCCGCACTTTCTCCATTCCCCCCTCCCACTGCAGGGCCATTTCAGTAATAGTGTTTTAACAGTATTCAGTGCTTCGTGTGTATATTGTTTCGTCGCCCAGTGTTTTTTAACGTTGCGCACATGCCTGTGGGTAACCAGTGTTCAGTGTTTCTTACTTCAATGTCGCCGTCACTTTATGTCTAGTCGTGTGCATTGAGTGTTTTTTAGCCACCGTGGCAACGTCTTCGTTTTACTTCGTTTTAACAACCATGTATGTCTATCCACTCTCATGTACTTTTAACATTCTCCCATTTTCTCATCTTGAAATGGCAAAAACGCCGTTTTGTCACCATGTTAATTTTATATTCTGTTGACCATTGTTCTCATTCGTTTGGCTGTAGAGCAACATCATAGGCTGCTGTCAGCATGCCTGTAACAGGGCATTAAAACTCAATAAAGGAAAAAAAAAGCCGATGAGCCAGTGTTGGTGTGTTCGCTCTCGCCGCCTACGCAAGATCGCCGACTTATATCGACTTCGCCGACGGCCTCCCGGATGGAAGCAGCTTGTCGATTGTGGATTGCGAGTGACGAAATGAACTATGCTAGCGACTGTGCCTTTGATCTACCAAACTATAATATATGTTTGGTTTTGGGATTTCTGTCTCTATAGAAGAATTTAGTTTCGTTTCACTGGTTAACGAACCCAGAGTGTACTTTCTTTGACTTAAATAAATTGTGTTGTGAAAACCTGAACCGTGGTTGTCACTACAAATACATTGATAGAAAGATCCTGTGTCATTTAGCTACACTATAGCAGGTCAGCAACTGGAAGCAGTTAATTCCATAAATTATCAGGGATTAGGCATTAGGAGTGATTTAAAATGGAACGACCATATAAAATCAATCGTCGGTAAAGCTGATGCCAGATTTAGATTCATTGAAAAAATACTAAGGAAATGCAGTCCGAAAACAAAGGAAGTAGGTTACAGTACACTTGTTCACCCATTGCTTGGATACTGCTCACTGGTGTGGGATCCGTGCCAGGTGGGATTGATAGAGGAGGTAGAGAAGATCCAACGGAGAGCAGTGCGCTTCGTTACAGGGTTATTTGGTAATCGTGAAAGCGTTACAGAGATGATCGATAAACTCTAGTGTAAGACTCTGCAGGAGAGATGCTCTGTCGCTCGATAGGGGCATTTGTCGAAGTTTAGAGAACATACCTTTACCGAGGAGTCTAGCACTATATTGCTCCCTTCTACGTATATTTCGCGAAGAGATCATGAAGGTAAAATAAGACAGATTAGAGCCCACACAGAGGCATACCGGCAATCTTTCTTTCAGCGAACAATACGAGACTGGAATAGGAGGGAGAATCGATAGTGGTACTCAAGGTACCCTCCACCTCACACTGTCGGGTGGCTTGTGGAGTATAGATGTAGACTGGAAAGTTCTGTGGTCCGCGAGCTGCGAGCGACGAGACTGCTTGCTGTGGGAATAATTTCATATTACTTCCCACAGTTGATATCAGCACTGATAGGGTACAACGAGGTTATCGAAATTTTCTGCATTTGTATCTGAGTTTGCCCATAATTAACATAAGGCATTGTTGTAGTACAATAGTGTATCATAATTAATACCGATTGATATAATCGTTTTGTTGCGGTATTTGCAGAACTTATATTGCTGAATTTTCAATAGAGAACTTACAGTAAACAAAAAATGCTTCACCTTGTATGATTTATGTAGTTAGAGAATCTCCTACCACTGTTCTTGAATTCAGTGTCATATTGTTGCATAAATGTGTCTCGGTAGCACAGTGGTAGAGTGCCAGACTACAAATCCAAAGGTTGCGGGTTCGATCCCCGCCAGGTCCTAGGATTTTTATCTGTCACTTTCCACTGCTTTCACTTCTGGCAGTATTGCTCATGTGAAAAATACCGAGTAGCACCGTGGTTCGGAACCCCCCTATAACTGGCTGGGTAAATCAGTTCCAAGGTCGGAGGAAGACAACGGCATACCACCTCCAAACTGGACCATGCCTAGTAAAGCACTGTGGTGTTCAAACCAATCTTCGGATTGTTGACTGCTTTACCTTTTTTATTGTTGCATAAACAGAGTAGCGTCAGTACGAAATGATCTCAAGTGTATCAGAAATTTTGTGTAATGTGCGAAAAAGATAACAAAGTTTTGGAAGTGATTTTTTTTCGTAGGATTATTGCCACGATACAATTAAGATAACAAAAGATAGAAAATTTCTAACATTTGCTAATTCAGTTAGATGTGGACAACAGCTTTAAAAAATGAAATCTATTTAAAGTGTTTCATGCTGATTGTTGTCACGGCTTCACTAGTAGTTCAGTTGCTTATATTCAGTACAGCTTAGTACGAGATTGATATTAATGTCGGGCAATTTATAACAAGTTCCTTTCGTGTAGAAATTGTTTGAAAGATTTGGAATTATTGTCGGAGCACGTAGTTGTCCGCATTAAATTTAACTGAAAGAAAAATGGCCGGAGAGAAGTGCTTACAATCGCATCAAGCGTGGCCTTCAGTATTTTTACTGATGTACAAAGCGGAAATTTTTGTGAAATCAGCAGGCGTTTATTTTACGTCACTTGTTCGACATTTCACACAAAGAAGTTAATTACTGTTTGCCAGCATTAACACGATAATTAAAGCGAGTGATTTTACAGAAATTAATTTTTATAGTAAACGCAAACTTAATAACTACGACCAAAAATTAACACGTGTATTGTCTCTTCGACAATAGACACAGTACTTTCTATCAGGTTTCAGCAAACTGTACAAACCACTAAAAGGTGAGGCTACAACGACGAGATCGTCGGAGAGCTGCGTTCACTATTTCACAACAAAGGTTTGTACTTCTGCAGTACGTTCCAGCCAGCTCCCCTATTTCTCAGTCTCAGGTTTTTGCATAAATGACAAAAGGGTCGTCCGCAATTTAACATTTCATACTTGCTTTTCATTTAAACGTTTCCTACTCTCAAAGTGGAGGTTCAAATGTTTGTAGATTTATTGAACCAGACTGGTATGGTCATCAGTCCCTACACTTAGAAACTACCTAAACTAACTTAAACTTGCATACACCCATACCCGAAGGAGGACTCGAACCTCAGACAGCGAGCAACCTCGCGCTCCGCAGCAAGGTGCCTAAAAGCGGCCACACCGTAACAGTATACTTGACAAGCGTGCTTGCACAAGCATGCTTGAGCGTGTGTAGGATAAATTCCATCAATCATCAGGCTTGTACAAGCAGCTTGATGCTGAATCGAATTTCGATTATGCATACTTGTGCAAGCGTTCAAGTGCATGCTTGCTTGAGCGTGTGTGAACAGTAAAGATGCTTGTGCAAGCATTTGACAGTCTGAGTGAGGCTGCGTCCTTTGCTTTCGATAAGTTTCAATTAGTGCTGTAATAGCAATGTCTGAATTAAGAAACACAAACCACGACGCCTTAGAGGAATTTCTTAGACTGTGTGAAACGCATCGCTGTTTGTGGAAAATTAAATGTAAGGACTATCATGATAAAAATAAAAGAGATGCTGCATATGACATACTACTCGCGAAATATGTCACCAAGTGCCTTTGCGAAATAATAGTAGTATACTTGAGGTCTTCATAACTTCTTCCTGTCACGAGAAGTCGCAATGCTGCTGTTAGTCTTTCATGTGGTGTTATAGCCTCCCTCATTATTGTACTCTGCTTCTTGATCAAAGGCATAATGAGAGACAGAAGATTCAAATGCGTATCTTCATTCATCCTGAGATAGTTATGCCAATCATGAGGATAAACCTTCAGTTCACTGAGTAAATTTGATTGTGAATACGATTTTCGTTTTCCTAACCACTGTTTACACCCAGTTTTAAGCTTCTTTCTTTTCTTTTTTTTCAACACGAGCATAAAAGCTGCCACAGCCAGCACGTCGTCGTCTGAGCTCGAAATTTTCACATGTAAATAAACCGTAGCTTCTACAAGCATGCTTGAGCCGTGAGCAATACGTGCTTGCTTCTTCAAACACGCTTGCGCAAGCTTGCTTGTCAAGCAAGGTGTTACGTGCGTGGCCGCCTTTACACTGCTCGGCCACTCCACCGCGGCTACTATTCAACAGCGACCATGTACTGACCAGAACTTTAGACTCACAGTGCGAAGTCGGTCGCGTGACCACACCTTTCTCCCACCCCCCCCCCCCCCGCCCCCTGCTTGTGTTTACTTTTTGTAATTTCGACCATTTTTCACCTTCCACGGGACGTTAAACTCTAAGCTTCCTTCCTTCCTTTTGAACCCGCCGAAATGTACGTCGGGTATTTCTGAACCGGAGATTCGGGCGCTACGTGCACTCACGAACTAAAAATAAAACTACTTGTGCAACTTATACCTAACCTTAAAGCTACGATGGCCTGCTGTTGGTTTTGAAGTTTTTGATAGTGTGTTAAAAAATAGTCTGAAAGTGTGGTGGAGACCTTTAACTTTTGCTCAATCCGTAACTGGTGAGATGATATTTCTGTAATGCAACCGGCGAGGTCGGGTTATAGACCCTCAATAATTTCCGTGGTCCTCATACTTCTCTGGTGAAGGAGAAATGAAAAGTTTCTACTTACATTTCAAAAGTAACTTTTACTGACATCACTGAATAACTTTTGGCAGCAGAAAATTATTTACAGTAAACAGAATAGACAAATTTTCAAAGTCTATAAAAGTTTTGCAACTTGTTACATAATCCATATATCTGCTAATTTTTATATACAAATAAACCAGATTTCAGTATTACAGTATAAAGGAACAATTGACCTTTATGAAAACACATTCTTTGACAAATTTTTACACACACAAGAATTTGCAAACCATTACTAAATGCAATCTCGGCATACAAGAATGTGCAGGCTCTGCAGATCGGTACATTTCAGCTGTTACAGATCTTTCTTGTTTTTCTGTCAGAGCCTGGTGGTCACTTCTTACGCCTCACTTCTTTGCCAAAGTCTCGTCTGACTTCATATGGAACTGTTATCTGGAGTATTCTACCGAAGATTAATCTCAACTCATGGAGCAAATGGTTGTTTTGAAGTCGACGATTGAGATGAGCTTCTACAAGTTCTTTGGCAAGATTTTTTTTATATATATATATTCCAATCTGATTAGCTCTGGATTCCACGGGAACCCACGGTAGATAACATAGGCATTCACTACGCTAAAGTTCACGAGAGTGAAAAATATGGTTAGGTAACTGACGTGGTTACCAATCGGAAGAGTTCCTAGTAATAATGAATCGTTTCTTAAACTCACTGCTTGGATGAGAACTGCGCCCAGAATTATTAGTTATCATAGGAAACTTGTCAGATGCCATATTACCTATTAAATAAAATACGATAATATTCCTAAAACGTTCCGCTACTGGTGAGGTTGGATTAAAAATACTCGGTATTTAAAAAAAATCGCGCATAAAATCAAACATCTCCGATCTGTTGAGTACCGTGCTCCACGCAGACTGGAAATGAACTGACTTGAAGGTATAGGAACCAAAAATGATGTAGTCACAACACTCTGGAAACATTGGGGTTTCAAAGATTTAGCTGGGTATCTGACCCTACATCACCAGTTACCGGTTAAAAAGTGATATGTAGCGTAACCTTAAGAAGGTTAGATATAGGTTAAACAAGAAGTTTTATTTTTAGTATGTGAGGGAGCTTACGGCTTGCATCTCCGCTTCACAAATACGCTACGTACAATTCGACGGGTTAAAAGATGGCGATCGCGGCGAAATGGCCGCACTGTACTCCTATTCGCGAGCCAGTTTCCCCTCGGGCATAGATGTTAGTGCTGTCTTTAGTACAGGTTAGTTCAATAATAGTACGTTTAGGCACAGATAACCCCACAGTTAACCCCTCAAGCCGGGAGCTCGAGTACATACAATGGCGGCATCCCGACCCCGTACTCGCCACATGCAGGTACAACTGTATTTATCTACCATCTGTTGCCGGTGGGCAATATTACTTCGTCAGACAAGTGTACACATATCTGTGCTGACCTGTAAGGGAAATCTTTGCCAGTCGCATGAAACACGAGTTATATCTTCAGTCTCAACGAGGCTCTCTACGCGAAACGATGCAGCCAAGCAATTCGCGCGGTCTTACGTCGGAGCAAATTCTTGTGATTTTGAATGAACCGATGGATAAATTAGATGATATACATGACAGTGCCAGTGATCTGGATACCGATGACGATAAAGACAGGGACGTTTTGGGAGAAACACCGGAAAAAGTCAAGAAACAGCAGATAACGAGGACGAGCGAGATTGAACGTTATGTCTTTAACAAAATAAAAATGTAAACAACCCCTGAAAAAAATCATTGCTTGTTAACAAATAATTTCCTCGATAGGGCAATAATTTCAATGAAACGCTGTATTCCGGTGCATATCAGCAGCCTAAACTACGGCCAGTGGATTGGTCAGGCGTGCGGTAACTACCGACTTGTAGGGTTAAGTCCCTTAAGCTTGACAAACATTTGAATATTTGATGAATCTCGCTCTGGGAGACCTGCAACTTCAAAAACTGACGAATACGTTGAACGTGTAAGGGCTCTTGTGAGATTCAACGGTCGTTTAACAGTAACGAGGATGTCCGAAGAGTTAAACACTTTCTCCGTACATCAAATTCTGACATGCAAAGCTTACCAAACATTTTTTTTATTTTGAAAAATAAAAATGGCGGAAATTACAAAAAGTAGACACAGGCGGGTGGGGGGGGGGGGGGGGGGGGTGGCCACGTGACCTACTTGGCAGTGGGAGCAATACGTTCTGGTCTGAACATGGTCACTTGTGCTAGTGGTCTGCAACAACTACCAGTTGCTGCAGCCGAGCATGGACATGGCTACATTGTAACTAAGAACTGAATATCCGCCCAGAACAATGTTGTAACCCTCATTTTTTTCTAAAGTTGGCTTTTAAATGGAAAAAGATTGATAACAGTTCTTCAAATGTTCAAATGTTTGTTAAGCTTATGGGACTTAACTACGGGGTCATCAGTCCCTAAACTTACAAACTACTTATGAACTACTTACGAACTAGGACGGCACAAATATCCATGCCCGAGGGGGGATTCGAACCCCCGACCGTAGTGGTCGTGCTGACCGTGACTGGAGCGCCTCAGTCACCTCGGCAACCGCGGCCGGCGATAACAGTTCTTGACTCAAGGTAACGATATTAAACTTGTACTGAGGACAACGCTCAGGCGAGGGAGGACTCGAACCCCGTCGAGAGCGGCCGCGGAAACATCTGTATTCACACCTACATAAATACTCCGCAATCACTCTGAGGTGCATGGCAGAGGGTTCATCGAACCGCTTTTACGATATTTCTATACCATTCCATTCTCTAACAGATCGCGAGAAAAAAAAGGAACGCATGTAACTTTCCGTTTTATATCTGATTTTTCTTATTGTAGTTTGATGATCACGTCTCTCTATGTAGGGGCACGCTAACTAAATATGTTCGCATTGGGAGGAGAAAGTTGATGAATGAAATTTCGCAAATAAATCTCGCCGCCATGAATACTGTAAGACATTTCTTTTAATGATTTCCACCCCGCATCGTGCATCATTTCCGTGAAAATCTTTCCCAAGTATCACAATATTGCAAAACCAGCTGCCCTTCTCTGAACATAGTCTACTCGTATATCCACCGTCAGTGGGGATCCCGCTGTGGGGGCCCCTGACTGTGTAGAGTGCCCGCACGACAGGCAGCCAAGGCGGGCTGCCAGTTTCCTACTTACAAGGAGAGGATTGCCTACTCGCCATCGCCGAATATTATTGGTCCAAATTTATGGTGCATGTAGGGCGTGGTGAGATACGAAAGTGCACCAAGCGGGACCTCCAGATACCCAAGCGTTTAGGAAATAAAAGGAAGTTTGATACGGATCCATCACCATATACGTCTTATCATCTGCCCCTGACAGTCTGTTTAGAAAGCGGTGTTAAAGTGGTAAGAGATCGGATTTTTATTGAAAGCTTCGCGGGTTCGATTCCGCACGGCGGCAAATATTTATTTGCTGCTTGGCAATGCGAACACTACTGACTTCACAATTAACCGTAACATCAAATATGTCATTTTGTATTTATATGTGCACAACACCAGCATGGGACGTCATTATTGTAAACAAGCACATTATCTTCCAAACCTGGGGTTGTGAACAGTCCATAAGCTCTTTTCAGAATGTCAATCAAGTTTGTTTTTCTACGGAGACATTATAAAAAATCATGTAACTGCAAAAGGGCGGCGTTCATAAAGTGCGGAAAACGCGGTCAAAATTATTGCTTCCCCTGTTTATTCGATGAATAACACAACGGTACATGTAATTGATAAATTGCAAAAGAATGGAAGTATCGATTTACATACACGACATCCTCAAGTACGCGTTAACTACAGTCCCTTTTCAAAAGTTTGTAGTCCCGAATTTCACCCAACGCCCGTTATTTTTTTCTTATATAAATTAATAAAATAACCTATATGATGTTACGGTTAATTGTGACGTCGGTTTACATCTATATCTTCATAAATACTTTGCAAATCACTGTGAAGTGCATGGCAGAGAGTACTTCCCACTGTACCAGTTATTAGGGTTTTTTCCCCCATGCCATTCAAGAAATAGCATGGGAAGAATGGTTCTTTAAATGACTCCGCGCGTGCTGTAATTAATTTAGTCTTGTCCTCACGCTCCCTACGGAAACAATATTCAAGGTGTACGCATTGCCAAGGAGGAGAAAAAAAATTTGCACCCCGGTGGAGTTGAACCTGCGACCTTCTCAATACGAATCCTATCTTTTACCGCTTTTTTTTCATCGGGTAGATGTATGGTTTGCGGTAGTTCTTTCAATTCGTTCGTGCTTGTTCGTTGAATGGTTGGCTCAGCTTTTTTTTCATTACAGGAGGCCTTTAGCGTCCTGACCGGGCTGAGCCAAACACCGCTTCATAAACACGCCGTCACAGGGGCAGTTGATAAGATGCATATGGTGAGAGATCCACATCAAACTTCCTTTTATTTCCTAAACGCTTGGCCATCTGGAGTTCCCAGTTGGGGCAGTTTCGTGTCTCACCACGGCCTACATGTACCATAAATATGGACGAATTCGGCGATGACGAGCAGGCGTCCTCTCTTTGAAAGACGCCCAAACAAAGAGTAAATCAACACAGACAACGTCATACTAGACGGCGCTTGAATGCAGCTCTAATTTACGAGAAGTGCCCAGCCGATCAAAAATGAGCGACCTGGTGTAGTAGCCCTCCGCCGACGCTGGCTTTACAAGGGCGCCGACGGAGTGTGGAAGTCCCCCCTCCCCCCTTTCTATCCACCGCACTTTCCTTCCCCTTCCCTCTCCACTGCAGGGCCTGCTCAGTGATTTTAATTGTGTGTCAGTGATTTTAAGTGGACTGTGACTTAGTGCTTCGAGTGTACGTGTGCTTTTAAAACATCAGGCAGAACATAGTGTTGCCATGAATTTTAAATGTGTCTCTTCAAAATGTTCAAATGTTTGTAGATCTTATGGGGCTTAACTACGGGGTCATCAGTCCCTAAACTTACAAAGTGCTTATGAACTAGCTAATACTAAGGACGGCACAAATATCCATGCCCGAGGGGGCATTCGAACCCCCGACCATAGTGGCCGTGCAGACCGTGACAGGCGCGCCGTAGTCCACGCGGCCACCACTGCCGGCTGTGTATCTTCGTCTCGCTCTCATCGCTCCGTTTCTTCAACATAAAACTTTTATCCACCGTGGTTTTTTTTACGTTCTGAATGTGCACATTTGTCGTCCTTTTCATAGTCATTGTCATTCCACCCATTTATCTCGCCGTGCCTATTTTTAAATTCGTCATATTTCTCACCTGTTTTTATTATTTTAAATCTTCTGTTACCATATTTGTTTGCTCTCGGTTGAAGAGCAGCATGTTAGCTGCTGAGAGCCTGCCACTTCTGGGGTTTTTAAAATACAATAAAGGAAAATAAAAAGTGTGGAAGTCAGTGCAAACCTAGACAGGACAGCTGACCCTACGCCGGATCTAATTTCGTCGGCACTTACTGTAGATTTTTGCTGCCTTCTAGTAGTTGCATTTATTTTGGCCTAGTGTCTCTAGTAAAATGTGGTTTGTTTAGTGTGAGGTTTTACGCCCCCTACAATAATTTGCTTGTCCGCATTTAGTTGTTTTGTTTCTGATTACTGGCTTTTATGTCAATAAATTATATATTACTTTTTTCTCTTCTTTCTTTCCTACAGGTCGCAGGTCGCTACAGATTCTACAATGAGCAGCAGTACTCCAAAACAGTAGTGAAGTCTCTTTCTTTAGTACAACGGTTGCATCTTCGCGGTGTTCTGCCAATGAAACGTAACCATTGTTTCGCCTTCTCTATAATATTTCCTGTGCGTTATTTCCACTTTAAATTGCTTGTAATTCCTAGATATTTAGTTTAATATGTGGCCTGTACATTTGACTGATTTACCGTGCAAACGAATTTCTAACGAATTTATTTTACTGGTCATATGAATGACGTCACACTTTTCATTATTAACACTCTCAGCACCGGCCCAATTCTTGTCCATGTTCGCAGAATCCAGGCAATTTTATCTATCTTCAAAAATTCACAACTTTGGAAATATTGAACACGCAAATATAAAATTAATAACATTTCAAGCTCATTTTGTCCTCTTTAATGTGCATCTATGAACAAAGTCCAATCTGATATAATATGTACAAATTATAGTATTATACATGACAATGAAAAAAGTTATAGGGTAAGGTGGTACAATTGCGATCATTTCAGACACTTGTTATTGTAACTGGAGATATATTGAGAAAATAAATAATTTTAACTAAGGCATTTGTTCTTGTATTTTTAATGAATATGTAACACAAATATTATACAATTACAAAAGTTGGTATAAACACAAAAACAGGTTACAGAATTGAGAAGAATCGATCGAAAATGTAACACACTAGGTACAATTGTGATCACTTCCTGGTACAATTTTGATCACTTGCATCTTCCACTTATAAAGCACATTTTTCCCTTGGGCACCAACGCATATTTCGTGGTACCAAATATTGCATTTTTGGCAGCGAATGCAGTCAACCTTAGGTACTGATTCTGCACTATAATAATTCAATAAACAAAATCCACAATTACTTTCGTTGTTTGCAGGCGAATTGAAGCTTGGTAAACTTCTTTCATCATTACTCATAGACGTATACATTTCCGTTTATTGTTCTTGTTGCATTTGTTCATTGTTTTCCTTGTGCCCTGTTGAAAAAGTTTCCTCTTGCTGCGGAGGTTATCCAGGTTTTCATCTGAAGTCAGTCTAGCTGATGTCTGTGTTTTCCTTTTCCGACACTATAAATTTTTCTCTGGACTTGGCAAAATATCCGTGAAAGCATCGTGCTGAGAAATTGTACTGGACCCTGGCGTTACGGATTTGCCGTGTTCTTCAGTTACATCTTTTGACGATGAGGGTTCTTCTCCCATAATACTGTTAGTATCTTGACTGGTGGAGATTGAAGGAGTAGGCGCCTAGAATAACGTTGAAGGTGCAAATTTCTCCTCGGGATCAATGTCTTTGCAAAAGGGCATTATTTCTGTACATTGGAAACTTTCGACTGCGCACCCAATGGACGCAGCTTTGCCCCAGGCATCACAGAAAATAGTACAGAACCGTTGTTTTGTAATGTTTTCATTGGGATTACTGAAGGCTTAAATAAAGCAGAAGTGAGTAAATATTTTCAGAATTTAGAAAAAAATCTTAAAGGATTATGATTTGTTTGATAAACCAGAGTGTAAAGTGCTGAAAGGAATGACATATAATTGTGAAGCAGCTCGAAGGCTCAAATATCCATTAATTACACTCTTTATTGCCTCATCTAATGCAGCTGGACTCCATTTATTGTAGTTTTCGTGGCATCTAAAAAATAAGAGATGACTTTAAAAAACGCGGAGGAAAATCTTTAAATATACAGAATTTATTTGCAATAATTGTGTATAATATGTCTATGGTAACCAATTGTGACGGACTAAACTGAAAAACTGCATTGATCGAAATTCTACTAGGGTATCGAAATTGTACCATTTTCCTGATCGTAAATGTACTACTGGCGTGAGTGAATTCACGAGTAAATTGTAGTGAATTCTGCCAAGAAATGGCAGCACATATCACAGAGGCTTTCTCTGTAGGTGCCTCGAACTCGCCCGAATGGAAAACAAGTTTCTAACCTCACTAATATAGAATTTGCAAGCGCGTGGAAACTAGAAAATTTATAAGGGCGCATTAGACTAAGTAGCTTCACTTACCTCTTAACAGGAAAAAATTTATGTCTCCGTAGTACAAAGTGGTGTATACTGGGAAAACACAGGAGGAGCTGTAGAAACCTGCTACACTACGACGCCACACAAAGGCAAGTGCTACCAACACTACGAGACTGACAAATGGCGCGAAACCTTATGTTGATCGGAATTGTACCTATATCGAATTTGTACCACCTTACCCTACATTCATTTAGGTAAAGTAGTTTACAAATACATATTGATCAGTGTTTAATAATGTATTCAAATACAATATCCCATTCTACATGGAATCATACTGGTTTTTGGTATGGAATATTTTAAAACATGGTACTATAACATAATGGCACACAGCGCTGTTCGCACTGATAACGTGTCTCCTTGCGAGATACTTCCCCACTTTCTTTCTGTGATCTAACGTGACGTAAAGGAGGGGCATGTTTTTGGCTTGTGGATATTATATGTCGCAGGAAATGCCCCGTGTCAGTCTGCCTACAGTTCCATTTTGGTTATCTGGAGTTGTTGGTGTATCATCTCGAGCCATCTACATAGCAGGAGCAGTAATGAAATCAGTGACATTTTCTTGGTCTGGAATGAACTGTATAACCACACTGCATTCCATACACCCAATAGATGCAAATGAAAAATAAATAATAATAATAAACAGCTCCCGCCATCATTTAACAGTTCTGTGCCGGAACACACTGTACTGCAGTCGCTGGTCTCTGAGGTCAACTCCAGCCTTGTTCAAATTATAATCCAAGATTTGAAGTGGCTTTATTACTTCAGATCCATTCGTTTTTGTGTGTGTTCCAAAAGTGGCAGCATGTCTTCTGCACAACGAATATACATCCCTTTTGTTCTTCCACTTTATTGCTAAGACATTTACTTTTCGTCTGTACGTCATTTCACCCTTCTTCAATTTAGCTCCAACTAAATTTTTACGCATGGTCTTTCTGTTTTTATTTACAGTTCCCACAGTTCCAGTACCCTTTATTGAAATGAAGTGATAAGTGCCATCGACAAGAGATCTCAAATCGATTCCATATTTCTGGATTTCCGGAAGGCTTTAGACACTGTACCATACCAGCGGCTTCTAATGAAATTGCGTGCTTATGGAATATCTCCCCAATTGTGCGATTGCATTCGCGATTTCCTACGAGAAAGAACACGGTTCGTAGCAATTAACGGTAAGTCATCGAGTAAAATAGAAGTGATATCTGGAGTTCCCCAAGGAAGCGTTATAGGTCCCCTACTCTTCCTTGTGTTTATAAACGATTTAGGAGACAATCTGAATAGCTCCCTTAGACTGTTCGCAGATGATGCTGTCGTTTATCGGTTAGTGAAGTCAATAGAGGATCAAAAGCAACTCCAAAGCGATATATACAAAATTTCTACATGGTGCGAAAATGGCACTAAGTAATGAAAAAGTGTGAAGTAATACGTTTTTCGTTGCGGCGATATCTATTTGCGAAGTTTCAATCATCGACTTTTGCTTCTGAATGTGAAATATTTTGCTAGCACCCACTTACAATAAAATAAGGGAAATCAGATCGAAAACGGAACGATTTAGGTGTTCTCTCTTCCCGCGCGCTATTACAGAATGGAGCGTTAGAGAAAGGTTATGAAAGTGGCTAATGAACCCTCTGCCATACACTTACATGTAATTTGCAGAGTATCAATGTAGATGTAGATGTACCTTGGCGAGATAACTGCTCAAAGAGTTCAGGACTAGAAAAGAACCAACACAAATAAAGAGTATGCCCTTTGTTGAAACAATTGCTCGTAGATAGCAATCTCATAATAACTGCTGAAGATGAATTGTCTTTGTTGTGTTTTCCAGCACAGACTTCGAAGTTCACAACATAGCCACTGTTAGCTTAACCAAGCGGGTATAATTTCAGTCCGTACTTATGTTGTTTATTCTGCTCGAAATTCAAATTTTTGTATAGCTTATGGGACTTAACTACTGGGTCGTCAGTCTCTAAACTTACAAACTACTTATGAACTACTTACGGACTAGGACGGCACAAATATCCATGCCCGAGGGGGGATTCGAACCCCCGACCGTAGTGGCCGTGCAGACCGTGACTGGAGCGCCTCAGTCCCCTCGGCCACCGCGGCCGGCTATTCTCCTCCTATATACGAAACCTGACACGACCACGAAATGGGCATATACCTTCATCAATAGTCAGTTTTTTTTCAGAATGGCGATAAGCTAGAACACATCGTTGTTTCTAATTATTGTAGAAAGGAAGCACTTTGAAAAGTGGGTGGAAGCCTTCTTCTGGTGGTTTCTTTTGCTCACTGTTATCAACAATGCGAAGACTTGACAATATCTGCAGGAAACGTAAACGGCTCATTATTTGTGGACAAAAATTGCAACTCATCACGTTATTAGAGTTCCAGTGGTCTGATAATTTTGGCCTACGTGACACACACATATGAAACACGATTCCCAGGAAACATGTAATTTCTGCAACCGCAGCTAACAGTCTTCCAGGAGCTGAGTAATGAATGAGGTTGCAGTTCATTTTTCCTGCGCTTGCTTTTAATTGTTCTTGATGCATATAGATTTGTTTGAAAGTTCAGTCGTTTTACGTCATCGTCATTTATGAATATACAAACACAATCAAGCACTGAACTCGAGCGATCAATATTCACGAGAATTTGTCTTGTAGTTGTGTCCAATGGTATTACTGCGGCAGCGTCACTTCACTCCATTCAATAATTTCTGACGTAGCAGGAACAGCAGTATTATAGGAAATCTCATTATCACTACTGTAGCTCTCTGAATAACTGCGTTCACGTGATTCTGCAACTAAAAAAAAGGGAGAGGATATAAAAACTACGAATTTTGTACTCTGATACTTTTCGTTTATCTGTTTTCTGCTAAACGCTGTAATACGCGTTATTGTAGAATTTTACTAAAACACACCTGTATCGTCCAAATTATCATCTTCACTATCAATAGCGTCAACACCTTTCCAAAATGAAGCAAATCGGCGATTGCTCATGGGATAATCCATTCGCACAGAATACCAATAATGTGAGCCGGCCGCAGTGGCCGGGCGGTCTGTGGCGCGCCAGTCAATCTGCAGGGCCGCTACGGTCGGGGGTTCGAATCCCCCCTAGGGCATGGATGTTTGTGTCGTATTTAGTGTAAGGTAGTTCATAAGTAGTTTGTAAGTTTAGGGACTGATGACCCCGCAGTTAAGTCCCTTTAAGCTTGACAAACATTTGAACATTTGAACCAATAATTTGCTCTATACGCAAGCGAAAACCGCAAGTCATAATATACAAAATACCGCGATAGCAAGACGCACATTCACGCTATCTAGTCGTCCAACTACTAACAGTATAAACATCGTATATCAATATTCATAGACGCGAAAATAACGCGCTTCGCTTTGTAAACAATAAAGTACGCTGGCCCGTAGAAACTACGGGCTTGGCGCTGAGGGTGTTAAGGGTCAAGCCCCAATTTTTGCACCATGTTGATATCTTACCTAAACAATTGTGCAATTGCTTTTGATCTTCGGTTAATAACAGATAAATGACAGCAGCATCCGGGCTTCTCCTAGCACGTTTAAACTCATTGATCCAAAAGTAAATGGTCTGGTGCAGAATCCACATGGTACTCATCCAACTAGGATTTGATATGTGCAACTGTCCAACCCTTCAAAGGAAAACGTTTAATGAACGCACGATGTTCGTTCTTCTTCAATCAGGAACTAACTACGCAGTTACCACTTCAGGTGTCACCCAATATTTAACTAACGACAGCTGCAGTTTGAAACTTATTGTAATATCCATGGAAATGGAATAGGTTCATAGATTTGTGACTGGCTGGAAGCCTTCCTAAGTAATAGAACGCAGTACGTTGTTCTCGACGGCGAGTGTTCATCAGAGTCGAGTGAATCGTCAGGCGTGCCCCAGGGGAGTGTGATAGGACCGCTATTATTTTCTATCTATATAAATGATCTCATGGACAGAGTAAGTTGTAATTTGTGGCTGTTTGCTGATGATGCTGTGGTGTATGGGAGGGTGTCGTCTGTAACTGACTGTAATAGCATACAGGTTGACTTAGACAAAATTTCTAGTTGGTGCGAATAATGGCAGCTAGCTCTCAATGTAGAAAAATGTAAGGTGATGCGCATGAGTAGAAAAACAATCCTATAATGTTCGAATACAGCATTAGTAGTGAGCTTCTTGATGCTGTTGCGTCGTTCAAATATCTAGGCGTAACATTGCAGAGCGATATGAAATGGAACGAGCATGTAAGGACAGTTGTGAGTAAGGCAGACAGCCGAATTAGGTTTACTGGGAGAATTTTGGGAAGATGTACTTCATCTGTAAGGGAGACCGCGTATAAAACGCTTGTACGACCACGTCTTGAGTATTGCTCAAGTGTTTGGGATCCGCAGCAGATCAGTTTAAAGAAAGACATAGAAGCAGTTCAGAGACGAGCACATACATATTCCGCAATTCACCGTAATGTGCGTGGCGGAGGGTACACTGTACCACTACTAGGCATTTCCTTTCCTATTCCACTCCCAAATAGAACGAGGAAAAAAAGAATGCCCATATGCCTCCGTACGAGCCCTAATTTCTCTTATCTTGTCTTTGTGATCTTTACGCGAAATGTAAGTAGGCGGCAGCAAGATCGTACTACACTCAGCTTCAAATTCCGGCCCTCTAAATTTACTCAACAGAAATTCACGAAAAGAACGTCGTCTATCTCCTAGCGATCCCCAATTGAGTTGCCGGAGCATTTCCGTGACACTCGCACATTGGTCGAACCTACCGGTAACAAATCTAGCTGCTCGCCCCTGAACCGCCTCTATGTCTTCCTTTAAACCGATCTGCTGCGGGTCCCAGACACTTGAGCAATACTCAAGACGTGGTCGTACAGTCGTTTTATACGCGGTCTCCTTTAAAGGTGAAGTACATCTTCCCAAAATTCCCGCAATACACCGAAGTCGGCTGTCCGCCTTACTCACAACTGTCCTTACATGTTCATTCCATTTCCTATCGCTCTGCAATTTTACGCCTAGATATTTGAACGACGCGACAACATCAAGAAGCTCACTACTAATGCTGTATTCGAACATTATAGAATTGTTTTTTCTACTCATGCGCATCACCTTACATTTTTCTACATTGAGAGATAGCTGCCATTCTTCGCACCAACTAGAAATTTTGTCTAAGTCAACCTGTATGCTATTACAGTCAGTTACAGACGACACCCTCCCATATACCACAGCATCATCAGCAAACAGCCGCAAATTACGACTTACTCTGTCCATCAGATCATTTATATAGATAGAAAATAATAGCGGTCCTATCACACTCCCCTGGGGCATGCCTGACGATACACTCGTCTCTGATGAACACTCGCTGTCGAGAACAACGTACTGCGTTCTATTACTTAGGAAGTCTTCCATCCAGTCACAAATCTGTGAACCTATTCCGTAAGCTCGTATCTTCGTTAGCAGTGCCTTTTTGAAGTCGAGAAAAACAGAATCCGCCTGTTGCACTTCATCTATGGCTCGCAAGATGTCATGTGAGAAAAGGGCAAGCTGAGTTTTACATGAACGATGTTTCCTAAACCCGTGCTGATTCATGGAAAGAAGCTTTTCCGTTTCAAGGAAATTTACTATATTCGAACTGAGAATATGCTCTAAAATTCTACATGAAATTGATGTCAACGATATTCGCCTGTAATTGTGTGGGTCAGTTCTCTTTCCATTTTATAAACGGGAGTCACCTGCGCTTTTTTTCCAATTACTAGGAACTTTGCGCTGAATTAACGATTCGCGATAAATGCAAGCTGAGCAGGGGGCCAATGCCGCAGAATACTCTTTGTAAAACCGAACTGGTATTACATCCGGACTAGCAGACTTTTTCGTATTTAGCTCTCTCAGCTGCTTCTCTACACCGGAAATACCTATTGCTATGTCCCCCATTTCGGAATTAGTACGTTGATCAAATGATGGCACATTTGTGCGGTCCTCCTGCGTGAAAGATTTCTTAAAGGTTAAATTTAGAACTTCAGCTTTCCGTTTGCTTTCTTCTACTACTGCCCCGGAATGATCCACGAGTGACTGGACAGTGGGCTTTGACCCGCTTATCGATTTTACATAGGACCAAAATTTTTTCGGGTTCTCGGAAAGATCTTTAGCTAAGGTATGACTGTGATTATTATTGTGTGCTTTGCGCACAGATCGTTTTGTAGACGCACGAATCTCTACTAACTTTTATTACTGGTAGGTTTGTCCAATGCGGGAGTGTCACGGAAATGCTCCGTTAACTCAATTGGGGATCGTTGGAGGAAAGACGACGTTCTTTTCGTGAATTTCTGTTGAGGAAATTTAGAGGGCCGGAAGCTGAGTGTAGCACGATCTTGCTGCCGCCTACTTACATTTCGCGTAGTGATCACAAGGAGAAGATAAAAGAAATTAGGGCTCGTACGGAGGCATATAGGCATTCTTTTTTTCATCGTTCTATTTCAGAGTGTAATAGGAAAGGAAATGACTAGTAGTGCTACAGTGTACCCTCCGCCACGAACTTTACGGTGGATTGCGGAGTATGTATGTAGACGAATGACATAGTTGTACTGCAGGAACAGCGGAAAATTAGTAAGTGATAAACTTCGATCATCATTTTGATTTGGGAGGGGGCGGGGGTCAATGATAAAAAGTTTCGTAAAGGCTTCAAATTGTGTGTAAAGTTTGTTGTCATTCTCAAATAATGAATGAATAAAGTCCCGTTAGTCATGCGTCATATGAAGGGGCAGTATTCATTGTTTATTACGTCATATCTCCAGTACTTATGTCGTAGGTGGTGTTTTTTTTATCCCCACAGCCATTGCTGATCTTAGAGAGCACTTGTATTAAGCTTTGTTGAGAGCGGTCCATCGATTTAGACGGAGATGTAGGACACAGCCGCATGACGTGGGAGCTTTTCCCGAATTTCACTGTTTATGTCGTCGTATCTCCTTAACTATGTGCCGTGTGTAGTTCGTAAGCCCACAGCGATTGTATCTGATAGGAAGGAATATGGGTGCCACTTTTGATTTAAATCGGGCGAGTAGCTTAGGAGTAAAGTGGAAAACACACACACACACACACACACACACACACAGAGAGAGAGAGAGAGAGAGAGAGAGAGAGAGAGAGAGAGAGAGAGAGAGAGAGAGACAAACAAAGAAAAAAACACATTTTTGGTTTTATGTACGGTTGTTGGCTGCTATCTGTTTTGACTATGGTACTGAATGATAGAAGTTGCGTAAAGTTTCAGACTTTTGCTTTATACTGCTTGTCGCTGTAGCTTATTCTTAATGTCAACGTGGATAATTATAAACGCTATTTCATATAAATTTATCGGACTTATGATAGCAGCCTTGTAGATAGGATCGTGGCAAGGAGAAGGACGAGATGACCAGAGCGAGGGCAGAGGAAGAGGTGAACAGAGAGCCAGTAAGGTAGAGGAGAGGAGAGGAGTGCGTAGTTGGGTAGCCTGCGTTCGCTCATCCGCTTGGCGGTGCCCAGCTGTGGGCGGCGCCGGGGATCGATGCCCGGCCCGGCCGGCGCCCGGCTGTCGCGCCGCCTCTGCCGCCGCCGCCGCCGCCCCCGCAGACGCCGACGTCGACGCCCAGGCCTCTAATGAAGCGCCGTCGCCGCCATAACGATCGCCACGCCACTGCCGCGCTCTCCCTGACCACCCGCACTCTGCTACACTGGAGGGCCACAGACAGGTGTTAACACCTTACTACACGGCAAGTGAGAGTTAAGAGATTACCCGTGATGCACCGGTCACGCCGGCCGGGTGCAGTGTAGACGCGACCACTTGCACAAGATGCACGCATACGATCGCTAGTAGACGGGATAGGATGGACCCTATTCTCACGCGTATGGAAGTGCTTCGCTCGTGCGCAGACGACCGAATGGGGAACCCAGCTGACAAACGAAGCCAAGTCGCGAATTTGTTTTAGAATGCGTACTTGTCTGCTACTCAGAGGAACGTAGTTTTTCGACTCAGTCGTAAGTTTTTTAGGAGGTGATACTGTAGAGCAGGGGTGGGCACGAGAGCTGCCCGCGAGCAGCGGGAGCCGCGAGGGCAGCGCTGAGCGGCCTTGAGAGCCAGCAGTGCGGGGAGCAGGGCTGTGCACAGTGCACGGGGGCAACTGTGCAGCTGTGAGGCGCTTTGTTGATTAAGGACAAGCTGAAATACTTACTGCACGTAGAAAACACACGAGGTCGTTTCAAGCTGTTGCGGATTCCGTGAAAAGAGCAACGGTACAATCATATCTGCTACAGCATGTTTGAGTAGGAAGTAAGTGTTAATAGTGCTTACCCGAAAATTGTGTATCCTGTACCATGCAACGGTTGCTCATGTAAGGATGAAACACAGTTTCGAACAACTGTAAAACCTACTTTCGTGGCCACAAATAGGACATAGACGTAAAGAATTAAGAAAAGACTCTTTTATTCTAATTTTTACGTTATATTTTCACAGAATTGTGTAGATTTTTTCGTTTAACTAAATTTAACAAAACTAAACTTTCTGCAACTAAAAACCTGCTTCATTACAATGACGAGAAACTGGGTGGTCGGTCAGAAAGTAACAATTATTAAGGTTCATTACATCCTTAGGAGAGGATGAAAACTGGCACCATTCTAAAAGGGGAAAAAAATTCCAGAACTCAAGACCTGAGAGCAATGGAAAAAGTTCCCTGCCTATGTCAGTGGTATCACAACGAAGTTGTCGTGGTACGATAAAGAACTTCTCAAAAATAATCAAATAAGTACGTGGTAAAATTTGTAAGCTAAAGGAAAATAAAATATCCCTGCTGCGGGAAGCAAAAACCTAGGAACTATTAAGATAAGTATAATTTATCAAGTGTAAAACAAAAACATTCTCCCTGGAGGAAGTAAAAGAGATAACTAAACTTAACTCCTATGATATATAGAAAACATAAAGGGGAAGAAACTCTATGATCACAAAGCCTAGCAGTTTCCTGTCAAGATAAACAACAAGGTGACATACACATAAAAGAATTGTCACTTCAGAGGAGAGGTACTACGAATAAAAAAGAAATAACCATTTACATAATTCTCGATTTATTTAAAACGATTTTGAACCAACATCTCGAAGTTATCGACAACGAGTGGTTCTGCGTGGTGTAGTGAGGTGCGCGGCTAGTCGAGTATGAGTGGGGGGTGGGGGGGGGGAGCCGCGAGCAGGCCGTGTGAGCCACTGAGAGCGCTCGCGCTCGCGAAACGGCATTTGCCCAGTCCTGATGTAGAGGAATTGCATTAAAAATTTAATATAACATGTGTACAATTTTTATTGAATACAGAGATACAGCTGTTAATATGAAAACCAAACAAACGTAGAGCAAATGTAAATGAAGACATTTTCACTGATTTATCCGTCGCTTTTTGGTAGTACGACATCACACTGACATCCAAATAGAATTTTGTATATGTTCTACACGTTAATTTCCACTTAGTTACCCGGTTTTCGGCGTACTAGGACATATTCAGACTTTAAACTGCGTCGAAAACCGGTTGTTTATATAAAAATCAATATGGTGATCTACCAAGAACCGACGAAAGAATCGTGTCAAAATATCCAAATTTACATGTGCCTTAAATTTGTTGTACATACCAAGAGCTGTAACTCTGTACCCTATAAAAACTGGACACACGTCATATGAAATTTTAACAATAAATCGTCTTTATTACCATCTTATAAAATATATGCTATTTTTCCTGGTACATTCTGTATTTGTATTTGGTGAGCATTATTTGAATCTTTATCACAGTTAAAGGTCTATGCATATTGTTCATCATATACATAGGTGTCTCAAACCGCAGGGGCTGGAAGTATGTAGTCGCATTTTTATAATGAGGACGTTAAGACATGTGAGCGACGTAGTTACGCATGAACTGCACGAAAACAATTAAATACAGTTTCGCAGTGGCAGTCAATAACACAAATAAATGATTCAATCATCACAATATTCATAATATATGTCATACTCTTATTTATTCGTTTTATTTTATTTTTCCTGTCCAGACATGGAATAAATACAAACCAACTAGGTATTTAATCACAGCACAAATTTACAAAATTAATATGGTAAGATGATTATATTTTCTGCTGAGCCCAGTATTCAGCGGTTTTCACAGCAATCTCACTGGCTACCGCTAAGTCATCAGTTGTATACGCGGCCGGTAGATTCTTGGAGACGAGTAGATGTTCGTCCTGCACGACACCACACGAACACATTTCATCCTCACTGCTGAAACCCCAATTCTTGAGGTTGGTTTTGCATCTTGACACTCCAACTCGCAGTCTGTTTAAGGTCTTCCAGGTCCCATATGGCAGGTGTGAGCCTTCGGCCAGGATACCGTGCCCACGGGTGCGGTTCCTGTAGGGAGATGCTTGTCCACTGTTGGTCGAGCTGATCTCTACGAGATTACGAGAGTAACTCGTGCGTCCGATCCTTGATTGTCGTGAGTGCATTCGTGTTCTCTCGATAACCCATTTTTGTCCGGGGCAAGTCCCGGAGATAAATTAAATTAGTCCCAATCCCCCCGCTCCGACCAAGGTTTTCGGGAGGTTTTCCTTGGTTGTAAGGCGTATGCCGGAGCTGGTAAGCCCCTCCCACTTATTCCCAATTGGGATCCCCCTTTGCCCCACTATCAGCTTGTCTGATAATTGGCTGAATAGAACCGCGACTCTTTATGGGCCGGATCTCAAACAGCCCGCTCCACTCCTCGGAGTAGAGAATGAAAAGAGACAGGTTTTTTTTTTTTTTTTTTTTTTTTTTTTTTTTTTTTTCTTCGGCCAGGACAAAAAAGAACAAAGGCTTTTTCTCAAAGCCAGCCCTTAGAGTAATCTCTGTTAATATAGAAGGTATCTCACCTCATAAGGAAGTTTTATTATCTAACATTTCCCACAGTCTTTGAAAAGTGATCTGAACTCGGCGATTAATTTGCTGTAATTCGACAACAAACCAAGAAGACACGTGAAGCAGTGTGTTGTGTTGTGGTCTTCAGTCCGGAGACTGGTTTGATGCAGCTCTCCACAGTACCCTATCCTGAGCAAGCCTCTTCATCTCCACATAGGAACGGCAACCTACATCAGTCTGAATCTGCTTACTGTATCCATCTCTTGGTCTTCCTCTGCGATTTTTTGCCCACGCACTTCCCTCCAACGCTAAATTCACAATTCCTTGATGTCTAAGAATATGTCCTACCAATCTATTCCTTCTTTTAGTCAAGGTATGCCAGAAATTTCTTTTCTCCCCAATTCTGTTCAGTACCTACTCATTAGTTATGCGATCCACCCACCTAATCTTCACCATTCTTCTGTAGCACCACATTTCAAAAGCCTCAATCCTCTTCCTGTCCGCACTGTTTATCGTCCATGTCTCACTCCCATACAAGGCAACACTCCATACAAATGCCTTCAGAAAGGACTTCCTTAGGCATAAGTCAATATTTGATGTTAACAAATTTCTCTTTTTCAAGAACGCTTTTCTACCCATTGCCATTCTGCATTTTATATCCTCTGTACTGCGACAATCATTTGTTATTTTACTGCCCAAATAACAAAACTCATCTACCTCCTGTATTGCTTCGTTTCCCAATCTAATTCCTTCAGCATCACCTGATTTTCTTACACTGCACTCCATTACCCAAGTTTTTCTCTTGTTAATGTTCATCTTATATGCACCTTTCTGTACACTGTCCATTCCGTTCAATTGCTCTTCCAGGTCCTTTGCTGTATCTGACAGAATTACTATGTCGTCGGCAAAACGCAATGTTTTTAATTCTTCCCCCTGAACTTTTATACCTTCACCAAATTTCTCCTTGCTTTCCTTTATAGCTTGTTCAATGTACAAATTGAATAACATTGGAGAAAGGCTACAACCCTGTCTCACTCCCTTCCCAACCACTGCATCCCTTTCATGCCCTTCAACTCTGACAACCGCTGTCTGGTTTTTGTACAAGTTGTAAATAACCTTACGTTCCGTATATTTTACTCCTGCTTGCTTCAGAACTTGAAAGAGTTTATTCCAATCAACATTGTCAAAAGCCTTCTCCAAATCTACAAAAGCTAGAAATGTAGGTTTGCCTTTTCTTAATCTATGTTCTAGGATAAGCCGTAATGTGAGTATTGCCTACCGCGTTCCTACATTTCTCCTGAACCCAAACTGATCTTCCCCGAGGTCGGCTTCTACCACGCTTTCCATCCTTCTGTATATAATTCGTGTTAAACGTGAGGCAGACGATTAGACAAATGAGTACCGTTTTGGCGCTTCTTTGTAGTTGGACGGTCTATCGCAAGCAGTGCTGCAGCTGACGACTACTCTCTTATGCGTCTCGTATAGAAAGAGCTTGACACCAGCCGCGTCAACTGCGCTGACAGTCAGCTCGCCGGCAGCAACGTCTCCGATAGCCGCTCTCTGCCAGTTTGGGACTCGCACAGTAAACGCCAGCTGCTGCGACTGACAGCTGACAGTGCTCGGCGGCCGTATTGCACACCGCACATCACTCGTTTTTACGTTCCCACGTCTCACTAAAACAAACTAGTCGGGCCCGGTGGCCCAGGGTTCTTTGCTACAAATTTTTCATTTTATTTATTTATGTTTATTTCTGAAACAGAGAAGGTCACGCCAATAGCAGCAGCTTTCAGCCAATTGTAGGCACTAAAGCCACAGACCAATGACAGTACGGAGCTCTCAGCGGGTCTACCCTCAGAGTTAACAGCAGCGGTTTCTAATGAAATTCCGTGCGTATGGAATATCTTCCCAATTGTGTGATTGGATTCACGATTTTATATCAGAAAGGACACGGTTCGTTGTAATTGACGGTAAGTCATCGAGTAAAACAGAAGTGATATCTGGCGTTCCACAGGGAAGCGTTATAGGTCCCGTACTCTTCCTCGTGTTTATAAACGATTTAGGAGACAATCTAAATAGCTCCCTTAGACTGTTCGCGGATGATGCTGTCGTTTATCGGTTAGTGAAGTCAACAGAGGATCAAAAGCAACTGCTAAGCGATTTAGACAAAATTTCTACTTGGTGTGAAAATTGGCAATTGACACTAAATAAAGAAAAGTGTGAAGTAATACACATGACCACCAAAAGAAATCCGCTGAACTACAATTACGCAATAAATCAGTCAAACATTAAGGTCGTAAATTCTACCAAATACCTAGGAGTTAGAGTTACAATTACGCACAACTTAGACTGGAGAGAACACACAGAAAATATTGTGGGGAAGGCGAATCAAAGGTTACGTTTCATCGGCAGAATGCTTCGAAGATGCACCAGTTCCACCAAAGAGACTGGAGTACTGTTGCCCCTTGTGGGACCCTCACCAGGTGGGACTGACGGAAGACATTGAGAAGGTTCAGAGAAGGGCAGTTCGTTTGATCACGTTACGGGGGGGGGGGGGGGGGGGGAGGGAAGCGTCACGGAAATGTTGCACGAATTGGGGTGGAAATCATTAAAAGAAAGACGTTATTCATTGCGGCGTGACCTGTTTGCGAAGTTTCAATCACCGACTTTTACTTATGAAAGTGAAAATATTTTGCTAGCACCCACCTAGTTAGGGAGACATGACCATCCCAATAAAATAAGAGCTGGCCGCGGTGGCCGAGAGGACTGAGGCGCTCCAGTCACGGTCTGCACGGCCACTACGGTCGGGGGTTCGAATCCCCCTCGGGCATGGATATTTGTGCCGTCATTAGTTTTAGCTAGTTCATAAGTAGTTTGTAAGCTTTGGGACTGATGACCCCGTAGTTAAGTCCCATAGACTCTACAAACATTTGAACATTTTGAATAAAATAAGAGAAATAAGATCGAAAACGAAACGATTTAGGTGTTCTTTCTTCCCGCGCGCTATTAGACAATGGAACGATAGAGAAAAGTTATAAAAGTGGTTAATGAACCCTCTTCCAGGCACTAAATGTGATTTGCAGAGTATCTATGTAGATGTAGATGTAGGGACTAAACACATACATAATTAAACATAGGCTTCGGGAAACTGAAGAAAATGTTGACCGATACGACACGGGAACTTAGAACTTCGAGAAGACGAACTCTGAGCCCTGACTTCGCTTCGACGGCACCGAACTGCGAAGATCGTACGGCACAACTGGGACCTACACTTCGTACATTTTATGGTTCCAGGATAGAAGATACCACTTTCATTTATATATGGCGTACATAGATAAGGGAAAACAATTTGTTTTAAAAGGCATTGAAGCCGACGCCGCAGAAGGCGATATTGGCGAGCGAAAGGATGGCCTGTAAGGGGAGACTGGAGGCCCATTAAAAACTAACTTGACTGGAAACTAAAGGGTCACAGGTTCTAAACCCGGTCGAATCACGGATTTTTTTTCAGTCTCACTTTTAACCCATTCTTCACATCGCAAAGATGTGAGCAGTCGCTAGAAACGACACGTGGTTCGGATTCCACGTTAAGCTGTAGCTCCCCTTTCCCCAGTTTGATAACTGGGGTAGGCAAGGCTCCGAAGTGGCGTTCATTTGAAAGTCTTGCACCAGGCCAATGAACCACTCGAAATTACTTTTATTACTAAAAGTTCGGTGAATAGTTTTATAAAATGAACTATGAACTAGAGTTACCCTACTGTTTTTCGAAATAGTCACCTCTTTTGATTGTGTAAATCATGGAATTCTTCTAGATAACTATTGTGGTATGAATGGGACAGTACACAAATGCCTTAAATCATACTTAACTGGAAGAGTGCAGAAATTTGAAATAAGCAGTTCACATAATAAACAACAAACAGTCAATTAAACCTGGGGACCTATCAAATAATGTGGTCCCACTAGGTTCGGTCTTCGGTCCTTTACTGTTCTTTATATATAATGACTTATCATGCTAATCTGTTTCATTTTTCTGACGACATAAGTGTAGCTATAACGCCTCACAAACATGTTCACTTGACTTCTGAGGTGTCTCTGGTTAAGACCAAAAGAAAGATGGGTTCTGACGTTTTATTGTTGACTTGTAAGTTTTATGTTGATGACACATCAATGTGGATGTACACTGTTTTACTATGTAAAAAATTGTTATAATAGCAATGATTTCATGTAAGATTACTACAGGTATGTAACCGTATAACTGTTTTTTATTTATTTTATTATTTTTTTCTTGTATGTATTGCAGTTCATTTTGTAAAAAACTTTGTGTATTAGGTCTGAAGATGGCGTTCAGTACGCCGAAACCGGTAATCTGAATAAATGAATAAAGCGATCTTGGCTGCAAACCTGTTATTAAACAATTCCAGATCGCCCCAACGAATAATGAGTTCCTTATATATAATAAAAATATCCTCAGACAGAAACTGTGAGCAGATCCGCGTGATTAAATACTTTCCACCAATATTCCTTTTCATAACACATTCTGGCGCCAGTAATCACTTTCATAACGTTATTGTCATAAATCCATATGGGTACTTAAAGAAATCCGTTAAAATTCATTTAAACGTTAAATCGGTTAGATCTAAAGGCCGTAAATTCAACTAAATACATAGGAATTACAATTACGAACAACCTTAACTGGAAAGAACACAGAAAATATCTTAGGATAGGTGAACCAAAGACTACTTTTCATTGCCATGACACATACACGTTGCAACAGTTCTTCTAAAGAAACTGCCTGTACTACACTAGTGCGTCCTACTTTCGATATTCCTGCCCATTGTCAAATCCCCACCAACTGGGACTGACGAATGATATAGAAACAGTTTAGAGAAGGGCGGATAATTTTGCATTTCTAATATATAAAGCAGAGTGTCCGTGTACGTGTTCAATACAAATCTACAGTTTTGTTCCAATGTAAAAGTCAGCTTCAATCCATTTAGACGGTCATACGAGATATGACGTCATAAACAGTGAGATGCGGAAAAACTGCTGCATTTTGCGACAATGCTGCTCATTTTCTCCTAAACCATTGGACCAATTTCAACCAAATTTGGTACACACATTCCTTACCGTGAGGTAACAATTGCTGCATGGTTAAGAATCACATACAGTACATGATTCAAAAGATATTACGTCATAACCGATAGAAATCGCAAAAAATTGCCATATAATGCTGCGAGACTTTCGAAATACACTGTATGAGAATGACAGTACTTAACGACTTGCAACAAACTTTAAACCTAATTTCAAACCTTTATTAAACTTTTTCTCGCTGGCAACCATAGTAAAATGATGAAAGAAAAAAAGTTTCTCGCTTACTACTTTTCCGCTGTTTATGGAGTAAAACTACCGCTCTCGGTATGACGTTACAATTTAAAATTTGAACACTACAAATTGTAGCGACAGGAAATTTTACAGACGGTATACACATATATAGTTCAATGTACCTTCTAAATTGTATCACAGTACGACACGTAATTCATGAGATATGAGCACATAAAGAGTAACTTTCATGGGAAACCGCACCATCGCGCTCCCAGTTTTAATCTATTACTTCTTTACTAAAACTGTCCCAAGAGATTTTAGACATACAGCCCTTATACAAATGAATGTATTCCTGAAAAATGGCAGCAATAAATAAATAAATAAATACCCGGGCAATGCCGGGCTCCAGCTAGTTCATATATAAAGCAGAGTGTTCGTGCGTTTGTTTGTGTGTATGTGTTGCATGCAAATCTACAGTTTTGTTCCAACCTTTATGAAAGTTGCACACGTAAGCTTCAATCCAAAAGGACAGTCCTAGAAAGTGTAAGAATCAAGTGCAGCACATAGTTCACGAGATATGACGTCATAAAGAAAGAGATCCGCGAAAAGCTGCTGCAATACACGACGATGTTACAGATTTCCTCCTAACCAGTGGACCGATTTCAACTAATTTGGCGCACATACGACACGCGGTTCGGGAGATATATCGTCACAAACAATAGGAGCTGCAAGAAACTGCCACATAATGTGGCGAGACTTAGTAAATACAGTACTTACCGACTTGCTACATTCTTTAAACATAATTTCAAACCTATATTAAAGTTTTTCTCGCGGGCAACAAATGCCGGGTTTTCTGCTAGTCTTTATACATGGTGTCCGTGTATTCGTGTGTTTCTATGGCATACAAATTTACAGTTTCGTTCCAATCTTGATGAACTTTTGCTCCCTTTAAGTTGGAATTAATGGTACGGTGGGTGTCGGTGCAAAGATCACGTACAGCGTATAGTCACAGAATAGGGAGCATACAGAAGGGAAAGCTGCGGGCGGCGCCTTTGATCTGTATGTTACCAAGCGTTGCGCTCGACGCCATATTGAAAAGCAGTAAACCCGGAACTATAGCCACTTAGTACTTTGACTGGAAATGGACTTTTTACGAACTGCGGCTAATCTCACCGACTTTTACAAAAGGAAACGGCTTTCATATATTTTGCGCCATCTTCTTGCACCTAATTGTGATCCAACGAAAAAAATAGGCCTAAATTTTAATATAACTATGAAAATGTACAGTAGAATCGATGATCGTTTTATTTGGTGCTTATCTCTAGAAAAATTCCAAATAACGCGGAGTTATGTGTGGGAAATTAGTTATAAACAAGAAAGTGACTTTATAACTGCCAGGTTTTATTTGACACGAATAAATTCGCACAAAATATTGAGTCAGACTTAGCAGTACAACGTGATTGCACAGAACTAATGACGTCTGGGCATATATAAAAGTTTTATTTGCTTTAGGAGTATCATTAATTTACTGATCGGAGAAGGGCATATAGAGGAAACTGTCAACCACAGAGCAGGAACAGCATAAAATAATTATTCCCTTTAATCTATTTGTTTGAGTATCCGAAGAGCATTCATTGCCAACATTAGCACACTAAGCCTCCAACGCCCTAAGTAAAATTTTATCTGCCTACTTACGCACTATTCTTTGTCATTCATTTTATATTATTTCCTGCAACGTTAAATTTATAAAATGTAAATGTACTTCAACATTTCGATGCTGTTCAACTGCTGCAGCAACAGCAACAGCGAGAGTTATCGTCAAGAGAAGAAGCAAGGCTACTTTTAATAATTACGCACATATTACTCTGATTCGAAACTGATAACATTTAACTTTCACTACACATATAGCGACTTTCACTTACTGCTCAGCATCTTTTGGGAAGGTCAAGAAACTTATTTTTGTGTCCCAACTTCGTCGCCGCTTTTGTGTCCCAGCCTCGTCGTAGGTGTCGGTGGCCGAGTGGAATAAGACCGACACGCTGGTGCAGGCACGGAGGGGAGCAGCCAGAAACTATAAACACTAGAGTAAATTAGAAAGAGATATATATTGCACAGAATGTAACAATACTTAACTTTTACATAGTACTGCAGAATGTTGATACATAGTTGTTAGAGGCCTGCCTAGTGCCTGTACGATAGCAAAGTCTTCACTGGTGCCTATCTGATTACGAAGGTCCTAACAGGTTGCTATCTCAGACCCAAGTGACCGATGTCGTTCAGTGGTGGCCACGAGCGTAGTTGCAGCAGAGGGCGCTCGTGGCTGTCGTCGTAAGATCGCCGCGCCGTGTGTGCATGGCGGCGCGCGGCGAAAGTAGGTGGCGCGCACTTTGTACTTGTGCGACACCACACTTATATACTTATTTGTATTCGAATTATTGCGGCAATTAGGTGCTGAACACCATCGGCCGCCTTTTCTTTTTTTGCTGCTCATAATAAAAACGGAACAGCTCCAACTACTGACACACAGCTCTTTCTTTTCACTGTACCAAATACTTGTTTACTTTTAGGCGATTCAGGCAGTTAAAATACAGAATTAACAAACAAAGACGGCGCATTATCACGACACAGAGTAGGGACTGATCACACGTTTACTGCTTTTCAAGATGGCCGATTCCGCGCATGCGCACTAAATTTTGGACGACAGACTGCAGCGGGAGTTTCCTTTCTGTATACTCCCTATTCTGTGGTATAGTTCTGAAGGTATGACGTCATAAACAATGGAATGCGAGAAAAAATACCGCATCACGCGACAACGTTGTATATTTCTTCCTAAACCACTGAACCGATTTCAACAAAATGGTGCATCTATTCGTGTCATCGTGGGGCAACAATTGCTATAGGGGAGATACGACGGATGTGGAGCATGATGGAGGGTACTTTACATACGGAGCTAGAAAAAATCTTCAGTTTTATTGCGATGTCGTTGAAATTTAGGACACTTGATCCTCAAAGCAAAAAGAACGTCGCCGTTTACATAAAATTTCGTGTGGTGCATGTTGAAGTGTACGTATGGACTTGGACAGAATCCAAAGTTTTACTCCCATCTTGATGAAATTTGCACATTTGACTTTTAAACCAAGAGAAAGGTTACTGTGGATGTAGCGGTAATGTACAACACATGGTTCAGGAGACATGATGTCATAACTACTGGAATGCCCGAAGCACTGGTGCACCACGGGACAGTGTTGCACATCTACATCTACATCCATACTCCGCAAGCCACCCGGCGGTGTGTGTGGCGGAGGGTACCTTGAGTACCACTATCGGTTCTCCCTCCTATTCCAGTCACGTATTGTTCGCGGAAAGAAAGGTTGACGGTATGCTTCTGTGTGGACTCTAATCTCACTGATTTTTATACTGCTAGACTCCTCGGTAAAGGTATATTCTCGAAACTTCGACAAAAGCCCGTACCGAGCGACAGAGCGTCTCTTTTGCAGAGTCTTCCACTGGAGTTTATCGATCATTTAAGTAACGCTTTCTAGATTACCAAATCAACCTTTAACGAAGCGCGCTGCTCTCCGTTGGATCTTTTCTACTTCCTCTATCAACCCCACCTGGTACGGGTCCCACACCGGCAAGCAGTATTCAAGCTGTGGGCGAATAAGTGTACTGTAACCTACTTCCTTTATATTCGGACTGCATTTCCTTAGAATTCTTCCAATGAATCTCAGTCTGGCATCTGCTTTACCGACGATTGATTTTGTATGGTCTTTCATTTTAAATCATTCTCCTAATGCCTAATCCTAGATAATTTATGGAATTGACTGCTTCCAGTTGCTGACCTACTATATTGTAGGGAAATGATACAGGATCTTTCTTTCTGTAGTGTCGCACAAGTCTGAAGTGCGCGCCACGTACTTTCGCCGCGCGCCGCCATGCAAGCACGGCGCGACGTTCTCACGACGTCGGCCACGAGCGCCCTCTGCTGCAACCCCGCTCGTGGCCACCACGGAACTGCATCGGCCACTTGGCAATACGATAGGCACCAGTCTCTCATCAGTAGGCAGGCCTCTACCTAGTTAAACTGTTGTTGTTGTTGTGGTCTTCAGTCCGCAGACTGGTTTGATGCAGCTCTCCACGCTACCCTGTCCTGTGCAAGTGTCTTCATCTAAGAATACGTTCGGCAACCTACATCCTTTTGAATCTGCTTACTATATTCGTCCCCCGGTCTCCCTCTACGATTTTTACCCCACGAGCTTCCTTCTAATGCAAAGTTGACAATTCCTTTACGTCTCAGAATGTGTCCTACCAATCTATCCCTTCTCTTAGTCAGGATATGCCATAAAGTCCTTTTCTCCCTGATTCGGTAAAGCACCTCCTCATTAGTTATGTGATCTACCCATCTAATTTTCATCATTCGTCTGTAGCACCACATTTCAAAAGCTTCTATCATCTTTTTATCTGAACTCCTTATCGTCCACGATTCACTTCACTAGTTAAACTATGTATCTGCATTTCTCTAGTCTGCTGCCCTCCAAGTTAAGTATTCTACTATCTCTATGAAATATACATCTTGTTCTAATCTAGCTTAGTGTTTCTAGTTTCTGCTGTCCCACTGGCTGGTCACCTCAGACTCCGTACCCGCACACGCGTGCATCCTATTTCCCTGTGTCGGTCTCTCTCTACTCGGCCACCGACGCCTAAGACAACCGGCGGCAACGAGACACAAAAGTGGCGACGAGGATCGGATACAAAAATTTCTATGTATTCGCAGCACATTACAGTTGTCTACATTGAGATTCAATTGCCATTCACTGCACCATGCGTCAATTCGATGCAGATCCTCCTGAATTTCAATACAATTGTCCATTGTTACAACCTCTCTATATACTACGGTATCACCCGTGAAAAGCCTCAGTGAACTTCCGATGTTATCCGCAAGGTCATTTATATATATCGTGAACAGCAACGGACCCACGACACTCCCTTGTGGCACACCTGACATCACTCTTACTTCGGAAGACTTTTCTCCATTGAGAATGACATGCTGTATTCTGTTATCTAGGAAATCCTCAATCCAATCACACAATTGTTCTGATAAACCATATGCTCTTAATTTGTTCATTAAACGCCTGTGGGGAACTGTATCAAACGCCTTGAGGAATTCAAGAAACACAGCATCTACCTGAGAACCCGTGTCTATGGCCCTCTGAGTCTCGTGGACGAATAGCGTGAGCTGGGTTTCACACGATCGCCTTTTTCGAAACCCATGATGATTCCTACAGAGCAGATTACTAGGCTCCAGAAATGTAATTATATTCGAACATAATACTTGTTCCAAAATTCTACAACTGACCGACGTTACATATATAGGCCTGTGGTTCTGCACATCTGTTCGACGTCTCTTCTTAAAAACGGAGATGACCAGCGCCATTTTCCGTTCTTTCGGACCGCTACGCTCTTCTAGGGACCTACGGTACACCACTGCAAGAAGAGGGGCAAGTTCCTTCGCTTACTCTGTGTAAAAACGAACTAGTATTCCATCTGGTCCTGCAGCCTTTCCTCTTTTGGGCGATTTTAATTCTTTTTCTATCCTTCTGTCAATTATTTCGATATCTGCCATTTTGTAATCTGTGCGACAATCTAGAGAAGGAACTACAGTGCAATCTTCCTCTGTGACACAGCTTTGGAAAAAGTCATTTAGCCGGCCGCGGTAGCCAAGGGGACTGAGGCGCTCCAGTCACGGTCTGCAAGGCCACTACGGTCGGAGGTTCGAATCCCCTCTCGGGCATGGATATTTGTGCCGTCCTTAGTCTTAGCTAGTTCGTAAGTAGTTTGTAAGCTTAGGGACTGATGACCCCGTAGTTAAGTCCCATAAGTTCTACAAACATTTAAAAAGTCATTTAGTAATTCTGCCTTTAGAGTGTCATCCTCTGTTTCAATGCCATTTTCGTCACAGTGTCTGGATATTTTGTTTTGATCCGCTTTGACATAAGACCAAAATTTCTTAGGATTTTTAGCCAAGTTAGTACATAGAAATCTACTTTCGAATTCATTGAACGCCTCTCGCATAGCCCTCCTCATGCTACATTTCGCTTCGTTTAATTTTTGTTTGTCTACAAGGCTTTGGCTCCTAAACCACCGGAACGATTTCAACAAAATTTGGTGCACATATTATTTGCCATGATGTAATAATTTCTGTGGTATAAGAACCACGTAAGATATATTGTTCGGGAAATATAACGACATAAACAATTACAGGCATGATAAATCGCCCACTGACGCAACAGTTTTTAATTTCGAAAGTCTTCTCAACTATCTCTATTCGCAAAAACATTCATCTTGCATTTTCGTAATTTCCTACTCTAATCCCGTGGAAAATTACAGTACAGTGTGTCAGATTCTTCAGGAGAAATAACTTCATAAGGACTGAGCAACGTGAAAGGCTTAAGTACGCTACGGATACAGGGGAAACGGATTGAGTGGGGGCACGAGGCAGTAGGCACAATGGTGACAAGTTGGCTGACCATGCTCGCAGAAATACAAAACACACTCTGCCGGTTATACGTCACAATATTACCGAATGTTTTATTTCCTTTTTGAAATTGATTAGCAGAACGTGCAACAGGTAACGCAACATCTTAACACTATAAATGTGGCGAAACCAATGCTAACAGTGCAGACAATTGTGGTGAATAGTATGATCTAAGTATAATGAAAGATAATCAAGTATATTTTTCATTTGAATAAATTCCACAGAACTCATCATAGAAAACTGCACAGTTTTGATTAAAATTACATTTTGTAATAATTAAATGTTTATGGCTTATGTCAGGATTTTCGGTTTTGACTACAGCTCTTCGTCGTACTGTTACTATTTTTGAATATTTCGCGATGATTACGTCTGCGATGACGGCAGACGCAGCACTGTAAACGGATTTTCCTTTCCTCCGCAAAAAGTGTCTTGTGCAAATGTGTTTTATTCTTCATTAGCTGCAAACTTACCGATTTACTTTGAATGACACCATAATCGAATTTCGAAGGGTAATATTGAAATGCAGGATATTTTGAAGATTTTCTCACCTTGAGGGAGGCCGCAGGATAAGGCCTCAAAAGAAAGGAGTATCCTGCGAAATGCGGGACATCCGGTCACCATAGTAACGAGGAGATGAGGGAAGATAACAGTGGAACACGTACACACCCGGGCACCGTCGGATTTTCAAAAAAATGTTCAAATGTTTGTATAGTCTATGGGACTTCACTACGGGGTCATCAGTCCCTAAACTTACAAACTACTTATGAACTACTTACGAACTAGGACGGCACAAATATCCATGCCCGAGGGGGGATTCGAACCCCCGACCGTAGTGGCCGCGCAGACAGTGACTGGAGCGCCTTAGTCCCTTCGGCCACCGCGGCCGGCTCGGATTTTCAGCTAGTCAATAAATAGACAAATCGTGTGTCGGCACCGGTGGAGCTGGAAAGTGCAAGAATCTGAATTTTGTAAAAGGAAAATACATAATAACCATATACTTTGCTCACACCCACACTCATACTTTACATACCTTATCTCCACAGTTACACCATCATATTCACCAATTACACAAACACACACACACACACACACACACACACACACACCACTCTCCACCTTCTACTTGCTGTTTACTTTATTAGTAAACTTAATATATCCCCCCCTTTCCTCTCCCCCCTCCCCCACCTACTACCTACAGTCACTTTCACAATATTCTTCTTCATGTGTGCTTCAACCATATTAGAATTATCTCAGATTCTTTTTGCAGTCCTACTCTTGTTTCTTTATGTAACCCTACTGTGTTCTGCTTTACTACACAATGTAGTAGTGTAATATACCACACCCCTTTCCCCCTTCCCCCTCTCCCCCTTATATCTCACTCCCCCCCCTGCCCATACATTTTAATGTCTATGCGCAGTTACTCAAATTTTCCTTGGTTGCTTCCTCTTCGTGTAGATTGCTTTACCTCTATCCCAATCCCCACCCCACTCAATCATCAACTACCTTCTACCACTCTAATCCCTCCCACCCCATAAATATTTGGATTCGTATTCCAACTGTAATTTCTGGTAACTATTTCCCCCCTCTCCATCGCCCTCATACTAACGATTGGTTATATTACGCCTCCAATATGTTAAACTGCACTATGCATTACTCACTACCATTGTGAAAATGACTTGTTTATTGTTTTTAGGATACCAGCCACCACTTACTCTTATTGTGTCTTAGAGCACCATGATCTGCTCTGCAGGATTGTCCTGTTTGGTATCTTTCTAACAAGTTGACTGTTGAACTTTTTTCAGTTCTCTGACTAGATGCACCAATTGTAACACTAGCTTAATATTACTGTCACCATTCACATTTGTTTGCACATTAGTTCACGCATCTTAATGCTTATATCCCACAGTCTTAACTTTGTTCTCGTATGACAATCACTTCTCAGTTTATCTTCCTCATTAATACTTGAAGCCACAGACACAATGACACTTTGTTTATGTGCCCTGATAGCAGCCTTCTAAGCATCCTACTAGTGTGTTAGCGGCTAGTTCCGAAATATTCCGCCTAAGGCGCCACTTATCATTGTACTTCTTACACTACTGAATATTAATCTGTTAAACGACTGATTTATCAGTCACATGCTCTTCTTTTTACGCTTGTATTGTCAACTACATCGATTATTACTGTTTTATCCCACGTCTATTTATTTTTACCCTTTCACTATAAGGCTCATCCATAGATGATTTGTTAGCAGGCCGTCCGCGGTGGGCAAACGGTCTTCACAGCCACTATGGTCGGGGGTTCGAATCTCCCCTCGGACATGGACATTTGCGCCGTTCTTAGTATTAGCTAGTTCATAAGTAGTTTCTAAGTTTAGGGACTGATGATCCCGTAGTTTAGTCCCATAAGCTCTACAAAGATATGAACATTTTTTACTTTGTTAGCAGCTGGTGGTTATCTCTTGCTTAATCTCTGCACTTTGCGTTCAGTCGCCTGGTAGCATATGCATATATTAAGCTACAGTACTAAAATGTAAGTGTACATTTTATTCCTTTATATGAGCATATCTTTTATTACAATCTATTTGTTTCAAAACTGCAATACTCATTGTATTAGCTTTATAAACTTTCACACTCATGTCGAATACTTTTATAGTCACAATTTCAAATTTCTGTAACCGACTTTTCTACGTTTTATATTACAAGGAACTGGTTGCTGCATTTTATGAATTAACTAGCTTAAACCCGCGGCTCCGCTCGCGTGTTGGTTGATTATGATAGATAAGCTATCTTTCAATAGTGTGCTATGAGACTGGTTTTGAAGAATGAAATGAAATACAATACCTTGTTTAGAAACAAACAATTTTAATCAACATTCAAATAAAAAAAATTATGTGAAGTGCTTAATGATTTACAATAAATAATACATACATTATTCCTTACAGCCTGTGTTGCAATATCTCAACACGTATTGTGAGAGTAATCTCCAAATTTATTTTGATTCCACTTTCGGGCATTCTGGTGAACTATGTTATTTGTAGCATTGTTTGGAGCGTAAATGTAGAGATTTTTTGGGTTGCCCACCATTGAGCAAGCGACGTATAATTGACCATGTGAAAAACATGAGGGGTGTAAATGGATTCCTGCGATGTTACATGATTGTCCTTGAGCTTTGTTAATTGTCATGGCAAAAGCTAGACGAACTGGAAACTGAAGTTTTTTGAACTGAAACTGCATATCTGAAGGTATTAAAGGAGTGCGAGGTATAAAAACATTTCTGGCTGATGTTCCTGACAAAATAGTTGCTTCAGTGAGGTTTCGATGTAAATTTTTGACGAAGAAATTTCTTTTTTACTGCTTTATTTATTTATTCTTATATTTTCTTATTCGTATGCTTATCCTTACAGAGAAAGAGCTGAAGACATTGTAGCACGCATAGATCAGATATGGTCTGTGGCATCACGGTTCGCTGTATATAACCTCCTTACTATAGAGTCGCAAATGTTATCGCTGGCCTTCAGTCCAAATTTTTTTATAATTTGACGACTTTCAACCACCATATCTTCCACCCCCATATAGCTGTCGGCATGGAACTGATATGGTGGACAACGGGAGACTTTGGACAACAATTACACACAGATAATTCGTTTGCGTTCTGTAGTTTTCGCTGCAGAGCGAAATATTAACACACACACACACACACGTAAAATTTTATATACACCGATAACTTTCCATACCAATATACTCCACCCTTTTATCATTATCGACCCTCAAGCAACAATGCAAACAATAAAACCATTTTCAAAGAGTGAATATACTTTTCAAAGAGTAATTATAGTTCCGTATTTCGCGTTATGTTCTTCAAATTACTAAATATCTATTAGATCGCTATAAAACCGTGCCTAAAACCTTCCTCGGGTATAAATTAGTAACTGTACAAATATTTAAGTCTCTGCATCTTATCGTTCGGACGTGATATGTGTACACCGAACAGACATTCACACACACACACACACACACACACACACACACACCATATCCGATCGCCATAAAACCGTGCCTAAAGCCTTCCCCGAGTAGACATTAGTAACTGTGCAAATTTTTGGTTTTTATGTCTTCTGGTTGAGACGTGATAAACGTAAACCAAACAGACATTTACATTTATACAGATAAACCGCTCGCGTGTTGGTTGATTATGATAGATAAGTTATCTCTCAGTAGTGTACTATGAGACTGAATAGTAAGTAGTGTAGATCATATCGCACGTACAAATGCACTCGTTACAGTACGAAGAATCCAATCACGAAATTCAACAATAATGATTGTGATAATATCACAGATCGATCACTTGATGTAATACGCAAAACGTCAAATCGATTTTTTTAAAGATATTTATTAAAAGAAATTTCTTTTTTACTACTTTATTTATTTATTCTTATATTTCCTTATTCGTATGCTTATCCTTACAGAGAAAGAGCTTGAAGACATTGTAGCACGTATAGACCATAGATATGGTTTGTGGCATCACCTTTCTCTGTATGTTACCTCCTTGCTACAGAGTCGCAAACGTCATCGGTGGCCTTCAGTCCGATTTTTTTTTTTTTTTTTTTTTAATAATTTGACGACTTTCCACCATTGTATCTTCCACCCCCTTGTAGCTATCGGCATGGAACTGCTACTGTATGGTGTACAACAGGAGACTTCTGACAACAATTACACACAGATCATTCGTTTGCGTTCTGTAGTTTTCGCTGCAGAGCGAAATATTAACACACACACACACACACACACACGTAGAATTTTATATACACCGATAACTTTCCATTCCAATGTAGTCCATCCTTTTATCATTATCAACTCTCAAACAACAATGCAACCAATAAAACCATTGTCAAAGAGTAACTACAATTTTCAAAGAGTAATTATTGTTCCTCATTTCACGTTAAAAAAGGTAAAGCAGTCAACAATCCGAAGATTGGTTTGAACACGACAGTGATTTACTAGGCATGGTCCTGTTAGGAGGTGGTATGCCGTTGCCTTCTTCCGACTTTCGAACTGACTTACCCAGCCAGTTATAAGGGGACCTACAGTTTAACATGGGTTCCGAACTGCGATGCTACTCGGTAGTTTTCATATGAGCAATACTGGCAGAGGGGAAAGAAGTGGACAGTGACAGATAAAAATCCTAGGACCTGACGGGGACTGAACCCGCGACCTTTGGATTTGTAGTCTGGCACTCTACCACTGTGCAACCGAGGTGCGTTATATTCTTTAAATTACTAAATATCTTTAAGGTCGCTTTAAAACCGTGCCTAAAACCTTCCTCGGGTCTAAATTAGTAACTGTACAAATATTCAGGTCTCTGCGTTTTGTCGTTCGGACGTGATAAGTGTACACCGAACAGACATTCAAATTACATAAAACCGTGCCTAAAGTCTTCCCGAGTAGACATTAGTAACTCTACAAATTTTTAGCTCTTTATATCTTCTAGTTCAGAAGTGATGTGCTCACACCGAACAGACACACACATTTATAGATATAGATAGATAAAATAAAATAAAAAAAAGGATGAGGGACTATGGTTTTTCGAGCTCACAGATTCGGCTATTTGGGAAGGTAAATTGCATAAAGCAGTAGAAGAGTTGAAGCGCCAGTGATTTTCGGCAACAAACGGTAGTGCGCAGACATGTGCACGGCAGAGGGACGTCAGAGAATCGATGGGCGCCATTGTCGAGAGCTGGTGGAGAGGCAGCGAGTGCGAGCGATTAGGAAGGCGCGCGGCCATTTGCAGCCCGCTAATTGGAGCCGTCCGTCAGCGCTTAATTTGCATGCAAATCACCTGTCGGCGACAATCTGCAGCGACTGCCGCGCTGCTGCTGCTGCTGCTAGAGAGACCTCTCACTCTCCACACACCTGCGCTGCCGGGGCGGGCAGCGGGGTGGTCATACCCAGTAGTCTTGTGTAGGTCGCGAACCAACTAGTTCGGAAGAGCGCTCCCACAGGCGAACTACGCCAACTAGTTCGCAGATCCCTCGCCTCTTAGTTCGTCCGCTCCTTTTCCGAAGACTGACGGGGAACATCGAGAGGACGCGAGAGCGCGCAGATTCCATTCTGCCAGTTACCTTCATTTCGAGCTGAGGTGCAGCTCAGTTGTAGTTTCATAGTTCGCTGCCACAAGAAATCTACTTTAAAAATAAAGTACTACGAGTACTCTGTATTCAAGGTAGTTAAATAGCATTGTCTCACCCACTCGTGTAAATAACTCGTTTATTTGCTCAAGTATTTGCTGTATAATTGCCCAAAAATACGGGTAATATCACACGCTTTGGCAACACTGATTCATTATATAAAAAAACTGTCATAAAAAAAGAAAGAGCTCTTTTAGTAGCTGACGAACTAAAAAGTGCGGACGAACTAAAAAGTGCGGACGAACTAAAAAGAGAGACCTACTGCGCGGCCGATCTGTGAACTAAAAGGAGAGCTACCGGTCGCGAACTAAAATTGCGCGATAGGTCGCGAACCAAAATATGTGCAATCGGTCGCGAACTAAAACATGCGTTACCGGTTGCGAACTATTATGCCAAACGTATCTCGCTTCTTAGTTCGTTGTATTCTTTTCCTAAGACCGTCGGGCAATAGCGAGAGGGCGCGCAGCAGAATTAAAAATCACGTATTTGCCTTCTGCTGATGAGAGCCATTTCGAGGTTAGCGCCTGCCTGCTACATTACATGGTTCAGTGCTACAAAATTTCTGCTTTGAAGTATTCTGCACTCTGCAATATCTGACTAATAAATTCCATAATGTCAAGATATACAGATAACTCTAAACGTAAACGCGAGAAATTATCCACAAACTGTTTCTTTTGGTTTGCGTGATATCGTTGGCGGCTCAAGCAGCAAGCGCATGAAGCAGCTAGGTGGAGAACGAACTAAAGAACGAACTAGTTTGCGGCAGAGCCACAGACTAAAGTGAGCTATTATGCGCAAGTCGAATACCCAGGGCGTGCGATTCACGTACCAACACCATAAAATTCTCGTACGTTTCAAACATATTGTGTTTGTGGCGTATTATAGATTACATTTGCTTTCCAGATATGTGAGAATATGGTTTGAGCGCTTTAATATTCAGGAAGTCGCTACATTTCTGAAATTTCACCCTTGCAACACCACCGCGAATGACCTACGAGGTTCGGGGGAGGTGGTAAATTATACCCAACCAGAAAGAATTAGAACAACAAATTATAGAAAAATTTGTTAATCTCTGTTGATTTCCCATAACAACAAACTTGTAAAAAATTATCAACATATCTTTCTGTACACAGTCGTAGAAACACAAACTAACTTTGCATTATGTGTAGCCGCGTTGGAGTAGGCGAGCGGTCTAAAGCGTCTCGCTGCAGAGCGCGCGGTTGCTCGCCGTGGAGGTTCGAGTCCTCCCTGGGGCATGGGTGTGTGTGTTGTCCTTAGGTTAGTTTACCTTAGTTTAAGTAGTTTGTAAGCTACGGACTGATGACCACGCAGTTTGATCCGATAGATTTACAGACATTTGAACATTATGTGTATTACCGAGAAGGGAGCAACCTTACGATCAACATAAAATAAAAATTTTTATAATTGTTTTTGTCATTTTCTTTCAGTATACGGTTGTGTAAATACGAGACTCGGCGGAGTGGCTTGAGGCGCTATGTTCCGAAGGCCGTAAACTCGACTAAATACCTAGGAATCACTATTACTTCAGACTTAAATTGGAAATAACACGCAGATAATGTCGTGGGAAAGGCGAACCGGAGACTGCGTTTTATTGTCAGAATACTTAAAAGATACAACAGAAGTACTAAAGGAACTGCACAGACTACGCTTGTCCGTACTTTCTTGGAGTATTGCTGCCCAGTGTGGGATCCTTATCATGTGGGTTTGACGGAGAACATCGAAAGAGTCCAGAGATGGGCAGTTCGTTTCGTACTGTCGCGATACAGAGAAGTCAACACTACGGAAATAATAATAATTTCGTATGACTCATTGGAAATGATACAGGATCTGGGATGGGAATCATTACAACAACGGCGCTTATCGCAGCGGCGTGGGCTACTTGGCGAAACTCCAATCGCCAACATTCTCCTCCGATTGCGAAAATATATTGTTGACTCCCACTTACATAGGTAGAACTGATCATCAGAATAAAATACGAGAAATCAGAGCTCGAACGGAGAGATTCAGGTGTTCTTTCTTCCTGCGTGCTATTCGAGATTGGAATGGGAGATAAAATAGTATAACGGTGGTTCGATGAACCCTCTGCCAGGCACTTACGAGTAATTTGCAGAGTACCCCATGTAGATGTAGATGCGCGAGATCGTTCCCCGTCGGGGGTTCGAATCCCCCCTCGGGCATACATGTTTGTGCTGCCTTCCGTATAAGTTAGTTCTTAAGTAGTTTGTAAGTTTAGGGTCTGATGACCCCGCAGTTAAGTCCCATAAGCTTAACAAACATTTGTACATTTTTGTGAATACTACCGAGAAGCTAAAAATATAGAAAATAACGTTCCCTGGGAAGGTAGCATCTAGTAGACAAATTTAAAATTTTGGGGTAATTTAAATAATTTAATAATTTAAATAATAATTTTAAATAATAATTTAATAATTTAAATAATAGATATGTTGTCACAGTTTAAAATATAATGTACCTCCGTATTTTACAATTATTATTATTATCGTTAATTTTCCATTTAGGAGAGCGTTTAAACACAATCAATTTTCATGGCACTTTTTTGGTCTCTTCCTTTTCTCTTCCCAAAAATTTCTCATATTCACTGTCTTTCTTCCTCTTGTCTTCTGTCCACTTCTTACCTGGTTTCTTCTCTTTTGGTGTTTCTTCGAATTTCTGTTTCCTGATTTTTCTCTGTATTTTTCTCTGTTTATTATTCCTTCTGTAGAGATACGGTATTTAGTTTCTTAATATCCTGCTTCACAATCATACAATTTATAATTCTTTGTAAATGATATTGTAGCGTTTTGTGTACTATCGTCCTAATTATACCACGTTTTATTCGCTAACCATTTGGCTACGATTGTACAACAAATACTTTTTTAGCTAATAAAAGCACAGTCATATACTACTAATAACGTGGGGGTAAGCTAAACTTTAATACTTCATACACAGTAATGTACATTCTGTTAACGTAATCTTTTATTACACTTACTTAGAGTTTTAAAATTTTGATCGCAAAATTGTCGCTCCTAAAATCTGCCGCCCTAAGCTCCAGCCTACTGGTGAATCCGCCATCGCGTTGGATTAATTTTTTTCCCAGAAATTGTCTCTACCTCGTACAAACGATGAAATGGTGGGCAGGAACTTACGAATCAAGTCATATCGACATATGGTACACACGGCTATTATCGAAGCATTTACCTTCTGAATGCAGTGTGTCACTAAAGCTGTGTATAGAGAAAGAATGGCTATCTTTCTCCGCGCCGCTTGCTGCTTTCTGCAACTCGTGGCTGAAATCCACTCACATGATTTTTTCCGCCGTGTTGGTCCTATACATATTCTTCCTTGCCATAAGGAGTGTTGTGAATAGTCGTATGTTTGAGTCTGAATGATGCCACACTGTTGAGCTTTAGGGTGTTTTTTGCAAGCTAAGAAGGTAGCTAAATATACTACTTCCATCTGAATTCAGAAACGCAGGAAGAAGAAAACTCTGAGCCGAGAAGCGACCCTCGGTTCTGTGCTGTGGTAATTTTAATTCATAATAAAAATTAATAAAGATTCAGTGTCAATTGGGTCACGTAGCAGATACTTAGATGTTTCTTAACTTCAATAAATTTGTGATGAAAATTCGTGCATTTCTTCGTGAGTTTAAATTATCACGCGTCTTTGGTTTTATTTGCACATAATTGCCGAATACACAAAAAATTTTTGAGATTCTCGTTTAGATATGAAATTAATATAGTTCCTGTACAGTTCATGTGCATGTGTTTAGTGTATTATTACAGGAAACAAATAATTGAAGCATGAAAAATATTAGACATGCGAATGTAATTGGTCTTGTGAGGCACTTTTAATTTATCTGTTTTCGGTAAAAGTAAAGTCGTAGGTACCCGCTTGCATTTTTCGCAGTTCATGTAAGGTTGAAGTACAGAATATGTACGAAAATGCTCATAAAAATTGTCCGTTATCTCAGCTGTTTGCTCCGATGAGGAAGGTTTACGGTTTGTTTTAATATTGGGCTACGCTACAGGTTAGTCTGCATTTATAGTTGAACTCTTTCGATGTGGAGCCACACACCGAACTGTTTTCTTAAAATCAGATGACAAGTACTTCGTAGAGCCGGCAAGTCTGCGTGCATTGAACTGCATGCATCTCCCGCGTCTGTCCGTCGGATGTGACGTCCTGCATCTCGAGAAAGAAATGAGTTATCGTTCTGCTCTCAACCTAAAATAAAATTCCGATATCTTAACTACATCTCGTCCGTAGCTTTGTATGTGCTAAAATCAACTATATGCAAAGTCTATACAATAAGATTTTTCGTCAGCGAACTCTTGACAAGTTTGTGCAGTAGTTCACTTAATTTGATATAGCACAGTAAGTATAAGGAATAACGAATACAAAGTCAGATCATTATCGAGCGAAAATATCACACTATAAGATGTGAAGAAATTAAAGTATTTCATCGCATAGTTTCTCAAAATCACTTGATAAATATTGTAATCGCTCGAAACGTCGTGGCGGTCAGTGTCTAATCACCATCATATTCAGATTTCAGAATCGCTTGGGTACAGCAGGTTAGAACCAGTAGGAGACAGATGGTACAGGCAGTGTGAAGGCCCCCACACACGAGCGATTTGTCAAACAATTTCTACGAGAATTACGAACGCACAAATGTAGGCAATTTCTGGACTGGAAAAGGCTCTTTTATTTTTAACAGCAGTCACAGTGGATATTTGCATCCTGACGAGTAATACTTTTAAATAATTATTTTTTAGAAATGCTAATTGTAATTTATTAGACGTTTTTTGAATCCGTTTTCCTAGGAAGTTTTGCTTACATTACACTATCAGTGCCACCAACTAGGTAGTATACATCTTTCTAGTGTAGTAATACGTTTTGCTTTTCTTTCTTTACTCAGGGTCCCGCAGACTGGCAGAAATTCTGAAATTAGATATAAAGAACACACCAGAAACATCGAAAACAATCCATCTACTTTTTATCATCACTTACAAATCGAAAAACACGAAATAGGGGCCATAAATGAAACGCTAAAAATTCTTCACTCATGAATATCCTTGAAGAAATCGAATTGTATTCACATGACTACATAAATTTACTCAATGAGCAGACAGAGGTAAAAAAAAAAAAAAAAAAAAAAAAAAAAAAAAAAAAAAAAAAAAAAAAAAAAAAAAGACATTGAAAATTTTATTCATATTATCAGCCACGAAAATATATAGGCAACATAAACACTAACCACCAAAGTTATAATATCAAGGAAAATAAATTAGCTGATAACTACAGTGATCTCTGAATAACTATAGTAGGAATTACTACTACTTCAGGCTTAAACTGGAACACATAGATACTGTCGTGGAAAAGGCGAACCAGAGACTGCGTTTTATTGGCAGAACCCTTAAAAGATGCAACAGAACTACTAAAGAAACTGCACACTGCTGCCCAGTGTGGGATCCTTATCAGGTGAGTTTGGCGGAGGACATCGAAAGAGTCCAAAGAAGCGGATTTCGCTTCGTATTGTCACGATACAGGAGAGACAGGATTACGGAAATGATACAGGATCTGGGATGGGAATCATTACAACAACGGCGCTTATCGCTGCGGCGTGGGCTACTTACGAAACTCCAATCGCCAACATTCTTCATGCGAAAATATATTGTTGACTCCCACTTACATAGGCAGAAATGATCATCAGAATAAAATACGAGAAATCAGAGCTCCAACGGAGAGAATCGAGGGTTCTTTCTTCCCGCGCAGAGTATCCCATGTAGATGCAGATGTAGATTTTCATGATCTTCAATGGAAGTAATGAGGAGGCTAACCAACTACAACATATTTTTAACAATTTGCACTATAAGATAAAGTCACTTTGGAATTTGAAGTTGAAGGCTCTCTTAATTTTTTGGACTTACAAATAAGAAGAAAAGACCAAAAATTAAAATATAATATCTTCCGTAAACAAACGACAACAGATATTATTATTGCAGCAAATTCTAATCATCCCCCATCCCAAAACAAAGCATTTTTTCGCTCTATGTTTCACAGAATAAAAAAAATTTGCTGTTGGTCAGGACGCTACTGATAGGGAAATCCGTACTATAATACAGATAGGAATAGACAATGATTTCAAAGAATGTGATATTAAGAAAATGGGTAAAAAGATACTTTCACAGTGTATTGCAAACAGCGCAATAAAAACTGAAAAACACGTTAAATACGCTGCTATGACTTATGCAGGCCATTTATAATTAAAAATTAGTAATGAATTTAGAAAACATAATGTCATAATAGGTTTTAACACATGTAATCATTTGGGAAAATTCCTCCGCCATAGTATTGAAAAACCTGTTAACAAATTTTGTTATGGTGGCGTATACAAGATTAAATGTGAGACATGTGACAGGTTCTATATTGGGCAAACAGGAAGGGAATGTAAAATACGATACCGAGAACATAGCTACCCCACTCATGGCAGTGCACTAAGTACCCATTTGCGTCAAAATCATCATCAACTTCATACTATCGAAAACAAGTTCCAAATTCTTCATAATGAGAATAAAAGCACATGTTTAGACATTTTGGAAGATTTAGAAATTTTTGTGCATAGATACACCTTGAAGGCTCATCTGCTTAATGAACAAGGTAGCAACACAAGAGACTGATTTTTGCAAATTTTCGAAGCAACATTTTCAGTAATTAATTTTGAGGTTTTCACTTTTTTTTGCAAATGAGGTATTTATTTTAGATATTTGTTTAAAAAATGCACTTTATTTTGACCTTGTATCTTGGATAAATAAGGCAACTGTTCAGCCTCTACACTAACTTCGTTGTTACTCACACTATTATTTGCCATAGAATCTTTATTTTCTTATATATATATATATATATATGACAAATAAATAAATAATACGGCCAACTTTTTCAAAACTCAATGCGGGACATTTCGAGGATGTGAAGGAGGACTAAGATCACGTGACTCGTTTTGCCAGTTATTCTGAAATTAGAAAAGAAATTTTGGCAAACAGAATATCATATTAATTTACTTTTAAAGTAACATACCTAACATGACATTTTATTCTTAATTTTAAATCTTTATTTACAGTTCATAAATATTTTTTCATGCTCCTATTTTGAATTTTAGAGTCTGACAATTTTTCCATATTCTTTCTCCGTTACGTTTCTCTGATTGTCTTCGTTGTCTGTAACTTCCTACTTTTCTTCCAGCCCGTCGATCATCGTGTTCCACACATTTTGATAAGTAGCTTACTCCGCTCAAAACAATGTTTTGCAATAACTTAGAGTTAAATTGGATAAAAACTACTTTACGAAACAATTTAAACTACTGTATTATAGTTCTTTCGATGAAGTTAAGAGTTTAATTGCGTCTTACTACATGCAATACTCACTCACTTTTGCTGCATTTTCAGAATCTCACCACTTTTTTTTTTTTTTTAATTCCAGAAGGAAGTAAGATGAGTGCTGATATTGTATTTGCATGTCAGATTTTAAATTCGTTTATACGGAATTGATAATATTACATCATATTTGCCACCTTGAGTACCGAAAAATATTCCATTGCACTTATTGAATCGTACTTAAGAAGGCAAAGAAAATATGCCAAAACAGTATTTTTTAATAAGTCGTCGTATCACCAAATGCAGTACCAGATTAAAAGAAAAAACAACTTTCACCGCTAGCGAATTTGTCATTTTGAAATAGTCAGATGTGTATTTTGTATTTAACGTAAGAAGGCTGTCATTTGTTCGTAGATGTTCAAATGTTCAAATGTTTGTATAGTCTATGGGACTTAACTACGGGGTCATCAGTCCCTAAACTTACAAACTACTTATGAACTACTTACGAACTAGGACGGCACAAATATTCATGCCCGAGGGGGGATTCGAACCCCCGACCGTAGCGGTCGTGAAGACCGTGACTGGAGCGCCTTAGTCCCCTCGGCCAACGCGGCCGGCTGTTCGTAGATGATGCATTGTAAAGTTGACTTGGGAGCAGTACGGTATAGCGTGCACTACCAACACCTTCCAAAATACAAAATGGTGTTGGCGGTACACAGTTTCGGATAGTGCTCTTCGCCCAATAATTTGAAATTACTGGAATGCGGGACGCTTGTAACGCCACATCGCGACCATAGCATTAGAATCACTATATTCCAACATTTTTCATCATTACGTAATTTTAATTATTTGTTCAGAGGCAGAAGTTTCTTATATTTCAAAATTTTTAGTAAATTCAAATTAGATCAGAGTAATTCAGAATAACAGTATCATAGAGTATCCAGGGAATAATTTTCGTTTTAATTGAAGTTGTCACGAAAAAACATTTATTGGTCGTCTGAGTTGCCGTCATTACCATTGGTGCCAACATAACCACTGCAGCCCGGCGAGAAGCGTGGTACAATGTAATCAAATACTGAATTAATAAGCTTGCAGGCATAAATAATGTATTCTGTTTTCTATTATGACAGATAAATTACAAAATACATAACTATCTGTTGGACTCTTGAGATGGTCCTGGAGTTTTTTCATGTAGCGTTTCCAAGACGAAATAGCGTCATCTCAACATTCAAAATGATTTGGGCGAACATAAATACGTCTAGGTCGCATTATAAGGGCAATGACCTCTAGATCGTCTAAAATATTGACATCGTCTTCATTGTCAACCAAATCTCTTATTCCAGCCATTTTCATCATACCGAGTCTCACTGAACTAGTCGTTACCCATAAGTTTGTATTTTGATATCGCAACAATAATTTAAGGTTATGTTGCGTATGTGCAATATATCAAACTTATCTGCTAGCTACTGACATGTATGAGGCGAGAAATATGACGATGAAATTTTTCAATGAAGCTGCTTTCCAAACTAGTTTTTCATACATGTGGTGCTTCTGTTATTTTGTTCGATAAATCGGCCTTGTAACGTGAATATATTGCGGTATTTAGCGCTTTGGAATCCGGCCATTTTCATGCAGATTCTCACTTAACCGGTCGTTAGCCGAGTAACGAGCAGAATTCTACTCGTTAACTTAACGGCCAGTATGATATCTTTTAACGTCAGGTTAACTCATAACGAAACATTGACATCGAAAGAGTCCACAGAAGGGCACATAAGTGACATTATGCCACCAGATGACCTCCGACCACCTCGTCACTTGTCCTGCTGCATAGGCGTAGCCGTCCATTAAGCACTGCGCAGTCTCGCCTCTGTCCCGGCTATTGGCGGCCGTAAGGAGGTAGCGATTTGCCTATTAGGGCTGCGGCGGTGCCCGCTAAACGGCCGCATTGTGGCTGATGGCGGCTTTTGAGTGCTGATGGCTCTCAGGCGGCCGGCCTGTTGAGGGCAAGAGGCTCAATAGCGTCAACAGCCGGCAGGCACCTCATTATCCCACCACTCGGGCCCTGCAGCTGCGTCACAGCGGAGAGACACTGCAGCAAAGTCTCAGCAGCAGTTCTCAAGCGTCCGACGGCCTTTTCTTACCCCCTCTAACGACCGGCTCGGTAGCAAAGTGATAGAGTGCCTGACTACAAATCTAAAGGGTACAGGTTCGACCCCCACCAGGTCCTACGATTTCAGTGAGTTTCTTGATGCAGTCGCGTCGTTCAAATATCCAGGCGTAACATTGCAGAGCGATATGAAATGGAACGAACATGTAAGGACAGTTGTGAGTAAGGCGGACAGCCGCCTTCGCTTTATTGGGAGAATTTTGGGAAGATGTACTTCACCTGTAAAGGAGACCGCGTATAAAACGCTTGTACGACCACGTCTTGAGTATTGTTCAAGTGCTTGGGACCCGCAGCAGATCAGTTTAAAGGAAGACATAGAAGCAGTTCAAAGGCGATCAGGTAGATTCGTTACTGGTAGGTTCGACCAATGCGCGAGTGTCACGGAAATGCTCCGGCAACTCAATTGGGGATCGCTGGAACAAAGACGACGTTCTTTTCGTGAATTTCTGTTAAGTAAATTTAGAGGGCCGGAATTTGAAGCTGAGTGTAGTACGATCTTGCTGCTGCCTACTTACATTTCGCATAGTAATCACAAAGACAAGATAAGAGAAATTAGGGCTCGTACGGAGGCATATGGGCATTCTTGTTTTCCTCGTTCTATTTGGGATGGAATGGGAAAGGAAATGCCTAGTAGTGGTACAGTGTACCCTCTGCCACGCACCTTACGGTGGATTGCGGAGTATGGATGTAGATGTAGAACGAACAGAGGGGTCACTTTGATCCCCAGTATATAATATTCTCCACTACAGGGTGATCAGTCCTCAGAGCAACCGCCTTTGAAGCGTGCGACTTGCCGGCGACGGCAGCTGCGGTTCCCGCTTAGTGAACCGGTCGACGTCCGCACTAAATTTAATACGGGTTGGCGGGCAAGTTATTTCTGACGTACATAACACAAACACTTGGAAAGAAAAGTTTATCACTCACCTGTATTACGCAAGGAGGTGCTGGAACTGACTCCCTTCGCTGTGCGAGCATTTCTGACATCTGCTGAGGAAGTTGCTCATTATGCTCTGAAGTTCCTCTCAGAAACTGCAGTGATTTCTGACGAATGTTTGTTTTTAGTTCATCTAAATTTTGAGATCTGATGTGTACACTTTCTCTTTTAATGCTCCCCACAGATAAAAATCGCACGTGGTTAAATCGGGAGAATGAGGGGGTCAAATGTTCTTAGTGATAAATATTTCACCGAACACATTACCAATTTCCCTGTATGTGCCGTCGCAGAGTCTTGCTGAAATGTTGCGAAATCTCGTTCTCTTTCAGTTAATTGGGCAAATAAAGGCCGCAATACGTTTTAAACATACCTGTCACTATTTCAAAAAATTTTCAAATGTTTGTATAGTCTATGGGACTTAACTACGGGGTCATCAGTCCCTAAACTTACAAACTACTTATGAACTAACTGATTCTACGGACGGCACAAATATCCATGCCCGAGGGGGGATTCGAACCCCCGACCGTAGTGGCCGTCAAGACCACGACTGGAGCGCCTTAGTCCCCTCGGCCACCGCGGCCGGTTGTCACTATTTATTGTTTCCCGAAAAAATATACGACCTATTATTCTCTCGCCGCTAACAGCACACCAACTCCTATTTTTGATCGTGCAGGGGCTGTTGGTGAATTAACTTAGGCTTCTTGCTAACTGCAGTAACGATTATTTTGCGAATTATCATACCCACTTTTTCAGAATCGATGAGTGTAATGAGCAGCTTCCTCTGCAGGTGTCATGCTCGAACAACGAAGGGGGGAAGTTCCAGCACATCCTTATGTGATACAGGTGAGTAATAAACTTTTCTTTGTAAGTGTTTGTATTGTGTACGTCAGAAATAACTTGCGCGCCAACCCGTATTAAATTTACTGCGGACGAGGGACGCCCTGCTAAGCGGCAATCGCAGCTGCCGTCGCCGGCGAGTCGCACGCTGCAGAGGCGGTTGCACTGAGGATTGATCATCCTGTATTACCAGATGAACATTAACAGGAGCAGAACAACAGTAACGCAATGCAGTCTGACAAGGTGACCAGGTGACTAGCGGATTTTATAATTATTCCATATTTACGGTACGTGAAGTTGAAAACTCAATCAGCCATGCCATTCGACGCAACTCTCAAAATTCTCGCGAAAATCGACTTGAAGTTTTGGAAAGTACACGTAAATATCAATAATTAAATCAACACAGCATCTGTCGGTATCGCTCAGGTGGTAGTGTTCTGCTCTTACAACCATGGGATCAGTGTTTCGCATCTCACTGTGAAACATATTTTTTTCGTTGTGTTCGAACACTTACACAATTTTAACATCTAATAATAATTCTTACGAAAAATGCACGTATTTTGTTTATTCGTAATTTTCTATATTTTATAAAAGGCTGTTAATAGTGATGGTTCCAATAATAATAATAATAAAACAGAAGTTAGATTTATTACAGTATTGGTTTCGCAATTAGTTGACGACGGTACTCTTTGATTGTTCAGTTTATTAAGAGCTACGAGTTTGTGGAGGGTCATCTCCAAAGCTACTAATAGTTTTCCAAACAGCTAACCTACTCAACCTACGTAACGACAAGGCGTTCAACTCATGTACATACACATAAACAAAAACTGACACAACACCTGCAATTACAGATCACAAATTGTTTTATAAAACTGAATTCGAAAACAGTGCGACTCGAACCATCGACTCTATGGTTATAAGGCCAGAACGCTACCACCCGAGCTAAACCGACAGATGTAACAACTGATTTAATGATTAGTATTTACCTGTACTTACAAAACTTCAAAGTTGATTTCCTCGAGAATTTTTGAGACTTGTGTCGAATGGCTTTGGCTTATTGTTATTCAAGTTCTGCACCATATTAAATATAAAAGTAAATTCTAAAATTTGATACCCATGCCTCTCCTTGTAAAAAATTATATATAAAAAATTATTAAAAAATCAGGCGATACTGAAGGAATTAGATTACGTAACGAAATAATAAAGGTGATTGATGACTTTACTTACCTGGGCATTAAAATAAAATATGATGGTCGCACTACAGAGGATATAAAGATATAGGAAGAAACGCGTTTTTGCAAATTAGAATTTTGTTAATACCAAACATTAATTTAAGCACAAGGAAGTACTTTCTGAAGGCATTTGTGTCGAGTGTTGCCTTATACGGGAGTCAAACACGGACGATAAATAGTTCACACAGGAAACGAATAGATGCTTTCGAAATTTGGTGCTGCAGAAGAATGTTGAAGATTAGGTGGTTAGATGGCGTAACTAATGACGAGGGACTAAACAAAATTGGGGAGAAAAAGATTTTTTTGCCATACTTTGACTAAAAGAAGGACACATCCTTAGAGATCAAGGAATCGTGAAAGTGTGTGGGGTAAAAGTCGCAGAGGGATACCGAGAGATGAATATAGTAAGCAGATTCAAATGGATGTAAGTTGCCGTTCTTATGAGTAGATGAAGAGGCTTGCCCAGGATGGAGTAGGGTGGAGAGCTGCATCAAACCAGTCTCCGGACTGAAGACCACAACAACATTTCAAAACTGAGTGCAATTATTAAATTTTAATGCATTTACACGATTGATGTACAATTTAAGATACCGAATTCTGAATGAAGTTCAACATAACACAAGTAATTATTAAAAAATTAATAAAACTCGAAAATCGTAAAATCAATATAAGAGTAGGCAATTGAGGGGTTTAATTAATTTTAAATGCATAAAAAATTGAATGATTCATGTTCATAGTTATTCTGGATGGTGGATACTTCTAGACAACTGACAAATTTGTATTAAATTTTATTTGTTCGTCTTACACAAACCATTTCCGTTATGGAAGTAACTTAATTATACTTTCTGAATTTAAGAACTGAACATTTAGTTCCCCTGAAAACTTTGTGAATAATCTTTCTTCTTTCCATCTTCTTCCAAGTAAGAGACCTGGATTATTTGTATGCATTTATTCCAATTAGTTCAAGAAAATTGTAGGAGTGTACTAACCGTTTACTTAAGGAAAATTTGATTGAATAATATCTGGACATTTTGTCAACTTGGCAACCAAAAACTTTTTCTTGTCGTAATGATTTGGTTTCTGGAGTTTCTTCTCATTTGTGTGTAGGCATCCCCTCCAGCAACTTCGACGGTCCATAGCTTCGTTTGTTTAGTCCCCTAAAAAAAACCAACAACAACAACAACATAGCTTCGTTGGATGACGTTTCTGGGCATAGGTTCGTATGCTCATTTTGTTTCTCAAGAAGCCTTCTACATCTGCTAGAAGTTTGGTGGTGTAATTATGTAATTCTGCAACACACTGACATATGGAACACACACTCATCTCAGTCACTGACGTCAATTTACTGCTGAAATATGCCCACGCCGAAATTTTATTGCTGGCATGTGATGAATGGCGTTGCGAAGACCGAGTACGCGAATTACGCTTCACCCTGTGTGTGTGTATGTGTGCAGATGCGGCACATACACAGGTATAGTTAAACTTCTTTTGAGAGAGACCTTTGACGGAAGAAGGAAGTAACGAATATTAGAATTTAACGTCCCGTCAACAACGCGTTCATTGGACGTATCTTTGAGTGATCCTTGACGTCACTTTCTCTACCTACAGTTACATATGTATATTAAATACAGTTCTGATTACATTCCGAACTCAGATGGAGCTGTTTCTCTACACGCTACCGAAGCACAAAAATGTTCATATGTATGTTAAGCTTATGGACTTAACTGTGGGGTCATCAGTTTCTAAACTTACAAACTACTTATGAACTAACTTTTACTAAAGACAGCGCAAACATCTATACCCGAGGGAGGATTCGAACCCTTGACGAGGAACGGCTTCGCGCATCGGAGCATAGCGCCTCAATGCGCTCGGCTATTCCGCCGCGGCCCGAAGCCGTCATTAAAGCTCCAAGCTTGCAAATACGGAAAAGACAAAAAAAAAAAAAAAAAAAAAAAAAAAAAAAAAAAAAAAAAAAAAAAAGCGGTATTTAAAGATAAAACAGAAATATCGTTTGTTAACTTGGAAACGATAATATTTGAATGATACGGAAATATCATAAATAAATGAGTAAAACTTTGCGAAAAACTGCGAAAATGTCAAAATGTGACGTGGATATTATCTGTAAAATATGGGAGAGCTGTCGAAAATATGGGAGACAGGAGAAAATTAAAATTTCTGAAACTGGCTGCGACACACGAATATACGGTTGCTAGTTCCGTTGTTGACAACCAATGTTCAATGTTCAATGTGAATACTTTCACAGTCGGCAAAGATACAATAGCAGAGAGGCGTATGTAAACAATTACTTATTACTTTTTAAAATTGTCACTACGCTGTAGTAGCGAATAGCTTATTGTGGAGCACAAGCCGAACGCTAAGCAAGCGAATAGCCGGCAACGGGTAGTTCCTGCGCTTGGCACTAGAGACCCGCACCGGCACTGGCGTCAGCTCTGCCCTCTAGCCACAGAAGCTGAAACTACCAGCGCGCAGCGCCAGTTTTATGTCTCCTAGGAAACCGCAGCCGCTGAAAGCGGGCAACGTGCGTGCCTTGCGGAGTAGCTTCCTGGAATGAAATAAGTAACGAGAAACAGCGCACTGCAGCGCAATTATCCCTGGAATTCCGCGAATGCGCCGTGCCTCTGCGTCGAACTCTTTACTGCTCAGCTATTTTCGAACTAGGTGACATTCGCATTCAGTACGTTTTTGTTTTTACTGTACGGGAGGGTTATTTTGTCCTTCCGAGGTCTTGAGTTTCCTTGGTGTGGCATTCAGTAAGTTTCTCTTGTCCCGCAGTATTTTTCTCGTTACATGTTTATTCGTAAGAGGTAGAATTTAATGAATAGAACAGTTAGCATTTATTTTACGTGTAACGTACTAGCCAGTGTTTAAGACAGAAAATAAATTTTGTTCAAAATACTGCTAGTAGAAAATTTAATTGTGTTATTAATGAGAGTTTTAATAGTGATATACGACTATACTGAAGTGAATAGTAATCTGGTAAATTAAATTTTATTTTTGTTGTTATTATTATCTTTTAAATAACTTATACATGTGCATATGCACCCCTTCCATATCTTATCTACACAACATTAAATTGCGAGTGTAGATTTGCGTATATTACATATTGATATAATATATCAGTTTAGGAGGTAGGCCTTCAATGTGGAATCATTAGAAGTTGGTAACTCTTTCCACAATATGATGCTTTCTGTTTTTATTTTGTTGATGCAACTAAACCATCGCTTGCAGTCAGCTATGTGCAAGGGAATACTGGAGGCGTATCCTATGATTAAATTCGTAATAGGGAATTGATCACTCATCTTACTGACATAAATTAAGTGTACCATTCCTTGAAATTCATTCAACTGCATTTCTGTTCAACACTTTCTTAAACAATATCCATTCAGTAACTGGTTATGTAAATACTTAGATGTTGCAAAATTAATTAGCACACTTATTTCCGTGATTTGATTATTGCTACTGTTTTTGTTTATTTCTTTTGTGTGACCATTTTCAATTTCACTGCGACTAGGAGTTTCCCGAAACTAACTTATTTATCGCTTCTCCAAATGTACAAACATACACAATCTGCATTTGACAAGAATAACCAACCTAGGTAGGAACGGGTCAGTAATGAGATCCAGAATCTGCGAAGGAAAATCGCCCTGTTACAGCTTGGAAGGTTAAAATGTTGTCGCATTTTTGCGAATGCTATTTTAAAGCTTGTCGCATTTGTCCCTTCTGAAACGATACCGCTAGAATAACATACTCTCCAAATTTCAAGTCCCCTGTCCTTGGCGGATTCATTTCGGCGATTGTGAGTCATATTTCATTTCATTAGGAGCTGTATTTCCAGAAACATAAAAACACATATTTCCAACCGAGAAGTCACATACCACTCATAATAGACGCAGCTTTAAAAATGCTTTAGAAGTTCTTTTATTATTTATCCTTTCACGGAATAGTTCAATCGTGAACTAGTTCGTTCACGAACTAGACATCTCTAATTTTTGGAGATTGCACAGATGGTGACATATTCATTCAAACATGAATGCCCAAATCATGACGAAACTTCTATCGAGCTTTTCTCAAAGAAGCAGTCATTCCGTATCATAAGCTGATTTTGGAATTTTGTATGCATGCATACCGTTATTTGTAGGAAACAATATAAACATTGAATCACCGGGCCATACCACATACTTCCAGTCATCAGGTGTCCAGCTTTTATGAAGGTGGCACCATTTCTTTTGAAGCTTTGCGTGGGATTGTGTTGATGTATTATAGATCTGACTTGATGAATGTAATCGAGAACTTTTTATTAGTAATGATTTGTAATTCACTAAGTGATGCCATCATCAAACATAATTGAATATATTCTGATTAGCGCTCATAGGCAAAGCCTACTTTTGACACAGTCAATAGTTATGTCGTAACATAATTTTGCAAGTAGGTCCAATGACATATTAGGATACTACATGCAACAGATAAAGAAGTGATGTAAAATAAAGGTAGCTTCTGACGCCTCTGTGACGTCACATCTCCTGAAGTATGCGCCGTACAGCGATATAATTCTAGTCCTCCCTTGGGCATGGGTGTGTGTGTGTTCAAAATGTTTGTAAATCTATCGGACCAAACTGCGTGGTCATCAGTCCGTAGCTTACAAACTACTTAAACCTAGGTAAACTAACCTAAGGACAAACACACACACCCATGCCCCAGGGAGGACTCGAACCTCCACGGCGAGCAACCGCGCGCTCCGCAGAGAGACGCTTTAGACCGCTCGGCTACTCCACCGCGGCTGTGTGTGTGTTGTCCTTACTATAAGTTAGTTTAAGTAATTTCTAAGCTTGGGACTGATGAGAAGCGTAATTAAGTCCCATAGATTAAAAAAATTAGAACATCTGCTTCGAAAGTTCTCATTTGCTTCGGTTTAAGTTTGTTTGTGCACGTGTTACGTGGCATGTTTACCCGGTTCCGGCACACAATTTTAATCTGCCAGGAAGTTTCATATCAGTGCACACTCCGCTGCAGAGTGAAAGTTTCATTCAAGATAAGAGAAATTAGGGCTCGTACGGAGGCATATAGGCATTCTTTTTTCCCTCGTTCAATTTGGGAGTGGAATAGGAAAGGAAATGCCTAGTAGTGGTACAGTGTACCCTCCGCCACGCACCTTACGGTGAATTGCGGAGTATGTATGTAGATGTAGATGTAGAACTATCCTAACTGCCTCCTACATATATTTCACGTAAATACCACAAAGATAGGACGTATTAGGGCTCGTAGATAGGCAAGCAGGCAGTCGTATTTCCTTTACCGGTGGATCACAGAGTATGTATTAGCCGTTCACTTTACGACTGCCGTCGGCAGAACACGCGACTAAACTTCGTTTGTGGCTAAATGGGGCGGAAGTCGACCGGCAATAGTCGACAGTACAGGCACAGAGTAACATATACAGAGGAGCAGCCACCCCTAAACCACTGTCCTACGCTCCCCTCGTAGTTCCCTAAGATGCTAGCAGGTGTCAAGCGGATCGCTGGCTTAGGGTGCCTCTCGCACGTCAGAGGGTAGCGTGGAGGGGAGGCTGAGGGGAGAGCTTGTGCCGCCTGCCACGAGGCCACGGCTGTGTCCGGCGTGCCGGCGTTTGAGGGGAGGTGGTGGTGGGGGCAGCCGCTACCTGCCGCCTGCTCTGGCCAGTTTAAAGGGCTGCTTCTGACCGCAGCGCCATCATGGGACATCTCACGGAACTGCTGGAAACCCTCCCTCCCCGCACCCCTGAGCGTAGGACCGGGCCCTTACGGAGGTTTCCATCTGTATATATTTGTCTGTGGTACAGGATCGACGCACGGCCGCGGCGAATTAGCCAGATGTGCTGGAGAGCCGTGTTGCGATGCACGTGGCAGTCTGCCGTCGGAGGTTCGAATCCCCCCTTGGGTATGGATGTTTGTGTCGTCTTTAGTTTATCTAGTTCATAAGTAGTTTGTAAGTTTAGGGACTGATGACCCCGCAGTTAAGTCCCCTAAGCCGCAGAGGAACGAAGTGTTCTCAAGGATTGGAAGAGGCGCTAGTCATTCCCGTTTAGCAGAAGGGTCGTCGATCAGATGCGTATATCCCTGACATCAGTCAGTTGTAGAATTATGGAACACGTTTTATGTGCGAATATTATGTCATTTCTGGTGACCGGAAATCTTGCGGAATCAACGTGGTTTCCGTTAGCAGCGACCACGTGAAACACAACTCGCGCTATTCATCCACATTATCCAGAGGGCACTTGATACAGGGTTCCAGGCAGAAGCCTTGTTCTTGACTTCCGCGAGGCGTTCCATACCTTTCCGCACTCTGCCTGAAGAACAAAAGGGTGAGCATTTGGGATATGAGAACAATTGTGTGACTGGACTGGGGCGTTCCTAGATAACAGAATGCAGCATGTCATCCTCAACGGAGAGAAGTCTTCAGACGATGAGCTATATCATGGAGTGTTCCATGGCAGTGTTATAGGACCGTTGCTTTTCACAATAAATGTAAATGACCTCGTAGATTGTAAGAGTACACCTGTCGCTGTATCTTACAGTTTGATTTAACGTAATGTATATATTGTCTTAAATTTGTTTATTTCATGTATTTTTCATTTCTTGTGTGCTAGATATATTTCTTATGTAACGACATTTTATATATTGATCATTTAGTGTAAACATTTACTATATGTGTAAACCTGCATGAATGCACGGACTTTCTTATGCTGTAAGTTGGCAATGCGCCTGAGAAAATGTTGAACCTGTTGTAAAGACTGTCTTTGGTACAGAAGTAGTAGCTATGAGTGTTGCGCTGCTGAAGCAGTCGCGGAGCGGACTCGCTATAGTAAAGGCCGGTATTACACTATCAAATTTTCTTTGACAAAGAATCTTTGTCCAATATTCTTTGACAAAGAATCTTTGACGTAGTGAAATGGTGACATTACACTATCAAATTTTCTTTGACAAAGAATCTGTCACAGTGCATTGAAAATGGCGGATGAATATTTGTTATTAACCTTAGTTGTTGATTACATAGATTACAAATATCTACTTATACACTTAGATTGCATGTACGCGTACAACAATTGCAACGACTAGACATCTGGAAGCGTGCCTTTATTCACAGAACCCGTTTTTATTTGTACCGCGGCTCTCGCCTCAGGTGTATCGTATAATAAGGCCTAACATCTGATGTTTGTAGAAAAGGGCGAAGTACTTTTTCTAGCTAGACTGTAGATATCATCGCTCCTTGTTCACTCACAACAATTTAAGCTGTACTCTTAAGACATAATTGAAAAAAAATGTGAAGTTCTTTTCTTAATCATAATAGACATCTACAGTGTAGCTTGTCAAAGTACTTCGTCGTTTCCTACAAATATGTAATATTAGGCTGCATTACCCGATGCACCTGAGGCGAGAGCCGCTGTACCACTCGAAAACGGTTCTTCTCGTCGTTTGGAAGACTGACAATGGTGACGCTTCACTTGCTTCTGCAGTGGTGTTCTGCTCTAAATATTGCAGTAAACAAAACTTTTGAAACATTTATATTTTGCGTATTATGTATCGTGTAAATAGCATTTGTCTGGCTAAATATATGTAGGGAATTAAAGTGTCATTATGTACTTTTGCTTTCTCCGCTGCAAAACTGGTGCAGAGACAATTAATTTTCATTTTTACGTCGTCTGCCGTGCAAACAGTACTCACTTGATCGCTAATGAATACCACAATTATCTAGCTTTCGGCTCGATGCAGCCGGTTTTTATAATCAACCTTATACAACTGCATAAATTTAGTTGTTGCGACGACCCGCAATACGAATTACGCGGTTATGTTTTCAAACGGTACTTCAAAAACTGCTACAGCGATGCTAGCACTTAAAGCGGTCATATTTCTCACCACAGTTAACATAAGACGAACGCTTTCTTTGATCAAATCTACGGTGAGCTGCTAGATTTGATCAAAGAATTTTTGACGAAAGGCAACTTTGACCAAAGTTCCATATTACACTATCCAAGTTTCTTTGACAAAAAATCTTTGTCAAAGAAAATTTGATAGTGTAATACCGGCCAAACACATAAATGTTTTGTTGATGGTGCAGAGGCACAGTAGACGCAGTGTGGCGCGAGTTTAATGCAATTGCAATAAGCCTGAGAGGCGTACTGTTTAATGTATTGAAGGAAGTGCGAAATAAGTTTATTTATACTCGAAAGTGACGAGAGTAATGTTTTTTCATGTGTGCAAGAAAAGTAATTGTTTGGTTATCAAGTCCATTGTCACCGAGAATGATCGTTGTTGTAAATACGGAGATTAGAAGGTGTATCGAGGTGATATCAAAGCATTGAGATTTCAGCCAGACGAGATGAACAAAGAGTTGTCGATGAAAATATTTTGAACCAGCAGTAAGAGTACCTATTGTAATCATATCTGTCTTGTATGGACTTCACGACGAAGACGACGAAAACAGACGAGTACTATTGTAACATTTTATTTTGTATGCATGTATATGTAGTGTCAACCCAATCATAATTTTGGTACAATTATATATGGCTTATTTTGAAACCAGTCTTAATTTTGTAAGTAGTTGTAGTCACCCCATTATCACCATTATTAGATTATGTTGATTATGCAAGCCTGCACATTGACTAACAAGTTCAACCATTTTTCAAAATAATTATGATCAGTTTTAAAGAAATTGCTAGACGAGTTAAAGAATTGATAAACGTGTTACAACCACAGAGACTAGTAATTAAAGTGCAGTGCTGTTCTAAGTTTTGCAACCAATTATTATGCCAAAGCTTTTAACTTGCTAGATAGTTTGCACGTAAAGTAGAGTTGGTTTCATTTATATAGAAAGTAACCAGGCTAACAGTATTGAAAGTATTATAGTACAAAAATGTTTGTTAAGCTTATGGGACTTAACTACGGGGTCATCAGTCCCTAAACTTACAAACTACTTATGAAATACTTACAAACTAGGTCGGCACAAATATCCATGCCCGAGGGGGGATTCGAACCCCCGACCGTAGTGGCCGTGTTGACCGTGACTGGAACGCCTCGGCCACCTCGGCCACCGCGGCCGGCAACGGTATTATAATAGTTTTACCAGACTTGACGGAAGTAATTTTTATGAAATACATTAAATGCCAGACTCTGCTCAGCCAGTTACACGCGTACGCTACCCAGGCCCTGGAACCAATTAATCAAAAATAATTCACGTAAAGTTTTATAAGGAAGTTGACTGCTTTAGACGATATTATCAAAATTATTGAGAACTTTGACTGTTGTATTTGTGAAGCTCATTGCACCACGGAGTTTCACAGTACTGAGCTATTATCATTGCAATCACGGTCTATCAACTACTACGATTTTGATTACAACACGAACACGCCATCACCACTACATGAATTCTGACACATTTATTAGTGAAGTTGTGCTGTTCGTGAATCGTAAGAGGTGCTTGCTGGTTGGAGGCTGTAGTCAATGCTAAGTCAGATAGGGCCAAGCGTAATTAATTACCACAGTGACTGTTTTAAATTAATTAATATCAATTTTTATTTATTCAAAATTTTAACTTACACTGCGAAAGTGTTGTTGCAACCCATTAGCTGTGATTTGCTGCAACATTCAATAACGAAATTATTATTACTACAGCATATCATTACGCATACTGAATTTTGAGATTTTTTGATGACCTCCAACAGGCAATCTTCTTACAAGATAACATCAAAAGTTCAGTGAGGCACAAGCCAGACTGAGATTCATTTGGAAGAATCCACGGGCAGCGTTATAGGTCACAAATACTCGTTTGGCCAACGCTTGAGTAACGAGTATTGCTCATCAGTGTGGAATCCGTATCAGGCAGGGTTAATAGAAGACACTGACAAGATCCTACCGCGAGCAGCACGCTTCGTTACGGGCTCATTTAGTAAGCGCCAAAGCGTCACAGAGATGGTTATCTAAACTGCAGCGGCAGACGCTGGCTGAAAGACGTTCTGTGTTGCGGTACCGGCTTCTGTCAGACTTCCGAGAACCCACGTTTGTCGAGGAGTCGACTGAGATGTTGCTTCCTCCTACTAGCGACGGTGGTTACCGCTGAAACAACTGTTTTCATTCATCTCCAGTTAAACATTAGAGTAACAACCGCCCAAGATAACATTATTTTTTAATAATCGTTTTTCGGTTTTTTATTGCTATTATTACCAGTACAAATGTAGAAATGAAAAGCTGAAAAATTGCTGTGTGTTTTCTTTAAGATATGTAGAATGAAAAGGTTTGATAAAATAGGGAACTGAAACAGAACTTTGTCCTGCAGTGAAGGCTTTCACGACCGGCTGAAATAACTGCCGTTGAATCTTCCTGGTTATGTGGTCATGCTCGAAGAAACGTATCTGCTCCTGAAGTTTCGTCCAGAGCTGCGCTGGACATCTTCAGAGGTGCTACTGGTAGCGGTGAGTCTTGCCGACTGACGAGTCGGGCGTCGGAGAGCGGTATAAATACTGTCCAAAAGGGGGCGTGGTAGGTGTTCACGTGCGCAGCAGAGATAAGCCTTGTCAAAGATAAAACATAACTTTCGATAGTCGATGGCCAAAGATAAAAGCTTAACTACCTACACTGAAGAGCCACAGTCCATATGTCATTAAGTTTCATTGCTTCTTAATGACATATGGAATGTGGCTCCTCAGTGTAGGTAGTTAAGCTTTTATCTTTGGCCATCGACTATCGAAAGTTATGTTTTATCTTTGACAAGGCTAATCTCTGCTGCGCACGTGATCACTTGACCACGCCCCCTTTTGGACAGTATTTATACCGCTCTCCGACGCCCGACTCGTCAGTCGGCAAGACTCACCGCTACCAGTAGCACCTCTGAGAATGTCCAGCGCAGCTCTGGACGAAACGTCAGGAGCAGATACGTTTCTTCGACCACGACCACATAACCCGGAAGATTCAACAGAACTTTGGCCGCCTACTGTTCCTTGCTTTTGTCGAAAACTAATGCAGGATTGAATACTACAAAAAAGTCACCAGTTTTCTGTAATTGATTCTGAATCTCGGGTGAAAAATCATATTGTAACCAAGGATCACGTCACTATTTGGGCACTGCCAATAGTCAGTACTGAAGGGTGAGAACTGAGGTTGGCGAATTCTGTCTTACGAATTGAGTGGGCCGTTTCCAAGGGCTACAAACAGATACAGGCAGGTAGGTCCTACATCGTCACTTCAGTTATTATCATTTTGCACTCTGAAGCGACCACAAAATTAAATGTTCTGTTTCTATTCAAAGCTTATTGTACATCGATGACATCACAGGAAAATTATGAATCAAATTTACCTTCTCTTCCAACGAACATTGTGGATGCTGTAGCCGGCCGCGGTGGTCGAGCGTACTGCGGCGCGTCAGTCACAGTCTGCACGTCGGGGGGTTCGGGGTTCGAATCCCCCCTCGGGCATGGATATTTGTGCCGTCCTTAGTAGTAGCTAGTTCGTAAGTACTTTCTAAGTTTAGGGACTGATAACCCCGTAGTTAAGTCCCATAAGCTCTACAAACATTTGAACATTTGTGGAAGCTGTCTCCTTAACTGATAAAGCAAGATTGTAGTACGTCCACCGTTTCCAGCCTTTTAAGGCAAATGGAGCATCGTACCTCATGCTGCCGCTCTATGTGAAGCACTACCAGACTCTGGATGGTGCCGTTTAAAATACAGCCGCTGCCTGGCGACGATAGCGAGGAACTGCCGTATGATCACACCAAAGACTTCGCAAAAAATAAACTAGACTCCCTAACGGCTCCGTTGTCGCGGGATAATTCGAACCTTCGGCCGGCCGCCATGATAGTGGTAAGCGTCAGACAAATACGAGTACTGTTACGAGATAAATCGTGTATTGTATAGCTACTGCGGTATATATGTTCAGTTGATAATCACGCCTGTATTGTTTGACTACTGCAGTGTACATGAAACACGGTGGTGAAGAGCTGCTCAGCGTTTAAATGCTCAAATTTATTTAAGAAACGAATGAGAAGAACGAATACTGTCTCTCCATTTATATTTATCAGGAATACAAGTAGCCCTGCTACTCCCATACAATGCTACATTCAAGACAAATGGTTTCAGAAACGACTTCCTAACATTTAAATTAATATTGGATGTTGACAAGTTTCGCTTCTTTAGAAACGCTTTTCTTCCCATAGCCATTCTGCATTTTATATCTTCTTTACTTCGGCCGTCAGAATTTATCTTGCCACCCAAATAACAAAATTCATCTACTACTTTTATTGTCTCATTACCAAATCTAATTCCTTCAGCATCGCCTGATTTTCTGACACTGCATTCCATTACCTTCGTTTTACTCTTGTTAATGTTCATCTTATATCTTCCTGTCAAGACACTATCCATTCCATTCAGTTGCACTTCCAGATCTTTTGCGGTCTCTGATAGAATTGCTACGTCATCGGCAAACCGCAGTGTTTTTATTTCTTCTCCCTGCACTTTAATGCCCTCTCCAAATTTCTCCTTCCATTCCTTCACTGCCTGCTCAATGTACAGATTGGACAACATTGGCGAAAGGCTACAACACTGTCTTACTCGCTTGCCAACCTCTGCGTCCCTTTCTTGCCCTTCGACTCTAATAACCGCTGTCTTGGTTTTTGTATAGATTGAATATAACTCTTCGCTCCCTATATTTTACCCCTGATTCCTTCATAATTTGGAAGAGTGTATTCCAGTCGACATTGTCAAAAGCTTTCTCCAAATCGACAAACGCTAAAAACGTAGGTTTCCCTTTCCTTAGCCTATCTTCTAAGATACGTCGTAATGTATTACCTCCTGTGTTCTACATTTCTCGTAAATTCTAACTGATCTTCCCCGAGGTTGGATTCCACAAATTTTTCCATTCTTCTGTAAAAAATTCGTGTTAGTATTTTGCAGCCATGACTTTTTAAGCTGTAATTTTCACGATTGTCTGCACTTGCTTTCTTTCGAATTGGAATTACAATACTCTTCTTGAAGTCGGAGGGTATTTCCCCTGTCTCATACATCTTGCATACCAGATGATACAATTTTTTTTCACGACTAGCTCTCCTAACGACGTCAGCAGTTCAGACGGAATATCATCTACTCCAGGGGCCTTGTTTCGACTCAAGTCCTTCAGCGCTCTGTCAAGTTCTTCTCGCAGTATCATATCACCTATATCATCTTCCTCCACTTCGTCTTCCATTTCTATAATACCGCCTTCAAGTTTATTTCCTTTGTATAGGCCCTCTATATATTCCTTCCACAGTTCAGCTTTCCCCTCTTTGCTTAGTACTGATGTTCCGTCTTAGTTCTTGATATTCATACAGCTGCTTTCCTTATCTGAAAATATCTCTCTTCTTTTCCTATAGGCGTTATGTATCTTCCCCCTAGGTATGCACTCTTCTACGGTTCTGCATCTGTCCTCTAGCCACTCCTGCTTAGCCAGTCCGCACTTCCTGTCAATCTCATTTTTCAGACGTTTGTACTGCCATTTTCCTGTTTCACTTGCTGAATTTGTATATTTTCTCCTCTCATCAATTAAGTTGAGTATGTCCTGTGTTATCCAGGGATTTCTATTGGGCCTTGTCCTTCTGCCTATATGGTCCTCTGCAGCCTTCACTGCCCTGTCTCTCAGAGCTACCCATTCTTCTTCTTCTTAACGACATTACTGTTATTCACAAGTCACGGAGTGACGCACGCTGAAAACGCAGCACAACGTCGCGTGACCGACTGATCCATGTAATGCTGGTTTCCGTGAGTCCCGTGGCTGTGCACGAGACCCGGGTCACGGCCAACAGGTGGCACACACACACAGCGCCGGCGCAAGCTTGACTTCCGCCCGTGCAAGATGCAAAACTTCCGCCCTTCCCCTACTTAAAAAAAATCGCACTGACGTGTTTTACAGCCCACTTTAGATTTGTAGTTTTATAAGTTTTTGCAAACATTTTGGACCAAAATAATAATCTAAATAATAAAAAATTAATTAATAAGAGTGTCTGAAACCTTTTTAGGAAAAATAAATTTTAGTTAGTGTTGGGTGTCGAACCACTGACCTTTAGCATCACAGTCTAACGCATTGCCTACTACGCTACAGATAAGTATTAGAAACTGCCTTCTTTAATTTTATACTATTGATGGCCATTTTTAACTGATGCTAATATGGCATTTGTAGACACTAGATTATCATTTATCGTACGAAGAACGACGTGTTTTTGTTAATACTTCAGTGCGCCATTCCTTTGAAATAACGACGTGTAAGTTACAATAAGAAAATCATCAAATAAGCAATGCAAGATGGCGTATGCCAGAGAGAGTTCTGTGCGAGGAATGTCACGTGACATCTGCGAACGGCTGGTTTTCGTTAATTCAATGGAGGGTGTCAAAACTCTGTTATTTTTGTAAATATCTCTCAAACGATACGAGATATGAAAAACAAACGTAAGGGAACAAAGTTGAACGGAATTTTCTCCTCTACAAATTCGGTTATTCAATTTTCGCGTCAGATGAACGGTTTATTTGCAATTAAAATTACATTACAAACGGCTTTTTTGGTATTACTAACGTATTTCTTGTCCGAAATATTTGGAAAAGCGATGTTATGATCTCTGTCGGCCTACAATTATGTCTGTAAAATTTGGTGCGGATCTGTTGAACGGTTCGTCTTAAAAACAGGATACACGGACAGAGGGACAGACAGACATACATCCCAAAATCGCCGTTATTTTTGCAAATAGCCTAACTCTGAAACGATGCTAGATATGAAAAAAACATAAGAGAGCAAAGTTGTAGTAGAGAATTTTCTCCTCTACAAATTCGGTTATTCAATTTTTGTGTCAGATGAATGGTTAAGCCGTTATTTTCATTTAAATTTCGAGCTGTCAAAAGACGATCGGAAAGGCCCACTTTTAGTGTTACTACCGTAACCTAAAGTGGGCCAAAAAGGAACGACTGTTGTAATCAGTCCATTTTTTGTATGTCAGTGCTGCTGCCATCTGTTTCCATAAAAAAACAGCAATGTTTCACAGTTATATAAAGGACATACACGTATGCATATAGGCCTAATATATATAGTGAAAACGCTTTTTACCAAAAAGTATCGGAAAGTTCTTGACCGATTTATTATTAATTTTTATACCACACTCAAAAACATTCGGAACGATAAGGGCACTACATTTTTGACATATAAAGAGTTTTTGGAAGTTCCCATTATAAATTTCCAGTACTCTGGCCGGAGAGTGAGTACCGTAACATGGGATGACTTGGAGCTACTGGGGTGAAATGGAACATTGTGTCCATTTCAAGAAATCACCTTTGCTGCGGAGAGATACTTTAGTGTAACTAATGAAAACCACCTCCCATAGGATCAGACATCTTCTAATAAAGAATTTCAACTGCCGAAAAAGCTAGAAGACACTTTGGTTTTACGTAGAGAAGACAATGGCCGGAAGCTCGATCTTTGGGAGGAGTTGGAGATTTTGGGAGGAGTTACCATCTAGAGATGGTAACATATTAAATGATCAGCTCCATCTCGCGGGCATACAGTTTTTTGAAGGGTTTAAACCAATATTATCAAACAATTTTAATAATCAACGGTAATCTCTGCGGTTTCATTTCCTCAAAATTCTATTTTATTTCATTTTAAGCTTTTGTGGGTTTCCTATTTTATAATTTGTTATTAACTTGTATTGACTACTGACGCTGTATCATCGTCAACAAGCGCATGCTCCACGTGTCATGTTTACCTGGCGTCCACGCCTTGCTCAGACGGTCAGTCGGCGGTTAGCACGCCACACAATCTGTTACACAGCATATGTTATCAGTTTACATGTTTGGCGTGCTTTTGTCTAAAGGGCTACATTATGCGTACAAAGATCGACGCATGTAACTTTTCCACAGTAATAATGTAATTTAAGTACTTATTTTCTGTAAACTAAAATTTGTTGTAATTTTATAGGTAAACAATCTATGATTTTAATACTGTTGTACATAGCTTGATTGTTATTTTCTTATTCACTGTACGTCCATATATCTTCTGAAGAAGATTGATTTATATCAATTGAAACTGCGGTAAAGTTTATTAAACTTTAATTTGCAACTGGTTGGCTGTTATTTTTACTACTACCTCCCATAGTGACCAGAGATACTAGTTGGTATAGTGATACAAAAATTGTGTGTGTGAAAGAGGTACACGACTCCAAGAAAATATTTATATTTAAATGTAAAATTTCCCGCAATATGAAAGTCTGAAAACAAACTATTGCATAGCTACTCTGGTAATAGTAATGCAGTTTTCTGAAATTGGTATATTAAGGGCAACTATCAGTCATGATGCGTGAAAAGTTAGGTTATGTTTACATATGTTATTTATTAGATAGAGGTGTAAATATGTAAAATCGTATTTTTTCAGGGTAAATTGGAACATGCCACGAGTGTACAAAAAGAACATTGGACCAGCTGGCTATCAATACTATAGCGAGATAAGCCTCCACAAAGCTCTGAATGAAGTCAAGGCACGTAAAATATCTCTCATAAATGTATCTAAAAGTATAGAATATCTGTTAGTACACTCTCGAGGAAGTTAAATAATAAAAATCCTTTGAAAATAGGTGGACAAACCGTCTTCACAGTAGAAGAAGAGAGGGCTTTAATCAGTGGTTTATTTAAATGTGCAGAATTGGTTCAGCCAATTACTACCAGTGAGGTTCGGGACATTGTGAAGTGGAAGAGTGGAAAAGAGGTCCGATGGCAACGGGTCTGGATATGAGTGGGTGAAAAAACTGCTCTCACGTAACAAGGATCTTACAGTAAGTTTAAGTGAAAATGTAAAGAGAGCTAGGGTGCAAGTTAACAGAGAAGATGGAAAACTATTTCAGAAATTTGGAGTAGGCAGTGAGAGGTGTTCCACCTAGTAATCAGCATTAATTAACATTAAACAGAAGTAATATAAAGGCATCCTCCACGACAAAGTCCTTTAGATGTGTTTACTGTGTTACAATTAACCCCTTCACATGTTTTAAATGCAATGCAGCTCAACTCCTGCGGTGATTTGGAACACAATTTAGATTAAAATATAAGAAAGGATTTTGAAAGAGGCTATTATACTTGCAACACAAGTGATGTAAGAATAACTAAAGATGCTATATTTAAATCTTCAGAGTTCACAGCAATATTTAGGCATTAATTTTTAGTAAAAACTACATCTTCTGTTCCATTTCACCGCAAGTTACAGTACATATTTTCGTAAGGCCTTCACGTCCGGAAGTGTCATCCAATGGAACTATGAGCACTTCTTTATCTTTGTCACTGTGAAACATTTCTCTTCCATTACAAGCCAAGCTTTTTTTTTTTTTTTTTTTTTTTTTTTTTTTTTTTTTATGACTGATAAAAATGGACTCTACAATGAATACCTGCACTTGACCAATAGCAGAGCTCACACCCTATCTGACAAGGACAATCTGCAACAAGAATTGGACCATCTGAAGTCAGTGTTTCTGAAGAACGGTTACACGGAAGGGCAAATCCGGAAACTGATGACGAACCTGAGGAAAATACGGCCGGTTCCTTCTACCGACCGTTTCATTTCTGACATATGTTTTAGGGCCATCCTGAATGTAAACATTATTTTATAGCAATTTAATGGTAAAATCAATCATATTTTTGGTAGTGTTTAGTCTTGATGTTGATGATAATTTCTTTATGTTTACTACACTAATTTTGATTTTTGTAAAATAAAAATAAAATAAAAAACTCGCTCCCCACTCGATATGCGGGCGATGTAGTCTTAATGCGCCCGAAGAGAAGTAAATACAAACAGATACACTCAGTAAACAAACGAGTAAAAAAAGGTACGGTCTCGCAGTGAGAAAATGAATAAATCTTTGGAAGATTTGTCATATGATGCTTGATGCAAGTGGAAGAGGTCGCGGTGTACCAATATTGCAATTAGAATAAATGACTGGACTGCGTTGTTGTTGTATCACCCTGCATACATTGCTGCATTGCTGGTTTATTGGTCTGAAAAAACCTTCGACAGAGTTCAGTAGAACAAGCTGATGGATATGTAGAGAAAGAAGAGAGTAAGAAACTTCCTGGCAGATTAAAATTGTGTGCCGGCACCGGGACTCTAACCTGGGGCCTTTGCCTTTCTCGGGCAAGCGCACTACCGACTATGCTATCCCGACACGACTCACGATGCTGCCTCACAACTTTACTTCCGCCAGTACCTCGCCTCCTACTTACTTCAAAGTTTCATTCTGGAAACATCCCTTAGGCTGTGGCTAAGCCATGTCTCCACCATATCCTTTCTTCCAGGAGTGCTAGTCTTGCAAGTTTCGCAGGAGAGCTTCTGTGAGGTTTGGAAAGTAGGAGGCGAGGTACTGGCGGAAGTAAAGTTGTGAGGCGGCATCATGTGTCGGGATGGCTCAGTCGGTGGAGTGCTTGCCCGCGAAGGGCAAAGCTCCCAGGTTCGAGTCCCGATTCCGGCACACAATTTTAATCTGCCAGGAATTTTCATATCAGCGACACTCCCCTGCAGAGTGAAAGTTTCATTCAAGAAGAGAGTAGATTGGAAGAAGAGACGACTGTTCCAGAATCTATACTTACAGCAGAAAGTAAGAATAACGCTGGAAAATGAAATTTCAGAAGGAAGCACCATTGGAAAGGGTGTTACAGAAGATTGGTTTTTCTTCACTTCCTTGATTAATTTCTGTTTGGAAGAGATTATTGCTAAATGCCTAGACAGAAAAAGAGGAGTACGTCTTTCGCGGGAAGAGAATAGAATGGTTAAGATTTCCTGGTGACACTGTGTTAGTGACAGAAAGCGAGGAAACTGCAGATAATATGCTAAGAGATCTGATTTAGGCTTGTGTTGAATTTGGGATGAGGATCATCACAGCACAGAGAGTTATGGTGATACGCAAAACAAGGAAACTGGGAAATATTAAGACGATCAAATTGCCATTAACAAACTCTGAACTTTTAAATATCTGGGTAGAACGAGCAATAAAGACCTGAGATGTCATAAGGAAGGAAAAAAATAGCAAAGGAGGCATTCAACAGAAAGAGAAGATTATTATGTGATAAACTGGATAAAGAACAGAGGAAAGGGCTTAGTAGATCTTTTGTTTGGAGTGCGACACGCTATGGGGCAGAGAAATGGACATTGAGACGAGAGGATGAAAAAAAAAAATGCTAGAAGTATTTGAGATGTAGGAGAAGACTGGATAGGATAACTTAGATCGAAAGAATTAGCAACGAAAGAGTATTGGAAAGGGTTGGTGAGAGGAGAAGACTGATGTACGTTATAAGAGAACGAAAGAAGAACTGGATGGGACATCTGTTGAGACGAGATTGTTTAATATCAGGTGCTTTGGAAGCACTAATTTGTGGAAGAAGATTGGGAGGAAGGAGGAGATACAGTTTGATAGGCGATATAAAGGGAAGTAGGAAATACGAGAGCTGAAGAAGATGGCGGAAAACAGGACAGTGTAGGATGGCTGGCTTAGGGCCATAAGGTACCAGGTGTTAAGAAATTTTGTAGCCGGGAGAACACGTCACAAGTGGAACGGGCGGGAAAACATAACAGATGGTGTAGCATACTGCATTACTGTGAGAAATTGCATCAATGCTACCCAGAAACAATCTCACTGGCTTCCCCCCCCCTACCTCTGTGTAAGGTCCCCTCTACGTTTCTTTAGTAATAAAAATTAGATAAACTAATGTATAGAAATTTATATGATTTATTGTAAATATTATGTTTAGGGTAAAGTTCATTACGGTGTGTTTTGTTTATTTAGAAAAGCTTTAATTATGTGAAACAAATGAGTAACTATGTAGGAGAAGTGGCGCTTCCCGCCAAAAGTAAGAGTACGTGGGAACGGCACTGCAAGGTAGCAGGCGGTTCCGCGCCAGAGTTCAGAGAGAGAGTTCAGCACGACAGGTCAGCACGTGTGGAATTAGGAAGATTAACAGTTATGTTCCAATGAATGTTTGTACAAGTGTATAACAAGGAACAGTGTGATATGTGTCGTTTGTTGTTTCGCGGCATAACAATAAATTACGAAACAACTGGCATCCCGTCTTTTTGAAATATTAACTACGAGCTTACTCTCCAGTTCCAAAGTTTCCACAGCACATCACTTCAAGAGAAGAAGATCCACGACCTGTGCGCTGCTTCTGCGTGGGGACATCAGATATAAAGAAGAAGCCAGGTTAGTGGCCAGAAAATTTTACTACACGTACTGACGATGCAGGTAATTCTACGGCCCTCACGTGTAGTGCTACGCGATTAAATCTCGCGACATTGGCACGAGTGTGGTAGCAATATCGCCGAGGGAAGTGTTGTAGTGAAAGGGACAGAATTTAGGTGAAGGCCAACTGACTTTTATATAAAGTTCTTTCCACGTATCTTTCATCACTTAAACCCCGCCTTAACAGCATGCAGAGTCACCATGTGACCCTGGGCACATTATTAGCCGCATTGGCTTCTTGTTTAAAACGGATTTTGTCCGTTACTTTTCAGGTTAAAAAGTTTCCTCTTGAAATAAACCTGTATTTGCTTCATTCGGTAAGGTATTTTCCTGGGTTGTTTGAAAGTCGTCCGGAGACCCGTCTGCACAGCCACTGTTGTGGGTCCGCTGGTCTATAATGGTTTGACCGCGGCTGCGAGTGCCAAGGCACGGCGGCCGGGGTGCAGCCGGCTACAGCCGGACCTGACCGACTTAAGGGGCGACGACAGTGTCTTTCGTCGCGTCGGGATGCTATTCAGTCCAGTCGTAAGTCGTCACCTCTAGCGACACCTACCGCAAGCATTCGTTTCCATCTCTCACTCACTCAATAGGCGTTATTACTTTAAATCTTAATTTTCATTTACTGCATCTACATACATACTCCGCAATCCGCCGTAAAGTGCGTGGCGGGCGTCCGGACACTTGCCACGCCGGACACTTGCCACACTTTTACCTGCTCCGAAGGGTCGGGTGCCCCTGTCTCCTCCCCCCCCCCCCCCCCCACCTACCACCCGGCACGAACGAGAACTCCGTGGACGGTGTCCCGACATATGCACACTGGTCGCTTCCGCACTTCGTAGTACGACCGTTAGTATGGAGATTGTTTCAACGGCCAAGGGCAGGTCTTTTGCCCACTACAATGCTTACGCGATAATAAGGTGTGGATGTGCTTACTCCGAAAACAGGATCATTGCAAGGGGAAGCTGCTTTCGAAGAACGTAGAACATAGAAACACCTGTGAGAATCACCTAAGGATGCAACCTTCATTAATTGTAAAAATAAAAAGAGTGTATCAGACCTCAGTATCCTTAAATATCTTAATGATGAAGCTAGCCGGTCACATTTCGGTTCACTAGCGTTTAACCAATACGCGGTGAAATTTGACTTAACGAAGCAAATACAAAACATCACTCAAATGATCCTCCACTGCTTTTCAATTTGCAATTCCCTAATTAGGTAAGAGCTCCTACAGTTGTTAGGAGAACTTATTTCTACCTTGTAATATTATGGCCGTACCGTCAATGATTATGAGTCTTTGTATGTAAGCCACATATGGTCTTCACTTATATAGTTAATTTAGAAAAAAGGGAGACTGTCTCCTAGGAAGATGTCAACCGAATTTTTATCTTCTTTTCTTCTTTTAATAGACATATTTAGCGTTTAGTTTTGGTAAATATCTTTGTTACGGATTTGAGCTCGCTACAGCTTTGGGTTCACTTATTCCCATATCCGTCGTGATGCTCATGAGTATTTGTGACTAAGAGTTCAAGTGTGTTTACGAAACTATTTACAATTTGAATGGGCTCGTGAACTAATTGTTCAAAATAATTTTAAAAAAAGCATTTAGAACAATATTGGAAGATGTATCTGCCACCCTGTCAGAAGTGTATTTTTCTCAACATACGGATGGTAGATTTAATTCAACGCCAACTATAACTGTATGAGTATTGTACCTATTTGTGTTAAGACTCAAATTTTCTATGAACTCTTTATCGGCTGCATCATGAGAGTGCCGGGGTCGGTAAATTAAAATGTTCAAATGTTTGTTAAGCTTAAGGGACTTGACTGCGGGGTCATCAGTCAAACTTACAAACTACCTTATTAGCTACCTTATACTAAAGACGACACAAACATCCATGCCCGATGGGGAATTCGAACCCCCGACGGGGAACGGCGTCGCGCATCGCAGCATAGCGCCTCAGTGCGCTTGGCCGCTCCGCCGCGGCAGTTATTAATTTATTCCGCTAGTAGACATGTTACATTGTGTTTTTTGTTTCTTTTGTAGTGCAGATCATAGAAATTATGACATTTCCATTAAAAGAACTAGGGTATTTCCTCTGCGATTCAACTAAACAATGTAGAACAACAGTATACTTTGCAAGCATAGCATTCTATATTCCTTCATTTCTCCAAATTTATATCTCGACTTTAGGTGATCTGTCAAACATAGACGCTCTTATCTATATTTTGTAAACGTATTTTCTGTCATTGATTTGAACATTGTCCCAATTCACTTTATTAACTAATATTTCGCCGCAAAAGAGTAAATTTATGAAGTGTATCGTTCTTTTTTTCTCCCTTTTTTCACGCAGTTTTAGCAATTAATATATGTACAAATGCAGCGATCAAACTTGAATGATAAGCGAACATTCGAATTGTCTTTATATCGTCTTTTATGTTCCTTCCATGGCGATGGACTGTTTCTATCGCAATCAGTAAGTGTGGAAGAAAACTACCGTACAAACGGAGGGACACTGGATCCATATTTGTGGCTGAAAGAACTAATTACACACTGACATAGCCGACGGTATTGCTTTCGTTTCCCAAAAGTTATAAATATCTCGATTTCGGGATATTGAAAAGAAGTTGTACATTTCGGCGAGATGTCGAACAAAAATATCTCTTACGTATTGGCTGTATCGTGTAAGATCGGAGCGGAGGTTTGGAAGCAAACAGCGGGAGTACGGGGAAGGGCGACCCTCGCCTGAGTGTCCGCTAATCCAACTACCTGGCGAAGGGTCAGGTGTGGCAAATGTCCGGCGTGGCAAGTGTCCGGCGTGGCAAGTGACGGAGGGTAAACTGTACCACTGACGGCCGCGGTGGCCGACGGGACTGCAGCGCGTTAGTCACGGTCTGCACGACCACTACGGTCGGGGGTTCGAATCCCCCCTCGAGCATGGATATTTTTGCGGTCCTTAGTGTTAACTAGTTCATAAGTAGTTCGTAAGTTTAGGGACTTATGACCCCGTAGTTAAGTCCCATAAGCTATACAAACATTTGAACGTACCACTACTGCCGCGGTGGAGTAGCCGAGCGGTCTAAAGCGTCTCGCTGCGGAGCGCGCGGTTGCTCGCCGTGAAGGTTCGAGTCCTCCCTGGGGCATGGTTGTGTGTGTTGTTCTTAGGTTAGTTTACCTAGGTTTCAGTAGTTTGCTAGCTACGGACTGATGACCACGCAGTTTGGTCCGATAGATTTACAAACATTTAATTAAATTGTACCACTACTAGGCATTTCCTTTCGTATTCCACTCACAAATAGAACGAGGAAAAAAAGAATGCCTATATGCCTCCGCACGAGCCCTGATTTCTGTTATCTTGTCATTGTGAACACCAAACGAAATATAAGTTGGCGCCGGCCGCGGTGGCCGAGGTGACTGAGGCGCTCCAGTCACGGTCAGCACAGCCACTACGGTCGGGGGTTCGAATCCCCCCTCGGGCATGGATATTTGTGCCGTATGTAGTCTTAGCTAGTTCATAAGTAGTTTGTAACCTTAGGGACTGATGACCCCGTAGTTAAGTCCCATAAGTCGCAAAAACATTTGAGCATTTTTATAAGTAGGCGGCAGCAAGATCGTACTACACTCGGCGTCAAATTCCGGCCCTCTAAATTTCCTCAACAGAAATTCACGAAATGAACGTCGTCTTTCCTCCAGCGATCCACAATTGAGTTGCCGGAGCATTTCCGCGCATTGGTCGAACCTACCAGTAACAAACCTAGCTGCTTGCCTCTGAACTGCTTCTATATCTTCCTTTAAACTGGTCTGCTGCGGGTCCGAAACAGTTGAGCAATAGTGAAGACGTGGTCGTACAAGCGTTTTATACGCGGTCTCCTCAACAGATGATCTTCCCAAAATTCTCCCAATAAACCGAAGTCGGCTGTCCGCCTTACTCACAACTGTCCTTACATGTTCGTTCCATTTCATATCGCTCTGCAATGTTACGCCTAGATATTTGAACGACGCGACTGCATCAAGAATCTCACTACTAATGCTGTATTCTAACATTATCCGCATCACCTTACATTATTCTACATTGAGAGCTAGCTGCCATACTTCGCACCAACTAGAAATTTTGTCTAAGTCATCCTGCATGCTATTACAGTCAGTTAAAGACGACACCCTCCCATACACCACAGCATCATCAGCAAACAGCCGCAAATTACAACTTACTCTGTCCATCAGATCATTTATATAGATAGAAAATAATAGCGGTCCTATCACACTCCCCTGGGGCACGCCTGACGATACACTCGTCTCTGATGAACACTCGCCGTCGAGAACAACGTACTGCGTTCTATTACTTAGGAAGTCTTCCAGACAGTCACAAATCTGTGAACCTATTCCATAAGCTCGTATCTTCGTTAGCAGTCTGCAGTGTGGCACCGCGTCGAACGCCTTTTTGAAGTCGAGAAAAACACAATCCGCCTGTTGCCCTTCACCCATGGCTCGCAAGAGATGTTATGTGAGAAAAGGGCAAGCTGAGTTTCACATGAACGATGTTTCCTAAACCCGTGCTGGTTCATAGAAATAAGCTTTTCCGTTTCAAGGAAATTTACTATATTCGAACTGAGAATATGCTCCAAAATTCTACAGGAAACTGATGCCAACTAAAACTTGGTCCCAGCTGTAACATATTACACACTTTTGCCTGTCTCTTTAAACTGCTTGAAATTATCCGTCTCTGTTCATACTGTTCATGTCCCGCACCCAGCGCCGGCTTTAGGGCGGGGCGAACTGGGCGGTCGCCGAGGGGACAGTGGCGCCAACGCATGTCAGTATAAAAGTTTTGTGGCGTAAAGTCAGCGCCACATGCCAGAGGTAAGAGAACGATCGTGGAGAAGGCAGCCAATAGCAAGCAGGCGCCGCGCATCCTGGAGGGAGTAACCGAAGATGCGCGCCCTCTACAAGCGGCTGTATATAGGCCGACATACGTCTGGACTCCTGTCAGTTACTATACGGAAATACGACAGTTACTAGTGATAGCGCCGGCCGCGGTGGCCGAGGGGACTGAGGCGCTTCAGTCACGGTCTGCACGGCACACGGGAGTTCGAATCCCCCCTGGGGCATGGATATTTGTGCCGTCCTAGGTCGTAAGTAGTTCATAAGTAGATTGTCAGTTTAGGGACTGATGACTCCGTAGTTAAGTCCCATAAGCTATACAAACATTTGAACTAGTGATAGCCTGACAGTTACTTCAAATTAGTCTTGTGTAGTTCGCGAACGAACTAGTTCGGAAGAGCGTTCCCACAGGCGAACTACGCGAACTAGTTCGCAGATCCCGCGCCTCTTAGTTCGTCAGTCCCTTTTCCGTAAACTGTCGGGGAACAGCGAGAGGTCACGAGAGCGCGCAGAATCGCGTGATTCCCTTCTGCAAGTTACCGTCAGTACGAGCTGACATGTAGCTCAGCTGTAGTTTCATAGTTCACTGCCACAAATTTTCTTTTCTAAGGTATTCAGCAGTGTCTAAATATAACCCTCATTCCACAGTGTAAAGAAGTAAAGAGAACTCAAAACTTAACATTGTTTGCATTTATATGCGAGAAATTATACATCATTATATAAATAAAAGAAAGAGCTCTTCTAGTAGCGGTAGCAAAAGCCAAAAAGAGCGGACGAACTAAAAAGACCGACCTATTTCGCGGCCGAGCTGCGAACTAAAAGGAGAGCTACCGATCGCAAACTAAAATATGCGCATCGGTCGTGAACTAAAATATGCGCGATTGGTCGCGAACTAAAATATGCGCGATTGGTCGCGAACTAAAACATGCGTTACCGGTCGCGAACTATTATGCCACACATATCTCGCTTCTTAGTTCGTTGGATTCTTTTCCGAAGACCGACGGGCAATAGCGAGAGGGCGCGCAGCAGAATTAAAAATCACGTGTTTGCCTCCTGCTGATGAGAGCCATTTCGAGGTGAGCGTCTGTCTGCTAGATTACATAGTTCAGTGCTGCAAAATTTCTGTTTTGAAGTATTCTGCACTCTGCGATATCTGACTAATAAATTCCATAATGCCAAGATATAGACATAACTCTAAATATAAACACGACAAATTATCGTTAGCGGTTCAAGCAGCAAGCGCATGAAGCAGCTAGGTGGGGGAACTTCTCCCTGCACCTGCATGCGCAGACCACGCCGCTCAGCCGTCACTGGGAGCGGACGAACTAAAAGAACGAACTAGTTCGCGGCAGAGTCGCGAACTAAAGCGAGCGCTCTCGATCGCGAACCATTATGCCCAAGTCTACTTCAAATGTTTGTAGACCTTATGGGACTCAACTACGGGGTCATCAGTCCCTAAACTTACAAAGTACTTATGAACTAGCTATGACTAATAACGGCACAAATATCCATGCCCAAGAGAGGATTCGAACCCCCGACCGGGTGGCCGTGCAGACTGACTGGCGCGCCGCAGACCGCTGGACCACCGCGGCCGGCGCAGTTACTTGTGAGAGCTCGTCAGTTACTAAGTTAGAACGCGGCTACGAACTTAGCAGTAACTAGGTCACAGCGCAGTTAGTATCATACGGACGACGTCGCGAGAAGCAAGAAGAGAGAAGAAACAGACATATGTTCTAAAGATGAGTATCATAAAATTCAGTCTATACAACGTGTATTATTAATCTGAATAGTTGTTACAGATTACATCAATTCTTGCACCGGTCCCTTTCCTAACTACTAGACCGGGACGAGTAAACAACAAAAGGCGACGAGGTCACAACAAAAATAAACCACACCTACAGTAAAATCAGTATTATAATCACCCAGTTTGCGGAACGAAAACATTATTCGGCTGCTAATCTCACGAATGCGCGCTGAATTCAAGGAAGGTGAAGATAAAACGTGCTGAATGCAGTCTTCCTGCACTGCCTGCAGCCATGCGTGTTTTACACTCGACTGCCTACCGCAGCGCCTGTCTTATTAATTTCAAGAATTTCAACAGGAAGCGCCCATGCAGTCGCACCATCTCGTTCCAAATGATAGAAAACACGGACTGTGAAATAAGCATTACATTATCATATAAGTAATACAAATTGATTTATGTCGAATATGTTGACTTAAAGACTCATCTGTACCAATTACTATATCATGCACTGCATGCACTGCATTCACGTAGAATACTCGTCTGAGGCACTGGAATAATACAGCGCCACACACACAATGTTTGTTAAACTGCATATGTTGGTAGCGCAACGATTTATACTCGCATGTCAGTAAGAGTCGGAGGTAAGCGTCATGTTTCCGTGCTATGTGTTATCTAATACTTAAGGTCGACGGTTGCAGTGAGACTTTTAGCGCATGGTGCTTCGTATACGGAAGTCGGAACGCTCTGAACCTAAAGGAGGATCTGTAGTGTATCGATGCTTGGTGTAAGAAGTGTCAATTCACCCTCAAAATAAAAACATGACTAATCGCGAATACGAACAAATTTATTATTCGAGGGTTAGAACTTAAATAGTGGCAACTATTTACTCAGAACTGATATAACAGCGTTACATGTTTTGACGTGTTACTGTCCTTCAAAGTAGTCACCAGCGTTGTGTAGAACACGTTGTCAGCCATGTGGAAAGCACAGTACACCGTTAGGAGAGCCTGTTCTCTTGATTCTGCGAATGGAGCGGTCTACTGCCAGTTGAATCTCTAGATCAGTTCTGATGCAAATGCCACGAAGTGGTTCCTTAATCTTCAAATGTTAATACCTTCGTAAATCGATCGGACTCAACTGCGTGGTTATTAGTCCGTAGCTTACAAACTATTTCAACTAAGGTAAGCAAACCTAAGGACAACACAAACACCCATGCTCCCGGGGGGGGGGGGGGGAGGGACTCTAACCCCCGACGGCGATCGGCCGCGCGCACCGCAGCACGGCGCCCCAGTGCGCACAGCTAATTCGCCGCGACCCTTCATCTTCGGGATCAAATAAAGGAACCACAGTTTATGTTGTATGCGCCTGCGCATTCTCGTGCAAAGTGATGGGAGGGTTGCGCAGAAAGTGTTGCTGCTTCTTTCGCAAAACTGGTCTCAGGTCTGCTGTGGAGGAACGTAATGAGTTAGGGTAACACCATGACAGTCGTACACGAGGATGACCATAACTTTTACCATGCTGGGGCTCTGACGCACTTTCGACTTTCGCGGCGGCCCATAATGACGCCATTCGTTTTATTGGCGTATCAGTTTTGCCTCGTATGATGTGGTCCTTGTGTCATCCAGTGTTACGATAGGGCGGAATAAACCCTCTCTTTCGCGCTCGTGGCGCTTCAAGTGCGTCTGAGCAGCGTCATAACGTATCCATTTCTGATTTTCCTTCAATTGATGCGAAACGAATCGTGACGCAAGTTTTCGCATGCCTAGGAGTTACTTCAGGATGCGAAGCACAGTCGTATGCGCTTATCTGGTTAGTGGGCGAGCTCACGAATCGTCTGACGTCGATCACTGTCCACTAAGGAAGGAAGGTTAGTGTTTAACGTCCCGTCGACAGCGTGGTCATTAGAGACGGAGCTTACGCTCGGAGTGTTTGGTTAAGGATATGGAAGGAAGCATCCCGGCATTTCCTGGAGTGATTTAGGAAATTCACGGGAAACCTAAATCTGGATGGCAGGAGGGGGATTTGAACCACCATCCTTCCGAATACGAGTCCACTGTGTTACCACTGCGCCACCTCGCTCGGTCACTGTCCACTAACGCGACATCAATATGCACTTCTTGAGAGACTCTAGGACAACCTGCCCGATGCATATCTGCGACAGTTTGACGATTTTCGTTCAAGGCTTTTACCCAACGTGCCAACGTTCTGTATGACAATGCCGATTCCTCGCACGCCTCTTGAAGACCTTGATGGCTCTTTTCGTGATGTACGATATCTCGTATGTTCAGTTTTGATCCAAGTCCGTTGTTCCTGTTTCGAAAACAGTGACACCGTTACGTTAGACCGCTCGCTAACAAGTGACATTGATTCCCTCGATTGTGCACACGCCGGTGACGTGGGACGGGCGAGTCCATTTGCTCGGGGGTAAGGTAGGTATGTCAACAACGTGTGCTGTCAGCGACAATAGCAGACTGCATTGCAGAGTGTCTCCACAGCAGTGTTGCCACTATATAAGTTCGAACCCTCATATTTTATGGAGGATCATAGAAGGATCTGTACCAAAAAATTGGAAAGTTGCACAGGTCACATCTATGTTCAAGAAAGGCAGTAGGAGTAACCCACTAAACTACAGACCTACTTCATTGACGTCCATTTGCAGCAGGATTTTGGAACATATCCTGTATTCAAATATTATGAATTATCTCGAACAAAGCTATCTATTGACTCAAGGTCAACACGGATTTAGAAAGTATCGTTCATGCGAAACACAACGAGTTCTTCATTCACACAAAGTGATGGGAGCTATCGACAAGGGTACAAAAATTGATTCCGTATTTCTTGATTTCAAGAAGGCTTTTGATACTGTATCTCACAAACGGCTTTTAATCAAATTGCGTGGTTATGGTACATCGCCCCAAAATTTGCGATTGGATAGGGGATTTCCTGTCACAAAGGACACAGTTCGTATTAACTGATGGTAAGGTATCGACTGAAACAGAGGTGATATCGGGCGTTCCACAGGGTAGTGTTATTGGTCCTCTGCTGTTCCTTATTTACGTAAACTATTTAGGGGAAAATGTAAGTAGCTCTCTTAGGTTGTTTGCAGATGACGCCAACTGCAGAAGGATCTAAATAAGACATCACTGTGGTGTAAAAATTGGCAATTGACTCTAAATAATGAGAAGTGTGAAGTCGTCCACATGAGTACGAAAAGAAATCCGTTAAACTTTATTTACAGTGTATATCAATCGATCGAATGGAATTACTATTACTTAAACTGGAAAGAACACGTAGATAATGCTATGGGAAAGACGATCCAGAGACTGTGTCTTATTGGCAGAACCCTTAAAAGATGCAACAGAACTACAAAAGAAACTGCGTACAATACGCTTGTCCGTCCATTTTTGGAGTATTGCTGCCCAGTGTGGGATCCTTATCATGTGGGTTTGACGGAGGACATCGAAAGAGTCCAAAGAAGGGCAGCTCGTTTTGTATTGTCACGATACAGGGGAGACAGCGTTACGGAAATGATACAGCATCTGGGATGAAAATCATTACAACAACGGCGCTTATCGCTATGGCGTGGGCTACTTACGAAATTCCAATCATCAAGATTCTCCTCCGAATGCGAAAATATATTGTTGACTGTCACTTACATAGGTAGAAATGATCATCAGAATAAAATACGAGAAATCAGAGTTCGAACGGAGAGATTCAGGTGTTCTTTCTTCCCGCGCGCTATTCGAGAATGGAATGGGAGATAAATAGTATAACGGTGGTTCGATGAACCCTCTGCCAGGCACTTAAATGTGATTTGCAGAGTATCCCATGTAGATTTAGAAAACTGTACCGAAATGCCTACAGTAGTTGCTGGCGTTTGATTTCATATGCAGAGAGAAAAAGACGCCGGGGAACTGTACAGTATGTTAAGTACAGATGTATTCAGTAGGCCAGTAAACGCCTGGCTTCTGCACTGCAACAGGAGGGCGGTGTGGCGAGACTTGGCTTTATACCTGGGACTAGCCGGGCAGTTGGGCGGCTGTTTTCAGACAGAATGGCCAGCGGAGAAGCAGGCTGTGAGAAGGGCGCCACAGGTGGATCGAGCTGGGATGTGTTGCTCCGTTTGTGCAGCCGGTCACACGCGTGTCTTTGTGCTGCATGCGGCAGCGTCTGCTCGCAGGCAAAAAAAAAAAAAAAAAAAAAAAAAAAAAAAAAAAAAAAAAAAAACCGCAGCCACGATACTGTGATGCTCAGGTTTCCTTTGCGCGGCACTAAGCTGCGATTTACTTTTGCTCGGGATAGGCCATTAAAATTGCTAGATGACGTGCTACAGACACGAAATTTAACCGACAAGAAGAAGATGTTGTGATATGCAAATGGTGAGCTTCTCAGAGCATTCACACGTGGTTAGCACCGGTGGCGACACCTACAACGTGCTGATATGCGGAAAGTTCCAACCAATTTCTCATACACAAACAATAGTTGACCGGCGTTGCCTGGTGGAACATTGTTGTCATGCCTCGTGTAAGGAGCAGAAAAGTGAATCATCACGTTTCCGACCTTGATAAAGGTCGCATTGTAGCCTATCGCGATTGCGGTTTATCGTATCGCGACGTTGTTGCTTGCATTGTTCGCGATCCAAAGAGTGTTATCAGAATATGGAAACGGTGGGATCAGGACGGCAATACGGAACGCCAAGCTGGATCCCAACGGCCTCGTATCACTAGCAGTCGAGATGACAGTCATCTTATCCGAATGGCTGTAACGAATCGTGCAGTCACGTCTCGATCCCTGAGACAACAGATGCGAAAATATATTGTTGACACCCACTTACATAGGTAGAAATGATCTTCAGAATAAAATAAGAGAAATCAGAGCTCGAACAGAGAGATTCAGGTGTTCTTTCTTCCCGCGCGCTATTCGAGAATGGAATGGGAGATAAATAGTATAATTGTGGTTCGATGAACCCTCTGCCCTCTGATTTGCAGAGTATCCCATGTAGATGTAGATGTAGATGGGGACGTTTCCAGGACAACAACCATCTGATGTACGCAACGACGAGCCTGGGTACACGAATGGCAAAACGTCATTTTGTGTATGAATCCAGGTTCTTTTTGCAGCATGATGATGGTCCTATTCGTGTTTGGCGACATCGCGGTGAACGGACATTGGAGGCGTGTATTCGTCATCGCCATACTGGCGTATTACCCGGCGTGATGGTATGGGGTGCCATTGGTTCCACGTGTCGGTCAACTCTTGTTCGCATCGACGGCACTCTGAACAGTAGCCGTTACATTTGAGATGTGTTACGATCCGTGGCTCTACCTTTCATTCGATTCCTGTGAAACCCTATATTTCAGCAGGATAATGCATGACCGCATGTTGCAGGTCCTGTACGGGCATTTCTGGATACGGATAATGTTCGACTACTGCCCTGGCCAGTTCTAGTATAATATATTTTCCAATGAATACCCGTTTGTCATCTGCATTTCTTCTTGGTGTGGCAATTTTAATGGGCAGTAGTGTAGTACTACGTGAAGATCGCGTTTATTTGTTTTATTTCTTTACACGACTGGTTTCTGCACGCTGAGGCACCGTCTTCCCATCTTCTGGTCTATGGGGAAAAGAAGTACTGTCTATTCCTATGTCTAAAATACAGGGTGGTCCAAAATTCCCGTTACAAAACTTCTAGGACTTGTAGAGGGTACTGCGTACATAACATTTTGATAAGGAACCCGTGTCCGGAAACGATGACGGTTTCAATTCAGATGATTATCTTATCCACTCCTACTTGAGGAATGTAATTACGCGTGGCCCAATAAAGTTCTTGCAATGAATTTGAATAGAATACTGAATCGTTCCTATATTACTTACGCATTTTCATTACAATTAACACCTTATGGTTTACATTAGTCGACAACAAGAACCCAGCATCTACGGCACCAGCCGCAACGCACTGATGCATTACAACAGCGGCTCGATGTGGCGACCACCAACGTCGTTACATACATTGTACCTCCGAAGCATTTATTCTCCTTAAATTGATCGCAACAGTTGTACTGGGTCACGCTTAATTACATTCCTTAAGTAGGAGTGGATGAGATAATCATCTAGCTAAATTCTAAATACGCATTAAGTACACATTGGTTTCGCGGTGTGATTGCACGATATAGCCGCTTGGCGGCACCGCAGTTTCAAAAACGATCTGCCAGTTTGCGACAGTCTGGCTTGAGTGGCAGGTTGTTGCCAACAGTGGGCGCTAGGGCTGGGTAACCGACACTCGCATTCCACCGTGCTAGAGATTTCCCGATACATCGCAGAACTCGATACCGTATCCAACTGTCACAACACTCTAGTGACAAATAACTAGTGTGGCATGGTGCAAACTGCATGCGGGAAATTTTGAAGTAATCAGGCTATCGCCTTGTAGATCTACATCTACATGAGATACTCTGGAAATCACATTTAAGTGTCTGGCAGAGGGTTCATCGAACCACCTTTATACTATTTATCTTCCATTGCATTCTCGAATAGCGCGCGGGAAGAAAGAACACATGAATCTCTCCTCTGATTTCTCGTATTTTATTCTGATGATCATTTCTACCTATGTAAGTGGAAGTCAACAATATATTTTCGCATTCGGAGGATAATGTTGGCGATTGTAGTTTCGTAAGTAGCGCACGCCGCAGCGATAAGCGCCGTTGCTGTAATGATTCCCATCCCAGATCCTGTATCATTTCCGTAACGCTGTCTCCCTGTAACGTGACAATACAAAACGAGCTGCCCTTCTTTGGACTCTTTCGATGTCCTCCGTCAAACCCATCTGATAAGGATTCCACAATGGGCAGCAATACTCCAAAAAAGGACGGATAAACATAGTGTATGCAGATCATAATTTTTGTTGCATCTTTTAAGGGTTCTACCAATGAAACGCAATCTCTGGTTCGTCTTTCCCACGATATTATCTACATGTTCTCTACCGTTTAAGTCTGAAGTAATAGTAATTCCTAGGTATTTTGTGGTGTTTACGGCTTTCTCTTTTGATTGATTTGTGTTGTAAACAAAGTTTAACGGATTTCTTTTCGTACTCATGTGGACGACTTTACACTTTTCATTATTCAGAGTCAATTGCCAATTTTACACCATAGTCATATCTTATTCAAATTGTTCTGCAGTTGGTTTTGATCTTCAGATGATTTTACTACACGGTAAATGACGGCGTCATCTGCAAACAACCTAAGAGACCTACTCAGATTCTCTTCCAAATCGTTTACGTAAATAAGGAACAGCAGAGGACCAATAACACTACCCTGTGGAACGCCCGATATCACCTCTATTTTAGTCGATGCTTTACCATCGATTACTACAGAACTAATTTTATAGGAAGGAGAAGTACGTGTAAAAGAAAAATGGACGTAACTATGAAAAAACTGCATATTTTGTTTAAGACTATGCGTACGTCACCCGTCTGATATTACTACAAGATATTTAAAGAATGTATATTGCAAGCATCAGCTGTTTATTATATTTACAACTTCAGCGGTTTCGTTTGTGAACCATCATCAGAAAAGTTAAGTTGAACAAAAAGATTACGTTGGAACATTGTCTGCCACCTTATCCATGTCAATCAGTAAAAGGTACGTAAAATGTCACTTGGCATTAGACCTTGATGATAATGCCTGGCTGCATTATAGTGAAGCAGGGTCTATGATGGCGTCTTGATGGAGTGTTCAAACATATACAGAGATTTCTGGAACTAAGACGTGAACTGTTGGAATAGTTGGCGTCATGTTCATACCCAGTTCCCTTGCGACCACGAATGGCACGTCTCGTAAGCGTTTAAGGAAGGACACCTCTCCACCATGGTTTTCGTCGACGAAGCTTAGAAAACGTCATGCAACGTCTCTCATTCGGATGAGACTGGGACATGCATGTTACCCTGCCCACATACACCGTTTGAAAATCATCGCTTCTCGGCATTGCGACATAGATCCAACGGCAGTGGCGGATATCAACCACATTATACTGCCATGCACCAAGTACACGGCCGCACAAAGTGTCTTCACTTCTGGTTGCGAGGGGTTACTCCCTCTTCACAAGTGTCACTGTCTTACTTCATGGATTCGACACGTTTACGTACAGTTTACTGAAGGACTACCTCAAAGTCACCAGCATACAGCTCTAATCTGAGAGATGGCGTGTTTACCTTGAACGTGGACAGCTTGAAACTGCATAAGTAATTTTATATTTTGACTTTTATATGTATTTGCAGTTTCGTTTTATTACATCTGTCTCTATTACTGTTAAATATGTATTGTTTTATATCTTGTACATATGACTTTTCTACTTTTATTCTAAGGCTGTATGATGTTAGATACAGGGTGTCCAGAAAAGGGCTCCCTGATTTCAAAATTAAATATCTCGAAAACAAAGATCGATAGAGGAATGCAATAAACGGTATGTTTATTGTGACAGCTGTAAGAAGTTAATATGGCAGTGTGAAATAATAGTTACAAAAGCTGCTAACAGATGGCTCTGTAATCGCCATACGTAATGCCTAGTATAAATAGTGATACGAAGCCCAGAGCGATCAGTTCCACTACTGAAACGTGAAATGAGGTTAGCGTACCGAAGGATGAGATTAAAACCATGTACTCCATTGAAAAACGCGTTTTTCTGGTGCTATAGTACCACAGGTTAGAAGGCAACAAGGCGAAGTTTTCAAGCACGATTTAATGTTCCAAAAGGACCCGATGAGAAAACCATTCGTACGCTCTTCGCATAATTTCAACGAACAGGCAGCGTAACTGATGATCTAGTGGGGCATGTTGGCCGCAAGCAAACCGCAGTTACGCCTGAAAATATCGCCACAGTTTCTGGTATTATTCAGCGAAATCCAAAGTCATCCGTCCGTAGAATTGCATCTGAGACTGGTTTTAAGCGTTCCAGCACGCAGAAAAAACTGAGAAAGAGCCTACACATGTTTCCATTCAAAATTCAAACGCACCAGGCCATACCCGTACGAGCTGTGCAACAAAGGGTTGCCTTTGCTAATCAGATGCTCACAATGATTGATAGTGAAGGATTTGATGTTGGCTGCATCTGGTTTACAGATGAATCACACTTCCACCTGAATGGATACGTGAATAAGCAGAACTGACAATTTTGAGGTTCCGAAAAGCCATATTGGTGTGAAGCAAAACCCCTGTATTCTCCTTAGTTACTGTGTGGGCTGTAGTATGCAGCAGAGGCATTATTGGCCATTTTTTTCATTCGAGAAACGGTCACTGGTGCACGTTACGTTGCAATTTTGGAACAATTTGTCGACACACAGCAAGCGTTAGAGGATCGACCAGGTACTGAATTGTTTATGCAAGTTGGAGCCCGACCACATCGGACCGAACAAGTGTTTCGCTTTCTTGCGGAATATATCGGGAATCGAGTCACTACTTTGGAATATCCCAAATTTACTGGTGCAGGCATGGATTGGCCTCCACATTCGCCGGATTTGACTTTCTGTGGCTTTTTTTTTGTGGGGCACAGTGAAAGACATGGTCTACCCGAAGCATCCCGCCACGCTGGACGAGCTTGAATCTACGATCTCTGTGGCATGTGAATCCATTTCGGTTGAGACACTACGAAATGTGATGGCAAATTTCATTCTTCGTTTGCGCCATCTCTGTAGTGCCAATGGTGAACATTTTGAAAACATTGTGATGTGATTGTTTGCAAAGCGTTTTTTCATACGATTATTTCACTTACGTATGCTGATATGAGCTGTAAAGCGTATAGCGCCATCTGTTAGCAGCTTTTATAACTATTATTTCAAACTGCTGTATAAACTTCTTACAGCTTTCACAATAAACATACCGGTTTACTGCATTCCTCTATCGATCTTTGTTATCGAGATATTTAATTTTGAAAACGGGGAGTCCTTTTCTGGACACCCTGTACCTATTACTATTGTGATATACACTGTAAGAATTTCAATTCTATTGTAATGTTGCCGCTGTCATAACTGCTGGCTGTGTGGTCACTGTAACCGAAAGCCATAATAAAGAAGAATTAAAAGATTAATACGCAGTTCTAGTGGGCACGGCCTGCCCTGCAACTGTTGTTTACGCGTAACCAGACTCCCAGATAACAGTGTGGGAGGTACACACGGCGACACCCGCTGCCGTTTTGCGCAACTGCTAACTGACCGCACACGGCAAGTGCGCCACCACCTAGCTATAGCTGGGCTGCGGACTGCACTCCGTGTGCACACTGTACAGTAAGTGGCGTTCGATGCTACAGGGCGAGGCTTCCACACCACCGAGGGATAGCGGTTATCGCTCAAAAAACCGGTTTTCGGTTATACCGGTTCTTTCCATCTCCAGTTTAACCGCACCGTAAAAATTGCTCAAGATAACGGTTTTTTTTAAATAACCGGTTTTCGGATTTTAATTGCTTTTATTTCCAGTAGAGTTCGAACGAAACATATTTTGCGGCCGAAACAGAAACCGTTATCTTAGGTTCTTCTAGTTTCTACCGAAACCGAAAATTACGAAATTTAGGTGAATTTACGTTACACGACAAATCACTAGTCTTCCCATATTTTGCAAGATCCCCTCCCAATACTACGCCCTCCTGACTGTGTGCAAGCCCAGTCAGGAGTCCGTAGAAGACGATATACGAAGCATACAGATTTACTGGCCTAGTATTTCCATCCGGCAGTTGCGAATATTGAGCCAACCACTCCGTAAGTTGGACTTGTGAGCCAGCGCATAGTAATATCTCGTTATATACACAATATATATATAAATTACAGTCAGTAAATGAACTTCAATCAGTGTTGCAGATGTATTTCGAAAAATAAAGTCACAATTTCGACTAACAGTATGATTGCTTGCCGGCCGCGGTGGCCGAGGGGACTGAGGCGCTTCAGTCACGGTCTGCAAAGCCACTACGGTCGGGGGTTCGAATCCCCCCTCGGGCATGGATTTTGTTCGTAAGTAGTTCATAAGTAGTTTGTAAGTTTAGGGACTGATGACCCCGTAGTTAAGTCCCATAAGCTTTACAAACATTTGAACATTTTTTATGATTGCTGTCAGTGTAAATTTACGAAAATTGAACTAGAAAAGCTGTGTACCACATGATCAAAGAACGTTCAAATGGGTGTGAGTTCTTATAAGACCTAACTGCTTAGGTCATCGGTCCCTACACTTACAAACTACTTAAGCTAACATAAACTAACTTATTTTAAGGACAACATCTACACTCATGACCGAGGGAGGTGGGAGGACTCGAACCTCCGACTGGAGCAGCCGCGCATTCCGTAACATGGAGCCTCAGACCGCACGGCTACCTCGCGAGGCACCACATGATCAATGTTACATAAACCCATATCGGTTATTAAAATGGCGCCTCGCTTTCAAGAAATCACATTAATAAAACTTGTTAGCATAACAATATAATAATACATTAAAAGTTGTTATTCCAAGCTTAGAGTACATCACTTACATTATAGGTATATCAATCGAATTTACCTTCTCTTCCAAGGTACATTTTGAATGCTTTCTCCTTAAATGTCACAGGATGTTTGTAGTACCTTCACCTGTTTTCAGCTTTTTAAAGCAAATGGAGCATTGTACCTCACTGCTCCCGTACTTTGTGAAGTACTTCCACACTCGGGATGGTGCCATTTAAGACACAACCGATGTCTGGCGACGACAGCAAGGAACTGCCGCCTGACCAGACGGAGGCAACTCTTGTACACTCGCGTCGTCTAATAGGCCACGCCACACGGCAACAGGTGTATCGATGCCTCAATAGCTGCACCAGTTCTCAAGTTCTTATGCCACGCGTTTCTTGCGCGTTTCTGACTGCCGGGATTCTTCTAAATTATCATTAATAGCTTTTCTTAGTTTCTGCAACGACCTAATATTTCACAGCAGTGGAAATTTTAGGAATAGCCCTAAATATTACGGTCTACTAGTTTTAATTTTTTAAAATTATTTACAAAAACACATTTTGACCCACTACTACAAGAAGTTTTTTAAATGGTTCTTGGCAATAACTAAAAAAAAGGTTACAACTGACACCAAATAAATACCGAAAAAAACCTGTTATTCAAAACTAAAATACCGGTATCGGTTTTAACCGGACGGTTTTTTCCATCCCTAACACCACCCAGCCGTTGCTGTAGGGACTGGCAAGCAAAGCCGATGTCGCTAATTATCTTTTATTTATATCACCGGTTTCAACTGACAGTACTGCCTTCATCGGATCTGTAAGCCTCTACATCTACTCTACATAGGAACTCTGCAAATCACATTTAAGTGCCTGACGGAGGGTTCATTAATCACTTTTATAACTTTTCTCCACAGTTCCATTCTATAATAGCGCGCGGGAAGAAAGAACACCTAAATCGTTCCGTTTCCGACCTGATTTCTCTTATTTTATTGGGATGGTCATGTCTCCCTCAGTAGGTGGGTACTAGCAAAATATTTTCACATTCAGAACTAAAAGTCGGTGTTTGAAACTTCGCAAACAGATCACGCCGCAATGAATAACGTCTTTCTTTTAATGATTTCCAAACGAAATTCGTGCAACGCTTTGCCCCTGTAGCGTGATAAGACTCTCTGCCCTTCTCTGAACCTTCTCAATATCTTCCGTCAGTCTCACCTGATGAGGGTCCCACAATGGGCAACAGTACTCCAGAAGAGGACGCACGAGTGTGATGTAGGCAGTCTCTTTGGTGGAGCTGGTGCATCTACAAAGCGTTCTGCCAATGAAACGTAACATTTGGTTCGCCTTCCCCACAATGTTTTCTGTGTGTTCTCTCCAGTCTAAGTTGTTCGTAATTGGAACTCCTAGGTATTTGGTAGAATTTACGACCTTAAGGTTTGACTGATTTATCGCGTAATTGTTCAGCTGATTTCTTTTAGTGGTCATGTGTATTACTTCACTTTCTTCATTATTTAATGTCAGTTGCCAATTTTCGCACCATGTAGAAATTTTGTCTAAATCGCATTGCAGCTGCTTTTGATCCTCTGTCGACTTCACTAACCGATAAACGACAGCACCATCCGAGAACAGTCTAAGGGAGCTATTCAGATTGTCTCCTAAATCGTTTATAAACACAAGTAAAAGTAGAGGACCTATAACGTTTCCCTGGGGAACGCCAGATATCACTTCTGTTTTACTCGATGAGTTGCCGTCAATTACAACGGCTGAAGAACCGCAATGAAGCTGCTAACAGCTTGCCTCCACGACGTGGCTTTACATCTGAATCTACATGGGATACTCTGCGAATCACATTTAAGTGCCTGGCAGAGGGTTCATTGAACCACTTTTATACTGTTTACCTCCCATTACATTCTCGAATAAAGAACACCTGAATCTCTCCGTTAGAACTCTGATTTCTCGTATTTTATTCCGATGACCATTTCTACATATGTAAGTGGGAGTCAACAATATATTTTCGCATTCGGAGGATAATGTTGGCGATTGGAGTTTCGTAAGTAACCCACGCCGCAGCGATAAGCGCCGTTGTTGTAGTGATTCCCTTTCCCAGATCCTGTGTCATTTCCGTAACGCTGTCTCCCATGTATCGTGACAATACGGAACGAGCTGCCCTTCTTTGGACTCTTTCGATGTCCTCCGTCAAACCCACCTGATAAGGATCCCACACTGAGCAGCAATACTCCAAAAAAGGAGGGACAAGCGTAGTGTACGCAGATTCTTTAGTAGTTCTGTTGCATCTTTTAATAGTTCTACTAATAAAATGAAGTCTCTGGTTCGCCTTTCCCACGACATTATCTACATGTTATTTCCAGTTTAAGTGTGAAGTAATAGTAATTCCTAGGTACTTTGTGGAGTTTACGGCCTTCGCTTTTGATTGATTTACCTTGTAAACAAAGTTTAGCGGATTTCTTTTCGTACTCATGTGGACGACTTCACAGTTCTCGTTATTTAGAGTCAATTGTCAATTTTTACACTATAGTGATATCTTATTTAGATCCTTCTGCAGTTGGTTTTGATCTTCAGATGATTTTACTAGACGGAAAATGACGGCGTCGTCTGCAACAACGTAAGACAGCTACTTACACTTTTCCCTAAATCGTTTATATAAATAAGGAACAGCAGAGGACCAATAACACTACCCTGTGGAACGCCCGATATCACCTCTGTTTTAGTCGATGCCTTACCATCGATTACTACGAACTGTGTCCTCTCTGACAGAAAATCCCCTATCCAGTCGGAATTTTGGGGCGATATACCATAACCACGCAATTTGATTAAAAGCCGTTTGAGAGGTACGGTGTCAAAAGCCTTCTGGAAATCAAAAAATACGGGATCGATTTGCGAACCCTTGTCGATAGCACCTATCACTTCGTGTGAGTAAAGAGTTAGTTGTGTTTCGCATGAATGATTTTTTCTAAATCCCTGTTGACCTTTAAAATTACAATAAAAAAAAAGGTCGCCATCCTGTGCCGATGACTAGCTCCTTCACTTGGGGCACCCAGCTCCTCTCCGTCCAGCTTAACTCCTGTGTCGCTCTGCCATCTTTGTCTCTCTCGATATCCAGAAAGCCTACGACCGCATATGACATTCCGGCCTGCTCTTCAGGCTCCAGTTCTATGTCCTTCCCGTTAACCACGTCCGACTGTAGCCGACTGGCCACTGCATCCATTCAATTCCCTCAACTTCAAGCGTGTTGTCAACGATTGGAGCTTTGTGGGGACGAACGTTGTCGTACACCAGAAGGAACCCATCTCCTATGTTACCTGCGTAGGGCACAGCAAAAGGTCCAAAGATCTCACATCAATATCTCTGACCAGTCAAAGCGCCATTTCTAATGACATAGAAGTGCGCTCGTCCGCCAATACTGACTCCTGCCCACACCATTCGTCCACCACCATCCTATCGTTATGTTCCACTTTCTCTCAAGACGATGGAACGATAATTGTTCGACTGAATGCAAAATGTTGACTCAACTGTGAACAGAACCTAGCGCCATTCGTTACAACTCCAATCCTGATGTTCCTCCGTCCAGTCAGTGTGGGCTAATTTTAATGGGACACGCACCATAGCCCTCCGTGCGTAGAGGCCGCATTCCGGAAGGCAACTTCGGACTCTTTGTGTTGACATTGCACGCCCTGTTGTTTGCGTTGCAGCTGAGTTGCATTCAGCCTCCTACCTCAACGGGCTGTTAACATCAGTTGCTGATGTTATCCGTGGACGACCTTGTCCTTCTCTTCTTTCAACAGTTCCTGTTGTCTGAAATCGCGTCCAGGTCTTGGAAATTTGGAGACTCTTTTACGTGCAGTAACCTCCCTCTGTGTCTATCCCGCTTACAACCTTCCTGAGAATTTCCATGCTTTAGCATAGAGTAAGTCTCGTTGTTGTTGCATTGCACTACCTGCTCACTACACTATCTGAATCCAACTGATTGTGTAATTCGTTTGATAGAGCAAACACATGTGAAAACCAACTCTCTCTGCAGCTACTTTCTGTTATTAACATTATTTCGATTGCCGTAATGTTGTTGTCTCCACTCCGTAGATCCGAGAGAAAGACGTCGAATCATTTTAGTTTATTCTGCTGATAACAATAGTTCAGAACCTAGATATCTCAAATGATCCGCTAATTGCTATGACCAGTGTTGCTTTCTCTTATTGGCAGAACAATCCGATAAAAAAAAAATAAAAATAAAAAAAAAATGTCTGTAAATCTATCGGACCAAACTGCGTGGTCATCAGTCCGTAGCTTACAAACTACTTAAACTTAGGTAAACTAACCTACGGACAAATACACACACACACCCATGCCCCAGGGAGGACTCGAACCTCCACGGCGAGCAACCGCGCGCTCTGCAGCGAGGTGCTTTAGACCGCTCGGCTATTCCACCGCGGCAATCCGATATTCACAATTAACTTATGATGAACGATATAGCCTATTTTGACCTCAGTGGCTTTGTCAATAAACAGAACTGTCGCAAATTTGGGCCTCATAGAGAGAGAAAAGACTTCCCGGTAGCCACTTCTTACACTGTGGAGTGGGACGAAGTCGCATCGCGTGTACGGCCCTTTGTTTTCTAAGAATGGAAAACGGAAGAGAAATTGGTAGATATTATCGTCACATATTATGCACTTTTATAGTACTATTACAGGCTACGGAAGACGAAGTATCTTGTTTTCAGACAGACGGTGCAACCTAACACACCGCTCGAAAAGCAGTTCTTCATGGGATATTTCGTGGCCGAGTCACGTAGAACATTGGTGGGACAAGGTGGCCGCTGAAATGCCCGATGTCCCTGCCCAATGTAATTTTTTTTCAAGGACTGCTTCTACAAGAATTTAACCACAAACAATTGCTATACACAAATCCAACACCAGTACAATAATCCCGCGATCTTTCACAAGAGACCTCGACAGGAGCATATCTAAGGGAGCGGGCGAGAGTTCCTGCCCCCACCCCCCAAAAAAATGAATATAAAGAAAAATGGCTGTCTTTTATGATTTAATGTCAACAATAAAAAATCCTTGATCCAGGTAAAGTAAAAGGGACTTCAGCGCAAATTATCATCTAAATATGAGCACCGAAACAGATAAAAAATATCATGGGCTATCTACGTAAAATATTGCCCCCCTTCCCAAATAAATTATATGCTATATTCGCTGCTGGACCTTGCAAAGGTCATTCAAAATCTTATGCCACAGATTAGTTATTATCGAACCGTAAATGGTGGGAATATGCCTACTATTTATTTTCACAGAAAAACTGCTGACTAGAAGTTGGAAGTGGCTATGCACATGTCAGCTGTAGCCCTCTTATGAAACAAATTATCTTTTATTTGTTTTAATAATTGTTACATCACTCTGGGGACACCGTGTACCGGGACCGGTTTCGCCTGGTCGACATCGACATCGATTATCTCGCCAGCTGTGTGACACGCCCCTAAGTGACTTCCGTTCGATTATTCGACTCGTCTCGCCCTCCCTGGAGTTTTAGTCGAGAGAACTTCGACACCACTCTGTCCGTCAATACCGAGAAAGCTTTGCGTGCGCTTTGCATTATTTAGGAGTTCAGTTGGTAGCAGTGTTTTTCATTTCTCAATGCCAGAAGGCGGCGGCTCACAACTTTCAAAACCGTGTCTCGTTTTGTATCGCAGTTTTCAAATAAATCTTCTTGCTGCAGACCTTCACCTTGGAACTTCCTGGAAGATTAAATCTATGTGCCGGACCGGGATGCGAAGCTGGGAACTTTGTTTTTCGCGGGCAAACGCTTTACCGGCTGAGCTATCCCGGCACGCTTCTCGGCTCGTTCCCACTGCTTTACATACGCCAGTTCCTCGCCTCCTAGCTCCCAAACTTCCGTGCTATAAAAGAACATCACGGGGATCTAATATATATCAGTAGGAGCCCAATCAAAAGCCACTGCCCCCTCCCCCTTAAAAAATACGTAAAACATGCAAATACCGCGTATAAAGCACCTTAGAAATCCTCTGATTACAAATAAGTCAGTCTGTTAAATGTTTGTAATTAAGCATGCAAAACCTTTGTGCTTTGATACGCAAACCCTAATTATGTAGATTTTGTTAGTTTCACCTTCGAACTGATGAAGTCGAACAAGTAGAATCTCTCTGATAACTCGAACAAGTAGAATCTGTGATCTGCAATCTTTGTTAAGAAATACAACCTGGCCACAATCTCAATGTTTACGATGTCATAGCTCTTGAACGATCACAATTTTTACGATGTCTGTCATCAGTGGAAAGGTGTTTGGAAAACACCTACAAAACTATGGACGTCCCTGAACCGACTCCGCACAGGGCTTGGAAGATGTAGCACCTGTTTGTATGAATTGAGATACAAAGATGCCCCAGTGCGTGACTTTACGATCCTGTGAAAACTACGCAGAACCTCACTGAAGAGTGTGCACTGTGGACATTTCCTGGGGGACTTAGTGATCTACAACTGTAGAGAGGTTAGAGACCTAGATACTCAATTATAGTATGTTCCCTGGTTTGTTTGTTTGATTGTTTTTATTATGTGTATTTGTACATAGTTTTTCTATATGTAATCCCTTATATATGAAAATTTCAAATAATACTGTAATATGTAATAAGGCATGGTTGCAAAATACTAACACGAATTATTTATAGACAAATGAAAAAACTTGTGGAATCTGACCTCGGGGAAGATCAGTTTGGATTTAGGAGAAATGTAGGAACACGGGAGGCAAAACTCACATTACGACTTATCTTAGAAGATAGGCTAAGAAAAGGCAAACCTACGTTTTTAGCGTTGGTAGATTTGGAGAAAGCTTTTGACATTGTCGACTGTAATACACTCTTCTAAATTCTGAAGGTAGCATGTGTAAAATATTGGGAGCGAAGAGTTGTATTCAACCTATACAAAAACCAAGCAGCAGTTTTTAGAGTCGAATGGCAAGAAAGGGATGCAGAGGTTGGGAAGGGAGTAAGACAGGGTTGTAGCCTTTCCCCAATGTTGTTCAATCTGTACATTGAACAATCAGTGAAGCAGTGAAGACTGAAGACCACAACAACTGCAACAGTTCTATAATTTTCACATTTGTCTGCACTTGCTTTCTTTGGAATTGGAATTACGATATTCTTCTTGAAGTCGGAGGGTATTTCCCCTGTCTCCTACATCTTGCATACCAGGAGGAACCATTTTTCATGTCTGACTCTCCTAACAATATCAGCAGTTCAGACGGAATATCATCTACTCCAGGGGCCTCGTTTCGACTCAAATCCTTCAGTGCTCTGTGAAATTCTTCTCACAGTATCCTATCACCTATTTCGTCTTTCTCCACTTCGTCTTCCACTTCTAGAATACTGCCTTCAAGTTCATTTCCTTTGTATAGGCCCTCTATATATATTCCTTCTACATTTCAGCTTTCCCCTCTTTGCTTAGTACTGGTTTTCCGTCTGAGTTCTTGATATTCATACAGCTACTTTTCTTGTCTCCAAATATCTCTTTCATTTTCTTGTAGGCGGTATCTATCTTTCCCCTAGTTATGCATTCTTCTACGGTTCTGCATTTGTCTTCTAGCCACTCCTGCTTAGACAGTCTGATCTTCCTGCCAATATCATTTTTCCGACGTTTGTGCTCCCTTTTGTCTGCTTCACTTGATCCATTTTTATATCTCCTTCTCTCATCAATTAAGTTCAATATATCCTGTGTTATCCAGGGACGTTTATTCGGCCTTCACTACCCAATCTTTCAGAGCTGCCCTTTCTTCTCCTACTGTATTACTTTCCCCCGTTTCATCCAATCCTTGTCTAATGCTCCCTCTGAAACTCTCAACCAGCTCTGGTTCCTTCAATTTGTCCAGGTTCCATCTCCTAACCTTTCTATCTTTCTGCAGTCACTTAAGTTTTAATCTGCAATTCATAAGCAATAAGTTACGGTCGGAGTCTATATCTGCCCCTGGATATGTTTTACAATTGAAAACCCGATTTATAAATCTATTCCTTACCATTATAAAGTCAATTTGGTACCGTCCAGTGTTCCCTGGTCCCTTTCACGTATGCCGGCCGCGGTGGCCAAGCTGTGTGCGGCGCGCCAGTCACGGTCTGCACGGCAACTATGGTCGGTGATTCGAGTCTCCTCTCGGGCATGAATATTTGTGCCGTCGTTAGTATTAGCTAGTTCATAAGTAGTTTTGTAAGTTTAGGAACTGATGACCCCGTTGTTAAGTCCCATAAGCTCTACAAACATTTGAACATTTTTTTCTTTCACATATACAGCCTTCTTTCTTGATCATTAAACCAAGTGTTGGTGATCATTAAATTATGCTCTGCGCAAAATTCTACCAAGCCATCTCCTTTTTCATTCCTTTTTCCCAGCCCATATTCCCCTACTACATTTCCTTCTCTTCCCTTTCCTACTACCGAGTTCCAGTCTTCCATCACAATCAAGTTTTCGTCTCCCTTAACTTTCTGAATGATTTCTTTTATCTCCTCATACATTTCTTCGATATCCTCATCATCGGCCGTGCTAGTTGGTATATAAACTTGCACTACTATGGTCGGTGTTGGTTTTGGGGCCGCGCGGTAGGTTCCCAGCTTTATGTCAGGATGAGGAGTGCAACCTGTTGGGCGCTAGAGAACGCTAGTAAAACAGCATTAGAGTTTAGAAGTTTATTCAATTGAACACAAAATTCCGTGGTGCATGCGCTAGCTCGGCAGGAGCTAGATCACCAGGTGACTCCGCCTTCGGCCGCGTCAGCTCGCTGTCGCGTCGCATCTGCTGTGGTGCGGTTGCTAGTACGGTTCGGACTGAGGTCCCCGCGCCGCGACGTCTACGGTTCGAAGCTAGGACTGCCAGGTAGAGTGCTCGTTCCCTCATCCTGTCAAGGCAGCTGCTTGTGGGGCCATTCTCGGAGCCAATGCAGTCGGATGCCGTGGTGACAGTTGACCTCTTGATATCAAATGTTTGTAATTCTATCGGACCAAACTGTGTGGTCATCAGTCCGTAGCTTACAAAATACTTAAACCTAGGTAAACTAACCTAAGGACCAACACACACACCCATACCCCAGGGAGGACTCGAACCTCCACGGCGAGCAACTGCGCGCTCCGCAGCGAGACGCTTTAGACCGCTCGGCTACTCCACCGCGGCTCTTGATACCGCTGGCACTTTTAGCACCAGAGTGCTAGCGCGTCGGCAGGATCATTGGCCTCTAGGAAACCAGGCAAGGAAGACTGAGCTGGCCTCAGGCAGCAACCATATTCAGCGTTGTGAAGACGGTAGACAACAGTTCACCATCTTCCCGGATAATGGTCAGCCGGCCGCGGTGGCCGAGGGGACTTAGGCGCTTCAGTCACGGTCTGCACGGCCACTACGGTCGGGGGTTCGAATCCCCCCTCGGGCATGGATATTTGTGCCGTCCTTAGTCTTAGTTAGTTCATAAGTAGTTTGTAAGTTTAGGGACTAATAACCCCGTAGTTAAGTCCCATAGACTTTACAAACATTTGAACATTTTGAACATTTGATAATGGTCAGTTCGAAGCGTAGCAGTTGTCTCCGGACTCCATCTCCTAGCTGCGATAGTGGCTACTAGCCTGTACTGCTTTATCTGAGACACGAGCTGAATATATAGATTAGATCATTGGATTGAAGACTACTCTCCTGAGCATCTTCAATTCCAAAGACCGAGTGACTCCACTCTAAAAGCGGGATTTTATATACAGAATTGGCTGAAGGTGTGAAGTATGTGTCTTACTTGTGAGTGCAGCATTCACTCAATGAGCCCTTTAACCGCTGACGTATCCTCGGTATTATTCACTCTTGTGACAGAGTTACGTGTAGCTGTGAAGTGTTTAGAAGCTCACGAATATACCCTCTCTCTAAGTTGGTCGTCTGTCGCAGTCGACAGTCGGCTGACTAGGCTTTCAACTCGCCGGCTGTCGTCACGAGAAACTGCCGTCGCATTTTTCGACAGAGCCGATGGCCCGTTTCCCCGTAGCTTAGCTGACGACTGCTCGAGCAATCAAAGGATTTTAACAAGTGCCTCTGTCACAATATTTGCGCTGTAAGAGGTCAGATTGGCCTCTAGAGGTTACTCCCGGTGTCTCGAGTCGTCGCGGTCCCCATTTTCACTACAGATTTGTTGCTTTGCCATGAACAATTAAAGACCCTTGTAATATTATGGTACATATTAATCATTGTTTCGAAGTTAAATTTTTTAATGAAACCTGCTTTGTATTACTTTTTAATGTTAAGTGAAAACGCTGATCTCCATTGCTCAGAGTAGCTCTTGATCGTCGAATAATTATTCATTGTAACGTAAAGTTATTATTGAACGTGGAATAGCGAAATGATAAGTAGAGAAACGAGTAATAGGCATATAGCCACACATCACTGCTAAGCAGTCAGGCAGCCATATTGCATCCACGAATCGCATGCGATCTGCCAGATTGCCCTGGATTTCCATGCGATCGACGACCGATCGCTGCGATTTGTCCACACACGTGCCATCTACCTAGCGATCGGTCGCCCATGCGACGTGTGTGGGGCCCTTAAGAGCAAGTCCCCCAAACTCAAAGTGCGCATGCGCGAGCGGCCAGCCTGTGACGTCACGGCGCGACCCGTCGCAGCCGCAGGCATCCGCCGCGTCTTGGACCGCGCATTACGCCCGGCGGTTTGTGGCGGACAGCTAGGCAGTAGGCGCCAGGTGGGAAACTGTGCTGTCCTGGAGAGGCGGCAGTCTAGCGCTAGGCAGGTGTCGACGCCTAGAGCGTCGCCTATCGAGCGGCGCGGGGTCAGCAGAGCGACGGGCACGCTGCGGCCGCGTGACGGCCAGGCCGCATCAAACATTGAGGCCGAGCCACGGCCCATCACAGATCCATACCGCCGCGCAGCGCCACAGACCACTAATCACCTGCCCACCACATGTCAAAGCAGCTGCCGACACGTGACACCGCTCTGCAGCCACACAAACCACCCAGTCTACAATCACGTCTCGGAAGCTCCTGCAGACACAAATCAAATGTTCAAATGTTTGTTAAGCTTATGGGACTTAACTACGGGGTTATCAGTCCCTAAACTACTTATCAGCTAGCTTATCCTAAGGACGGCACAAATATCTATGCCCGAGGGGGGATTCGAACCCCCGACCGTAGCGGCCGTGCAGACCGTGACTGAAGCGCCTCAGTCCCCTCGGTCACCGCAGCCGGCCCTGCAGACACAGTGTACAAGTATGTTTTAGACAGGGCTATTTGTTTGCCGGTCCATGCAGTGTTGTATTGTGTAGTTGGCGACTTAACTAGTTCTGAAGATCGCTCCCACTGGTGAACTACGCGAACTAGTTCCCTGATCCCTCGCCTCTTCGTTCGCTCCTGTTCCGAAGACTGACAGGACGCAAATGCCCGTAGAATCACGTGATTCCCTTCTGCTAGTTACTGTCATTTCGAGCTGAATCAATTATTTATGTAAAATGTTCAAATGTTTGTATAGTCTATGGGACTTAACTACGGGGTCATCAGTCCCTAAACTTACAAACTACTTATGAACTACTTACGAACTAGGACGGCACAAATATCCATGCCCGAGGGGGGATTCGAACCCCCGACCAATTATTTAAGTAAAAAAAAATTATTCGCCAAAATTTCATATTTTGTAGTTAAAGATTTTTCAGCGATTTAATAAATAAATAAATGCATTTTAAAGATAAAATACTACGAGTAGTTGAATACCATTATATAACCCATTTACGTAAATAATTCGTTTATTTGTCTATTTGATGCGTAATTGCCCAAATATACGGGTTATATCCAGTGTTGCCAGATGGCAGAGAGAGGAAATACCTACAGTCTCACAAAAATCTAGCTACATTTTCCTTACTTTCTCCCTACCACGTCATTAATGCCACGATTTGCGTCTGGGAGGGGCTGAATCCAGGAGTCCGCCCATAGAGGTTAAGCAGTTCATTAATGTGACATTTTACTATTTTGAAAAACTTTAAAATAAATATTTGTCATATGCTTTACTTGCTAGATCTGTTTTTCCAGTGACAGATCGTTACTGATTGATGGAGTCAAGTATAGATTATGCCGCGAATTCCAAGTGCTCTGTTACAAGAGAATTAATGATTTATCGATTGGACAGGGCTATATCAAGAAACGGTCAACCATAGAGAGGAACAGCATTAATCAGTTTCCCCAAATATGTCGCTAATTCCGAGTTCACTGTTACACGAGGATAACTGATATATTGACCGCACAAGGATACATCGAGACACTATCAACCATAGAGTATGAACAGTAGTAATTACTTAGATCACAGTCAGCACAAAAAAGGAAGTCCGTCACTCTACATGATTCGATTTTCAAAGAGTAATGCTATGTTGACAACGAATACCTAGCGCGTTGTTCATTATAACGCTGGCTGTCGCAAATGTTTTAGCGTTTTCTTGTCAGTATCTTCTCATTTACAAGTACTAACTAGTATACCGTCCTGTCCTAAAAAAAAAGTCTAGTCAAGGTAATAAAACGTGTTTCGTTCTTGGAAACAATGACTTTTTCTTGTGCTGACTTTTTCTAACACTATTTTCAAACCGACTTTCCATTCCACTGATGTACATTAAAATCATCGTAATTTGCATCAATTTTAATGTGTCTGAAACTAGATTTTCAAATTAATATTGTTTACTATGAACAGAAAACAACTATGCTGTCTAAAATATCATTGGCTACTTCAAACTTTGCCACAATTGGTCGGCTTCATTCCCGCGTGCTGACAACTGTTCTGTTGCTAACATTACCCGCTAGGCCTGTGTTGGCGATTGTAAAATTTTACCAAAGTACCAGTATCTACGCGTTGGGGACTTTTGCATGAAAATTCTCTACATGATTTTAATGCTTAAAAGTACCTACGTGTAGGGAAAATTCCCTACGTCTGGCAACCTGGACACACTGTATAAGTATGTTGTAGACGGGGCTATTTGTTTGGCGGTCGATGCAGTTGTGTGACGTGGGGTTTTCTGAATGAGGACAGAAATAAGACAATATTCGACTGCGTAGTTTGTGTGCACTGGTCGGAAGTTACTATGCCGGCCACAGTTGCCCAGCGGTCTGCAGCGTGCCAGTCACGATCTGCACGGCCGCTGCGGTCCGGGGTAATTACATACTTAAATGCTGCAGATTGTTTCATCAGTTCGCCGTTGATATGTATGTTCGTTTCCGCCTCCGTAGCTCATCGGCAGCGTCGCTGACTACCACGCAGGGGGCCCGGGCTCGATTCCCGGCAGGGGACTGTGTGTTGTGTGTTGTCCTAATCATCATCATCATCATCATCATCTTATCAGCATTGGCACAGAAGTCGCCCACGCGGCGTCAAATAAAAAGACTTACACTAAGGCGGCCGAACAATCCCGCAAGGGATCTCCCGGCCAAGAAAGCCATACGCTCATATCCATGTATGTTCGTGCAATAAAACCATTAACAGTACGGACATTAAAGCTACTAACCTATCAGATAGAGCAGCTCGAGAGTTCTCTCTAATAACCCGTTTCCAATTGTTTTACCCATCCTTTTTCACTTCTATTCCCAATCCGGGTCCCAATGGCAATAATAATAAATAAGATCAGAGAGAGGGAGAGAAGGATATAGATAATGGGGGAATGAAATTGATTTAAAAAGGGGGATGATAGGAGGGGGAGGAGATGGATATGGTGTGGGGTAAGAGGGAGTGGTGTGAAGATATGGGGTGGAGGAGATGGACAAAGGAAAGTGGGAGGAGGCGATGGGGAAGTAGAGTAGGGAGGAAGGGATAGAGTCGGGAGAAGAAGGGATTAGGGTATATATCCGATACCACAGACAAATATATACAGATGGGAAACCTCCGTAAGGGCCCAGTCCTACGCTCAGGGGTACAAGACGGGGGGGGGGGGGGGGGGGGGGGAGCGCTGAAGCAGTACTGTAAGATGTCCCGTGATGGCGCTGCGGTCAGAAGCAGCCCTTTAAACTGGCCAGAGCAGGCGGCAGGTAGCGGCTGACCCCACCACCACCTCCCCTCAAACGCCAGCAAGCCGGACACAGCCGTGGCCTCGTGGCAGGCGGCACGAGCTCTCCCCTCAGCCTCCCCTCCACGCTACCCTCTGACGTGCGAGAGGCACCCTAAGCCAGCGATCCGCCTGACACTTGCTAGCATCTTACGGAACTACGAGGGGAGCGTAGGACAGTGGTTTAGGGGGGGTTGCTTCTCTGTATATGTTACTCTGTGCCGATAAACATTATCGATTGCGAAGCGTTGCCGGGTTTGCTAGTACAAAATAAATAAAATAACGATCAGAACCATAATTTTAACGCAAGAAATTGAAGCCAGATGGCAACGTTTGTGATAAACCATGTGATTCGTTCTTTGACAAGCAACGAATGTCGCGACGGCTACATGGTGTGATTGCGTGTGTGGTGTGAGGATGCACGCAGCTTGTCTACGGAACAGCTGTGCAAGTTGTCGTCGGTGTAGTCGTGTGTTGCGTGTTGGGCGAGCAATCGCGGTGTCCACTGTGTGTGCGCGGTGTGGATGAAAGATGGCGGTGTCGCGGCTGCGGCATGTCGTGGCGTCGCGATTGGCCCCCCCACTGCGACGCAAACAAATGAAGCGCGACTGCCCCCCGTAACGGCAGAAGTGGCAGCGCTCCCAGATTACTTCGGTGCAGGAGGTCTGTTGAGCTGCCGGAGTTATAATATTGCAACTGCGGAACGTCATCTCTTGTTCGGCTCTCTTGCTCGTAGTCGGGAGTGCGCTGTTATCAGTGATAGCGTGGAACGATTCTTTCGGGGTGCCGTTTTCTCCATTTCAGGACACGCTGAAAGGCGTATTACACGCAACTACAATTCCTTTTGAGTTACCTGAATTGTGCTGATGATGTACAAAATATAAAATTAAGATACAATTCATCAAAAAGAAAACAAAAATTCTCAGTGTACAAGGGGCATACTAAACATCATGAGCAACCATTCTCTTTTAATATTTTTTATTGTTTTAAATGAAAAGTAATCATTTTTATTTTCAGACAATTCGCTGATCTAACGGGAACCGGTGTATCCACTGCTCAAAAATCAAAATGTTCAAATGTTTGTAGAGTCTATGGGACTTACCTACTGGGTCATCAGTCCCTAAACTTACAAACTACTTATGAACTACTTACAAACTAGGACGGCACAAATGTCCATGCCCGAGGGGGGATTCGAACCCCCGACCTTAGTGGCCGAACAGACCGTGACTGGTGCGCCTCAGTCTCCTCGGCCACCGCGGCCGGCCCTCAGTAGAGAAGACAGTGGCAAAAGTGATAAATGAAACAAAGTGCATTACACATCTGAGTAGACGAAACCATATTTCAGAATGCTTCCCTCGCTATCGAGCCGCTGTAAGGGAACGAAAACATACGTTTCTACCTTTTGTAGATGTGGAGAAAGCTTTTGACAATGTTGACTGGAATACACTACTCGAAATTCTGGAAATAGCAGAGGTAAAAGATAGGGAGCAAAGAGTGGCCGTGCAGACCGTGACTGGAGCGCCTCAGTCTCCTCGGCCACCGCGACCGGCGTATCCACTGCGGCACGGTCGTTGGCGTTCCCTATGACCAGTGTTACGATTTCTTAAATTTACGCAGATATTTGATATAGACAGCTAAGCTCAACACCTGTGTCCTATTGTCCATCACACATATATCATTTTCCGACTACACATGTCCTAAAGGAAATAATTCCAATAATGCCTTTAAATTCTCGACAAAAGTATGTTGCGCGTAATTCTAATGGGGTTTTAGCTGCCGTTTGTACGAGGTACTGAAAAATGTATGTTTCTCTGCGATCAGACAAAAAGCGAAAGAGTCTTCGAAGAGTGGAGTGCTATTTATTCATAAACTTGTGGCGACAAAAAATGTTTTTCGCGATTTAATGTGCTGGTAACAATCTTATTAATGTTCTATACGACCCCTAAAATGGCACAAACAGGACATTCTCCTCCTGAAACACAGTTTCGCACCGAATTGCGCAACTTTTAGCTCCCTCTCGGATTACCTCTTTGGAATTGCGTCAGTTGTCGGCAAGGCTTAAAATGACGCTAGACTTTGTAGTAATTGCTCGCTGATGCAGGCATCGGGAAACTGACCTGAAACCAGAAACAAAACATTCCGTTAGAAACACCTTTGTGGTTGTTACTTATTATCAATACTAGCTGCAAATATGACTTAACTTAGAAGATAGGGTAAGGTAAAGCAGTCAACAATCCGAAGATTGTTTTCAACACCACATTGGTTTACTAGGCATGGCCCTGTTTGGAGGTGGTATGCCTACAGTTTAACGTGGGTTCCGAACCACGGTGCTACTCGATATTTTTCACATAAGCAACACTGCCAGAGGTGAAAGAAGTGGAAAGTGACAGATAAAAATCGTAGGACCTGGCGAGGATCGAACCCGCAACCTTTGGATTTGTAGTCTGGTACTCTACCACTGTGCTATTTCTTTTTTTTTTTTTCGGGGCTCCCTACTCCCCTACACCCCGTCCTTACTCTCACCATGAACGCTTTCTTTGGCGAGCTATCTTACGCTTTAGTCTGGAGGTACTGGCTTCTTCTGATCCATCGTGAAAATATGTAACTAAAATTTGTTTCCTTGGAAAAACACAATAATACAAAATTTTTCTTGATTGGTCCACAGTACGTCTTGAAGACGAACGGAGAACTCATTTTCCTCAGTAGAGATGTTCAAACGTTCAAATGTTTGTAAATCTTATGGGACTTAACTACGGGGTCATCAGTCCCTAAACTTACAAACTACTTACCAACTACTTATCAACTACTTACGAACTAGGACGGCACTAATATCCATGCCCGAGGGGGGATTCGAACCCCCGACCTTAGTGGCCGAACAGACCGTGACTGGAGCGCCTCAGTCTCCTCGGCCACCGTGGCCGGCCCTCAGTAGCGAGACAGTGGCAAAAGTGATAAATGAAACAAAGTGCATTACACATCTGAGTAGACGAAATCATATTTCAGAATGCTTCCCTCGCTATCGAGCCGCTGTAAGGAAACGAAAACATACGTTTCTACCTTTTGTAGATGTGGAGAAAGCTTTTGTCAATGTCGAATGGAATACACTACTCGAAATTCTGGAAATAGCAGAGGTAAAAGATAGGGAGCAAAGAGTTATATTTGTACAAGGCCGCGGTGGAGTCGCTGAGAGCTCTAAGGCGTCTTACTACGGAGCGCGAGGTTGCTCACCGACGCAGGTTCGAGTCCTCCCTCGAGCATGGGTGTGTTTGTTTGTCGTTAGGTTAGTTTCAGTAGTTTCTAAGCGTAGGGACTGTTGACCACAACAGTTAAGTCCCACAGATTACAACATTAGAACAACTTGTACAAAAACCATACACCAGTTATTAGAGTCGAAGGACAAAAAAGAAACGCAGTGGTTGACAAGGGAGTGAGACAGGCTTGTAGCCTTTTGCCAATGTCGTGTAATCTGTCCATTGAGTAAGCTCTGAAGAAATGGAAGAAGATATGTTGGGAATCAATTAAAGTTCAGGAAAAAGAAATAAAAACTTTGCGCTTTATTGGTGATATAATAATTCTGTCAGAACCAGCAAAGAACCTAGAAGGGCAATTGAAAGTAATGGACAGAGTGTAAGGAGAAAATTCACAAGTGCAAAACAAGGGTAACTGAGCCGCGTTGGAGTAGCCGAGCGGTCTAAAGCGCCTCGCTGCGGAGCGCGCGGTTGCTCGCCGTGGAGGTTCGAGTCCTCCCTGGGGCATGGGTGTGTGTGTTGTCCTTAGGTTAGTTTACCTAGGTTTAAGTAGTTTGTAAGCTACGGACTGATGACCACGAAGTTTGGTCCGATAGATTTACAAACATTTGAACATTTGTAACTGAATGTAGTGGCAGAAAATCAGGCGATGCTGAAGGAATTAGATTAGGTCTCTGTCTGTCTGTCTCTCAGTGGCCCTTTTCCCGCACATGCAGGCTCGGCACTGCGTTAAACGCTGATTTGGCATGGGTTAATATTTACAGGGAGGCCGGATGCCCTTTCTGCCGCCACCACATGCCCCCCCCCCCCCCCCCCCAGGAGGGAATGTGTACCTTGATGTTCGTTAGTGTCGCTAAAACTCGAGAACGGCTGAACCGATTTGACTAATTTTAGTCTTGAAATATTCGTGTAAGTCCAGGGAAGGTTTAAACGGCGATGAAATATGGAAAAGTTATCGGGAAAAGAGGAAAATCGGGACAAACTGAAACAGTTTTTTCCAGTGAGCTATCAATCCCGTGCGTCCAATTGCGATAAAATTTTGCACATTTCATTTTGAAAGCAAGCGGAAGTTGGCATAAAAAATTGGAAAATTAGACCGGAAAATAGGAAAGTTCAGGAAAAACCGAAAGCGATTTTTATCTATGAATAAAAATCAATTGGCACATGCTTGTAAGGGCATCACTTGAGTACGGCTTGACAGGACAAGTTTGTATAAAATAATTTTTTTGGAAAATCTATCGCAAAATTTGAGAAAAACTGCAAGTGCGTTCTTCAATGTGTTTTCGATTGAATTCAACACTATAACTGACTATTTGCACGACGGAGAGGGGTAATTACTTTTTTTTATTTCGTTAATTATGGACTTGGAAAAGGTTTTACTAAAAAAAAAAAAAAAAAGAAAATAAATAAATAGGGACAGTTAAAAAGGAAAGTCGCAAAATTCGAACCAGGTTCCTTTCTCAATGTGTTTCTAAATGTACTCAACACTATTAAGTTGAGAACCGGTCATCCGATTGCGATAAACTTTTTATCATTTGAGGTTCAACGACAGATGAACGTTCTTATGACCTAAAATTTGGGAAAGTTACCCAGAAAAATTGATAATTCGCGAGAAACTATATGAGATTTTTTTAACGGGATATCAATTGCGATAAAATTTTGCACATTTGACGTTCAAAGCACGAGTACATACAAATTAGTAATTACGAAGCATTGCCGGGTCGACTAGTAGTGTTATGTGTGTGGGAAAGTGTAAAGTGTTACGAAATGTTTGCGAATCGTGTAACTGAGGCAGGACTTGGGGACCAGCGCGGTATTCACTTAGGGGGATGTGGAAAACCGCCTAAAAACCACATCCAGGCTGGCCGGCACTCCGGCCCCCTTCGTTAATCCGCCGGGCGGATTTGAACCGGGGCCGGTACACCTCCCCGTTGCGGAAAGCGGTGCGTTAGACTACATGGCTAACCTAGCCGGTTAAGGAATTAGATTAGGTAAGGAGGCAATAAAAGTAGTGGATGAGATTTGTTGTTTGGGTTGCAAAATAACTTCTGATGTCAGAAATAAAGAAGATATAGAAAGCAGAATTGCTCCGAGAAGGAAAGCATTTCTGCAGAAGCGAAATTTGTTGTCATCCAATACCAACTTAATTGTTAGGAAGTCCTTTCTGAAAGCATTTGTTTGGAGTGTAACATCTTACGAGGGTGAAACGTAGACAATAAGGAGTTCAGACAAAAATATGATAGAACTTTTGAAATATGGTGCAACAGAAGAATGCTGAAGATTAGGTGATTAGATCGCTTAGCTAAAGCGGAAAGAAATTTCTGGCATATGTTGAGTACGAGAAAGAGATTGGTGCGACACATTTAGCATTGGACGAAAGTGTGCGTCAAAATCGCAAAAGGAGACCGAGAGATGAATGCAGTAAACAGGTTCAGAGATGAAGAGGCTTGCACAGGACAGGGTAGCGTGGAGAGAAAACCAGTCTGCGGGCTTAAGACCGCAACAACAACACTGGATGCGATATTTTAACACGCTCAACATTGCTGTCACTTCTCTTTGATCATGTAGATCAAAGTCTTGTTCGGAGGGTCGTGATCAAATGAAGTACTTACACCAAAAAATAACCAGACCAGTGCACGTCTGGGTACTTGTGGATGCGCAATACCTAACCTGCCTAAGAAATTGAAATTTCATATGAAAATTACGTAATTCCTTGTTATCATCAATTCAGATTTGAATAGGACTTTCTCACATGAATACGCCATGTTAACGATAATTAAACTAAAAGCCTGAAAACTGACATCTTGTCAGATCTGGTGTACTGCCGGAGGTCCGAGTCTTCCTCACACGATATTTCGACGTCGTAACTCGGCGTCTTCGTCAGGTGTTTCCTGAGACTGATCGGCTAGCTGATTTTTTTTATTTTTTTTAATTTTTTATTTTCGAATTTCATTCCCTCGCCTGAAGCGCGAGGGCGGGCAGCTCTAGAGCATCTGCTCTATTGGGCCTTAGCTTACGTTATACTGTTGTGGCACAATTTATTATTTTAATTTTAAAGGGATATGGAGGGGGGGGGAATTTTCCCAATTGGGAATATTCCGTGGGCATGGGTACAGCTCCGGTATTCACCTTACAGCCAACAGGAACCCACGGAAACCTGGGCCAGAGCTGCTGGTGTAAACACCTACTATGGCTTAGTTTTTGGTGGCTGCGTACACTAGCTGACGTAATTTGTCAACCAGTGCACGTAGGATGTCTTAGCAAATCCGTTCTAGCTCTTTGCTAGGTTGCGGGATTGCTTCTTCACTCCGATTTTGCTCGTTTTCTTTATTTAGCGGGGCGGCTGCAGCTGTAGTATGACAACTTTCGCGGTTCGCTTGTGTCCGTTGTTGCACGACTGGCCGCGGGCGGCGGGTTGCTCACCCTCCCCTCTCTCACTAAGGGTTGACGGTTTCCCATCCCCGCTGCCAGCCGATATCAGCTTACGATGGGTGCCAGTGTCTTCTTTTCTAGTTGCTCCCTTGGGGTTAGTTTCTTGTTTGTGGAAGGGCCTTTTCCGGTTGCTCAGCTGGTTCAAAAATAAATTTGCTTTATATGTAAGGTCCGCCTTGAGCAAACACAAATGTTTTTTGTTTTTTCCCATACATCTTTCGCTGGCGTTGCAGCATCATCAGTGGGATGTTTAATTGGTATTGTCTGTCAAATTAACAATGAAATGATTATTACTTTTGTACATTAACAGTAAAAGCTACAGATAATAGTGAGACTACTATACATCATTTGTTATTTTTATAGGTATGCTAGGCCTACCTTAATACCACATGTAGTTATGTTTGTGGTTCTTCAACTCACAAAACGTCAATGATATTTTTTTGACAGTTGTCATCTGCAAACCAAACCGTGTGTATTTAATGTGGTGAATAAACACTTAGACATTTTTTTATAGAAGCAGTAGCTACAATGAAATCAAACCAAAACACAAAAACTACGACCTGTATTTTCGTAAAAATCCCGATGTTTACAAGCTAACCATTCACCACATTAAATTCACACGTTTTGGTTTGCAGATGACAAACTGTCAAACAATATCATTGACGTTTTGTGAGTTGAAGAACCACAAACATAACTACATGTGGTATTAAGGTAGGCCTAGCATACCTACAAAAATAAGAAACGATGTATAGTAGTCTCACAATTATCTGTAGTTTTCACTGTTAATGTACAAAAGTAACAATCATTCCATTGTTTATTTGACAGACAATACGAATTAAAACATCCCACTGATGATGCTCCAACGCCAGCGAAACATGTATGGGAAAAAACAAAAAAAACATTGGTGTTTGCTCAAGGCGGACCTTACATATAAAGCAAATTTATTTTGTAAGCAAACACGGAGATTGAAGAGCTTTTCAAACCTCAAGATGGTTCAAAAATGTCTGTAAATCTATCGGACCAAACTGCGTGGTCACCAGTCCGTAGCTTACAAAGTACTTAAACCTAGGTAAACTAACCTACGGACAAACACACACACCCATGGCCCACGGAGGACTCGAACCTCCACGGCGAGCAACCGCGCGCTCCGCAGCGAGACGCTTTAGACCGCTCGGCTACCTCCACCGCGGCTGTCAGCTGGTGAGCGATGTGCTTCCGCGAAGGGGATACAGTCTCTCCAGCTGGTGACGTGCCTTCCGCCGCAGTTTCAGCAGTGTGATGGTTCCTTCTGTCCCAGTGTGCAGTTATGTCAGGCGTGATCGCCCGCACACTTGACGCACACAGGGTTCTTCTTGCAGTATTTGGCCACATGCCCATACTGTTGGCAGTTGAAGCATTGCGGCAGGGTGTCGAATTCTTTTGGTATGGGTTCTATGGACACTTGCACCCCCAGAATTCCCTTCATCGTCATGAAGTCGTAGTTCTTCTTGTGCCAGCGTGGCCCCGACGAACTGTCAAACAGGAGGTCTCTTCTTGTTGGTTTTCTGGCGTAGAGTTAGGTCGCCAAAATAACCAAGATCGGTAAGTTCCTTGACGAGATCATCCATGTTCACCATCCATGGCAACTCCCTAATAATGATCTTAATCGTTACCTTTTACCCTTCACACACGATTATGTACTTGCATCGGCCTTTTGTCTATCACTATCTTACCTATCTGTGACAAATCAGGACAGAGTGCGAATTATTCGCACGGATCAACTAATATATGTATATTCCCCTTAGACTCAAAGACGGCTGGAGAAATTGTGATAAAATCTTCAAGAAATTTTCAGATTAGCCCAATGAGTGATCCTGGAAAGTTTGGTAGCGATCGGATCAAGACATTTACTGATTCGGAGAATGTAATGCATAATTTGGTAGAAAGTCTATTGAAATTCTGTTCATGTGTGAAGAATACTAGGGACAAAACACAATCAATAAATTCACTGTGACATAGTAAACGTGAAGCTACTGATGACAGCTCTGCTGAAGCAGAATTCCTAAACACAGTTTTCCGAAATTCTTTTACCAAAGAACACCAAGCAAATACTTCAGAATTCGAACCAAGAACAACCGTCAGAATGCGCAATTTACGATGGATGGAAGTTAAATAATGGTAACACTGCTGTGGAGACACTCTGCATTGCAATCTACTATTGTCGCTGCTGGCACTCGTTTTTAACATACCTACCTTACCTCCGAGAAAATGGACTCGCCCGTCCCACGTCACCGGCGTCACTTGTGAGCGAGCGGTCTAACGTAACGGTGTCACATTGTTTTTGAAACAGAAACAACGGAGTTGGGTTAAGACTGAATATGCCAGAGGTCTTCAAGAGGAGTGCATTGCCGTGCAGTTGTGATTCTTGTGTACGACTAGAATGGTGTTATTCTAACGCATTACGTTCCTTCACGGCAGAACGTAAGTGCCTAGTATTACTGTTCGTTTCTGGAACATTACCTGCGACCTGCTTCGCGAATGAAACGGCAACACTTTCTGCGCAAGCCACCCATCATTTTGTACGACAATGCGCGGGACCATAGAGCGCAAGCTGTGGTTGCTCTGTTCGGTCGATGGGACTGGGAAGTACTGCACCATCTACCATACTCCCAGGACTTAAGTCCTTGTGCCTCTGATTTGATTCCGAAGATGAAGGAACCACTTCGTGGCACTCGCTTCAGAACTGTTCCAGAGATTCGATCGGCAGTAGACCGCTCCATTCGCACCATCAACAGAACAGACTCTGATAACGGTATACTACGGCTTCCACATAGCTGCCAATGGGTTCTACACAACTTTGAAGGACAGTAAGAGGTGCAAACATGTAACGCTTTTGTATCGGTTGTGAATAAATAGTGGCCACTATTGAAGTTTTTGTTTGTAATTCTTTGGGACCAAACTACGTTGGTCATCAGTCCCTAGACTTACAGACTACTTAAACTAAGTTAAACTGACCCAAGGGCAACACACACATCCATGCCCGAGGGAGGATTCGAACATCCGACGCGGGAGGCCTCGCGATCCACAACGTAGCGCTCCAGACCGCTCGACTACTCCAGCGCGGCACTATTTAAGTTCCAACCCTCGTTTATACTTTGTGACAAGAAACTGCAAATCGAACCACATAATTGAGATGATATTCCATAAGCACCCAATTTGATTAGAAGATGCTAGCGAGGTACAGTATCAAAAGCGTTGCGGACAACTAAAAATATGGAATCGATGTAAGATCCCTTGTCGAAAGCACTGATCACTTCATGTGAGTAAAAAGCGAGCTGTGTTGCACAACAACATTATTAATGACGTAAACTTCCAACAGTATGTATTATGAATTCAGAAAGTATGTTGTTGTGAAACAAAGCTCGCTCTTGACTCACATGGAGTGATCAGTTCTAACGACAAGGGATCTCACATCGATTACATATATATAACGATGATGTTATCGATTTTCTCTTAGTCGTGCTTCCATTACCAATAATAACATCAGAACTACCTGTAACTTTGTGACAGTAAAACTGATCGTCATGTAATAGATCCTAATTTAATCTTCCAGCGAAACCGTGAGACGGTCGCTGCTGGTATCTTTTACGTATCCAACCTTATTTCTTAAGCATGTTTTTTTGGACTATTTTGGAGTCATTTACCGTCTTCTGGCAAACTGGACTGCATGGCAGGTGCCCAACACGACTCTTAAAATATAAACGAATAATTATTTTTAGTATTTGCTGCTATTTCTGAAATGTAGTCTTTTCGCCAGAGACGAAGTTAGCGACCTTTGGATCAAATTAGCAGTGCGCACGAAAAAGACGTCCTGTCTGCTGTATTTTAAACTGCGGAAGCGAGGGAGTGGTGGAAAACTTGGCAGGTCGTTCTGTGAGCACTGAGTAGAACTAAAACATTTCCTCTACACCAATCTATATAAAATAATAATAATAATACGCGAAGACGGCGTCGGTTTCAATTACTTCACCGCAGATGCCGTCATACGTTCGACCTCGCACGGGAATCCGTAATGGCGAATGTAAGAGGGCATGGAAGATATGGGCGCTATAGCCGTAGCGTGCGAAGTTTGAGACGGACGGGAGGCGAGCGTGGGTAGCCACGCGACACCAGGTGTGAGATGAAATTTAAGAAATACCAAGGAATGTGTTGATGAGAGAACTCCACGGTAACAATAGGAGGTATGCCTCTTCCTTAACAAGAAGACGACCTGGAGACCCCGACGTCTCGACGGTTCAAACACCCCCTTTAAAAAAATAAAAACAATAAAAATAAAAACAGATACAAACCAAATGCATCAATTTGTAGCCTTTCGTTTTTTATTTATTTATTTATTGTTTTACAGGATGATTCGTAGGAATTTTTTATTTGTTTCGTTGATCGTGGCGCCTGAATAATTGGCGATATTGTGTTAATTTAGCTTAGAGTGAAAGTGGCGGTGGGACTAGATTCTTATTGTTTCGTAGGTTCAGTTAGTTAACTTTTTGGTGTTAATAGAGGTGACAGGAGCCAACGCCTGAAGCTTAGGAGGGAAATAAATAGAAAAAAGGATAAAACAATAATAAAAAAGAAAAAAATATAAAGATGAAAAAACAAAATAGTGGTTAAGGCGACCGCTGCGCTCGAGCGGGAGACACGGGTTCGATATCTGGCTTGGGTCACATTTTCACTTTTTGCATTGTATAATTTCAATGCCCCCACGCCGCTAATGTCAATCCCTTCCTTCCAAATCCTTCCTCTTTCCTATGCTGGTGCTACAGGAGATGAGTTCTTACTGATAGACGATAAAGCTCTTGGAGGACAACGTACTTGCAGCTGAGGGAATTCATCGAATGGAGTGGCCGACTTCATCGCCGGACTTAAAAGACGATTGAGCATGTATGGGATTTACTTCGCACACGCATTGCAGACAGACCAGCACCTCCCAAAATGGTTACAAAGCTGGATATTGCACTCATAAATGAAAAACCATTTGTTATCTTTTATATAAGGAACACATTGTTGGGGCAATCTGGAATTGTTTAATAAAAGGTTTTCAGCCAAGATCGCTTTCTTCTTTTAATTATATGACCGGTTTCGACGTGCTAGACGCCATCATCAGACCTGTCGTAATTTTTTACATCACTGCTATAACAACAATTTCTAATATAGCACATTGGTATACATCCATATTGATGTGTCACGCAAATAAAATTTACATGTCAATAAAAAAATGACAGAATCCATCCTTCTCAAGGTCTACGTTAGAGGCACTTCAAAATCAAGCTTGTTTTTGAAGTGCCTCTAACGTAAACTGTAGGGAAGTGATAAGCAGATCAAAAATTGTCACACTATAGAAACATCTGATGTCCAAACTGTATTCAACTTAGAAAAAGTGAAGTTAAAACAAAGGTAAAGGGGAAAAATGAGACCAAAATAGGCAAAATTTTCAGAGTAGAAACGAAAACGTACATCACAGACTGGTTAACCCCAACCAAAATGACGGAAGAAACAGCAGTGGAATGTAAAGAAGAGGCAGTAACAAAGTGAGTGAATTATACACAAACTTGAAAACACAGACTGTGCACAAAAAGTGAAAAACTGTTTCCAATCTATATATGCAAAACAAAGCATAGAAACCAGTGTAGCCACATTTACAGAACTACAAAAGATGCTTTATAAATAAAAGCGAAATGTCACTGGTGTGATAAATATTATTCCAATTGCAGTCAGCATAAGACGGGTAATCTGTCATAGTTAATTTTAACAGCAGCTACTGAAGATGGCCACACAACAAAACATAGTATTTGAATTAGAGACTGTGCATTTCACTAACGGCACGTATTAATGTGTTCGCATCGTGATTGTCAATTGCCTATTGGGGGCATATATACAATTATTGATATGGTGTCTTCCTTTCGGAATTGTGTGAAATAATCCGGTCGGATTAATATGATCGATCCCTTGCGGGAAATCAGTATAGGCTGCGAGCAAGAGGAATCAATGGACAGGGGCACTACCATCGCAGTTTGCTGTTACGTTTGAAAGTAGGCAGCCATAGGCTGAAGTTCGTTATTTATGGAGTTTTAGCTTTATTTTTGTGAATCTGAACGTGTATCCGCCTTATAGTTTTATTTTGTATGTGAGATTCATCCTTGATCGATTATCTGAGTCCATGTTTGTAACTACTGCACATTATAATGTCTTTGCAACTGCGATGTAGTATCTGCGCTACAGCAGCTTCTTTGACTGCTGAGGCGAGTAGCAGAGAGTGAGCTGTTGAGCAGAGGAGGCGATTGTGGGCTAGGCTAGCTGACAGACATATGACAACTGTGTTGTGTACTAAGGTTGAATTGGTCAGCAATTATTGTATTGAGTTTGATTTATTTCAATCTATATTTCTGAACACAAACGTATTATATTGGACAGTGGATTCTGTATCACGAGGAAGAGAATATTTGTATGGAACGGAATTGTATAAAACCATTGAAGACTCAACAAAGGTATCTTTCTTTAATTCAATAAATAACTTAATCATTAATAATTTTTCTTATTTCAGCTCAACCTCGCCCCTCATTTTCCTGATTGTGGCATTTTTGTTTTTGTTGTATGGTACGTGTAGAGTTTTTTGAGAAAAAGATTTCCTTTTAAATGTAAATGTTCAAGTACCAGTAAAGTAATCAGTCCTTACATGCCACTGCATCTGACTGTCAGAAATAATGCTGACAGATGTGGTGTCGCAAAGTACAAAGTGCGCGCCACCTACTTTCGCCGCGCGCCGCCCTGCACGCACGGCGCGGCGATCTCACGACGACGGCCACGAGCGCCCTCTGCTGGAACGCCGCTCGTGGCCACCACTGAAGAACACCGGTCACTTCGGACTTCGGACTGAGATAGCAACGAGTTAGGACCTTCGTAAACAGATAGGCGCCAGTGAAGACTTTGCTATTGTACAGGCACTAGGCAGGCCTCTAACAACTATGTATCAACATTCTGCAGTACTATGTAAAAGTTAAGTATTGTTTCATTCTGTGCAATATATATATCTTTCTAATTTACTCGAGTGTTTATAGTTTCTGGCTGCTCCCCTCCCTACCTGCACCAGCGTGTCGGTCTCAGTCCACTCGGCCACCGACACCTACGACGAGGCTGGGACACAAAAGCGGCGACGAAGTTGGGACGCAAAAACAGAGGTACAGATTGTTTTACTTACAGGGCCTAATTTTGTTTCTAATGTTCAAATGTTTGTAAATCTATCGGACCAAACTGCGTGGTCATTAGTCCGTAGCTTATAAACTACTTAAACTAAGGTAAACTAACATAAGGACAACACTCACACCCATGCCCGAGGGAGGACTCGAACCTCCGACGGCGAGCAACCACGCGCCCCGCAGCGAGGCGCCTTAGACCGCTCGGCTACTCCACCGCGGCTAATTTTGTTTGTTAAATCCGTTGCGCACATATGATTAGAGAAACTCCTTGAGTTAAATAGAAAGACTTAATAAGAATAGGAAACTTTCACTTAACAAACTTTCATCAAGCTTTCACTTCCACTTAATAAACTTACAACAGGAAGCTTTCAAGTTGAGAATTTGGGTTCGGGGCAATCGAGAATGCATAGCCCAATTGGTTAAAGCGACCACTCGCTCGAAGTGGGAAATCGGGGTTCGAATCCCAGTCCAACACAAATTGTCATCTTCGCAGCTGGATTTCTTTCAGTACACTGAAACAGTCGAAACGTTTAAACATTTCGAATTCGTACGATTATGTCTGTTAATGCCAACTGTTCTTTGGGACATGTTAAAAATGAACAAACACCATATCAGTAAGTGTTAGAAAAGTTTTGATAGCTACGGCAAACCTCGTAAGAACACAAATAAAAGTTGGAATTCTCATCCACAAGAAAATAAGCCGTTACTGGGTGTATGGTGATCCCTAACGGACACGCATTCTTCGCAGGGCAGTGGCATGCTCTCTACCAAATGGTCTAACAGCTGTCTTTGCAATCGATCCCTTTACTCCGAAAGGACAATGGTATTGAAGGGTCTTTGGTGGAGGCTGCCGTCATTCAATTCGCCTTCCTAATGATCCCAGACATCTACATCTACATATACAGGGTGTTAGAAAAAGATACGGCCAAACTTTCAGGAAACATTCCTCACACACAAAGAAAGAAAATATGTTATGTGGTCATGTTACAAGCTTCCTAGGGTTTTAATTGCGGACGGAGAAGTTAGTACCGCTTCCTCCCACAAGTCCCCTAAAACCTCCACATCCTTGCGGATGCTGTTGCGTAGCAGTGTGCGTTTGTACCGCCCTACAGTACGCACGAGGTGCCGTATTTGCTTTCCGAGACTTTACGGAAAGCATAGAGTTCTGACTAACCTGTTGTCTTCTATAGTTGTGTCCCCAGCGCAGAAGACAGCACACAGGTCGTAGGTTCTTCTACAGCATACAAGTGAGGCTAAAATAAGTTCTGTATGATGGAAGCATAATAAGTGACTCGCGAGATTTTCAATTGTCAGGGATGCCATTTATTAACTAAATAATAAAAAAATTAGCAACTATTGTTAATATGATACGGCCTATGCTGCCCATAGTTCATGTTGAGACCTCGACTGTCATCACTATTACAAAAATCTTAACTCATGACCGGAGCGGTCCGGCGCGTATATTGGTCAGCTCGAGACTGAAACTGCGGCGCGTTGCGAGAGGGCACCTAACGCTCTATTTCGCGCCAAAACAGGGCCGTCGCGCGCCTTCTGCAAAATCGCTCTTCTCTTGTTACAATAAGATAAGGCACCTTAAACTTTTTAAACTTTCTAAATCTAGCCTGTCCTTGAGAGATATTTATCACTAATTCTCAGCTCTGAAGAATTAATATTTGGTATAAAATAAACAAAACTAATTTCAAAAGATATCACGTGACGTGAAATGCAGCAGCCAATGCGAGGAGAGCACCAGTAACATAGGCGGGCTTTCCCACGGGAACCAGCACCTACTGCGCCATATGCTACTGCTCCCCACCCCACATTTCAACATATGCTGCACTGCTGTCGTTCTTCCGCGTTTAAGGCACGTACAATGTTAGCAAAGAAACGGCCAGAAATATGAAGTGGCCACAGGCCAGGAATATCACAATGTGTCCGGAAACGCTTAATTTCCATTTTAGAGCTCATTTTATTACATCTCTACAAATCACATTAATCATAGAATGGAAACACACAGCAACAGAACGTAACAGCGTGACTTCAAACACTTTGTTACAGGAAATGTTCAAAATGTCCTCCGTTAGCGAGGATACATGCATCCACCCTCCGTCGCATGGAATCCCCGATGCGCTAATGCAGCCCTGGCGAATGGCGTATTTTATCACAGCCGTCCACAGTATGACCACGAACAGTCTCTATATTTGGTACCGGGGTTGCGTAGACAAGAGCTTTCAAATGCGCCCATAAATGAAAGTCAAGAGGGTTGAGGTCAGGAGAGCGTGGAGGCCAAGGAATTGGTCCGCCTCTACCAATCCATCGGTCACCGAATCTGTTGTTGAGAAGCGTACGAACACGTCGAGTGAAATGTGCAGGAGCTCTATCGTACATGAACCACATGTTGTGTCTTACTTGTAAAGGCACATGTTCTAGCAGCACAGGTAGAGTACCACGTATGAAATCATGATAACGTGCTCCAGTGAGCGTAGGTGGAAGAAACAATTGGGTATTTTGACACCTGTCTGCACGAATTATTTTAATTTACATATAAAGAGAAATACTAAACTGAGCTGTAACTTGGAAATTAAGCATTTCCGGACACATGTCCACATAACATATTTTCTTCTTTGTGTGTGAGGAATGTTTCCTGAAAGTTTGGCCGTACCTTTTTGTAACACCCCGTATACTCCGCAATCCATCGTAATGGGCGTGGCAGAGGGTACACTGTACCACTACTAGGCATTTCCTTTCCATTTCCACTCCCAAATAGAACGAGGGAAAAAAGAATGTCTATACGCCTCTGTACGATCCCTAATTTATCTTGTCTTTGCTATCTTTAACGCGAAATGTAAGTAGGCGGCAGCAAGATCGTTCTGCAGTCAGCTCCAAATTCCGGTCCTGTAAATGAACAGTATCTCTCGCAGCGGCGGAGCGACCGAGCGCATTGAGGCGCCATGCTGCGATGCGCGAGGTCGTTCCCCGTCGGGGGTTCGAATCCCTCCTCGGGCATGGATGTTTGTGCTGTCTTTAGTATAAGGTATTTTATAAGTAGTTTGTAAGTTTAGGGACTGGTGACCCCGCAGTTAAGTCCCATAAGCTTGACAAACATTTCATTCAGAAAAAATTCTTTCCTACAGCGATTCCCGTTTGAGTTCGCGGAGCATTTCTGTGACACTCTCGCATTCGTCGAAACTACCAGCACGAACCTAGTTGCTCGCCTCTGAAGTGCTTCCATGTCTTCCTTTAATTAATTCAATGAACGACGACACCCTCCCACACACCACAGCATCATCAGCAAACAGCCGCAAATTACAAGTTATTCTCTCCATGAGATCATTTTTATAGATAGAAAACAATAACGGTCCTATCATACTCCCCTGGGGCACTCCTGACGATACGCTCGTCTCTGATGAACACTCACCGTCGAGAAAGACGTACTACGTTCCATTACTTAGGAAGTCTTCCAGCCAGTCACAAATCTAGGAACCTATTCCATATGCTCGTATCTTCGTTAACAGTGTGCAGTGCGGCACCGCGTCAAATACCTTTTTAAAATCGGAAAAAAAATTGCCTGTTGCACTTCATCCATGGTTCGCAACATGTCATCTGAGAAAAGGGCATGCTGAGTTTCACACTAACGATGTTTCGTAACTCCGTGACGATTCATAGAAAGACGCTTATCCGTCTCAAGGAAATTTACTATATTTGAGCTGAGAATATGCTCCAAAATTCTTTAGGAAACTGATGCCAACGATATTGGCTTGTAATTATGTGGGTCAGTTCTTTTAATTTTCTTATACAAGGTGATACGTAGCATTCATATCAGCAGACCTCGCTGGCCAGTCCACACGTGTGAAGAGTCGAGCATGGGGTGGCAGTGCCTTCATCCCTGAATCTCTCAGCAGTGACAGTGTTCGTCGGAACACCAAGGAAGTTGTGTCCTCCGCACACCATGACGCCACCACCACAGTACTAGTCCCTTTTCACGATGTTCCTGTGGCCGTATCGGCTACCAGGTTCTCTCCAAATTAAGGTGCGAAAGGATTCGTTCTGTAAACAGAAGTGGGATTCTTCTGTGGCGAGCACAGTCCTCCATTCATTCTTGGTCCAGTTTCTATTTTGTCGACTCCAAACAGCAAATCGGCCCGTCTCTGTGCTAGAGTGAGGGCAACGCACACCGTTGGATCTCTGGCGAACAGGCCTGCCATTCTGAGCCTGCGGTACAGGCTTGGACGGGAAACTGCAACCCAGAGACAGCTGTTAGACATGTAGACAATTGCAATGCAGCTGCAATTCGATTTCGTTGGCCAGTTAAAGCTGTGGGATGGTTACTCTTTCCCGACCTGTTACTGGCCAACGACGAACATCCCCTGTGTCTCAAAATCGTCTCCAAAGTCTGGAAGTTACAGTTTGTGGCACACTCGAGGCTACTGAGACTTCACGTCGTGCCTGTCTGGCCCGCTTCCAGGTGAACGAGTAGTCTACCCTGCAGGCCACTGTCCCAATGGCGTCATTGGGCAATTATGTCGTCCCTTTCACCACGAGACTACACTCTGCTCACTGTAACAGGAAAAACACGAGTGAGGAATTAGTGAAGTCAGGCACTGGCCTTGTTCACCCTGCAGTTACGGCGCCAGTTAAATCGTGGACTACCCCTTCCTATACTAACAACACACGTATGGTTGTTAGGTGAATATTAAGTGCGATTATCAGCGATGGCTCATATTTCTTTCGTGAAAATTGTAATTTGTGTGTGATACAACACGATATTCTGCTGTCTCAACTGCTTACTTGAGGTTTACGTGGCGTTTATTTAGAGCGAGGCACCATGGGGCTAACATAATAGTGAAAAAGACATTTCAGGCCTCTACCTCTACATCTACATACATACTCCGCAATTCACCGTAAGGTGCGTCGCGGAGGGTACACTGTACCACTAACTAGGCATTTTCTTTCCTATTTCACTCCCAAATAGAACGAGGAAAAAAAGAATGCCTATATGCCTCCGTACGAGCCCTAATTTCTCTTAATTTGTCTTTGTGATCTTTACGCGAAATGTAAGTTGGCGGGAGTAAGATCGTACTACAATCAGCTTCAAATTCCGTCCCTCTAAATTTCCTCAACAGAATTTCACGAAAAAAAGGCCATCTTTCCTCCAGTAATCCTCAATTGAGTTGCCGGAGTCTTTCCATGACACTCGCGCATTGGTCGAACCTACCGGTAACAAATCTAGCTGCTCGCCTCTGAACCGCCTCTATGTCTTCCTTTAAACTGATCTGCTGCGGGTCCCAAACACTTAAGCAATACTCAAGACGTGGTAATACAAGTGTTTTATACGCGGTCTCCCTTACAGATGAAGTACATCTTCCCAAAATTCTCCCAATAAACCGAAGTCGGCTGTCCGCCTTACTCACAACTGTCCTTACATGCTCGTTCCCTTTCATATCGCTCTGCAATGTTACGCCTAGATATTTGAACGACGCGACTGCATCAAGAAGCTCACTACTAATGCTGTATTCGAATATTGTGGGATTGTTTTTCCTGCTCATGCTCATCATCTTACATTTTTCTATATTGAGGGCTAGCTGCCATTCTTCGCACGAAATAGAAATTTTGACTAAGTCAACCTGTATGCTATTACAGTCAGTTACAGACGACACACTCCCATACACCACAGAATCATCAGCAAACAGCCGCAAATTACAACTTACTGTGTCCATCAGATCATTTATATAGATAGAAAATAATAGCGGTCCTATCACACTCCCCTGGGGCACGCCTGACGATACACTCGTCTCTGATGAACACTCACCGTCGAGAAAGACGTACGTTCCATTACTTAGGGAGTCTTCCAGCCAGTCACAAATCTGTGAACCTATTCCATAAGCTCGTAGCTTAGTCAGCAGTCTGCAGTGTGGCACCGCGTCGAACGCCTTTTTGAAGTCGAATATGGTGTGTGATCATTTAAGGCGGCCAGTACAGTTGTTCACCTGTGCGGCATGGACAATATGAGGTTATCATCAGCCCTTGAGGAATATTTGTCCCTGCTTCCATGAGTACAATATCCAACTGTGCAACCGTCGTGGGAAGTGGTGGTCTGGTTACAATGCGTCTGCGAACTGCATCCCATACATGCAGTATCGGGTGTAACTCCAGTGGAAATGCTGGCCACTCCATTCGTTCAATTCCCTCAGCTTCAGTCATTTTGTCCACCTGTGCAGCTCTTCGGGAACAAGCGCATCCCCAATAGAAGGAACCCATCTCCTATGATACCAACGTAGGGCTCAAAAGAAGGTAGCAGGACCTGTTCTCGCTACCTCTGAGCAGCCAAAGCTCCAGTCTGAACGACATAGAGGTCCGTACGTCCGCCGACACCATTCGTCCACCACTACCCTCATAAGCAGGTTCTTCTGTCCCACGTTCTCTCCTGGTGAGGAAACGACTATTGTGCAACTGAACACTAAATCTTGACTCATATGTGAAGAGAACCCGGCGCCACTAGTTCAATCCTGGTGTTCCTCCGCCCAGTTCTGCGAGTTAAATGGTGTAGTGGTTTTAATTAGACACGCGCCATTGGCATACGTGCATAGAGGCTAATTGCCGAAGGTGATTTCTGACTGTATGTGTTGATATTGGGCCCCTATTGCTGCCTGGATGGTGTGTTGCATTTCATTTACATTGAGAACCGGCAGAAAGACGTTGAACCGTTTCAGTTCATCTACATCTGCATTGGATACTCTGCAAATCACATTCTAGTGCCTGGAAGAGAGTTTATCGTATCAGCTTTGTAGTATTCATCTCCCATTCCACTCTTGGATGGCACGCGGGAAGAAAGGGCATCTGAATCTCTCCGTTCGAGCTCTGATTTCTCGTATTTTATACTGATGGTCATTTCTACCTGCCGATGACAATACTTCAGAGCCCACATGTCTCAACTCATCCCCTACTTTTTTTGAACAGTGAATTATTCATAGACAGATGGAATAAGTGCATGTGGCGTCTGTTCCGAAAGAACAGACGTCACTTGTGATTCTGCAGTTGTTATTCTTCCATTTTCACAGAATATATTAAATCATCTGCGAATAGGAAAGCTGAAAATTTGTACCCAGCCGGGATTCGAACCCGGGTCTCTTGCTTTCTAGGTAGTTGCGCTGACCACTACACCACTGGGGATACAGTGATTACCGCACCTGCAAAAAATGTTCAAATGTCTCTAAATCTATCGGACCAAACTGCGTGGTCATCAGTCCGTAGCTTACAAACTACTTAAACCTAGGCAAACTAACTTAAGGACAACACACACACACACACACACACCCATGCCCCAGGGAGGACTCCAACCTCCGACGGCGAGCAACCGCGCGGTCCGCAGCGAGACGTTTTAGACCGTTCGGCTACTCCACCGCGGCCGCATTTGCAAGGCCTACCTAAGCACGCCTCCCGTCAGATACAAATTCGCAGCTTTACCCTGCCCACAGTACTCAAACTCGGCTGGATACAAATTTTCAGCTTTGGCCATACGCGGTTGATGTTATATATTCTCTGAATATGAAAGAATAACAACTGCAGGATCAAAAACGATTCTGTTCTTCCGGAACAGACGCCATATATATATATATATATATATATATATATATATATATATATATATGGTGTTACAAAAAGGTAAGACCAAACTTTCAGGAAATATTCCTCACACACAAAGAAGGAAAATATATTATGGGGACACGTGTCCGGAAACGCTTAATTTCCATGTTAGAGGGGTCATTTTAGTATTTCACTTTAAAACAAAAAATTCGTGCAGATAATTGTCAAAATACCCAATTGTTTCGTTAGTATGTACTGTACTTCCTCGATTCACGTCATCAACACAGATTTTCTGTGAACGTTTGGGCAGGAATTGTTGGTGATGTCTTGATTGGGCCTCATGTTCTTCCACCTACTCTCACTGGAGTGCGTTATCATGATTTCATACGGGATACTCCTACTATGCTGCTAGAACATGTGCCTTTACGACACAACATGTGGTTCATGCACGATGGAGCTCCTGCACATTTCAGTCGACGTGTTCGTACGCTTCTCAACAACAGATTCGGTGACCTATGGATTGGTAGAGGCGAACCAATTCTATGGCCTCCACGCTCTCCTGACCTCAACCCTCTTGACTTTTATTTATGGGGGCATTTGAAAGCTCTTGTCTAAGCAACCCCGGTACCAAATGTCGAGACTCTTCGTGCTCGTATTGTGGACGGCTGTGATACAATACGCCATTCTCCAGGGCTGTATCAGCACATCAGGGATTTCATGCGACGGAGGGTGGATGCATCGCTAACGGAGGACATTTTGAACATTTCCTGTAACAAAGTGTTTGAAGTCACGCTGGTACGTTCTGTTGCTGTGTGTTTCCATTCCATGATTAATGTGCTTGAAGAGAAGTAATAAAATGAGCTCTAACATGCAAATTAAGCGTTTCGTGACACATGTCCATCTAACGTATTTTCTTTCATTTGTGTGAGGATATTTCCTGAAAGTTTGGCGGTACCTTTTTGTAACACCCTGTATATTTAATATGCCGGCGACATGTAATGATCTTTTCGTTAGTGGGAAGGGGTGGGCTAGTTTGGGGCCCTTGCTCTTACTGGAATTGGTTTCAAAACTACGAGTTTGAGTATTGTGGGCTGGGTAAAGCTGGGAATTTGTGTCTGACGGGAGGCGTGCTTAGGTAGACCCTGCAGGTGCGGTGATCACTGTGTCCTCAGTGGTGTAGCGATTAGCGCAACTGCCTAGAAAGCAGGAGATCCGGGTTCGAAACCCGTCAGCTTTGCCCATTCGCATTTGATTTTATATATTCTCTGAATATGATAGAATAGGAATAGGACAATCGCGAGTTGGGGATCAAAAAGAAAGATGAGAGAGGAGGCGGAGGGTATGAAGAGAGGGAGTGAATAAGTGAAATCTACATCTACATCTACGTAGGATAATCTGCAAATAACATTTAAGTGCCTGGCAGAGGGTTCATCGAACCACCGTTATACTATTTATCTCCCATTCCATTCTCGAATAGCACGCGGGAAGAAAGGACACCTGAATCTCTCCATTCGAGCTCTGATTTCTCGTATTTTATTCTGCTGATTTCTACCTGTGTAGGTGGAAGTCAACAATATATTTTCGCATTCGGAGGAGAATGTTGGCGATTGGAGTTTCGTAAGTAGCCCACGCCGCAGCGATAAACGCCGTTGTTGTAATGATTCCCATCCCAGATCCTGTATCATTTCCGTAACGCTGTCTCCCGTGTATCGTGACAGTACAAAACGAGCTGCCCTTCTTTAGACTCTTTCGATGTCGTCCGTCAACCCACCTGATAAGGATCCAACACTGGGCAGCAATACTCCAAAAATGGACGGGCGAGCGTAGTGTCTGCAGTTTCTTTATTAGTTCTGTTGCCTGTTTTAAGGGTTCTGGCAATAAAACGCAGTCTCTGGTTCGCCTTTCCCACGACATTATCTACGTGTTCTTTCCAGTTTAAGTCTGAAGTAATAGTAATTCCTAGGTATTTTGTGGAGTTTACGGCATTCACTTTTTGATTGATTTACGGTGGCCAAGGGGACTGAGACGCTCCAGTCACGGTCTGCACGGCCACTACGGTCGGGGGTTCGAATCCCCCCTCGGGCATGGATATTTGTGCCGTTCTTAGTGTTAGCTAGTTCATAAGTAGTTTGTACGTTTAGGGACTGATGACCCCATAGTTAAGTCCCATAAGCTTAACAATCATTTGAACATTTTTTTGATTGATTTATCTTGTAAACAGAGTTTAACGGACTTATTTTCGTACTCATGTGAACGACTTCACATTATTTAGAGTCAATTTACAATTTTTATACCATAGTGATATCTTATTCAGATCGTTCTGCAGTTCGTTTTGGTCTTCAGGTGTTTTACTAGACGTTAAATGACGGCGTCATGTGCAACGCCTGGTTTTCGGCCGTAATACCTATTTCTTTTCTTTTTCTTTTATTTATTTCTTTTTCTTTCGCCGTACCGTAAGTGGTAGCAGCGCAGACTGCAGAGTGGCTTCAGGCAGCAGTCGCGGCTGCTCAGATGGACTACGCCTACTCGGCGCCACACTGGACTCGCATTCGGAAGGACGGTGGTTCAAATCCACCTGCGGCCATCCAGATTTAGGTTTTCCGTGATTTCCCTAAATCGCTCTAGGCAAGTGCCGGGATGGTTCCTTTCAAAGGGCACGGCCGAATTTCGTCCCCTAATCCTTCCCCAAAAATCCGAGCGTATGGTCCGTCTCTAATGACCACGCTGTCGACGGGACGTTAAACCCTACGCTTCCTTGCTTCCTACTCGGCGACAGCCGCAATCAGCGGCCGCCTCTGGCCTGCGTGGCCGCCGCCGCACAGACTGCTAGCTGCTGGCTTCTGGCTGCCCCATTAGCAGATTGCCGGGCCACGCCCTGCTATGCCGACACCTGCCGCTACGCGCACCGACCATTCCATTCCATTCCAACCCGGACACCAGGAAACCTCGCATTTCTTGTTGGGTTTCCTTTTTCTGTACCAGGAAGTAGACGGTAGGTTAATATCTCAGAGAAACGTGCAGCTGTCCTACGCAAACGCTTCCGTTTTTTTTCCCCCTCTTTTCTTTCTCTCTCTCTCTCACTTTCTTTATTTTTTTATTCATTTTTTTTCAACGAGCCTAAGTAACGTTATTTTATGAAATCGACCGATTATGACATTCATAATACGGAATATATTAAAAAGTAATATTTTCAAATTAATTTAAAAAAATGAAGGCACTGTTTTACAGATTGCTCTCGTTTTTATGCGGTATATTTAGAATTTAAAAATGTTTGTAAATCTATCGGACTCAACTACGTAGTCATTAGTCCGTAGTTTACAAACTACTTAAGCTAAGGTAAAGTAACCCAACGACAACACAAACACCCATGCGCGAGGGGGGACGCGAATCCCCGAAGGCGATCGGCCGCGCGCACGGCTAATCCGCCGCGGCTAAATTTCAAGTACATTTCATCATTTACCATCTCTTGTCCAGAAAATGCGTTTTCAAATGGAATAAAATTCCATATTGTTCAACATTCGATTTAAGAACAATATCATTAAACAGTTTGATGGCATTGTCAATAAAGAATTGTAAAAAAGAAAAATAATAAAATACGAAACTTCCTGGCAGATTAAAATTGTGTGCCGGAACAGGGACTCGAAGCTGGGACCTTTGCCTTTCGCGGGAAAGCGCACTTCCGACTGTGCTATCCCGACACGACTCACGATGCCGCCTCACAACTTTACTTCGGCCAGTACCTCGTCTCCTACTTTCCGAACTTCACAGAAGCTCTCTTGCAAACACGCAAGACTAGCACTCCTGGAAGAAAGGATATGGTGGAGACATGGCTTAGCCACAGCCTAAGGGATGTTTCCAGAATGAAACTTCACTCTGCAGCGGAGTGTGCGCTGATATGAAACTTCCTGGCAGATTAAAATTGTGTGCCGGAACAGGGACTCGAATCTGGGACCTTTGCCTTTCGCGGGCAAGCGCACTACCGACTGTGCTATCTGCCAGGAAGTTTCATATCTGCGCACACTCCGCTGCAGAGTGAAGTTTCATTCTGGAAACATCCCTTAGGCTGTGGCTAAGCCATGTCTCCACCATATCCTTTCTTCCAGGAGTGCTAGTCTTGCGTGTTTGCAAGAGAGCTTCTGTGAAGTTTGGAAAGTAGGAGACGAGGTACTGGCGGAAGTAAAGTTGTGAGGCGGCATCGTGAGTCGTGTCGGGATAGCACAGTCGGTAGTGCGCTTGCCCGCGAAAGGCAAAGGTCCCAGGTTCGAGTCCCGGTTCCGGCACACAATTTTAATCTGCCAGGAAGTTTCAATAATAAAATAAAATAAAAATAAAAAGAAGAAAAATGTATGAAGAAACTGCGCCAAACTGGCCGGCTGCGCTAGGCCGTGTGGTGTGGAACCGGTTAATCCTTCCATCCCGTGTTGACTGTTTCCAGGTACGAAACGTCTTCCCCTGTTAAGTGGTGCACGGCAGCCAAAAATTCAGCTGTTCAGTTCTTTTTAAATCTAAGGGACTGAACTACTCCGGTTATCAGTCCCTAGACTTACAAACTACTTAAACTAACTTACGATAACGACAACCACACACACACACACACACACACACACACACACACACACACACACACAGACAGACCAGAGGGAGGACTCGAACCTCCGACGGCGAACGACCTCTCGCTCCGCAACAAGGTGACAGAGCGCTCCGTCACTCCACTGCGACTGGATAGCAGCTCGCCGCAGTCTAACTTGTAAGCTCAGCACGAGCTTGCGGCTTTATTACTTAACTAGCTGAAAACCAGGCGTCGCCTGGGTATTTCTTTATTTATTCCTGCCATTTTTCACGTATATATATATATTTATTTGTATACAGGCTGTATGCCTGTAAAATCTCTTGCGAATAAAATTTGTACTAAAGAAGTAATAGATTGAAACTTGTTGCGTGATGGGGCGGTTTTCCGTGAATGTTACCAATTATGTGTTGATATCTCATGAACAACGTGTGGTACTTTTATACAATTTAGAAGGCACACTCAACTATATGTGTGTATACTGTTTGTAAAATTTCCTGCAGCTACAGTTTATAGTGTTGTTGTTGTTGTTGTTGTAGTCGTCAGTCCAGAGACTGGTTTGATGCAGCTCTCCACCCTACTCTATCCTGAGCAAGCCTTTTCATCTCCTCATAAGAACGACAACCCACATCCACTTGAATCTGTTTATTATACGCGTCTCTTGGTCTCCCTCTGCGATTTTTACCCCACACACTTCCCTCCAATGCTAAATTCACAATTCCTTGATGTCTAAGAATGTGTCCTACCAATCTATCCCTTCTTTTAGTCAAGGTATGCCAGAAATTTCTTTTCTCCCCAATTCGGTTCAGTACCTCCTCATTAGTTACGCGATCCACCCACCTAATCTTCAGCATTCTTCTGTAGCACCACATTTCAAAAGCCTCTATCCTCTTTCTGTCCTCACTGTTTATCGTCCATGTCTCACTCCCATACAAGGCAACACTCCACACAAATGCCTTCAGAAAGGACTTCCTTAGGCTTAAATCAATATTCGATGTTAACAAATTTCTCTTTTTCAAAAACGCCTTTCTACCCATTGCCATTCTGCATTTTATATCATCTGTACTGCGACCATCATTTGTTATTTTACTGCCCAAGTAACAAAACTCATCTACCTCCTTTATTGTTTCGTTACCTAATCCCAGTATTGTCTTTCCTGATGATCACATCCTCCTGAGTAGTCCCCGCCCGGAGATCCGAATGGGGGACTATTTTACCTCCGGAATATTTTACCCGAGAGGATGCCATCATCATATGTTCATACAGTAGAGCTGCATGTCCTCGGGAAAAATAACGGCTGTAGTTTCCCCTTGCTTTCAGCCGTTCGCAGTAGCTGTGTGGCAAAGCCACATTAGCTGATGTTACAAGGCCAGCTCAGTCAATCATCCAGACTGTTGCCCCTGTAACTACTGAAAAGGCTGCTGCCCCTCTTCAGGAACCACACGTTTGTCTGGCCTCTCCACAGATACCCCTCCGCTGTGGTTGCACCTACGGTACGGCTATCTGTATCGTTGAGGCACGCAAGCCACCCCACCTCGGCAATGTCTGTGGTTCATGGGAGTGGGTTTATAGTGTAGAAACTATAAATTGTAACCTCATACTGAATACCGTAGATTTAGTCCATGAACAGCAGAACGTTACTGTTTATATGCTCATATCTCATGAACTACGTGTCGCACTGTGACAAAATTTAAAAGGTTCATTAAATTATATGTCTGTATACTGTCTGTAAAGTTTCGTGCGGCTACAATTTGTAGTGTACAAATTATAAATTGTAACGTCATACAGAAAGGCGTAGTTTTAGTCCATGAACAGCGGAAAAGTAGTAACAGAGAAACTTGTTTCTTTTCATCTGTTTCCTATGGTAGTCAGCGAGAAAAATTTAAATAAAGGTTTGAAATTATCTTTAAAGTTTTGCAAGTCTCATTCTCATATAGCGTATTTATAAAGTCTCGCCGCATTATGTGGCAGTTTTTTTTTTTTTTTTTTTTTTTTTTTTTTTTGCGATCCCTATTTTTTTATGACGTCATATCTTCTGAGCCATGAGTCGTACGTGGTTCTGAACCCTGCAGCAATTGTTACCTCACGGTAAGGAAGGTGTGTAGCAAATTTGGTTGATATCGGTCCATGGTTTAGGAGAAAATGAGCAGCATTGTCACTAAGTACAGCAGTTTTTCGCGCATCTCATTGCTTATAACGTCATATCTCGCGGACTATGTATCGTACGTGATTGTTACACTTACGGCGACCGTGTACAAAATTTCGTAAAGATTAGAACAAAGCTGTAGATTTGTATGCATTACGTACACACAAGCATATGGACACTTTTTTTATATATTATAGAAGAAGATTATTTTTTCCCACGTTGAAGACTAGGCAATCCGTAATACTTAAAACGGAAATCAACGTGTATTGAAAAGATGTTCAAGCGTATGTAAGTTCAATCCTCATGAAAAATTCATTTATAATAGTAAATGAAAAGAAAATGTTCTATAACAATCACTTTATTGTTGTCATGTTATTGTTATGTAGCTACGTCAAATTTATATATACAGCTTCTTCAGTTACACAGCATGCAAAGTGTTCTGAAAACAACGCTTTCTATTCAGAATGTTGACTCGCAAAATACCAATAATTTAAAGGATAAATTCATGACAGGTGTGACTGATGAGCTTAGTTGTTTAGTCCCCTCGAAACAACAACAACAGGAATATGACAGTTGTTTTGTTTAAATTAATTTTCACGTATAGAAATAACCAATTATTTTTAAAATCGAGGTGAATTTTCTCATTTTTCTTCAGATTTCAAGTGGAACAGCCCGTGCAGCACTCGCGAAGCCACACGACGCGAAAATAATACCAGCGTGCTGCACAGGACCGCGTGTTGCCATTTCCGTGCTGAACAGGAGGAAATACGACCGCCGGCCGCGGTGGCCGAGAGGACTGAGGCGCTCCAGTCACGGTCTGCACGGCCACTACGGTCGGGGGTTCGAATCCCCCCTCGGGCATGGATATTTGTGCCGTCCTTAGTTGTAGCTAGTTCATAAGTAGTTTGTAAGTTTAGGGACTGATGACCCCGTAGTTAAGTCCCATAAGCTATACAAACATTTGAACATTTGAAATACGACCTTGAAACGAGCAGGGCTTTGTCGTACTAACTCGTTACCCAAAGCCGTGCTCAGTTCGAGGCGCGCATCCTCCAGTTGTGTATATAAACTGGATGGCCGTTGTGTGAGCATTGCAAAGCCACGAATGTTTTCTGGGAATCTTTGTGCATGTCTGACGAACAATAGAACTAACAGTATTTAAGTATTTTGTTGTTATATGGTACAGAAATGAATAAAAAAAATGTAACTCAAAGGCGCGTTCTCCATCCGTGCAACGGTACCTACTTAAATAAATTTTACAATTCCCTTGCACACTGCCAGAGCATGAAATTGATGTTTGTAATAATGTTTGTATAGTCTATGGGACTTAACTACGGGGTCATCAGTCCCTAAACTTACAAACTACTTATGAACTACTTACGAACTAGGACGGCACAAATACCCATGCCCGAGGGGGGATTCGAATCCCCGACCGTAGTGGCCGTGAAGACCGTGAGTGGAGCGCCTTAGTCCCCTCGGCCACCGCGGCCGGCAAATTCATGTTTGTTTCACGCCATTTTTGTGTGTTAGGCGGATAGCATTTCTTGTGTCTGACAGGAAGGCAATCAACGCAAAGATTTATACTTCATTTTTTTGAATGGAAATAAAACTACTTTTCGTGTTTCATGGATGGGCAGCAAAACGCCAAGTATTACAGATTTTCTTTTATTATGGAGAACTACATACAGAAACGAGTGCCTCATTTAACGTACTAAGATAACTGAGAATTATCTTAGAAGATAGACTACGGAAAGGCAAATCAACATTTTTAGCTTTCGAAGATTTGCAAAAAGCTTGCCGGCCGCGGTGGCCGAGGGGACTGAGGCGCTTCAGTCACGGTCCGCACGGCCACTACGGTCGGGGGTTCGAATGCCCCCTCGGGCATGGATATTTGTGCCGTCCTAGTTCGTAAGTAGTTCATAAGTAGTTTGTAAGTTTAGGGACTGATGACCCCCTAGTTAAGTCCCATAAGACTTACAAACATTTGAACATTTTTTTTTTTTTTTTTGCAAAAAGCTTTTGACAATGTTGATGCAATTCACTCTTCCAAATTCTATAGTCAGCAGGGGTAAAATGTAGGAAACGGAAGATTATTTACAGCTAGTACTAAAACTAGACTCCAGTTATAAGAGTCGAAGGGCATGAAAGAGAGTCAGTGGTTGGGAAGCGAATAAGGCAGGACTGCAGCATTTCCCCGATATTATTCAATCTCTACGCTGAGCAAGCTCTGAAAGAAACCAAGTAGAAATTTGTAGAAGTTTTTAAAGTTCAGGATGAAGAAATAAAAACTTTGCGTTTTGCTGATAACTTAGTAATTTCGTCAGAGCCAGCAAACGATCCGAAAGACGAGTTGAACGTTACTGGAAGTGTGTTGAATGGAGCGTATAAGGTGAACATTAACAGCAGCAAAACAAAGGTGATGGAATGAAGTTTTAGAAAATCAGGCGATGTTGAAGAAATTAGATTAGGTAACGAATCAGTAAAGGTGGTAGGAAACTGCTCAACTGCTTCGTCATTGGTCCGTAGCTTACAAACTACTTAAACTAAGGTAAACTAACCTAAGGACAACACAAACACCCATGTCAGAGGATTCGAACCCCCGACGGCGAACGGCCGCCCGCACCGCAGCACGGCTCCCCAGTGTGCACGGGTAATCCGCCGCGGCAGTTTTGTTACTTCGGCAGTAAAATAACATATGGTGGTCGGAGTACAGATGTAAAATACAGAATGGCAATGAGAAAAACAAAAGCTTCTCTGAAAATGAGTTGTTAACATCTAATATTAATTTAAATATTACGATTTCTTTTCTGAAGGCATTTTTGTGGAGTGTTGCTTCGTACGGGAGTGAAACATGGACGATAAGCAGTTCAGACGGGAAGAGGATAGAGGCTTTTGAAACGTGATGCTGCGGAAGAATGCTGAAAACTATGTGGGTGAATCGTGTAACTAATAAGGAGGTACTGAAAGTAATTGTGGAGAAAAGGATTTTTGGCATATCTTGACTAAAAGAAGGGATCAACTGCTAGGACACATTGTTAGACATCAAGGAATTGTTAATTTAGCATTGGTGGTGTGTGGGGAAAATTGCAGAAGGAGACCAAGAGATGAATATAGCATGCAGATTCAGATGGATGTGGGTTGCCGTTCTTATGAGGAGATGAAGAGGCTCGCTCAGGTAAAGCAAGGTGGAGAGCGGCATCAAACCAGTCTCCGGACTGAATACCACAACAAGAACACTCAGCATAGTAGTTTCATATAAAAATGTAGTAAAGTATTTATATAAAATAAGCGTTATTTCAGTCAGTGGTTCATTTTCATCGATGTTTGATCCCATTTTGTGAATACGTCTCCTTTTCGTAATTCAGACTTGTCTGAATGTCTGGTCGTCCAGAATGAATCCTTATGTTGCCGCGTGGTAGACCCCTTTCTTTGCGGCGAACGACCGATATACGCTGCACATTAATCATTCGAGATCTCCGGCGGTTGATTTGATGGAAAATGAAGGATGTAATACCTGATGGAGTCTTGTCCATGCGGTAAATCAGGTCGCAATTCGGTGAGATGTTTTGTATGTTAAGCATGTGGATTCCATTCTAGTACATGAGTAATACTTTGACAGAGCTTTAATGTTTTGAAAAGCATTGTCATAGTTTTCATTGTTGATTGTTACGCTACTTTTTGATTTATTGGAAGTTTGGATTTTAAACAACAACTTTTGACATCGCAAGATGACGGCTTTGTAAACTGAGTATAGTTCAGCAGGGGCAGAGGTGCCCCCCCCCGTCCCTTATGGCCAATGACTCACCCTTCCCAACTCTCCGCAACCAACCCCCTCCCCTCCTTCATACCCGAGATATAGTACTTGGATTGCTAGATCATTACCTAATATATATGGCTTAGCCATTTAATAATGAAATTAAATACCCCGCCATGCTGTTTGCAGTTTGCATCATAAGCAGCCCCCCCCTCCCCCCCCCCCCCCCCCCCCCCCCCCCCGCTGTGGTGTGGACACCTCTGAGCAGAGCCATAACGTTATGAAACATGTTCAAGTGTTTGTTTAGCTTACGGGACTTGACTGCGTGGCATCAGTCCCTAAACTTACAAACTACTTATGAACTAGCTAAAGACAGCACAAACCCTCATACCCGAGGGAGGATTCCAACCCCCGACGGGGAACAGCCTTGCGCATCGGAGCATAGCGCCTCAATGCGTTCGGCCACTCCACCGCGGCCATAACGATATACAACTGTATGAAACTTTATCCCAGATTTTAGGTTCTGACGATGACGGCATGTCCTGCTGAAATAGTTAAGCAGGGCTATGACGTTATACAATTGTATGAAACATTACCCCAGGTTTTAGATTCTGCCGATGACGAATTCGGTAATTTACAGAAATGATTGCAATCGAAATATCTCGGACTGAAACGATACATATCTAACGTGCGACTCTAAATCGATTACGCGATTATTCATGCGTACTTATTAAGTATGTTTTATTCGTAGTCATGGGAAGTCATTTTATTGGTTTCTATGGTCTTGAGTGACGGTGAAGTTTTTTCTCATTTATTATGATTTAAAAGACTTCATAGTCAAAGCTATGCAAAGGAAACTTAAAACTGACACACTCATTTAATGACTCGTTGTGGAAGTATTTTTCTGAAGATATTCTGCACTGATTTATTATGCGATGAAAGTGGTATCTATAATTGTCACTTATTTATACAAATAAAATTGTTGATCTTTTGTCCTCGGTCATGTCAGAAATATGTACTGCACACCTAACGCGTATGCCACACTACATTACTATATACGAGGTACGTCCAGAAAGTAAGTTCCGTTTGATTACATAAAACAAACGTGTACAGACACACAAAAAAATATTTATTGTACAAAAATCTACAACTGTTAAACTACTTTTCTACAGAGCTGCCGAAATTTTGTAGGCACTTGTCATAGCGTGGCACAAGTTTATGTATGCCTTCTTCATACAAGGTTGCCGCCTGTGTATTCAGCCATGTGGTAGCATGTTCATTCAGCTCGTCATTGTTGAAGTGCTGACATGACAAATTTTAGGTGTAAGAAGAGGCTTTATATCAAAAGGTGGTGTTTGTTTCCACGATAGTGACCGACCTCATGTGGCGAATGTGAGCAAACAACTCTTACGGGAATTTCACTGGGACGTGTTTGATCATCATCCGTACAGCCCGGACCTCGCTCCTAGCCACTTTCACCTCTTCTTACACCAAAAATCTGTCCTTGGTGGTCAACATTCACGTCAACGCAGAATTACGTGGCTTTACATTACCTTTCGTGAAAATAATTAGTACGTAAACATTCATATTTTGTCATCTCGCTTATCAATGCCTGCGTAATCGATTTATGGTTGCACGTTCGATATATATCGTTTCAGCCAGAAACATTTCGATTGCAAGCATTCTTGGAAATTACCACGAATTCGAAACGTGTGAATCACGGGCTGTGGCTCTTGTATTTGTAAAGCGCCCCTTATGGCACTGTTTAGTAAGGGATAAAACGCTCGTATCAGTGAGTGAACATCTTATTTCCGCGGTCCAGAACGTGCTTTGAAATAATCGGAGAGAAGTGGCGGCTACAATTACGTTAAAACGCGCGTGAAGTTCGCTCCTGATAAACGCAGCCGGAAGCAGGTAAAGAAGGAAAACGCGGCGCATTTCACTTTCCGAAAGAAAAGCACCTGATAAGAGAATGGAATGGTGGAGTCCCAGGTGGGAGGTTGGTGGAACGGGGCAGGGAAATTACGAGCGCGGAAAGAGCTGACGTCCCGACCCGACCCGTCCCAGGTGTAAGTGTCGGCGTGCGTCAGCAGGGCGTGGCCGAGCGGAGGGCGTGGCTGGGGGGCGGGGTGCCAGGGGGAGGGGGAGGGGGCGGGGGCGGTGGGCGTGGCCGCCCAGCAGCGTCCTGCCGCTCTGAGGCCGCCCGGCGGCCGGTCGTACTCCGTAATTCACCGTAACGTGCGTGGCGGAGGGTACACGCTACCTCTACTAGGCACTTCCTCTCCTATTCCACTCTAGGGATGGCGGTTATCGCTGAAACAACCGGTTTTCGGTTATACCGGTTCTTTTCATCACCAGTTTAACCGCACTGTAAAAACTGCGCCGGCCGCGGTGGCCGAGGAGACTAAGGCGCGTCAGTCACGGTCTGCACGGCCACTACGGTCGGGGGTTCGAATCCCCCCTCGGGCATGGATATTTGTGCCGTCTTTAGTATAAGGTAGTTCATAAGTAGTTTGTAAGTTTAGGGACTGATGACCCCGTAGTTAAGTCCCATAAGCTTAACAAACATTTGATTTTGTAAAAACTGCTCAAGATAACCGGTTTCTTTAAATAACCGGTTTTCGGTTTTTTATTGCTTTTATTTCCAGCAAAGTTCGACCGAAACTTAATTGGCAGCCGGAACAGAAACCGTAATCGAATTTTCGGTTCTTCCAACATTAACAAGAGCAAAACAAAAATAATGGAATGCGGTCTTAGAAAATCAGGTGATGCTGAAGGAATTAGATTAGGTAACGAAACAATGAAGGTGGTAGATGAGTTTTGTTACTTGGGTAGTAAAATAACATGCGATGGTCGCAGTACAGAGGATATAAAATGCAGAATGGCAATGGGAAGAAAAGCATTTTTGAAAAAGAGAAATTTTCTAACATCGAATATTAATTCAAGTGTAAGGAAGTGTTTTCTGAAGGCATTTGTGTGGAGTGTTGCCTTGTATGGGAATGAGACATGGACGATAAACAGTGCGGACAGGAAGAGGATTGAGGCTTTTGAAATGTGGTGCTACAGAAGATTGCTGAAGATTAGATGGGTAGATAGCATAACTAATGAAGAGGTACTTAACAGAATTGGCGAGAAAAGGAATTTTTGGCACACTCTGACTAAAAGAAGGGATCGCTTGGTAGGACACATTCTTAGACATCGGGGAATCGTAAATTTAGCATTGGAGGGAAGTGTGTGGGGTAAAAATCGCAGAGGGAGACCAAGAGACGCGTATAGTAAGCAGATTCAAGTGGATGTGTGTTGTCGTTCTTATGAGGAGGTGAAAAGGCTTGCTCAGGATAGAGTAGGGTGGAGAGCTGCATCAAACCAGTCTCCGGACTGAAGACCATAACAACAACAACAACTAGGTTTCGGCCGAAAACGAAACTTAGGAAGTTTACTTAAAATTTAGGTAAATTTACGGTGTACGACAAATCACTAGTCGTTCCATATTTTGCAAGATCCCCTCCCAATACTACGCCTTCTTGAGTGTATGTAAGCCTACCCAGGAGTCCGTAGAAGACGATATACGAAGCATACAGCTTTACTGGCCTAGTATTTCCATCCGGCAGTTGCGAATACTGAGCCAAGCACTCCTTAAGTTGAACTTGTGAGCCAGTGCATATGAATAGCTAGTTATGTAAGTTACAGTCAGTAAATGAACTTCAATCAGTGCTGCAGAAGTAATTTGAAAAATAAAATCACAGTTCCCACTAACAGTATGATTGTTGTCAGTATAAATTTACGCAAATTGAACTAGAAAAGCTGTATACCACATGCCCAAAGAATGTTCAAAGGGGTGTGAGTTCTTATGAGACCTAACAGCTTAGGTCATCGGTCCCTAGACTTAAAAACTACAAAATCTAACTTAAAGTAACTTACGCTAAGGACAACACACACACCCATGACCGCGGCAGGAGGGAGGACTCGAACCTCCGACTGGAGCAGCCGCGCAGTCCGTGACATGGAGCCTCAGACCGCACGGCTACCTCGCGAGGCACCACATGATTAATGTTAACTAAATCCATATTGGTTATTAAAAAAACCCTCACTTTCAACCAATCAAATTAATAAAACTTGTTAGCATTGCAATATAATACATTTCCAAAGTTTTAACCAACATGTTGAGGAGCTAACAACACTCTGTTCTTTAATATCCAATAGTAAAAGCAGTCATGAAAACTCATTTATTAAAATGGCCGCTTTCGGCACATTTAGTCAGTCTTCATCAGATTATTATTAAAAAAAAAAAACACACACACACATTTTGAATCACTGCTATAGGAAGTAGTCGTTCCGGTTTTTATACTCTGTTCTTGTCAATACCTAAAAAAACCGGTTACAACCGACACCAAATAAATAACGAAAAAACCAGTTATTCGAAACTAAAATACCGGTATCGGTTTTAACCGGTCAGTTTTTCCCATCCCTATTCCACTTCCAAATAGAACGAGGAAAAAACCAATGCCTATATGCCTCCGTACGAGCCCTAATTTCTCTTATCGTGTCTTTTGATCACCACGCAAAATGTAAGTAGCCGGCAGCAAGATCGTACTACACCCTGCTTCAAATTGCACACGTTATATAAAAATTTTAACTGCAAATCGTCTTTATTACCATCTTCTAAAATATTTGCTATTTTTCTGGAAACATTCTGTAGTTAACAGATGAAATATTTGTTTTTGGTAAGCATTATTTGAAGCTTTATCACAGTTAAAGGTCTATGTATAGACAACTGAGCTTGGTCATCGTATACGTAAGTGCCTCAAACCGTAGGGGCTGGAAGTATGTTGTCGCATTTTATAATGATGACGTTAACACATTTGAGCGACGTAGTTACCATGAACTGCACGAAAAGAGTTTCACAGTGACAGTCTACAACACAATTTAATGTTTTAATCATCACAATAATCATAATATACCTTACAGTTTCGAAAAGACCTTAAAAATGTTCAAATGTTTGTGTAGTCTATGGGACTTAACTACGGGGTCATCAGTCCCTAAACTTACAAACATTTATGAACTACTTACGAACTAGGACGGCACAAATATCCATGCCCGAGGGGGGATTCGAATCCCCGACCGTAGTGGCCGTGCAGACCGTGACTGGAGTGCCTCAGTCTCCTCGGCCACCGCGGCCGGCAAAAGACCTTAATTCGGCGATTCATTTGCTGTAATTTGACAACAAACCAAGTAGACACCTGAAGCAGACGACTCAACAAATGCATACCGTTTGAACGCTTCTTTGTAGTTGGATGGTCTATCGCAAGGAGAGCTGCAGCTGACAACGATTTCCTTTGCGTGTTGCACGTCTCGTATAGAAAGGGCTTAATACAAATGCTCTCTAAGATCAGTAAGCAATGACTGTGGGGGTAAAAAAAATCACCTACGACATATAGTACTGGAAATATGACGTATAAACAATGAAAATTGCCCCTTCATGTGACGCGTGGATAACGGGACTTTATTCATTCATTATTTGAGAATGACAACACTTAGCTTTTGCAACAAACTTTACAAACAATTTGAAGCCTTTACGAAACTTTTATCACTACCCCCGCCCCCAAAAATATCAAAATTATGATCTAAGTTTATAACTTAGTAATTTTCCGATGTTACTGCAGTAAAACAATGTCCATTTACATCTACTTACATACTCGGCAACCCACCGTAAGCTGCGTGGTAGAGGGTACACTGTACCACTACTAGACACTTCCATTCCTATTCCACTCCCAAATAGAACAAGGGAAAAAAATGCTTATATGTCTCCGTACGATCCCTAATGACTCTTATCTTCTCTTCGGCTTCAAATTTCGGCCCTCTAAATTTATTCAACAGAAATTCACGAAAAGAACGTCGTCTTTCCTCCAGCGATCCCCAATTGAGTTGCCGGAGCATTTCGTGACACTCACGCATTGGTCGAACCTACCGGTAACAAACCTAGCTGCTCGCCTCTGAACCGCCTCTATGTCTTCCTTTAAACTGATCTGTTGTGGGTCCCAACTACTTGAGCAATACTCAAGACGTGGTCGTAGAAGCGTTTTATACGCGGTCTCCTTTACAGGTGAAGTATATCTTCCCAAAATTCTCCCAATAAACCGAAGTCGGCTGTCCGCCTTACTCACAACTGTCCTTACAGGTTCGTTCCATTCCATATCGCTCTGCAATGTTACGCCTAGATATTTGAATGACGCGATAGCATTAAGAAGCTTACTACTAATGCTGTATTCGAACATTATGGGATTGTTTTCCTTACTCATGCGCATCACCTTACATTTTTTTACATTGAGAGCTAGCTGCCATTCTTGGCACCAAATAGAAATTTTGTCTAACTCAACCTGTATGCTATTACAGTCAATTAGCCGGCCGCGGTGGCCGAGGGGACTGAGGCGCTTCAGTCATGGTCTGCACGGCCACTACGGTCGGGGGTTCGAATCCCCCCTCTGGCATGGATATTTGTACCGTCCTAGTTCGTAAGTAGTTCATAAGTAGTTTGTAAGTAGGGACTGATGACCCCGTAGTTGAGTCCCATAAGCTTTACAAACATTTGAACATTTGAATGTTGTAAGCGGAACAAATACAGAGGGTGGTTCCAAAAAGATAATGCTAATGCATAATTTTATTTTGACGACCAGTTTAGATGGTCTCTGCCATCATCTTCTGGTCTATAAATGTTTTCAAAGCCGTCTTCTTGCAATGTCAACAGTTGCTGTTAAAATAATTTAAAGTGCACAGATGCACCAAGTCACTGTAGTTAAAACGTACATGTCAGTATAAGTGATAGTAAGAACTGAAAACGATATGAACTGCTTACAAGGAGGAATTAACATTGTGCACCACAAAATCACCGTCACGTTAGAACTAGAACTGAACAACTAACTGAACTATACTTAGTTCAGCAGGGCAATGGCTTTATACAATTGTATGAAACTTTACCCCAGGTTTTAGATTCTGACGATGACGAGTTCGAAACGCGTAAATAAAGAATAGCCACATCACCACCCGTAGTCTTTGTATTTTTTAAAGCGCCCCTTACAACATTATTTAATAACGAAATTTAAAATGGGCGCTTACCTCATTGGTGATCTCATGTCGCATTTGGTGCTTTTATCCTTTTCTGGACGTTGCGATACAGAAGGATTGAAAAGCTGGTAGAAGCCGACCTCGGGAAAGATCAGTTTGGGTTCAGGAGAAATGTAGGAACACGGGAGGCAATACTCACTTAACGGCTTATCCTAGAAGACAGATTAAGAAAAGGCAAACTTACATTTCTAGCTTTTGTAGATTTAGAGAAGGCTTTTGACAATGTTGATTGGAATAAACTCTTTCAAGTTCTAAAGCAAGCAGGAGTAAAATATAGGGAGCGTAAGGTTATTTACAACTTGTACAGAAACCAGACGGCGGTTGTCAGCGTTGAAGGGCATGAAAGGGATGCAGTGGTTGGAAAGGGAGTAAGATCGGGTTGTAGCCTTTCTCCATTGTTATTCAATTTGTACATTGAGCAAGCTATAAAGGAAAGCAAGGACACTACGGTCGGGGGTTCGAATCCCCCCTCTGACATGGATATTTGTGCCGTCCTAGTTCGTAAGTAGTTCATAAGTAGTTTGTAAGCTTAGGGACTGATGACCCCGTAGTTAAGTCCCATAAGCTTAACAAACATTTGAACATTTGAAAGCAAGGAGAAATTTGGAGAACGAATTAAAGTTCAGGGTGAAGAATTAAAAACATTGCGTTTTTCCGACGACATTGTAATTCTGTCAGATACAGCAAAGAACCTGGAAGAGCAATTGAACGGAATGGACAGGGTGCTGAAAGGTGCATATAAGATGAACATTAACAAGAGCAAAACTAGGGTAATGGAGTGCGGTCTAAGAAAATCAGGTGATGCTGAAGGAATTAGATTGGGTAACGAATCAATAAAGGAGGTAGATGAGTTTTGTTACTTGGGCAGTAAAAAAAAAAACAAAAAACACATAATGGTCGTAGTACAGAGGATATAAAATGCAGAATGGCAATGGGTAGAAAAGCGTTCTTGAAAAAGAGAAATTTGTTAACATCGAATATTGACTTATGCCTAAGGAAGTCCTTTCTGAAGGCATTTGTATGGAGTGTTGCCTTGTATGGGAGTGAGACATGGACGATAAACAGTGCGGACAGGAAGAGGATTGAGGCTTTTGAAATGTGGTGCTACAGAAGAATGGTGAAGATTAGGTGGGTGGATCGCGTAACTAATGAGTAGGTACTGAACAGAATTGGGGAGAAAAGAAATTTCTGGCATACCTTGACTAAAAGAAGGGATAGATTGGTAGGACTAATTCTTAGACATCAAGGAATTGTGAATTTAGCGTTGGAGGGAAGTATGAGGGTTAAAAACCGCAGAGGAAGACCAAGAGATGGATACAGTAAGCAGATTCAGACAGATGTAGGTTGCCGTTCTTATGTGGAGATGAAGAGGCTTGCTCAGGATAGGGTATTGTGGAGAGCTGCATCAAACCAGTCTACGGACTGAAGACACAACACAACACGCGATTAGTTAACTGACTCCCCTCTTCCACCTCTCTCTCTCTTTCTCATATACACTGCTTAGAACAATTAGGGGATGGGTCGAGATATTTATGTCATCGCCATAATGAACTAAAATGGTTCAACGTCTTTCTGTTCGGTTCTGCGAAGTGGAGACAAAAAAAAAAAAAAAAAAAAAAAAAAAAAAAAAAAAAAAAAAAAAAAATGTTTGTTAAGCTTATGGGACTCAACTACGGGGCCATTAGTCCCTAAACTTACAAACTACTTATGAACTACTTACGAACTAGGACGGCACAAATATCCATGCCCGAGGGGGGATTCGAACCCCCGACCGTAGTGGCCGTGCAGACCGTGACTGGAGCGCCTCAGTCCCCGCGGCCACCGCGGCCGGCAAGAACATTACCGCAACCGAGATAGTACTAATAAAAGAAAGTTTCTGGAGAGTGTTGGAGTTTACTGCTAAATTTAAACGAACACAAAATACCGAGCGTTGGCGGTCCTACACAGAAGCTCGAAATTTAGCGAGGACTTCAATCCGAAATGCTTACAGTACTTTCCACAACGAAACTCTTTCTCGAAATTCGACAGAGAACTCGAAGAGATTTTGGTCATATGTCAAATATATTAGAGGCAAAACACAAACAGTATAACTATGTGATAGAAATGGCGATCCTGCCGATGACAGCGCTACTAAAGCAGAGTTACTAAACACAGCTTCTCGAAACTCATTCACCAAAGAAGACGAAACCAGTATTCCAGATTTCGAATTACGAACAGAGGCCAGTATGAGTAACGTTGAAGTAGATATCCTCGGAGTAGTGAAGCAACTTAAATCACTTAGCAAGAACAAGTCTTCTGGTCCGGACTGTATACTCACTAGATTTCTATGTGATTATGCTGATGCGATTGCTCCTTACTTAACAGCCATATGCAACCACTCACTCAACGAAGGATCTGTACCAAAAGATTGGAAACTTGCATAGGTCACAGCAGTATTCAAGAAAGGCAGTAAGAGTAACCCACTAAACCACAGGCCTATTTCATTGACGTCAATTTGCAGCAGGGTTTTGGAACATATCCTGTATTCAAATATTATGAATTATTTCGAACAGAGTGATCTATTGACAGAAGGTAAAAACGTATTTAGAAATATCGTTCATGTGAAACACAACTAGGTCTTTACTCACATGAAGTGACGAGTGCTATCGACATGGGATCTCAAGTTAATTCCGTATTTCTAAATTTCCAGGAGGCTAACATACTCCTCCGAATGAGAAAATACGAGGCGCGCCCAGAAAGTAAGTTCCGTTTGGTAATAAAATGAAACTGTACACAGATACAGAAGAAATTTTTATTGCACAAAATTCTACAACTCTTAAACTACGTTTCCACATAACTGCCGAAACTTTGTAGGCACTTGTCATAGCGTGCCACAAGTTTTTGCATGCATCCTTCACAGAAGGTTGCCGCCTGTGTATTCAACCATGTGGTAACAGCTCTTTATCATGGTTGATGTGCTGACCGCCAAGAACATATTTTAGGTGTAAGAAGAGATGAAAGTCGCTAGGAGAGAGGTCCTAGCTGTAAGGAGGATGATCAAAGAGGTCCCATTGAAATTTCCGTAAGATTGTTTGGTTACATTCGGTGTTTGAGGTCAGGCATTATCGTGAAAAAAAAAATCTTTTGACAGTAATCCTCTTCTTACACCTAAAATCTGTCCTTGGTGGACAACACTTCAACGATGATGACGAGCTGAAAGAACAGTTACCACATGATTGAATACACAGGCGGCAACATTCTATGAAAAAGGCACACAAAACCATGTGCCATGCTATGACAATTGCCTACAAAATTTCGGAAGCTATATAGAAAAGTAGTTTAACAGTTGTAGATTTTTGTACAATCAATATTTTTTCTGTATCTGTTACCCGTTCGTTTTATATAACCAATCGGAACTTACTTTCTGGACGCGCCTCGTATATTGTTCACTGCCATTTACATAGGCAGAAAAGATCATCGGAATAAAATACGAGGAACAAGACCTCGAACGGAGAGATTCAAGTGTTCTTTCTTCCCGCGCGCTATTCGAGACTGTAGTAGGAGATAAATAGTATAAAGGTGGTTGGATGAACCCTCTACCAGGCACTTAAATGTGATTTGCAAAGTATCCCATGTAGATTTGTTTACTCTACCAAACTAATTAGACAAACAGTTGGGTTGAGATAGTGTAGTGAGCAGGTGGTGCACTACAACAACAACGTGACTTAGCCGAAGCTAGGGATTAGAGGGTCAAAGGAAGGTTGGAAGCGGATCAGACACAGATGGAGATGACTGCAGCTATAGAAGCCTCACAAAGTGTATTTTACAGGACCTTGACGCGATTTCAGTCAACAGGAACGGTTAAAAGAAGGCAAGGCCAAGGTCGCCCACGGGTAAAATCAGCAAGAGATGACCGTTACGTCTCGCACACAGCAGTGCCCCTGCAGAAAAAGAGCAAACCGCAGCAGCGCTGCAAATCGGACAGTCACGGCAGCGCCCCAAGCGGCAGCTCCACAGAAACAGGAGAATGGCCTGGTATCAACGATTGGGTCAATTGAAGTCCGCGATACGACCCGCTGGCTTTGACCAATGGCGTCATATGAGTTAAAGACGATAGTCTGTTTACAAGCAGAAGATACATTATAAATTACGATTTTGTCGTTAAAAAGTTATCTGTAGCTTCTCTCTGATGGTTAGGTGCAGGTTAATAGAGGCTTTTCTCTCTCTCTCTCTCTCTCTCTCAAGTGAGCGCCGAAGGTTGTAATATTTTTATATACTATATAAGTAATTACATTTCATTCTACCACTTTCCAACATAATACTCATCTTTTCAACATTCCGATGTATGGGGGTTCTGCTCGCTGCAACATTATTCTCCTGAGGCGTCGTGGTAGAAATAAATAAAGGTATGTACAATTTTTCACTTCTTCTTTAATTTGAAATCAAACTCCTCCATCAAAACATTTACAAAGCATCAGAACTTAGCGGATAGTAATTCCATTACAAAAACAAAGACAGACTGACAGAGATTCCAGTGCACTTTGCAAACGCTAAAACTCGAACTCCCCCACGCAAGGCGGTGAGGCAAATATATAACATCGACAATAATGACATTACATCAAGTATTGTTCATAATAATTGAATATACTAATTTACAATTAACAAACACACAATGAAAACATTTCATGTACACAAGAATAATCGCAATATAAAATGAAAACTATACCTACAATAATTTTAGATCGCACCTATCTTTTTAAGTTTTAATCACGCTACTTTTTGTTTGACAACAAACCAAAATGTTAAATGTCAATTAATTTGTTAATGAGTTCATCATACATGTTCCTAACATATATTGAACTATCAATTATCTTGGCAATTCTCAAAATAAGTTCAAAATCGCACGTCATTCAATATATACAGAAAATTACGACATTCAAATTTTTACTATTAAATTAATTAGTACAATTAGCTGGTTTACACAACTTGTTTATGAGCCTAACATATATACAATGCTATTTATTTTAATGTCTTTATGTAGATACAAAAGTTTTTACCATTCGTCTGTCTATTTATTGAAGTAACATACAATGACAAAACTATTGTTTATAGAACTGTCTGGAAACGTCTTATACAAATCTCTTAGATTTCATTAATTATCACTTGTTTTAATCACAGTATCACCGAGACACTGTCCTACACTGATTCTTAGGCTGGCTATATCGTTTTTAACTAACTTCACACGCAACTTTTATCACTATTGAACCACACGATTCCGGATCCTAAGCAGACGGTATCGTAGGATGACATTGAGATGAGAGGACCAGGCAGACGGTATCGTACGATAACATTGAGATGAGGGGGCCGGCAGTATCATCACAAGGTGATCGATGGTACATTTTGTTCTTGTAATCCGTAATTCACGATGATAATCACAGATTATTTATTATCCACAATATATATTACAATATTATCCCGTGTGTTTATGATCGTTGATAGTGTTTGTTTTGCTACTTGGTATATCTACGTAGCGTATCTTGTGAGAATCAATTATGACGTGATTGGTCGAAGCTGACGGGTTGTATCGTGAACTTCAATTATGCCAAACGATTGACTCTTTCTCTACTTGCGGCACTGCTGTCCTTCCAACTGCCATACGTTCCATATTTTGCGTTAGATTCTTCAAATCAATAAATATCTTCATCCGATCTCTAACAAAATCCACAGGTTCACCCAATGGGCTGAACTGAACATTTCCTGAAGATTCTATCAAAATTGCTTTAGCTGTCTCGTAGTCCAGAGGGAACATATATAGAAACATATCAAACTGCTTAAAACAATTACGGCTTAGGTGATGTATACAGTCGCAACGTATTGTACACAATTATTGTTTACAGTTTTAATTTGTGTGTGATGTAACACGACATTTTCCGGGGATAGTGTTTATTTGACGTTTACATGGCGTATATTTAAAGGGGTGTACCACGAGGCTACCATAACAGTGACAAAGTCATTCTTGTTGCCCTCTAATATAGCGTGTGATCTAGTCTTGCGCATAATAGTTCGCGACTGGGAGCGCTCACTTTAGTTCGCAGCTCTGTCGCGAACTAGTTCGCTCCTTTAGTTCGCCCGCTCCCAGTGATGGCTGAGCGTTGTGATCTGCGCATGCAGGTGGAGGGAGAAGTTCCCCCACCTAGCTGCTTAATACCACAGTCTAAGATATACAGTCGCGACACTCACTGGTGTAAAAGTTGTTACCAACTGACAGTTACTGCGACACTAGCGCTCCTAGCGGTGGGCAAGCCGCCGAAGTAGTGATGTTTGTTTATAATCGCTTCTGTGCGTAATTAACGAAATACTTACTTTAATTTTTGCGTTAAAGTATTATTAAAATATCGAGAGACAAACATAATATGCAAATTAATATAAAAACAGCCTAATTTAAATGATTCACTGGTATAAAGAACAACTCCGTCATGAACAAATACTTACGAATATGTGTATATTTCCAGCTTATTCCGTTGAAAATAAGTTGCATATAAACATAATGGTGTAATAAATTTATATTATGGTCTTTTCTTACTATGACAGCCAGGTTTTGACGTGTATCAGTTCGGTATGGAGTCTAATGATTCTCACATTTTTACACATCACTCGTCTTTCTTATAAGTGCATATTCTTTTAAGTGTAATTACTTTAGCTTTAAAAAAGCAATGTTTTGATAATTTATGCCGTTTGTGATTCAGATGTACCAACAATTGTGGAATTGGGTTCTTCTTTGTCGGAAAACAGTTTGGTTGCTTTTATCGTTATGTTGCCACGTCTGTGACGTTTTTCCTTCAGCTACAGCTGTGATGCTTGATTTGGTACGTTAAATACCGTATTTATTGCATTCTATATACGTTTCCTATGTTCCGCCCTCACCGATTTTACTGGAATTGTAATGAAGAATACTTAACGTTCCTGCTTAGAAACTGACGTCTCTCTGCTAAACGGCATGTCTCCTGGTGTTTCCTAGGCATTCTTATTTTTAATAGAAAATGAAATTATTCATTTAAAGTCTGTATGTTACAGGATAATTGTAAATTAACTGTCCTGTAATGTACCGTTTCGTACTTTTTCAGGAATCGTACGAAACCTAAGAAAGACAAATGGGGAGCTATTTTTAAATTAATACCTATTTATAAGGCACTACATACGTTCCCTAATGTAAAAAGTATGTTGAAGTCAATCTAAACGACACTAGCCGCACTCATCAACTATCGTATTCAGAAACGTAGCTTTCCGGCCGCTTGGAGCGCTGCTATCGCAGCGTATACCAAAGATCTGTGGGAGTGTCGTGACTGTATATGTTAGACTGTGTTAATACGTTTGCTGCTTGAGCCGCTAACGGTATCACGCACACCAAAAGAAACAGTTTGTAAATAATTTTCGCGTTTATGTTTCGCGTTATCTTTATATCTTGGCATTATTAAATTTATTACTCGGATACTGCAGAATGCAGATTACTTTAAAACAGAAGTATTGTAGCCCTGAGCTATGTAACTCTAGCTGGCAGACGCTCACCTCGAAATGGCTCTCATCGATATAAGGCAAAGACGTGATTAATAAGTCGGGTGACGCCCACTTGTTATTGCTCGTCGGTCTTCGGAAAGGGATCCAACGAACTAAGGAGCGAGGTACGTTTAGCATAATAGTTCGTGACCGGTAGTGCATATTTTAGTTCGCGATCAGTAGAGCGTATTTTAGTTCGCGACCGGTAGCGCATATTTCAGTTCGCGTTCGGTAGCTCACATTTTAGTTCGCAGCTCCGTCGCGAAGTAGGTCGCTCTCTTCAGTTCGTCAGCTTCCTTTCCCAAGACTGATCGTTACTCGTTATCTCTTTTAGGCTTTCGCTACTGTAAGTTCTCTTGCTTTTGTTATGGCAACATTTTTATAATGATCAGTGTTGCCCAAGCATGTGCTACAACCCCTGACTGACTCATCTCAGCCGGCCGCGGTGGCCGAGGGGACTGAGGCACTCCAGTCACGGTCTGCACGGCCATTACGGACGGGGGTTCGAATCCCCCCTCGGGCATGGATATTTGTGCAGTCCTTAGGATTAGCTAGTTTATAAGTAGTTTGTAAGTTAGGGACTCATGACCCTGTAGTTAAGTCCCATAAGCTATACAAACATTTGAACATTTTGAATTTGACTCATCTCAAACTGACGGTAATTGGCAGAACGGAATCTATTCTGCGCGCTCTCGCGTCTTCGCGCTGTCCCCCGTCAGTCTTCCGAAAAGGAGTGAACGAACTAAGAGACGAGGGATCTGGGAACTAATTCGCCTAGTTCGCCTTTGGGAGCGCATCTCCGAACTAGTTCGTTCGCGAACTGCGCAAGAATAGTGTGATCATCTCGGATGGAAAGTACAGTTGGACATCTATGTGGTGTGGACAGTGTGAGGTTATCAATTAGCTCTTGAGGGATATTTGGCCATTCTTCTACATCTACATCTACATAGATACTCTGCAATCACATTCAAGTGCCTGGCAGAGGGTTCATTAACCACTTTCATAACTTTTGTCTACAGTTCCATTCTCTTATAGCGCACGGGAAGAAAGAACACCTAAATCGTTCTGTTTTCGATCTGATTTCTCTTATTTTATTGGGATGGTCATGTCTTCCTAAGTAGGTGGGTGCTAGCAAAATATTTTCACATTCAGAAGTAAAAGTCGGTGATTCAAACTTCGCAAACAGATCACGCCGCAATGAATAACGTCTTTCTTTTAATGATTTCCACCCCAATTCGTGCAACATTTCCGCGACGCTTTCCCTCCCGTAACGTGATAAAATAAAGCGAGCTGCCCTTCTCTGAACCTTCTCAATGTCTTCCGTCAGTCCCAACTGGCGAGGGTCCCACAATGGGCAACAGTACTCCAGGAGAGGACGCACAAGTGTGATGTTGGCAGTCTCTTTGGTGGAGCTGGTGTATCTTCGAAGCGTTCTGCCGATGAAACGTAACCTTTGGTTCTCCTTCCCCACAATATTTTCTATGTCTCCAGTCAAAGTTGTTCGTAATTGTAACTTCTAGGTATTTGGTAGAACCTACGACCTTAAGGTTTGACTGATGTATTGCGTAATTAAAATGTGTGCAGATCCGACGCTCCAACCGTTTGGGACACAGCAAAACGTCCAAGGTCTCTATACCTTCCAGCCGTTAAAGAGGCATTCTGAATGACAAAGAGGTCCGAACGTCCGTCAGGACTGACTCTGCCCGCACCATTCCTCCACCACCATGATACGGTGACGTTTCCTGCACATAAGCAGGACTGTTCCGTGTTCCAAGTTCTCTCCAGTTGAGGGAACGAGGCTTGTCCGGCTGCAAACAAAATCTTGACTCGGCTGTGATCAGAACCCGGCTATATTCGTTACGCCTGCAATGCTGATGTTCCTCCGCCGATTTTCTGCCGGCTAAACGGCGTCGTGATATTAATGGGACACACACCATAGGCCTCCTTACGTAGAGGCTAGAGTAGAACAGCAGGTTGCTGCTAAGGAGCTTGGTAAGGTGCAGAGATTAGACTGCTTAGCCATAACAGGCGGAATTAGCAGCACACCAACTGCTGGGATGGAAACCATGCTGGATATGCCCCCATTACACCTTTGGGTCAAGATGGAGGCAGCGGCTGGTGCATGCAGACTCAAATCTGGCAACAAATGGAACTCTTTGGGATATCCAGAATAACACACTAAAATAGTGAGTGAGGTAAGTATAGGAAAGGTTGGGGAAATGCCAGCCGACTATATTATAACCCCATACTGCTTCAACAAGCCTTTCAATATAATTGTTGGAAGTAGGGAGCAGTGGGAGAAAATAGTTCGACACCGTACGGGGGATATTGTCTGGTTCACTGACGGGTCAAAATCAGACAAAGGCGTTGGGAACGGGGTATACGAGGTGCAGCCAAGACTGGAGGGCGTCATCTCTCTAGGGAAACTGGCCTCAGTATTTCAGACCGAAATCACTGCCATCAGGGCATGTGTGGAGGAGAATTTGCGTAGGTGCTACAAAGATCGTAGCATCTATATCTATTCAGACTGCCAGGCAGCCCTGAGATCACTGGCAGCTCCTGCAACCAGGTCTAAAATTGTTGCAGAATGTCACAGGGTTCTGGTGGAGCTAGGGGAAAGCAATAGAGTAAACCTATTATGGGTCCCTGGCCACTCGGGGATCAGTGGCAACGAACATGCGGACAGATTATCGAGGATGGGGGCAGAGACTCAATTTATTGGACCGGAACCTGTTCTGACAATCACCAAGGCAATGATCAAATTGGAGCTACGTAACTGGCTCAGAAGACAGCACGTAGAATATTGGACCAAAGTCTACCAACAAAAACATGGCAAGGTAATGATGCCAAAGCCATGTTTTAAAAGAAGCTCTGCAATCCTGGGCCTGAAGAGGAGAGAGATTAGACTCATGGTTGGATTGCTGACAGGCCATGGGAATTTCAAAGAACACCTACATACAATGGGAATAACAGAAGAGGACCCTAAATGTAGGATCTGTGATGACGGTGATGAAACTGCATCACATCTAATCTTCGAATGCATTGAATTGGAGAGTAAAAGGCACAGAACATTTGGGACAACCAGACCCGAAGAAATTGTGTCCAATAAAGAACTGGTAAAGGGACTTCTTGCACTGTTCAAGGGCATTGGTTGGCTTTACTAGATATACAGGGAGCTATACCGCACAATAATGTTAGTTTCGGTGCAGGCAGTGGCGGGTTGGACGAAGACTGTTTTGGCTTCCCTGGAAAAATCAAATCGAGGCTAGAGTTGGGCAACACGATTCTTTTTTAAGAATCGATTCCTGCGATTCAATCCCACATTGTGAATCGATTCCTACGATTCGTTCACGATTCATTTGCGATTCTTTAGTCTGCATTGGCGTGATTCTTACTTCTACATCTTGTTCACAGATGGCAATACATATCTGTGTCATGTATGTTGGTACCTTATGCATCTGTTCCCGATTCGTTCACGATTCTTTCTGGTCTGCGACGGCACGAATCTTACAGAATGCTCAAAAAGTGACAGTATGGGTATCGGATTTTTTAAATATTTATGGTGCGTAAAGCCGGCCGCGGTGGCCGAGGGGACTGAGGCGTTCCAGTCACGGTTTGCACGGCCACTACGGTCGGGGGTTCGAATCCCCCCTCGGGCATGGATATTTGTGCCGTCCTTAGTATAAGATAGTTGATAAGTAGTTTGTAAGTTTAGGGACTGATGACCCCTTAGTTAAGTCCCATAAGCTTAACAAACATTTGAACATTTTGGTGCGTAAAGTTCAGACTTAAAATAATAATGAGGCAAAGCCATTCCATTCAGCTCTCAAAAATTCTCGAGAAAATACTCTTCGAAGTTTTGCGAGCGGTTATAAATACATATTACACTACCAACTATTTTTGCTATCATCATAGATTTAGTAGCATTGCAGGTTTAGTGAACGTAGGTCACTTATTTCGAATCCTGCTGTAACCTTATAATTTTTTTCGTTCTGTTTGAATACTTCAACCATTTAAATTTAAATTGAATTGAATCTATGGCAAATAACACGTATCTAATGATTATGAAATACTTATTATGTAAATCAATTAGTTTAAGGAAACGCATCTATATAAATAAACATTCAAAATAAAAATCCGTCTCTAAATGTTAAATTTCTTTTGAAATACAAGAAATTCACGTTTATTAATTTTGTTTGTTTGTTTGTTTGTAAAATCGGTTTCTTTCAGGAAAGCTGATAACGTAAAAACCAAAATGGTAAAAAATATTTTTGAGAGGGCTTTAAAAACATTTAAAATCGCGTTTTTATTTAAAAAGAATATTTTTGTAAAATTGAGTTTTTACAAAAACTACATCTACGTAGATGAACTCAGAAAGCTTAAACCTCTCCAAACACAAAATATAATCCAAATCGTTACAGCCATTTCCGGGATACGCAAAAAAATGTGTAAGGATTGCTCGTTTAAATACATAATATATAAGCTGTGTATTTCGCTGCGTTTTGCTTCTCTCATCTGTAATTCGTGAATAGACTAATAATTAACGGCTCACGATCTTCGTCTGTGCTTCCTCTGTTCCCACGCTTTTTGGTTTTCGTAATTATTCGGCACGATTCGCCACTTGCTTTCGAATCGTGAATCGTTGGATCTTGGAATCGTCACGAGACAGACGATTCTTTTGAACGACGATTCGATTCTTATGATTCTTTATTTGTATTCGTTCAAATGAACGATTCATTCACGAATCGCCCACAACTCTAGTAGAGGCCACATTCCCGAAGGCGATTTCGGACTGTCTGTGTTGATATTGTGCGTCCTGTTGCTGCCTGGAGGCTGCGTTGCATTCGTCCTCCTGTCTGTACGGGTGATGTCATCCGTGGACGACCTTGGCCTTGCGTTCTTTTAACGGTTGCTGCTGTCTGAAACGGCGACCAGGTCTTGTAATTACACTCTGGGACACTCCAATAGCTGCAGCCACCTTCCTATATGTTTGTACCGCTTCCAATCTGCCTATGGTTATCCATGCCGAATTTCGGGTTACGTCACGTTGTTGTTGTTGTTGCATTAAACTTGTAGCGCCTGTCTCTTCCTATGGTAGGTTGTGGGAACAAAGAAACGAGATTATGGTTAAAATCAATCTGCCTGACTTCCGCTTCCCAATTAACAGGTGACTGACCAGTTAATCTTCTGTTGCTGTGACCGTTGCCAGCATCGGACCTCCTCTCTTCTAGCAGGGGTTTGTATTATTTTGTAAATGAATATAAATGATAGCAACGGGGGAAGGCTACAGACTAGAAGTCGGACAATTCATTGAAATAATCTTTGTATTCTGAAAGTAGCATATAGAATTACGAGGTAGCCTGTCACATCTTATTAAACCGTTACTGATTCTTGCTGCAGGACAAGATATACAATAGAGAGCAAACGTCTAAAATAAAGCACATTCAAACAGTTCGACCTGCCTTTAACGAGAGAGAGAAAGAGAGCGTAGTGAATCTCATGAAGATTCCCATTGGTCATGAGAATAGTAGACAGAGCCCGAAACAGGGGCGGCACAAAAACTAAGGGAAAAGCATCTTAGCAATCATCGCGCCTATCGCCCGATATGCAGACCGTTGCATGTTTATTTAATTCGCGACCGAATGCAATTACTTCACTTTAATCGCGAATACCTGCTAGGTGGAACTGTGAAGTTCCTGTCGGTCAACGAAATATCACCAAGACTGAGCATGGCAGCTTCTGCACAATAGGCGATCGCGGACCTGTTCTTCTAAGAACTGCAAGCAACTGCCGAACTGACTGTGGCCATGTCGCTCACGCGTTTTGTTAACGCGGGTTTCGCACCGCTGATTCTTCCGCCGGCAAAACAGTGACGTGTTACCAACCTGACCACAGTACAGTTAAGGGTTCCTTCTGGCCTGCAAGAGCCGGTTTCACGCCTCCTTGGGTGGCGGCCTGTCTTGGCTGCAACTCGTCAAACATGGCGGTGTCCTGCGAAGACGTTGGCTCTCAGGGTTTGAACTTAACGGCTCCGGTAGCCTTTGTGGCTGATCGCCATCTTGCCAATTTAATATATTAATTAATACAGGACACGAAAAATTATTTCGCCCCCATGTGACGTTGGTCCTCTGGTCAGGCAAGCAAACGGTAATTTTAGATTGTCGGGGAAAATTAGTTTTATATGATTTTATTCGTCATTAATTTTACCAACATCTTGAATATTAATCGGACCTAACTGTGTAGTACTTCAAACGAATTGTCATTTTCCATTCCCGTCAGAAATTTTAGAATTACAGTAATTTACTTATGCCCACTCTCTTTGTCCTAAAGGCTGGCCATGTGGTTCATGACACCTTTGTGCTGGTCTGGGAAAAGTCTTAGCTCTACAAACTACCTGCTCATTATACTGTCTGAACGCAAGTGCTTATGTAATTCGTTTCGTCCACTCCGAACAACGGACAAAAATAAGTCAAACCATTTTAGTTCGTTCTGCCAATGACAGTACTTCAGAGCCTTGATATCTCATCTGATTCTCTAAATCTACATAGCTGCAGAAACAGAGAAAAAGAAACAGGAAACCCACACCCCCTCTTCGGATATGAGCCAAGAAAACCTAGGCTTAAGTCAAGGAGGAGTTTTATGAGCACAACGACATCAGCTGCATCGAGGCCTGGAACTCTGAGAACAGAGTTACGGCGAAATTCGCCAAACGAAAGGGCCGGAGAGAACATCAGAGAGGAACCTGGGGAAGGATTCCATCTGCCGTATGCATGGAAGGCACCAAACAGGCTGAGGACGGGAGTGTCATGCTGCAAGACGACTCTCAGGAAGTGGGGCTTCACAGACGAAGACGAGTTCTGTGAGTGTGGCGATGTGCAGGACTCACGACACCTCCTGGTCTACATACCTGACCAACCCCTGCACCATAGAGGACCTACACGCAGCAAATTATATGGCCATCAAGACATCAGAGTTTTGGAGCTTGCGGTCCACCTAGCAGAAACTAGCAGGGTCCTACAGAATTAGTCACCTCTTTCCATATTTTATGTTTCTAGTTTGTAATTTGTGTATTTTAATTGTATATTTACTGAATTTTGCATTCTTGGATTGTAATTTGCTCAATGTAATTGTACACTGTAAACATATATTTAGTGAATTTGGTGTCCCTAGATTGTAAATTGTTTATTATAATTGTATATTTATTGATCAAAGATATGTCTTAGTCCTGGACACGTAAAATAAAATAAATAAATAAAATGTACACAGTACAGTGAACACATGATCAAGGAGCACGTGGGTTTAAGATAAAGCAGTTATCAGTCCAAAGGCCAACACAGCACTTTACTAGGCATTGGTGTTGCGTCATTTCTTTATTCAGAACTCTGGACTGACTTACGCAGCGAATAATAGGTCGTTCTACGGTTTAACGTTGATACTGATGTTCAAATGTTTGTTAAGCTTATGGGACTTAACTACGGGGTCATCAGTCCCTAAACTTACAAACTACTTATGAACTACTTACGAACTAGGACGGCACAAATATCCATGCCCGAGGGGGGATTCGAACCCCCGACCGTAGTGGCCCTGCTGACCGTGACTGGAGCGCCTCAGTCACCTCGGCCACCGCGGCCGGCGTTGATTCTGACGTGCAGTACAAATTAGCATTGTGACTCCAGTGCATTGATTGGAATACAGGATGGGAGGGACAGGGCCGTCATCAGTTACGGGGGGAACGCTGGTGGTAGGTCGGTAGGGTTCTCCTAATGTGCAAATGTTCAAATGTTTAAGCTTAAGGGACTTAACTGCGGGGACATCAGCCTCTAAAATTACAAACTACTTTCGAACTACCTTATACTAAAGACTACACATACATCCATGCCCGAGGGGGGGGGGTATTTGAACCCTCTACCGTAGCGGCCCTGCAGTCTGTGAGGCTGGCCGCAAGTTGAGACGCAGGTACGTGACGTGACGCAGGGTGAGTCACGGTGAGTTTCTGCGAACCACGCGGCTGGCTAGAGCCGCGCACGTTGGGGGCGCAGCTTGACGTGACGTGACGTGACGCAGCTGCTGCCCGCGGACCGCAGCCTCCTGTACGCAGTTTCCTGCGAGAGTCACGGTGACTCTGGCTGTTGATGTCGTGTCCGCTAGTTCGCAGCGGAAGATACACTAATTGAAGCCATACGAGTGCTGATCCTCTGTACCACTTCTTCATGTCTATGTACCAGACGACTAGAAACATGTTTTTACCATCAACTCAGTTCGTTGTCAGAAACGGCATTTTCCGTGTGGTTACAGAAATGGAGGCCTCATTGCTGAGCATTCCCGAGAGAACTCCACAGTCCATCACAGATCAGCCGCTATCATATCACGAGTTGTCCCCCTACAGTACCGCAGTCCATCCCATATCACTTCATCAACTCCACCTCCTTCATGACATTCCAACAGACAATCCCAAACGCTTCGGGAGAATCGTGAGTTTCAATAAAAAATTTCGGCTACGGCTTCAAATCGACATGAGTTGCTTACATTTATTGATGATATCTCTGAAAACTGAATTTCTGTTAGTAAAAATTGCGATATTTACATTTGATGTACAGAAGCAATTTTTGTTTGTTATTAGAGAACATTTTGGCTGTTAGAATATTATTATGTTTATTCAATAAAGAATTTTCTATAAACACTGAATTGTTACTCTCTGCCAATGCTGTTCAAAATGTTCAAATGTTTGTACAACTTATGGGACTTAACTACGGGGTCATCAGTCCCTAAGCTTACAAACTACTTATGAACTACCCAAGACTAAGGACGGCACAAATATCCATGCCCGAGGGGGGATTCGAACCCCCGACCGTAGTGTGCCAATGGTGATGGTAACATTATATTACATAATGCAGTTTAGGGAACATAGTCACATATTTCTTGTCTTAAAAACACAGCTAGTTTCTCCGCAGTTCCAATCTGCTTTGACGCGTTGCATCCCTCACTCTCGTTTTGATTCTTGATGAGACCATGCACTTCTAGGAACTGATCACTGTTTAATCTAAAATAGTTCGTGAATTTTTCATCATCAAATTCCTTGGATAAAGCGAATTCCTCATGAATATCTTCTTTTCATGTATGCACATTTTCTGATATTTGTTTTATCCAAGTGATGTTTCGAGCAAAAACTCAAAATCGGAATTGGATTCTGAACTTATATCTATTAACACAGCAGAAGTACTCGCCATCCATGCCAGTTTCACGTGAGCCTCGTCTTCCCCCCACCCTCGCCACTTTCACGCAGCGCAGCTGACGTTCCGCTGCAAACTGCGGCGTGGAACTGCGATCCAAACTGCGGCAGTTGTCGCCGTGACTCACGCTCCGTGAGAAATCTGACCTGCGTCACGTCACGGACCTGCGTCTCATCTCGCGGCCTGCCTGGCTGGCGCGCCGCAGGCCGCTCGGCCACTGCGGCCGCAGGGTTCTCCCTCCAATCCCCTCTTGCCGTGAACATGAAGCGGTTCCGGGTGATAGCCTCTGGATCCTCCTGAGACAGGTTTTCCCTCAGTTGTGGGTACATGGGCAATCATTTTCCTCGCGAAATATACGCTAATAGGAGAAAGTGACAATGGTGGGTGTAGTACCGTCCGCCACACACCGGAGGTGGCTTGCGCAGTTTGGATACAGACGTAGATGCGCGTAGCGGCGCAGGCTGGCTGTTGACGCTCAGTAGCGGCGAACCCTGTCGTTGCCGGCGCCTCCAAGGCCGTTTCCATTTCTCGCGCCAGGCGGCTAATCGGCGCTGCGGCCCGCCACTGAGGCGTTGGCCCGCTCTTGACCCGTCGAGGCGGAGCGGCCGCACTGACCTCCGACACCTTTTACGCAGTCGCAGCTAATTGGCGAGCTGTTGCGGCAGCGCGGCTACAGGCGAAGCAGCGTCCAGTACACGAGTGAGCAGTGGGCCAACGCCTGCACCGACAGAGCAGGGGCAACCACGCTTCTGTCGACACCGCTGTCTGCCGACACGGCCAGCACGATACACGGCAAGACGTGAGGGTTGTTAATAAAATACAAACTTGTCAATTAAGTAAAGATTGCCATAAAAATACACTCCTCACCATTAAAATTACCACACAACGAGGATGACGTGCTACAGACGGGAAATTAAACCGACAGGAAGAAAATGCTGTGATATGCAAATGATTAGCTTTTCAGAGCATTCACACAAGGTTTGCGCCGGTGGCGACCCCTGCAACGTGCTGATATGACGAAAGTTTCCGACCAATTTCTCATATATAAACAGCACTTGACCGGCGGTGTCTGGAAAAACGTTATTGTTATGCCTCCTGTGATGAGGACAAATGCGTACCATCACCTTTCAGACTTTGATAAAGGTCCGATTGTAGCCTATCGCGATTGCGGTTTATAGTATCGGGACATTGCTGCTCGCGTTGGTCGCGACCTAATGACTGTTACGAGAATACGGAATTGATGGGTTCAGGAGGGCAATACAGAACGCCCTGCAGGATCCAACGGCCTTGTATCTCTAGCAGTCATGATGACAGGCAACTTATACTTTGCAAGACAACAACCATCTACACCAACAGTTCGATGAGGTTCGCAGCAGCATGCACTATCTGGTCGGACACCATTGCTGCGGTTACTCTTGACGCTGCATCACATTCATGAGCGCCTGCGATGGTGTACGCAACGACGAACATGGTTGGACGAATGGCAAAACATTTTTGGAATGAATCTAGGTTCTGTTTACAGCATGATGATGGTCGCATCCGTTCTTGGCGACATCCACATTGCAAGCGTGTATTCGTCATCGCCATACTGGCGTATCTCCCGGCGTGATGGTATGGGGTGCCAATGGTTACACATCTCGGTCACCTCTTGTTCGCATCGACGGCACTTTTGAACAGTGGTCGTTACATTTCAGATGTCTTAACGACCTGTAGCTCTACCCTTCATTCGATCCTTGCGAAACGCTATATTTCAGCAGGATAACGCACAATCGGATATTGTAGGTCCTGTACGGATTTTTCTGGATGTGGAAAATGTTCGACTGCTGCCCTGGCCAGCACATTTTCCAGATGTCTCACCAATTGAAAACTTCTGCTCAATGGTGGACGAGCAACTGGCTCGTCACAATCCTCCAGTCACTACTCTTGATGAACTGTGGTACCGTGTTGAAGCTGCATGAGCATCTGTACCTGTACACCCATCCAAGCTCTGTTTCACGCAATGCCCAGGCGTATCAAGGCCGTTATTACGGCCAGAGGTGATTGTTCTGGGTACTGGTATCTCACGATGTATGCACCCAAATTGCGTGAAAATGTAATCACATGTCAGGTTTATTATAATATATTTGTCAAATGAATACCCGTTTATCGTCTGCATTTCTTCTTGGTGTAGCAATTTTAACGGTCAGTAGTGTAGCTTCCACTGTACCTGTTCCTGAGTGGCTTCTTAAAGGAATCGTGTCGTATGTTGTGCGAGTTATGGTTGATTGTTAATGAATCTGCCCTTTAACTGAAACTTCGCTAATCTGACTGAAAACTTTATCAAATTGATTGACTTTGAAGAAAAAACCATATATATAACACAAACAAATTCTAACTCTGTGGATTTATTTATTGAGAGTAAGCAATTTAAACTCTAGTAGAAAACAGGCTCACTCTTTATTGACTGAAACTGTCTGAACAATAAGATTGAAAATTTTTGAAAACATATTTTTGGGATAACAGCGATCTATGTATAGTATTTATAAACAAAACAGTCACAAATCGGAAAAAAAGTATCATTTATACAAAAATTATGACCGGTTTCGGCTGTTTATGGGTCTGTCTTCAGATCTGTGTGTGGTAGGCTTGACGTCCACAGAGCAGGTGGTTGTCCCAATTACCGCATGGAAACAAGCACCTGCTCCGTAGACGTCAAGCCTACCACACACAGATCTGAAGATAGACCCGGAAACAGCCGAAACCGGTCATCATTTTTGTATAAATGGTAGTTTTTGCGATTTGTGACTGTTTTGTTTATAAAGCATATGATTGAATTTTCCATGTAACTTACTGATTGCAATTTATGTCTCGATTCAAAAATTATTCTTGTCGTAGCGCAGTTACCGGTTAATGCTAATTTATGGCCTGCTTGTGCGCAAGGAAACAGCATATACGACGTCGCCCTCAAAATTACAGCCAAAGCTGCATCTGCTAGAAAGTGAAAGCTAACTACAGAATTCGCATATTGCATTACGAATACACAAACTACACAAATACAAAATTTGGCCATCTCTGCAGTTTTTTTTAATAATTGGGATTTGGAATAAATGATGAACACGAAACAGTCTGAAGGTTTCATTTTAAAATCACTTCATAAGAATGATAGACATCACACATTAACAATAGTAATTCTCTTATATTTCTTTACAGAAAGTCATTAATTTTTGCTATCTTGATCAAAAACTAAGTAGTACGTTATGCAATGCAGTAAAAAATCGAAATTATCCCACTCATATTATCCTTGGGTTAACTTAAACTTAGTTTAAGATGTTTTTTGCTACGGACTATTTAACCTAGACTTTGATTTACTAACATATGATTTTTTTTTTTAGTTATGTTACTGACGTTCAGATGATTGCGGCAAGGCGGTTCATGGCCAGCTGTGTCACTCGAAACATCGAGATGCTAAAAACAATAGAAGAAAAAAACATTAAAATATAATTAGTGAGTTAAGAAAGAACGCGTTTCTTTCTTTTTCATAACTTCTAGGTCACTTCTGAACGTAGCAATTCTCAGTAACATTAAATGTAATAAGTTAATAGATGTTTAATAAAAAAAGGGAATGTATCCTTTGTTTCTTATTTTATGTCTGTGTTGTGTTTGTGACCAAAAAACTGAGTCGATGAAAATGATAGTTTATTTTGTTTCTTGTTTAGTTTTTGTATCCCTCCTTACTCCTACTCACTAATTATCTCTAAACAGCAGAATTTTGGGCGTAACTGCTGCCAACCTATGCACCACATTATTCTGCGACGTTGTGTCATACCTCTAGCTCATGGAATTGTTGTAAGCTGAAATTACTTTTTTATTCCATAGAACCTATGGGGAACACAAGATTGGTTTTTAAGGCAACACTTCTTCAAGTACTACGCAAATGTTATATTTCATCGTTATACTGGAGTAATTATGGCAGTGCAAAGAATACATCTAGACGTGTGTCAGCTTTTGATCGTGTATTGTCGGCAGTCTCCGGATTAAAAGATGGCCGCCCAAGCTCACTTCGTGCCCACCCCTGTAGTTCTTTGGATCCCGTCGACGCAGAACTGCCTTGTGCCAATGAGGCTAACAACACGTGCGACCCGTTACACTGCTTTCAATTCTCTTCCAGAAAAATCCAAATCTTTAAAGAAGAACACGATTTTAAGTGTATTGCATGCCGTTTCCCTACACCTTGCTTGACGCAAAGCGCCTGAGATGCGGAAACTAAGGTCGTTTTTAGACCAACCTCCTATGTAGATTAGTAACAATTGTGGGAACTCGTTTGTAGTGTACTCTTGGATGCCATTCGCTGTAGTTAATCATTACTCTTAATTTTAATAGCAAGATCTGCTTTCCTCCACAATTCCAGTACCTCTGCACGCTCGATGCAGGAACGTCTGAACGTGTTTACCTGATTTCTTCGTTCTTCATCATAAGTCGTTGTGCTCATTGCTGAGCGTCGTGACCCCATGAACCAAGCGTCTCCATCCCGGACGGTTGTCAGCTTCTCTCAGTGCCTGTTGAAGAGGCAGACCGGAGATATTCTTGATTTGGTCTATCCATCTGCTTGCTGCTCTTCCTTTCGGTCTTGTGCCCTCGATCTTTCCTTGTAACATAATTTTTTCTAGGTATTCTCCGTCTTTTCTCACAATATGGCCAAAGAACTGGAGAATTTTTTCGTCGACTCGAGAAGAAAGGCGTCTGGAGATATTCAGTTGTTCAATAATGGACACATTTGTTCTTCTTTCTGTCCATTTTATACCTAGCATCCTACGCCAGCACCAAAGCTCAAACGCATCAATGCGTTGTTTGTCTCTGGCCTTGAGTGTCCATGCTTCACAGCCATAAAAGAAGACAGAAAACACGAGTGTTTCAACTAGCCGAATCTTTGTGGTATTTGTTATTGCTCTGCTCTGCCAGATCTTCGTGAGCTTCTTCACAGCCACTTGTCCTAGCGCGATCCGTCTTCTTATCTCCTCTTCACAACTACCTGTGCTGCCGCTGGTTGACCCAAGATAGGTGAAGGACTGCACGACTTCCAGATCCTTTAATTGACCTGTGAGCTGGTGTTATTGTTCTCGATCAATTAACATGAGTTTGGACTTACTGAGGTTGATGTCTAGTCCATACGCTAGACTAATGTCTTTTATTCTAGTTAGTAACTCAGCAAGCTCATCTTCGCTATTGGCTTAAAGTACAGTGTCATCAGCAAAACGGAGGTTGTTGACAGTTCTTCCGCCAATTGAGATGCCTTTGGTCCAACCATCAAGAGCTTTCCTAATGACGTGTTCTGCATAGATGTTGTATAGTTGTGGGGATAGAACACAACCCTGTCTCACACCTTTTGAAACTCTGAAGGAATCAGACATGCCAGCAATTGTCTTTACAACTGCTGAGTGATCATTGTACAGATTTTTTATCAATGCTGTCAAGTGGGGAGGGACACCGATCTCTGCTAGTACCTGCCACAACGTTTCTTCGTTATAGTAAATAAAAACTAGAAGTACTTTCAACGGAGCCAAGCTCCGAAAAACTCACCGTCACCATCTTCTGTAGCAGACAAATTCCTCTTTTGGGTGCTATTTCAAAGTTCAATTACCTGCAAAAGAAGAAAGAAATATGTGAGAACTCCATTACTGGAAGGCACTGTAATATTACAAATTTCACTAGTTTGAGATACGAGTCTTGATTGTTTGTAAACCTAAATATTATTCAATCTTCTATAAAATTGTGATATACATCTTCTACATTACAGACACTGGTGGTATAAGCGATGCCATATGAATCCGACAGCTTTGTAAAAATGAAACGCCCTACCAGTAGCGCTTACTTTCATAAAGCCAAAATCCTATTTCAACTAAAGCTGAATACGAACAATATTGTCAAACATGAAATATCTTGAAAAGTAATATTTTTATTTTCTAAAATACGAATTTTTCGTTATTCTGAAATTAAACGAGGTATTTTTATTGGTTTTTAAAGGCCAGTAACTGGTGCTACCTCTGCAAAGTGAGGTGCAACCCCAAAAGTACTTCGTTAAATAGCAGTAGCGATGTGCTGTTGGTTGCTGAATATGGATTTCTTGTTTGGGAGAGATCTCATCACACCGGAAAACTAGATGTGGTCATAAACGACACCTGCAGGAAGATAACTGGCTGCCTGAAACCTACAAGTGAGTGGACTGTTATCAAACAGTGCTGGTCGGTGCTTCGCAGAAGCTTAATTCTTCCGTCTTTCAATAATTTGCATTACTTCACTTAAGACTAGAAGCCGTAGCTACAGTTAAAACTACCTATATACAAACGATATCAAAGTGGTAGGACGTGAGCTATCCAAGCACGCCTGTCGCCCAGCGCCCATAGCTTCAGATGCCGCCTTTCCTCCCTGTTACTTCTGCGATGCGAGACGCGAGGACGTGCCCTGCTACATACAAACGGTAGCAAAGTGGTAGGACGTGAGCTATCCAAGCACGCCCCAAGGCTCGCACCCATAGTTTCACCTGCTGCCTTTCCTCCCTGTTACGCCTGCGATGCGAGACGCGATGCTGTGCCGTGCGGAAGGCAGGAGGAAACCGAGCGCGCACAGTTAAGAGGCACGGGGCGACAATGGGCGTCTGACCTCTGACTGCAATCTGACCGCTGTTGACGTGACCGGCGTCACAAACTCTGCCCGCGACCACCGTCCGACCTGCCGCTCCTGGCGCAATGAAGAATTAACAAAAACACGTCGTTCTTCGTACGATAAATGATAATCTAGTGTCTACAAATGCCATATTAACATCAGTTAACAACGGCCATCAATAGTATGAGATTAAAGGACTCATCTTTTGATTGGTAGCCATAGCGAAAAAAAAAAAAAAGCGTAGTGGGCAAGGCTTTGGACTATGACGTTAAAGGTCGGTGGTTCGGAAACCGCCACTACCTATTTCTTTTTCTTTTTCCTAAAAGGGTTTCAGACACTCTTGGTCCAAAATGTTTGCAAAAACTTATAAAACTACAAATCTAAAGTTGGCCGTAAAACACGTCAGTGCGATTTTTTCATTTTATGTGAAACAAGAGAGACATGTGACATAAAACACATCACAGCGGACTACATAAGACACCGGCACGTCTGTTACCATTATTGTCTTCAGTCCGGAGACTGGTTTGATACAGCTCTCCATCCTACTCTATCCTAAGCAAGCCTTATCATCTGAGAATGGAAACGACATCCTACATCCTTTCGAATGCGCTTACTGTATTCGTTCCTCGGTCTCCCTCTGCGATTTTTACCCCACACACTTTCTTCTAATGCTAAGTAGATGATTCCTTGATGTCTCAAAATGGCTCCCACAAATCTATCCCTTATATTAGGGTATGCCAGAAACTCCTTTTCTCCCAAATTCTATAAGGCACTGCCTCATTAGTTACATGATCTACCGATATAATCTTCATCGTTCGTCTGTAGCGCCACATTTCAAATGCTTTTATCTTTTTGTTTGAACTCATTGTCGACGTTTCACTCCAGTACAAGGCAATATTCCACAAAAATACCTTTAGAAAGGAACTTCCTAACATTTAAATTAATATTGGATGCCGGCCGCGGTGGCCGAGCGTTCTGCGGTGCGCCAATCAAAGTCTGCACGGCCACTATGGTCGGGGGTTCGAATCCCCCCTCGGGCATGGATATTTGTGCCGTCCTTAGTATTAGCTAGTTCATAAGTAGTTTGTACGTTTAGGTACTCATGACCCCGTAGTTAAGCCCCATAAGCTTTACAAACATTTAAACAGTTTGAATATTGGATGGGAAAAATATTCGCTTCTTCAGAATCGCTGTTCAAATGTCTATATAGCTTATGGGACTTAACTACGGGGTCATCAGTCCCTAAACTTACAAACCACATATGAAGTAGATAACACTAAGGACGGCACAAATATCCATGCCCGAGGGGGGATTCGAACCCCCTACCGTAGTGGTCGTACAGAGCGTGACTGGCGCGCCGCAGTTCCCTCGGCCACCGCGGCCGGCAATTGCTGTTCTTCCCATAGCCATCCTCCGTTTCATATCTTCTTTACTTCAGTCATCATAAGTTATTTTGCCACCCAAATAATAAAACTGATTTACTATTTTTATTGTTTCCTTACCTAATTAATTTCTTCAGCTTCCTCCGATTTTCTTTCACTACGTTTCATTACCCCCGTTTTGCTCGAGTTAATGTACATCTTATAACCTCGTTTGAATACACTGTGCATTTCATTCAGTTGCTCTTCCGGGTTGTTTGCTGTTTCTGACATAATGTCATCGGCAAACCGCAAAATTTTTCTTTCTTCCCCATAAAGTTTAATTCCTTCTCGAAATTTCTAGTTGCTTTCCTTCACATTTTGCTCAGTGTATGGCTTGAATAAAATTTGAGAAACGCTACCACTCTGTCTTATCCCCTTCCCAATCACTGCGTCCTTTTCTTGCCCTTCGACTCTCATAACTGCTGTGTGTTTTTGTACGAGTTGTATATAACTTTCCGCCTCCTGCATTTTACCCTGCTATCTTCAGAATTCCAGTCGACTTTATCATAAACTTTCTCCAGATCCACAAATGCTAAAAATGTTGGGTTTGCCTTTCGTTAGCCTGTCTTCTGGGATAACCCGTAATGTACTGCCTCGCGTGTTTCCTCATTTCTCTCAAATCCAAACTGATCTACTTCAAGGTCGGATTCTATCAGTTTTTCCATTCGTCTACAATTTTCACATTTGTCTGCATTGAATTCTTTGAAATTAGAATTATTGCGTTTTTCTTGAGGTCTGAGGGACTCCATACAAAATAATGAGAGTGTTTTCTCAAACAACTTCCGACATTATGCAAACGTAGACTTCCGCAGTCAGACACAGACCCTGATGAAGTCCGCCTGCAACAGTGGCCGAAACGTCGGTAGAGTTTATAAAATGACGACGCGGTCTCATAACCGGAAGAATTTTATTGATTCTGACATTATGTTCGTGAATTTCCGTTTCACATTGAAAAAATAGCTCACAACTGAATGTAGGTAATGTGATTTACCATACCTGCCAACTTTTGAAAAGGGCTTTCAGTAAAACTCACGTGCCGCAAGAAATCTGGGAAACAACTTCCACGTAGTCCGGCTTGAGGAAAATGATTTTTTCAGGGTTTCAAAATACAATAATGTAATCGTATCTACATACGTCATAGGCCATTGTTCAAGCGGACATAACAATCAAGAAGAAATCCACGTTAAATAGCACTAGGCACGGTGAATATTGGTTTAGAGCATACAAAACCGGACTTCCTTGATAAATTAAGCAGATATGATATAGCTGAAAAAGGTTTTACACAATAAAACTTGTTTAAAGGCAAGAAATAATAACACACTCTTCAAATTATATGCTAGTTCGACTATAGCTAATTTTCCCTCTTGCGTAAAAGGATAACTTTACCAAGAAAAAAGGAATGGAAGAAAACTGTGCATCTTAAATTTTGTCTCACCTTGAGTGCAAACGTTATGATTTAGTCAGAGGTGGTAAATAAAGAAGTACTTCCTCATTGATGGAAAGAAATGGTATTTATCTGTACCCTGGAAATCGATAAGTATGTTCTAGGTCTGAATGCCAATAACTAACTCATCAGCACTTCTTTGAATTTGCAGAGCAGAGCCTGTCGACACCTGAGATTCACACAGAACTTGAAGAACTGTTATCCCGCCTTTAAATTCAATTCCAATGGCGTCAGCACAGAACACGGCGTCACGAACATCAGACTTAAAAGTACCAATCACATCAATGAATAAATTTTCGACTATCGTAGACGTATCTTCGACCCACACAAACAATCGATTGAACATATGTGGTGTGATTATCGAACGTTAACGTTTCAATTTTTTGTACAAGTCGTAAAAGAACACCGACCATTCGTAAAACCGTGAAATGATGCAACTTCCGTAAATTTTACGGGTAAACCGTAAAAGTTCGTAGGTATGGGATTTACTAACACTACAACAAACAACACGTCGTTCCTTACTAAAGGGAATGAAACTAACCCTTTTTGTGTGTGACAAATAAGTTGTGGAATAAAGCAGTAGAGCTGAGAGGATGCGTTTTGACGAAAACTTCGTGGTCTAGGTACCGTAAAATGGAGAAGACGCCGCCCAGAAGATGGCAGCCGACATGAGCGACGGGAATAGCGCCCGCTGGGCCACTTGGAGCAGCCGTTTGATGTCGCCGCCACACTCTGTCGCAACAGCCGAGGAGCGCGTCTCAGGACCCCGCGCCACACTTTTATCCGAAAGCGGGACAGAGTCTTTGAAGTCGGCAGAGTGGGAAACCGCAGCGACAGCACGGCCGCAGCTTTGACTGCCAGCGGCGAGGACGAAAACACTGCGCGGAAAAAAAGATTTAAAAAGACAATAGTACACCTGGAAATACGACGTCGATGGTGATCCGGTAACGGCTGATGTACTGTGTGATGATACTGCTGGCCCTCTCATCTCAATGTTATCATACGATACCGTCTGCGTCACACCCGGAATCGTGTGGTCTAACAGTGATATATGTTGCGTGTGAAGTTACAAACGAAATAGCCAGCCTGGGAATCAGTGCAGGACAGTGTCTCGGTGAGACTGTGATCAAAACAAATGATAGATTTCATTAATTAAGAGATTCATATATTTTCTTTCCAGGCAGTTCTATAAACAATAGTTCCGTAATTGCATGTTATTTCAAGACTTTGACAGACGAAGGGTACAAAAGACATGTAAAACAAAAAGACATGAAAATAAATAGCATTGTATATATGTTAGGCTCATAAACAAGTTGTGTAGACCAGCTAATTATGTTAATTAATGTAATAGCCGACATTTGAAGATTGTAAATCTTTATATATATTGACTGACGTGAGATTTTGAACATATTTTGAGAATTGCCAAGATATTTGATAGTTCAATATATGTTAGGAACATGTATTATGTACTCATTAACAAATTAATTGACATTTAACATTGGTGTTTGTTGTCAAACAGAAAGATCGGAGATATCGTCTTAATAAGATGTGTGCCATCTAAAATTATTGTATGTATAGTTTTCATTTTATACTGTTATTATTTTTGTGTACATGAAATGTTTTTCTTGTGTGTTTGCTAATGTCATTATTGTCGATGTTATATATTTGCCTCACTGCCTTGCGTGGGGGAGTTCGAGTTTTTGCGTTCCTCAAGTGCTCTGGAAGCTATGTCAGTCTGCATTTTAAAATGGAAGTACCATCAGTTAAGTTCTGTTGCATTGTGTACGTTTTGAAATTGTAATGTTTTGGTGGAATAAGAAGCAGTTTGATTGAAAATTAAACAAGAAGTGAAAAATTATACCTACGAGTATTTATTTCTACCACGATGCCCCAGGTGAATAATTTTGCAGCGAGCAGAACCCCCAAACATCGAAATGTTGAAAAGCTGAGTATTGGTAGAATAACTGAACTGTAATTACTTAATAAGCTAGTAAACGTTATAACTGACAATACTTTTGTCTTCCGTAAACAGACAGCGCATTGACATAGCTGCCTGACAGCTGTTTATGTACCCTATAATTCAAATGTTGAAATGTTTCTAAATCTATGGGACTTAACTACTGTGGTTATCAGTCCCTGGGCTTACAAACTACTTAAACTAAACTAACCTAAGGATAACACACACACACACACACACACACACACACACACAGAGCCATGGTCGAAGGAGGACTCGAAGGTCCGACAGCGAACGGCCTCGCGCACCGCAGCAAGGTACCTTAGCGCGCACGGCAATTCCGTCGCGGCTGTACCCCCTAATAGCCAGTGTTTACACCGCAAGGCAGGGTTGCCAACTCTTGGGTTTTCCCCCAGATTTAGGCGGAACTTTTTTTGATGATGCAATTTAGGGGGAAAGGAGCTTTAGGCGGCTTTCTAGGAGGAATAAGAAACGTCATGGGGATATTTAGGGGGAAATCTATAAAGAATGACTGCAGGAGATGGTAGCAGGAGCACCATAGTCATGTAGTTAACGTCAGAGCGCTGAATATAAAAGAAACGTTACCAAATTATTGCCGGCCGCGGTGGCCGAGGTGACTGAGGCGCTCCAGTCACGGTCCGCACGGCCACTACGGTCGGGGGTTCGAATCCCCCCTCGGGCATGGATATTTGTGTCGTCCTAGTTCGTAAGTAGTTCATAAGTAGTTTGTAAGTTTAGGGACTGATGACCCCGTAGTTAAGTCCCATAAGCTTAACAAACATTTGAACATTTTTGAACCAAATTATTCATTTCTTTCCGAAAACATACTTTCCATTAAGAAGTAGTCTATCTTCCTTTATTTTGGTTTAGAATTTCAAAAATAATTTCTACAAAAGCCCATATAAAAATTTTCTGTAAGTAAAGAATCACTATACACAAACAAAAATAATGTCACATGATGACTGTGTGTTGTTTCCTTTCTGCAAATCACTACGACACCAAGTCTTCCGATTGCTGCCAATGAGAACAAGGGGTTTGCCTGCAATATAACACTACCCACATATTTCATGCAAACTCTTGGCGCGGCGGAGTGGCCGAGCGCAGTGAGGTGCTATGGCTGTTTGCCCTGTCTTTAGTATAAGGTAGTTCATAAGTAGTTTGTAAGTTTAGGGACTGATGACCCCGCAGTTAAGTGCCATAAGCTTTACAAACATTTGATTTTTTTCTAACAAACTCTTAAAAAAATTAGCCACCTGTCTGCACTTGTTTCGACATGACATCGCACGTCCTTGTGTGTAGTTCCACTCCTGTGATTATCTCATTATATGGTGATTATGTTATGATCTGAATGATAACATGTAAAATAAAAATTTTTCAACTTTTTCTAAATTTCTAGGGCAATCCTACATGTGTAAATTACCATTAAAACTGTGGAATGAGGAGCTGAATGTGTATGTTATAAATTCTTCAACAGTTTTAAAAATAATGCAATATATATGAGGCCTGTGGACATAGATCTTAATTTTTAATCTTATAATAAATATAAAAATTAATGTTTGTACCTATATTTCACCCTGTAGCCAAACTACGCATAGTATCGAATAGTGTTTGCATGTGGTAGTAGGTATCAGTCTCCCATTGTGCACTATGGTGATAGAAGATTGATAACGATAAGGGGGTGGAAGATATGGGAGTTGAAAGTTACCGACTTATATAATTCTACTTGTGAGTGTCAATATTTTGCTTTTCAGCAAAAACTAAGTATAGTAGACGTACAATATCTCTGTTGTTGTAGTACAAACTCTTTCGTTGTACACCATAGCAGTTCCGTGTCGATAGCTATAAGAGGGTGATAAAATATAGTGGTTGAAAGTCGTCAGCTTATATAAAATTCGGACTGAAGACCAGCGATGACTTTTCGCGCTATAACAGGAAAGAGGTTATATACAGTGAAACGTGATGCACGTTAATGATAAATCTGAAGCATTGAATTAAAATTTGTGATGCGACCGGGAATCGAACCTAGACCTCCATGCTTACTAGGGATGCGTCTTACCTCTTTTTTTTTTTTTTTTAGTATTGCATTTCCTTTTGCATTGGCTAAAAGAGGACTGAAAGATGTACTTCTTTCCAATGAGCTTCTCTGTTGAATAGTACATGTTATAAATTATTTCAGATTTTCTGCACCGAAAATTCAAAGAAAACTTAAATCTGTTTATAAACACAAAACATTTCCTTGTAATTATATATGAGCCACTTAAGAGGCTTTCACTTTAGTAAAAAAAAAAAAAAAAAAAAAAAAGAAAAAAAAAAAGAGGTAAGACGCCTGCCTAGTAAGCATGGAGATCCAGGTTCGATTCCCGGTCGCATCCCCAATTTTAATTCAATGCTTCAGCTTTATCATTAATGTCTTTGACGTATACGAGACGAAAATCAGTCTCAGGAATTGTATATTTTTATTTACAATGATGCACGTTCTTCAGTTGTTTTTCTGCAACAAGCTTACGAATAAAGAAAAATAAGTGCATATTGCAGTTTGAAAATTGAAAGTACCAAGAAAGATGCCAAAGATTAAGAAAGAAATTTCGCGTCCTCAATCCATTTGTAAAAGACTGAAAACGGCGCAGAAAAGTGAATCTACAGACGATAGAAACTTGAAATTTGTACATGTTGTTTATTTTACACTGTAGGTATCAGAGATTTTTCGATATTCCCATCCCTAAGGTAGTGAAATAGGGGATGAACGGTTTTTTGAAAATACGTTGCTATTCAGATAATTTTGAAGCAAGAAATACAAAACTTCGGATGTAGATTTTTTATTAGACTTTTAAAAACACGTGTTTCGATATTTTTGGAAATTCAACCATTAGGCGGGTGAAATAAGGGAAAATCTTTTAAGGGTGCTACTAAGACAATTTTGATGCTAGAAATGCGAAAATTTGTATTTGGAATCGTGATTAGAATTAAAAAAAAAAAAAAAAAAAAAAATGTGTTTCGGGATGTTTCGAATTCTGCCATCAATGGTGTAATAGGGGGTGGCAAGTTGTATTAAAATAGTTCATTATGAAAGCATTTTTAAACGTAAATCTATGAAAGTTTACATTTAGAAGTAGAAATAACCAATGCAGACCATCCTGTCTATGTGTGGGAAGCAGCAAGAATTAAGGTTGTATATATATAAAAGAGTGGGGAGAGAGGTCCCAAAAAACACTAGAAGATTATTCTGCCTTTTTTTTCATCTCACAGCCAACCCTTCCTTGGCTTTTTAGGCCTTTTATTCTGATTATAAGGGATTTTGTGGCAAATTTAGGTCCAATCATAGAGTTGGCAACTCTGCCATGAAGCTCAGTGTGAAGCAAATGGGCGTTATGCCGAGAAGCCACAGTGGTGCCCCCTACAGCCGAATGAGTGAGTCTGAAAGTGGTCACATCGAGGCCTTCTGAGTGGCGGGATGGTCCTTTCAGAAGATCACCAAATGAGTTGGACGTGCTGTGTCAGCTGCTAGTTGCAACGGTGACGTGGACATTCTCACACCCGTAACAATGTTCTGGACACACATTCGCCAAGGACGTCGAGTTGTTAGGGCAGCAGTGGCAGATCGTACAGCTACCACAGCAGAGGTATGACAGTTTCTGGGACCAACACGATCCGCTGCCAACCGGTTACAGCAGTGGGACACGCCTCTAGCCCATCTTACACTCACGCCACAGCATCAACATGCATGGCTGCTCTGTTACCGTCACACATAGACCAAAGACCGCATAGATTGCGCGTGACGTCGTTAAACTAAAATTGAGGCCAACGAGAAAGACGGGCCTCGGCGCGCCTGTCAAATGACGTAAGCAAGGTAGGCCTTAGCAGGCGCGATCGCTAGCTGAATGACTGCCTGCTATGAGGCAGTGGGCTGTGCCCCAGCGGCCGGCAACTCAGCTAGCGATCGCGCCTACTCAGGCCTAGCTTGCTTACGTCATTTGACAGGCGCGCCGCGGTCCGTCTTTCTCGTTGGCCACGATTGAAACCAACAACTAAATCACGTGACTTGGGCAGGAAACCGTTTCCATTTTTAAATGTTCAAATATTTGTAAATCTGTCGGACCAAACAGCGTGGTCATCAGTCCGTAGCTTACAAACTACTTAAACCTAGATAAACTAACCTAAGGAGAAACACACACACACCCATGCCCAAGGGAGGACTCGAACCTCCGACAGTGAGTAACCGCGCGCTCCGCAGCGAGACGCCTTAGACCGCTCGGCTACTCCACCGCGGCTTTCCATTTTCACGACCAATGTGAACTGGAGTTGAGAGTTGCGGTTCTTTTTCTTTGCACTGGAAATTAAGCTTAGATTTAACAACAAAAGGTCTTATCGTATTCTTCTTCCATACACTCCTCGCCATTAAAATTACCACCACGAGGATGACGTGATACAGACGCGAAATTTAACCGACAGGAAGAAGATGCTGTGATATGCAAATGATTAGCTTTTCACAGCATTCACACAAGGTTTGTGCCGGTGGGCACACCTACATAAAGCTGACATGAGGAAAGTTTCCAACCGATATCTCATACACAAACAGCAGTTGACCGGTGTTGCCTAGTGAAACGTTGTTGTGATTCCTCGTGTAAGGAGGAGAAATGCGTACTATCTCGTTTCCGACTTTGACAAAGGTCGGATTGTAGCCTATCGCGATTGCGGTTTATCGTGTTGCGAGATTGCTACTTGTATTGGTCGCGATCCAATGACTGTTAGCCGAATGTGGAATCGGTGGGTTCAGGAGGGCAATACGAAACGCCGTGCTCGATCCCAACGGCCTCGTATCACTAGCAGTCGAGATGACAGGTATCTTACCGGCATGGCTGTAACGGATCGCGCAGCCATCTCTCGATTCCTGTGTCAACAGATGGGGACGTTTGCAAGACAACACCATCTGCACGAACAGTTCGACGACGTTTGCAGCAGCATGGACTATCAGCTCGGAGACCATGGCTGCGGTTTACCCTTGACGCTGCATCACAGACAAGAGCGCCTGCTATGGTGTACGCAACGACGAACCTGGGTCCACGAATGGCAAAACGTGCTTTTCTCGGATGAATCTATGTTCTGTTTACAGCATCATCATGCTCGCATCCGTGTTTGGCGACATCGCGGTGAACGCACATTGGAAAGCGTATATTTGTGATCGCCAAACTGGCGTATCACCCGGCGTGATGGTATGACGTGCCATTGGTTACACGTCTCGGTCACCTCTTGTTCGGATCGACGGCACTTTGAACAGTGATCGTTACATTTCAGATGTTTCACGACCCGTGGCTCTACCCTTCATTCGATCCCTGCGAAACACTGCATTTCAGCAGGTTAATGCACGATCGCATGTTGCAGGTCCTGTACGGGCCTTTCTGGATACGGAAAAGTTCGACTGCTGCCCTGGGCAGCACATTCTCCATATCTCTCACCAACTGAAAACGTCTGGTCGATTGTGGCGAGCAACTGGCTCGTCACAATACGCCAGTCACTATTCTTGATGAACTGTGGCATCGTGTTGAAGCTGCATGGGCATCTGTACCAGTACATGCCATCCAAACTCTGTTTGACTCAATGCCGAGGCGTAACAAGGCCGTTATTACGGCCAGAGGTGGTTGTTCTGGGTACTGATTTATCAGAATCTATGCACCCAAACATCGTGAAAATGTAATCACATGTCAGTTGTAGTATAATATATTTGTCCAATGAATAGCTGTTTATCATCTGCATTTCCTCTTGGTGTAGCAATTTTAATGGCCAGTAGTGTATTTAGTGGTACAGTTATCTTTGGTTCTCAATAATACCCAGTTATGATGTGCCTAGATGAAACATATTCACAACTCTTTATACAAGCAAAAGATTTTAAGCGAATAGCAGGTTTATCTTGAATTGTGCGTCTTGTAGTTTGTAGCTTACAGAGAGTGTGCAGATAAATGGAAATATTAAGATATTAGGATATGCAGATGATCATTAGCAATAGGAAAGTATCTGTAACTACAAATGTGAATGCGTTAATCGAGGCTAGTGAAGACTTAGATCTGAGGATAAGTGTAAATAAAACGTAATACTTGGATTAGTACCAGAATGCCAACGGCAGTAGATCAGGAAATGTTAAGAGTTGGTGACATGTAGATTGGAAAAGTGAACGCATTTAAGTATTTAGGTGTGGAGATTACATCGAGAAATAAGATTTACACCGAACTCAGGAAGCCGGCCGCGGTGGCCGAGGGGACTGAGGCGTTCCAGTCACGGTCTGCACGGCCACTACGGTCGGGGGTTCGAATCCCCCCCTCGGGCATGGATATTTGTGCCGTCTTTAGTCTTAGCTAGGTCATAAGTAGTTTGTAGGCTTAGGGACTGATGGCCCCGTAGGTAAGTCCCATAAGCTATACCAACATTTGAACATTTTGAACTCAGGAAGAGATTATGGGCTGGAAATGCTGGCTACTTCTCACTGTGCAGATGACTCTCATCACGGTTATTGTGCAGATATTTAAGGATCCGAATATACAGAACTATTAGTCTTTTAACCATCTCTTTCTTCTGAATGTGAATATATTTTTTAGCACCCACCTACTTTTAGGAAGACAAGACAATCATAATAAAATAAGAGAAATCAGATCGAAAACGGAAAGATGTTGGTGTTCCTTTTTACCCACGAGACATTAGAGTATGGAAATGTGGAGAAATATCATAAAAGCTATTCTATGAACCCTCTGACATGCACTTGAATGTGACTCTCGGAGTATTTACGCAAATATAAAAGAAGTTGGAATAAAAGTTGTTCGCCTCCAAGAGGGACTTCCGTTAACATAATGGTCACCATCACCCCTGATGGCGGTGGGGGGGGGGGGGGTACTTTGAAATATTAAATATGAACCACTTTTTTGCCGAATTGGATTATCTGTGAAGAAATATGCAACTTATGTAAAAAACTTTTTTTTCGTTTCACGGTAGATGCCGCTGTAATGAGTAAAAATAAAAATCAGCTGAAAGTTGTTGAATAACGGTAATATCTGAAAAAAATACACATTGGATTAGTCAAATCAAAGTACAGTTATAGGGCTATCGTGTGACACATTCCACAATAGAACGAAGGAAAGACTGTGATTATGCTCTCAATCTGTGGTCACGCAGTTGTACTTCAATCATTCGGACTGTACACATCTCTACGCAGTTATACCACGATATTAACGGTTGTAGAGAGAGAGAGAGAGAGAGAGAGAGAGAGAGAGAGAGAGAGAGTAGATATCATTTTCTCGTAAGGGTCACAGAAACGTTGAAGTTGCTCGTCAGAGGTATGCTGATCTGTTCCGTGATAGGAATGTTTCTTCTGCAACGACGTTACGTAGGATTGTCCAGCTATTTGCTCAAAGCCGGCCGTGATGGCCGAGGGGACTGAGGCGCGTCAGTCACGGTCTGCACGGCCACTACGGTCGGGGGTTCGAATCCCCACTCGGGCATGGATATTTGTGCCGTCCTTAGTGTTAGCTAGTTGATAAGAAGTTTGTGAGTTTAGGGACTGATGACCCCGTAGTTACGTCCCATAAGCTATACATTTCAACATTTTTGTTTGCTCAAACCGGAAACGTTAAACCTACAAAGGAGTCCGATGTGTATTTATTGGAGATGTAACTGCTTTTTTTTCTTTTTTTAATAATTGTCACCTTTTTATTTTTGCCGATTACAGCGCCGTCTACCATGAAAAAAAAAAGGTTTCATACAAAAGTTGTATATTTTTTCACGGAGAATCCACGTATACAATAAAAATTGGGGTTCCTAGTTAAGATTTCAAAGGCACCTCCCTATCCCGGCTACCGGGTGGTGCAAAGGGGGGGAGGGGTAGTCGAGCTTTATAACGGGTCAGGGGCGCCGACTTCGTGGGTGCTCTCCGGTGCTGGTGCACCCCCACGAAATTTTTGGGGGTGCTCAGCACCCACACAAAATAAGGGAGGAAAATAAAGTAGACAAAAATCTAGAAAAGTCATAACTGTCAGTTATGCAATTTTTGGCATCGCAGTGTAGCAATCACGACCTAGCCGCTAGTCTGTTCCAACAGTGCCCCAAGGAGCACTCACTGCAGAGGCTTAGAGCCCGTTCGGAGGGAGGGTTGGTGGGAGGGGCGAGACCACTGACTCCAGGCCGCATGATGTCGTAGCCGATGCAACTATCAGAATCAGTGACAGCCATAGGTTGCTGTGGTAGCTCCATTAATTCAGTTCATTAAGATAGAATAACATCCGCACTGTCTTTCACGTCAAAGTATTTAATCCTGCTAACAAGTACAGCTTACTAGTACAGTGGCGTTACACACGACTTCACGTAAAACATCGCGGGCAGGTAGAAGGCGAAGCACCTGCAGGACTAGTAGCCGAGCTTAATAATGACACATATACAGAAATGACCTGAAAAGTGAACCCAGGAAAGAGGTTTTGACTATTCATTGCTCCATTCACGAAGCGCGATTGTCTGCTGAAGGAATGCAACCAGGCGCCGTAATAAAAGACGTCACGTGTGTGGGATCTGTGCTTTGTCGCCATATAAATTACCGCCGTTTCAAAGGTTTCCTGAAAGTTATACAAGTGGTGCATGGGTATATATCTTGACACAGTACAAGTCATTGGCTTAGTCGTCTTTGCTTTGTTAGTCAGACACGAGGAAATATGTCTATCTAAATGAAAGGGGCAAAGTTCATTGTCGAATAGATAAATTTAGCGTTCCGCACACATATAACTATGCACTTCAAGAAAGTAGTCATTGCAGGGCTAAGAGCATCTAATAATAAAGATTCAGGACCAAATCAAAGTTTTTATGTCTCTGAGAGGCAAATATGTAACGAAATTGCAACATACTTCAATCGTCTGATTCGTTTTAAACTTGTTAAAATTTCCTGGACGTACCAGTGGTGCTAATTTTCAAATTAATGATTTTTGTTTCTTATTTTGTTTTCTATAATATTGAAACTACCACAGTTGAAGTACTGTTAATAATATCAGTGGATGATCTCTCATTTTTCTCCAGATATCAAATCATGCAATGTTATTACTACTGACAGATCGACAAATATGACTGGTACGTTTTCTAGGTTGCAAGCAAAAATCAGCGAAATTGAGCACTGTTTGGCCCATTCTTTGAACCTAGTGGCCGAAAAGGGAATTAAAAATGAAACCAGGAGCACCCACACTGATTTTCAAAAGTCGGCGCCCCTGGGACGGGTGGACGTTTTCGAGGTCAACAACTTCGGGATTTTTCCGAAAAAACAATATTAAACGCCTTATCCTGTATACTACATATTTATGTGGAAATGGTATCGAATTGCAAGTGGCGACCGTCGAGACAAGAAGAAACAATAAGTATATGAGAAAGCTGTTGTGGTGAGTTTCTCGCCGTAATGTGGTCGTTCCAAGGCTAGACGGGGTATTACGTGACGCCTGCAGAGCGGCTGGCAGAACTCTTTACCGCTCACTACAGACGCGCCACTAGGAGGCTCGTTAGAGATTTGCTGTGCAGCCGCCTGCGTAACGTGTAATGGAGTGAAGCCTAGTGGCGTCAGTCGCAGGCGGGCACGAGCGGCGGTGTCGACACGCGCCACTGCCGCATGCGGCGCCACTAACAGCCTGATGCCCTATGCAGGAATGAGCCTTTAATTGTCGCCAGTACGTCACGTCTTAAACGGCCGGTGGCGTCGTCTCAGGGTGCGCAAGTCGAGCACCAACGCCTGAGTAAAACCAAGCAATTATGATGCTGCTCAGTTTAAAGAACATCATGTCTGTGACGTTGCTTGATAATCCCCTGTATCTTGTAAGAAATGTCATTGGATTAACGCTTCAAGACCAGTACGCAGACAGAAATGAAAATTAGTACACACTCTTAGAGATTTCCAGATGACGTATTTGTTGTTGGAACAGTGCATATGGAGAACACGAAAAGATTATATTTACAAATTAGTAGTCCAACCAGCTGTTGATCAGTTCTGTAGTTTCCGTAGCACGGCAGTTAGTGCTAATTCTGGTATCCATTCCATCACAAAAATGGCCAATACTGTCTTGGGATCCACTGTACCAGTGTTTTTCAACCTGCGGGGGTCGCAAAGTATAGTTCGGGGATCGCCGTACAGGAGGAAGTAGTTGCACCACAAAACATCCAGACCACCACTGCATGTCCGAGTACTAGGGATTCCGCAATAGCAGAATTGCCTAAGAAAAGTGAAATTCATTTTATACTACAATTACGCGATTCCTTGTTAACAACTGGTTCCTGTTTTTGGAAAGTCATCTCCATAGCTGTCAATGGCTTTCCAAGCGCAAACCTGCTCAACAACCATCCTTTACGTAACGACAAGGTGTTCTGCTCGTCCACATACACATAAACAAAAACTGACAACACGTTAAATTAGAGACCCAAGAAATGTTTTATATAACTGAATTCGAAAACAACGAAAAAAATATCTATCACTGCGGAATACGAACTACTACCTCTATAGTTGTGAGGCTAGAAAGCTACCATCTGACATAAATTGGCAGACGATGCAGCTGTTTTTATTTTTGTACTTACGTGTACTTTGCAAAACTTCAAAGTCTATTTTTCGTCAATTTTTGTGAGTTGCGTCAAATATATTTGGCTGATCGTTATTTAAGTTCTGAACTATATATACCATAAATATAAAAAAAATTCGATACCCATGTGGACTCCTTGTAAGATTCTTGAGTTCTTGTGGCAGCTCATTCAAAATGCATGCTGCAGAATACTGTACGCCTTTCTGCACACGAGTCAACGAGGTGTGATCCAAAGGTAGATTCAATTTCTGTATAGTATTCACCGAGTGAAAGTAGGAATAAAGAAAAATGTGTACTTTGACGCCAGTGTCAGAATTCCCAGACTACTGAAAAGGGGTCGACACGCCGTTCGCGGACGTACGCCACATATTGCTCGAATCGCCCGTTTCTGAGCCAAAAATATCATATTTGTATCTGTAGAGTTACCTAAAAAAATAGCACCATACGTGGTAAGTGAATGAAAGTAACAATATTAAACTACTTTTCGTGTTGAAAAATCATTTATTTCAGGTACTGTTCTAATGGTAAATAAAGCAGAATTCAGTTATTGAAGCATGTAGTGACTGGTTCTCGAAGCACTTTTCTTTAACATCTTCTCGGGCGATTTTTCTGTGACGAAAGTGCAATGGATAATTTGTCATTCATTATGTCATTAATTTCAGATATGTTAGTCGTAACCAATTGTCCTTCACAAAGACGATTTGTTTGGGAAGCGTAAAATAAAAAGCCATTTCAAATTGGTTGTCTCAACGCCACTCCTGATTGACTCCTTCACTCCCGTCATTCACAATGCCGCTGTCCTGTTTATATAAACTTAAATTTAACCATAAAATCTATTACGTTGGAGACGAATCGTGAATGTATATTTCCGCGTTTGCGTCTCTCACCAGCAACAAGCTTTTCAAATCCACCCTCATTCCGGTAGAGGAGGCACATATGTTTGTTTCTTCGAAGATGTGACACTTCTTCCACCAGTGGCATTTCAAACGACCTGCCGTTTCACAGTTTTTACCCCCTGTTTATTGTTATTTCATCGTCTACACTCAACCAATAGGGTTGTTATGTTCAATCTAGTATCATGTTCTCAATCGTGTTGCTAACATATGATCCGTAAACTTGCTACACCACGAAGATGACGTGCTACAGACAAGAAATTTAACCGACAGGAAGATGATGCTGTGATATGCAAATGATTAGCTTTTCAGAGCATTCACACAAGGTTGGCGCCGGTGGCGACACCTACAACGTGCTGACATGAGGAAAGTTTCCAACCGATATTTCATACACAAACAGCAGTTAACCGGCGTTGCCTGGTGAAACGTTGTTGTGATGCCTCGTGTAAGGAGGAGAAATGCGTGCCATCACGTTTCCGACTTTGATAAATGTCGGATTGTAGTCTATCGCGATTGCGGTTTATCGTACCGCGACACTGCTGCTCGCGTTGGTCGCGATCCAATGACAATATGGAATCGGTGGGTTCAGGAGGGCAATATGGAACGCCGTGCTGGATCCCAACGGCCTCGTATCACTAGTTTTTTTTCTAGCAGTCGAGAGGACAGGCATCTTATGCGCATGGCTCTAACGGGTTGTGCAGCCTCATCTCGATCACTGAGTGAACAGACTGGGACGTTTGCAAGACAACAACCATCTGCACCAACAGTTCTACGACGTTTGCAGCAGCATGAACTATCAGGTCGGAGACCATGGCTGCGGTTACCCTTGACGCTGCATCACAGACAGGAGCGCCTGCGATGGTGGACGCAACGACGAACGAAAAGCCAAACGTCATTTTTTCGGATGAATCCAGGTTCTGTTTACAGCATCATGATGATCGTATTCGTGTTTGGTGACACCGCGGTGAACGCACATTGGAGTGTGTATTCGTCATCGCCATACTGTCGTATCACACGGCGTGATGGTATGGGGTGCCATTGGTGACACGTATAGGTCACCTCTTGTTCGCATCGACGGCACTTTGAACAGTAGCCGTTACATTTCAGATGTGTTGCGACCCGTGGCTCTACCGTTCATTCGATCCCTGCGAAACCCTACATTTCATCAGGATAATGCATGGCCGCATGTTGCAGGTAATGTACAGGCCTTTCTGGATACGGAAAATTTTCGACTACTGCCCTGGCCATATCTCTCACCAACTGAAAACGTCCGGTCAATGGTGGCTGAGGAACTGGCTCCTGCCGGCCGCGGAGGCCGAGGTGACTGAGGCGCTCCAGTGACGGTCAGCACGGCCACTACGGTCGGGGGTTCGAATCCCCCCTGGGGCATGGATATTTGTGCTGTCCAAGTTCGTAAGTAGTTCATAAGTAGTTTGTAAGTTTAGGGACTGATGACCCCGTAGTTAAGTCCCATAAGCTTAACAAACATTTGAACATTTTTGAACTGGCTCCTCACAATACACCAGTCACTACTCTTGATGATCTGTAGTATCCTGTTGAAGCTGCATGGGCATCTGTACCAGTACACGCCATCCAAGCTCTGTCTGACTCAATGCCCAGGCCTTGATGGCCGTTATTACGGCCAGAAGTGATTCTTCTGGGTACTGATTTCTCAGGATCTATGCACCCAATTTGCGGGAAAATGTAATCACATGTCAGTTCTAGTATAATATATTTGACTAATGAATACCTGTTTATCATCTGCATTTCTTCTTGGTGTAGCAATTTTAATGGCCAGTAGTGTAGTTAATCATCTTATATAAGTGTATGAAAACCATACGTGTTACTCATGAAAACGTCTAGGTATATACCACAACCGATTTTTTCACGTAATGTTATATTCGGGAAGGGTTCTTATACGCAACTTTTACCCAATTACACTACTTTAATCATTTCGGGGAAAGAACAGGATTCTATAAATGTTATTAAATTATGAAAAATGTTGTATATTTTCGAAAAATCTAGGGCATTTTTAGTTCAAGTGGAATCTTTTTTTAATAGCGTTTAGCGACTTTTCGCAGGAACGAGTTGGCAACTCTGTCTGTGGTGCATTAGGCTCCGGGCTAGGTCTCGCTTACGAGTGGACGTACAAATATGCTCAATTGACTTCTGTCCATTTTATCCTTGATATGTTGTTTTATTTTATGATAATTCTCCATTGTGTGTGGATGCTGAGAATCGCAAAAAAATTCTTGGGTTGGACGAGCACGGAAGCACCCGCGGAGTAAGTCCTACACGCAGAAAATAGCGACATCCCTTTATGTTCGGATTGCTGACAATCGCGCCTTACCATTTGGTCAGATGAACGTCACGTGATAGTAGGCAGCCATTCTGCGCCAACACAGGCTGTAGGTGTACTGCAGAAACTTACTGTTTCAAGGGTTATTTGTGATATGGTAGTTATGGTCATAAAAATTCGTTTTCCATTAACTAAAGATCTTAATAAACTGTTTTATGGTATTGAAGCCTTCACACGGCAGCTTCGTATTTAAATTACTGAGGCGCGTCCCGCGACGGAGTGGCCGGGCGTTTAAGGCGCCTTGCTGTGGAGCGCGCGTTTGCTCGCCGTCGGAGGTTCGATTGGTTGGTTGGTTGGTTATTTGGGGCTTCGGAGGTTCGAGTCCTCCCTCAGGCATGGATGTTTGTGTTGTCCTAAACATAAGTTAAAGTAGCTTGTAAGTCTACGGACTGATGACGACAGCAGTCTGGTCCATTAGGTTTACAAACGTTTGAACATAAAGTGGAGCACTACGTGTTATTCAAATGTTCAAATGTTTGTAAAGCTTATGGGACTTAACTGCGGGGTCATCAGTCCCTAAACTTACCAACTACTTTTGATCTAGCTTATACTAAAGACGGCACAAACATCCATGGCCGAGGGGGGGGGGGATTCGAACCCCCTCCGACGGGGAGCAGCCTCGCGCATCGTAGGATAGCGCCTCAATGCGCTCGGCCACTCCTCCGCAGCTGCGTGTTATTGTTCGTATTTCTGCGTCAGAGGAAAACTAGTTAACTCAAGTCCTCCTGATGGTTAATACAATATCTACATGCCGGCTTTTGCATAAGAAACAAATAATTGTGGTATTTTATCGCCTCATTTAATGCCCCCCTCCTTCTCGCAGTGGTGTATCGTAGGTCTCTAGAAGAGAAGAGCGTTCCGAATGATTGGAAAATGGCGCAGATCATCCCCGTTTTCAAGAAGGGTCCTCGAACAGATGTGCAGAACTATAGGCCTATATCTCTAACGTCGGTCAGTTGTAGAATTTTGGAACATGTATTATGTTCGAATATTAATGACATTTCTTGAGACTAGGAATCTGCTCTGTAGGAATCATCATGGGTTTCGAAAAAGGCGATCGTGTGAAACCCAGCTCTCGCTATTCGTCCACGAGACTCAGAGGGCCATAGACACGGGTTCTCAGGTAAATGCTGTTTTTCTCGACTTCCGCAAGGCGTTTGATACAGTTCACCACAAACGTTTAATGAAAAAAGTAAGAGCATATGGTCTATCAGACCAATTGTGTGATTGGATTGAGGAATTCCTAGATAACAGAAAGCAGCAGGTCATTCTCCATGGAGAGAAGTCTTCCGAAGTAGGAGTTATGTCATGTGTGCCACAGGGGAGTGTCGTGGGTCCGTTGCTGTTCACGATATATATATATATATATATATATATATATATATATATATATATATATATATATATATATATATATATATATATGACCTTGCGGATAACATCGGAAGTTCACTGAGGCTTTTTGCGGATGATGCTGTAGTATGTAGAGAGGTTGTAACAATGGAAAATTGTATTGAGATACAGGAGGATCTGCATCGAATTGACGCATGGTACAGGGAATGGCAATTAAAGCTCAATGTAGACAAGTGTAATGTGCTGCGAATACACAGAAAGAAAGATCCTTTATCATTTAGCTACAGTATAGCAGGTCAGCAACTGGAAGCAGTTAATTCCATAAATTATCTGGGAGCAGTCATTAGGAGGGATTTAAAATGGAAGGACCATATAAAATCACTCGTCGGTAAAGCAGATGCCAGACTTAGATTCATTGGGAGAATCCTAAGGAAATGCAGTCCGAAAACAAAGGAAGTCGGTTACACTACACTTGTTCGCCCACAGCTTGAATACTGCTCACCGGTGTGGGATCCGTACCAGGTGGTATTGATAGAGGAAGTGGAGAAGATCCAACGGAGAGCAGCGCGCTTCGTTACAGGATCATTTGGTAATCGTGAAAGCGTTACGGAGATGATCGCTAAACTCCAGTGGAAGACTCTGCAGGAGAGACGCTCTGTCGCTCGGTACGGGCTTTTGTCGAAGTTTCGAGAACATACCTTTACCGAGGAGTCTAGCAATATATTGCTCCCTCCTACGTATATCTCGCGAAGAGATCGTGAGGATAAAATCAGAGAGATTAGAGCCCACACAGAGGCATACCGACAATCCTTCTTTCCGCTAACAATACGTGACTGGAATAGGAGGGAAAATCGATAGTGGTACTCAAGGTACCCTCCGTCACACACTGTCGGGTGGCTTGCGGAGTATGGTTGTAGATGTAGATACTCTTAACTTAGGTAGACACGCCAGTACCGCGCGCTGTGTAGGGGTATTTCTCTAGCACTACGACACAGCAGTTTAAGGAACCAAATCAAAGAAATTTTCAGGCTTGTAAACGCAGTACTATCTCAGTAAGCGGTTATTTACTTATTCACCCTCGTAGAAGTACTGTGTATATATCGCATAATACCACGCTTATATAGTGCAGTCGGTACCGTTCTTGCTTCTTGAATACAGGAAAAACTGTGCGTGGGTTCTATCGCCGCCGAATGCTTCTAATTTTTTCTTCTCTTTTTCTGCTTGTCACATACGTAAAACAGCAAACAAATAACACATCACGGCAAATGGGAATTTTCGTTTCACCATATTTGTTCGGAAGACAATTTCGAAATAATTGTGTTTGAGAGACAGCTATTATACCTACCACTACGGTAATACGACCTTTTTTCTCATTGTTAGCTGGCCGCAGTGGCCGAGCGGTCTGCGGCGCGCCAGTCACAGTTGCACGGCCTCTACGGTCGGGGGTTCGAATCTCCCCTCGGGCATGGATGTTTGTGTCGTCTTTAGTATAAGCTACTTCATAAGTAGTTTGTAAGTTTAGGGACTGATGGCCCCGCAGTTGAGTCCCTTAAGTTTAACAAACATTTGAACATTTTTCTCACTGTTATTACTGTTCCAGGCAAATGGCTCAGTCTCTTGCCATTAGTTATAGCTCAACTCCATATTGTGTACACAAACAATTCGGCACCATATAATGAGAAAGCAATGCGAAATGCCGCTGGGCGTGTTTACATACGTTCGGTTACGAATCAACTAAAATGTCTGAAAGAAGATATCACACGTCTGTAATTCTCTTATTATTACATCAAGTCATGATTTGATGTTCTGCAATTGAACTGATGGTTCACATCAAACAGGTGCTTCCCATGCAATTGTAGGTGGGCTGAGTACATACTTTTGAAGTAGCATAATCGGCTTGGACAACGAAGAGGTTATTACAAAACTGTAATTGGAGTTGGAGCATGAGAAATGCTAAATAATTTAGTACATTTTGTAAACATGGTGTTAACTCAGGTGCCATAACATTGTAATAATTATTTCGTTTTTCAATTGATTATTTTTATTAATTTATTAATGTGTAATTTAAACGGTAACATAATTGTAATCTGCACTTTTCATTCCCATCTTTCACTGACTTATTTGTCAAAAACCTATAGTTTCGTAAGGGTTATCCAAACCCAAGTTATTACAGCGTAACAAGAGATGGTTAAAAATGTTTCGCACTATTAAATACTAATGTAAGTGGAAATTTATTTCGATTTCATTGCTTTCAGACAGCAAATGAAAGCCTGTACCGACGAACTTGCTCTAACAGACCGATAATTAATTCCGTCCTGTTGATTGTTTGTGTGTTTATCTCTAGCATTCATTGACGCAATACTGTCCTTCAGTTTTTTTTACCATTACGATATCATTTGGACGTTCTTTTCTGTCGTAAAATGGTTGTAAACCGGTATAAATGCAGCGGCCCTATGCTACGCTATAGCAGTTCCTTCCATAACATAGAAACATAAATAGTTAGTAAAGGAAATCAGGCCCAGAAATGTTTTTCAAAATCATTATTTGCTACCTGTAATCACCAAAATCTGAAAAATTATTTAATAGCATGATATCACAACTCTTTCCGAAGAAAACAAACCAACCAGCGTTACTCTACGTTGATCCCCTGAGCAACTCTAGCCAATTTTCGAGAAGGACTCTTTTTCTTAAAAAAAAAACCCTCTCTATATTTCGAAAAATAGTGCATATTTTTTAATTTTTTCGAAAAAGTACTTTTGAGAATTATTTCGTGTCATACGTACTGCAAATAATAAGTTTTGAATCGTGAATGATGATGACATATAAGGAAGCTAGTTTTTTATAGGTTTTTAACTGTTTTTTTTTTCGTTATATTTCGGAAAGATGCGAAGGAATGGATACGTATAAGAAAACAATTGATGGATAATCTTAAGACCTACAACTTTCTAATTTTACATTCTCTTATCAGCGTTACAGCTTTTTATTTATTAAAATTGTTTTTTGCAACTACGCGATTTTTTTAAAATGTTATCTCGGCTCGAGTTTCATTAAATCGAGACTATTTGAAATTTATTTCCTATAAGCTCGTATTTTTTTGTTTTGAGGTAATAATTCTTGCACCCACTTCTCCCTAAAGCCACTCTCACACGGAGCATGGTTCGCGAGAAGTTTCCTGGATGGCGCGCTCGTCAGTCGGCTGCCGAGTAGGAATGCGGCTGAAACACACTGCGTCTCTCTCACACGGTGCAAGATGGGGTGCGGAAGCGTGCAGGCTGGCTTCGCTGAGTGGACGAAAAGACGCACAACACGGCCGAGCTACTTTATTTATCAAACGATTGTAAAGAAACTACTCGGTAAAAAAATTTGATTCTCGCACATCTTATAGCTGCATTCTTCAGCTTCATGAAGATCTGTCTACTATTTTGTTCGTGGTTATAGTTCTTGTGATATTAACGAATTCAGTATAGTACTACAAGAAATCCGAAAATTTTGCATTGAAAAATAGAGGTCACTATGAATTTGCGTTTGGTGCATGATAGGTCATACGTTGCTGTGGATGAAATGTAGCTAAAATATTGAATTATTCTTTGAAGTTGGAAGGATGTCGCTATCTATCACCAATCTCGAGATAATGGGTTGTATGTAAGGCCCTTGTTCCGTATCACGCGCGTCAGCGAAGAAAACGGAAAGAAATTTTCATAAAATCCCTTATATATTTTAAATGATTGGAGGTATCGAAGCAAGATTTTATCAAACGATAGCACGCAAAGGGGAGATTATTTTTTCATATGATCACTTTACGAAACTTTTACATGAATCCCAATATTTAACAAAGTACAGATATTAATGAATGAAGTAGTGGGATTTTTAAGGGCCATCAATGGTTGGTGAAACGAAAATTGCTGTTTTTCTATGTAAGTGAAGAAGCTACTCATTTAATTTTAGAATGGACAGTTTTATGAAGTACAAACTATCTTGTCCTCAGTATTATTAGTTTAAATATTCTGGACGTCTGATTACCCTGCCGTTTAGTCCCCTTACAAATCGGAACACTTAATGTTCTGTTGCTATTTTATCTGCTTAAAAATGTTAGTGAAAATAATATTTGTTAGGTCTGCTATGTTTTGGCAAAAGAAACGGATTTTAACATCGAAACAAGGGAAGTTACGTTGTCAGGGACAGGATGTGAAAATACGTTTGTCAGAAGAAGAAGAAAAGTCTGGTAGGGCACATAAATGTGTAGTTACATTGAAACTTAGTGGGGAATCAGTGAAAGTGTTTTATTTTATACTGTTTGTAGCTCGTATACGAAATATGTATATATTGGAACTATCGTCGAATCCGCAACCCTAGTATATTTTAATTATGAAAATTGTGTTTGAAAACAGGCGAAAAAATCTTTTTTTTTTTTTTTGTATCTCAATCTTAGAAATACAAAAACGTTTAACTTACTGGAATCCTGTAAACCAGCCACGATGGTCTAAATTAAATTCTTTTGACAAGCTGAAAGATGTTTGCGATAAAAAAAAAAACACATCGCTCTGTGTTGGCACACTAACTAAAATATATGTACTCTAAATGATTTTCCTTATTTCTCAGAAATTTGAATGTATACATATAATCTCATCAGTTCGTTCTATATCATATAAAAACATACTGCGATATCGAATTCCTCTATAATTTCAAATCAAGAAACTATTTATTACACAGCACTACCTTTTTTCCTTTTTTTTCAGAGTAATATTTCAGTGATGAGATTTCGTTAATATGCAGACACTTTCGTTGTAATACTAAAATTCGCTTCTGTTGTCAAAACAATAGAGTTTACAAATATTCATCCCACTAACGTTTTTATGCATTTGCAGTTACCACATAATATTAAACTGTATTTAGTAATACTGAGAGCAAGACAAGTTAGTAGTATATCAAAATAATCATAAGCGGTATAAAATTAAAGACAAAGCAAATTTAGTTTTACCAGGTATCCGTGACTCCTTAAAAGTCCATTACTTCATTGAAGAAAATCTGTAGTTGCTCGAATAACGCGCTTCATATGCAAGTTTCGTAAATTAATAACGTGACAAAATAAACTTCATTTTGTGTAATATCATTTCATAAAATCTTGCTTCGATACCTCCAATCATTTATGAGATATAAGGGATTATATGAAAATTTCGTTCCGTTTTCTTCGCTAACGCACGCGAGCGGGAACAAGTGCTTTACATACAACCCATTATCTCGAGATTGGTGATATATAGCGACATCCTTCCAACTTCGTAGAATAATTCAATATTTCAGCTACAATTCATCCGCAGCAACATATGACCTAACGTGTACCAAACGCAAATTCATAGCGACCTCTATTTTTCAATGTAAAATGTTCGGATTCCTTGTAGTACGCTACTAAATCCGTATATATCACAAGAACTATGACCACTAACAAAATAATATTCATTTCATCATGAAGCAGAAGAATGCATCTATAAGTTGTGCCAGAATCACATTTTTTTACCGAATAGTTTCTTTGTAATCGATTGAGAAAGGCCGCACTTGGCTGGCGGGCGCGTGGCACTGCGTTCCGCCTGGAGTGCTCTCTTCGAGTTCCCGCCTCGCTGGCCGCAAGGTCCCACGCCATAGGCGACTCCTGATTGGCCAGCGCAGGTAACATTCCGAAAACATGCGAGAAAAATAGGACACGCGCTTGTTCCAGAATCCTGCAGCAAACGGCCCTCCAGCAGGCCCCAGGGCCGGCCGCTCGCCCGCCCTGTGTGCTGCGCGGCATGCTTCCCGCAAATCTTGCTCCGTGTGAGAGAGGCTTAAGGCTACGGCCACGCTTGCGTTTTTTGAATATGTACGCTCAGCGTCAAAAGGCGCCACAGTTACAGGCAGACTGGAGAAGGCCGTTAGTAGCCACACACATCGTCTTTTTCTGCCAACGTCTGACGGAAAGGCGCGTCCTCAAGGTCAGACGCCAGTCGGATGGGCCGGGGCCCATTCCCTGCGTCAAAAGACGCTTCTCGCATTGCGTTCCCACGTGAACTCAGTAGTATCTTTGCTGTGTGTCAACACAAAGTACTACAGTTTTCACGATGTGTGAGATGGAAAAAATTGAACTTGATAGAAGAACGAATTATTTTAAAAGTTAAAACTGGATTATAAAAACAGACAAGGAAGAAGAGACGGTTGGCTAGCTCTGATATCTAATGTTCTTGGTGAAGGTTGGGATAACATGGGCAAAGAAACAAAAGAAGCCTTAGGTAGGTGTAGTAAAAACGTTTAATTATGGTAGTATAAAAGATCAAAAATACAAGAAAATACTGTAACTGAAAGACCTAGGTCGGAACATGGTCCCGGGAGTAGATGAAATTCCCTCAGAGGTACTAAAGTCTCTGGGAGAATCAGCCATGACAAAACTGTTTCACTTGGTGAGTAAGGTGTATGAGACATTAAGAAAAATGTAATAATCCCCATTCCAAAGAAATCAGGCGCAGACAGGTATACAAATTACAGAACCGTCAGTTTGATAACACATCGTTGCAAAATTTTACCATGAATTATCTGTAGCAGAATGGAAAAGCTGGTAGAAGCTGACCTCGGGGAAGAACGGTTTGGATTCAGAAGGAACGCAGGAACACGGGAGGCAATATTCAGTTTACGACTTATCTTAGAAGATATATTAAGAAAAGGCAAACCTACATGTTTAGCTTTTGTAGATTTGGAGTAAGCTTTTGACAATGTTAATTGGAATACACTCTTTTAAATTCTGAAATCATCAGGAGTAAAATGCAGAGAAAGTAGAATTATTTAAAACTTGTACAAAAGCGAGATCGCAGTTATTACACTCGAATGGCATTAAAGGGATGTATTAGTGGGGAAGGGAGTTAAGACAGGGTTGTCGCCTTTCTCCGATTTTATTCAAATTGTATATCGAGCAGGCGGTGATAGAAAGCAAGGAAAAATTTGGAATAGGGATTAAAGTTCAGGGGGAAGAAATAAAAACATTTTTCCTGATGACATTGTAATTCTGTCAGAGACAGCAAAGGACCTGGAAGAGCAGTTGAATGGAATGGACAGTCTGTTGAGGAGAGCGTGTAAAATGATCATTAACAAGAGCAAAAAAAAAAAAAGAAAATCAGGCGATGCTGAAGGAATTACATTAGGTAACGAAACAATGAAGGTGGTAGGTGAGTTTTGTTACTTGGGTAGTAAGGTAACATATGACGGTCGCAGTACAGAGGATATAAAATGCAGAATGGCAATGGGAAGAAAAGCATTTTTGAAAAAGAGAAATTTGCTAACATCAAATATTAATTTAAGTGTAAGGAAGTCTTTTCTGAAGGCATTTGTGTGGAGTGTTGCCTTTTAAGGGAGTGAAACATGGACGATAAACAGTGCGGACAGGAAGAGAATAGAGGCTTTTGAAATGTGGCGCCACAGAAGAATGCTGAATGTTAGGTGGGTAGATCGCATAACTAATGAAGAGGTACTGAACAGAATTGGTGAGAAAGGGAATTTTTGGCATACCTTGACTAAAAGAAGGGATCGCTTGGTAGGACACATTCTTAGACATCGATGAAACGTAAATTTAGCATTGGAGAGAAGTGTGTGGGGTAAAAATCGCAGAGAGAGACCAAGAGACGCATATAGTAAGCAGATTCAAGTAGATGTGGGTTGCCGTTCTTCTGAGGAGATGAAAATGCTTACTCAGGATAGAGTAGGGTGGAGTGCTGCATCAAACCAGTCTCCGGACTGAAGACCATAACGACAACAACTTAAATTTTATGAAAGACATCTGGTGATTAACATTATTTTGTTAAATTATGTAAGTACAACAAGTGACAATATATACGCCTTATTATAGAATATTAGAGGTGTATGTTATGCTAGCAGTCTTTTCCACTCAGTAATGTTTGCGTGTCGGTTTTGCAAAAAATGTTTGTAGAACTTATGGGACTTAACTATGGGGTCATCAGTCCCTAAGCTTACAAACTACTTATGAACTACCTAAGACTAAGGACGGCACAAATATCCATGCCCGAGGGGGGATTCGAACCCCCGACCGTAGTGGCTGTGCAGACCGTGACTGGAGCGCCTCAGTCCCCTCGGCCACCGCGGCCTGCGTCGGTTTTGCCAGGGTACATAAGCTGCGGTAGAACAGAAATATTCGGCAAACTGATCTCTTGTGTGTGTTCCTTTCACGGTTGCTCTTCTCCCCTGAGCCGGAGTGCTGTCCAAAGGACAGGATAACGTGTCTTCAAAGTTGTACCCATCTTTCACCCTCACAACATTGTGCAGTACACAAGTGGCTTTAACAGTGATGTCAACCAAATCATATTAACGTCAGTCGGACGGTAGAATAAACGTCACTTATTGGCTAAAATACCTACTGTACATTTCACGTACCGACTACCACTCGATAAAAGGTAGATAAAAATTCTTTTAATGTTATTCATGTCCTTACTGGGGTATTGTCTCAGAGGGTTTTCACACCGAGCAGTTGCTTCAATCTACCAGAAACACACACCATTACTGAATTTAATTTTTAAAATTAACAGTACAGTACTTAATATTTCCTGTCAAGTTTCAAATATTGTTTTTCAAACTTCAAGCTCTACTACTGATATCAATCAAATGTTTATTTTAAAAGGGAGTGTAGGCTTCTAAAACTGTCTCCTTTAACAAGAAATCGAAGCGTAATACCAAAAGAACAGCATCCCTCCAAAACATCTTTTTATATTTTATTTTAATTTCTATCATTTAAAGTAGCAGGTCTAAGTTTTAATAATGTTCATCGATTACTTGTAACACATTTTAAAACTTACTGATTTCGTAATTAATATTCGATAGGAAGTGATACAACACACCCCATCATCTTTTACGTATGTTTCCCATTTTGGTTTACAATGACAAAATGTAATTATTCACACTCAAAAGCGTTAACGCATCGGTCACGATTTGTGCGTCAGATATGTTTACGTTGGCTCTCGACGAATTCAACTGAATATTGGCTCCAATGTGTGGACGCTGTCGCAAAAAATATTGGCCGATGTTGGCGCCAGTGTTGGTACCAATGTGTGGACGCGGAGTAACGCTTGGACTACTGGGCGTTTCATCGCGCCAGACGCGATTGTGTGTGTGTGTGTGTGTGTGTAGCAGATAGGGCCACGTGCAGGAACGCGCCTAGCTGGCTGGCGCGGTCACACGGGGTAGCGGCAGCCCTCTCAGCCACGTACACACGTGTCCCCCCCCCCCCCCCCCCAGCCACTACCTGTTGCTGCTGTGACCTCTCTACTAGCGGCGCTGCGGACCCAGCGTGTCAGTTAAGCCCAACATAGACTGGCTAAGGTGCCGCCATATTTGAAGCAAATTGAAAGCTCGGCCGCCATGTTTTACAACGTCACGGAGGCGTAACCAGTCGTCTGCCCTAGCTCTGAATCATATCACTTTCACTTTGTGCAATGACTTAACAAACCATTTTCTACTTGCTTATTGTTATTTTTATAGCCAAGCTAATATGGACAAGGGATGAATGATAGACATCAAGTGTGTGGTAGACAAATCGGAAAGTTTAATTACAAATGTCACATACCCTGGATCGGCTAAGCAAAGTCTCATTCATACACAAAAAAAAAAAAAAAAAAAAAAAAAAAAAAAAAAAAAAAAAAAAAAAAATGCATTTCCACTGTCTATTAATTTCGTGTACATTTCCCTAATCTGCTTATCACCAACTTCCGCAGATTTGGCTTTACATAAATGATGTATTCTACCACTGAAGTAATGTTTTAATAAGAGCTTTATTAGGCTGGAGTAATGAGATTCCTCAGAAAATTCCTAGGATACCATTAAGTGCTCGTAGTTGGTAAATAAAGTGGGTCTGCTTCCCAACATTATAAATACATCTACATACATTCGCAAAAGAAACTTTTTCTCCCCTTATAACGTATCATGAATCCTCAGAACCCTTTCTGCTACATCGAACACTTGTAAGAGATTATTAGAGGGATTCAACAAACTTTTATACCTTTTAATCCGATTAATCCTGTTTTACTCTCATTTTTAGGAGCAAGGAGACCTTCCAAGCAACCAAAACACTTCAGTTTTTTACTTGCCAAATGATGCTTCCAGAAATATATTAAACTTCTTTTTCGGAATATAATGTCAGCAGATCTCCTCGCTGCCGTTTTTGGTGTTTTAAGATGATCAGGGAACTAAAATGTCGTCGGAATCTCTTTAGCAAGAAGCCGCTTTGTACCATTTGTTACTTACTGAAAATACGATATTCCAAGAGTCTTCTAACTGGGATTCGTATAATTATATGCTGCGCACACACTTGGCATGATTTCAGTTTAATAAATAACCTTTCAAACTTCCTACGATACATAAAATGAAACCAAAACACGTAAATAGAGTCGGTCTAACTTTCGTATTCGGCGCACTAGACGTTGAAAAAAAAGGCTGCCACACTTCCTGGGTGCTGCCACAAGGAGCGCTGTTAACCCAGAGATAGCCTCTCTATGCGGTTTATATAGCTCGTTGGTTAAGCCCCTTTTACACGATCCACTTTCTTGCGAAAATCGACTACCCGAAGGGTGGACGGCTTTTCTGCCGCCGTGTAAATCAGGAGCCAACCATGGCGCGAGTGCAACCATGACGTCAATAATCTTTCGACTGTGCCGAGGGTGGAGTTCTAAATTTTCGAGTGCGGTGAACACTGCGCATGCGCAGAAGCAGCGGCTGCATTGTATAGCAGAAGACGCGAGGTATTGTTTTGTAAACAACGAAGGCACGCGGTAAGTAGTGTAGTGCGGAATAAAAATCTAGTGAGCCTTCACTGGAATTTTTACTTCGCGTTTCCCAACGAAATAACACAGAGCATGTTGAGTGATGATTACTTTTTATTTTTTGCAGAAATGGGGTGGACGAATGAAAGCGTTAAGGCTCTTAATTCGGCTTACGAAGAGGAGAGAGCCCTCGTAGATACAGAACATCATTTATACCACCGCCTTTTTTTTAATAGGATTTTTTCGGCTATAAAATACACCATCTTTTTCTCCAATCCTTTTACTACACAACACTATTTTTCAACATAATCCCCACTCAATGATACGGCTTGAGGACACTTTCAAGAGCGGGCGTTCACGATACCATTCCACTGGTCGATGTCGGAGCCAACGTCGTACTGCATCAGTAACTTCCGCGTACCGCGTCCTTCATTGGGCCAGACATGTGGAAATACGACGGTGCCAGAAAGGGGCAGTAGGGTGGATGAGGGTGAACAGTCCACTGAAGTTAGGTGAGCTGCTCTCGGGTGCGACCACTTGTGTGAGGTCTTGCGTTTTCATGGAGAAGAGGACGTTGAGTCAAGTTGAGCAGCGAGATGGTTGCTTGTGATCTGTCGATCATCTCGGTTGGGAGTGTGCACACGCTCCGATTTTGCAGGAGTTTCAACTGAGCACGGCCGCCAAATCGGACAGTCTTGCTGGACCTGGCTGCGAAGATGAAACACGCTTCGCGCAACGACTGAAAGTGATTTAGTCCACTGTCAGAACACCATATTAATTCTGCGAGCGCCTAAATCGTTCCATTTTCGGTCTGATTTCTCTTATTTTATTGGGATGGTCACGTCTCCATATGTAGGTGGGCGCTAGCAAAATATTTTCACATTCAGAACTAAAAGTCGGTGATTGAAATTTCGCAAGTAGATCTCGCCACAACGAGTAACCTCGTCCTTTTAATGATTTCCATCTCAAACGGTGGAACATTTCCGTGACGCTTTCCCCTCTGTAACGCGAAAGAACAAAACGAGGTGCCCTTCTGAACCTTCTGAATGTCTTCCGTCAGTCCCACCTGGTGAGGGTCCAACTATGGGCAACAGTACTACAGGAGAGGACGCACAAGTGTGATGTAGGCAGTTTCTTTGGTGGAGCTGGTGCATCTTCGAAGCGTTCTGCTAATGAAACGTAACCTTTGTTTCGCCTTCTCCACAATATTTTCAGTATGTTCTCTCCAGTCTAAGTTGTTCGTAATTGTAACTCCTAGGTATTTTGTAGAAGTTACGACCTAAAGGTTTGAAGGATTTTTTCGTATAATTGAAGTTCAGAGGATTTCTTTTAGTGGTCATGTCTATTACTTCACACTCTCCTTTTTTTAGTGCTAATTGCCAATTTTCGCACCATGTAGAAATTTTGTGTAAATCGCTTTGCAGTTGCTTTTGACCCTCTGTTGACTTCACTAACCGATAAACGACAGCATCATCCGCGAACAGTCTAAGAGAGCTATTCAGATTGTCTCCTAAATCGATTATAAACACAAGCAAGAGTAGGGGACGTATAGCGCTTCCCTGGGAACGCAAGATATCACTTCTGTTTTACTCTATGACTTACCGTCAATTACTACGAACTGCGTCTTTTCTGACAGGAAATCGTGAATACAATCGCACACTTGGGGCGATATTCCATAAGCACGCAATTTAATTAGTAGCCGCTTGTGGCGTAGTGTGTCAAAAGCCTTCCGCAAATCCAGTTATCTGCGATCCCTTGTCTACGGCATTTATCACTTCATCTGAATAAAGGGCAAGCTGTGTTTCACAAGATCTATTACTTTCTGCCCTGGCGAACACATTCTCCAGATCTCTCACTAACTGAAAACATTCTGGTCAATTCTGACGAGCAAGTGGCTCGTCACAATACGCTACTCACTACTCTGATGAACTGTGGTATCGTGTTGAAGCTGCATGGGCATCTGTACCTGTACACGCCATCCAAGCTCTGTTTGACTCAATGCATAGGCGTATCAAGGTTGTAATTATTGGTTGTTGAGGTGGTTGATCTGGGTACTACTCGGTATTTTTCACATGAGCAATACTGCCAGAGGTGAAAGAAGTGGAAAGTGACAGATAAAAATCCTAGGACCTGGCGGGGATCGAACCTAGTCTGGCACTCTACCACTGTGCAACGGAGGCGCATCTATATACCAAGGAACTTACTCTCTTCATGTGTATCCCATTAGATATAGGTATAAAAAAATTTTAAATGCCAATGGAGACTAGTGAGTCATGCCTTAAGGACATATCTTTTCATTTGAGAGAGAATTACAGATTAGAATTACAATAGTACATTCACGGCAAAACATCTGTCGCCAACACAGCCCGTACCGAAGCAGGCCGCATTTGGGTGAACGAGCCGTTCGCGACATCCGCCCCATTGATGTTGACGTGGCGGAGTCGGTTCACTTCGTGTCGGCGCGGCGGTCGTATTTCAGTGATCGGACCGCGCGGTGGTGTGGCAACAGACCGCAGGAATAGCCGCGCCCGATAAATCGGTGTGGCGCCGCGGTTGCGCGGGTGGCCGCGCGCGGCGCCACGGTCGCCGGGGCTTCCCCGGGCACTCGGCCGCCATCGACTCGACTGCCGCCGCTAGTGTTGTGTTTCCGGCGTCCCTGACCAGCGCCAGCCGTTCTGAATGTTTGAAGCGGCGTGCGTGCCGGCCACGATCGCGCCCCATAAATAATACACCGGCCAGGGGGATTCCCGGAAGAGGGCTGTCCTCGCCCCGACAAGTGCCCCCCACCCCTCCACCATGATGGCACTCTTACAACTGCTCCGTCTCCCGTCCATATCGCGGTCGAATCGAACATTCTGGGAAATACGCGGAAGACGATCAAGCTCTTGAACGGCGGTTCCAAAGCTGTGCTCCCACCGCACCCCGGGGTTCATCCGAAGACTTACAGGGACTCCGCCCAACGAGCTTGAATGTCATATGCAGTGGCGGCTGGTGATTATGTGCTACTGTGCTGCAGCACACTGTAAATATATTACTAAAGTTTTGCCATTTCTCTTCGAATGCAAGCGAGAAATCGCTGTAAAATAACATCCTTTCTCTTGGGATACGAGCCAGATATCACAATAAAATTATGCCAATTTCTTTCCAATGCGTATTAGAATGCTAGTAATGAGGATGAAAACGCATTTTGAAGCGCTCTCGCCGCGATAGCTGGAAACCAGCTCCGTGTGCTAAAGTGGGATTCAGCCGCGCTGATACGTGCGCAGAGAGGAGGCGCAGTCGTCTGTTCGCTAGTGCGCATGCGCAGACGTGACGTCAGGCCTGGCGACTCATGTGTGCTGAGACCGACTGCAGCACCAGATCAATATTTCTCTTCGCGCTGCGTGTAACGGCTGCGGAAGAATAGTATATGTCGAATATTGCGGCATACAGAGTCAAATAGCGCGCTGGCTCAGGCGTCTTGCGCGTTGTCTCTCAAACCTACTTGTGTGAGGCTCGTATTCAAATACCTCTGAGTCTAAATTTTTAATTTCTGTAACTAAAATTAATATTTTTAAAAGATATATTTACTATCTGCAGTGAATACATGCAGTTGGCAGCGCTATTATAGATTCTCCTGAAGGTCTTACTGTCAATACAGTATTAATTTATATTTAATTAAAGGCAATCATACCTAGGTTGACTTTTTATTTTAGTATATTTTGTTGCCTGTTTGAGGGAAACTGAACTGGCGTCCGCCATGTGGGGTATCGGCTGACAGCTGCTTACGCCACACCCACTAGAGAATTTTCCTATTTACACAATTTCACGTTTAAATAAAGATTCACTATTAAGCAAACATGTGCATCAAGTTCCATCGCTGTCTCCAGCTCCGAATAGATGAGCCAGACAATGTATTCCCTAAAAAATGCGGTAATGAAATCTCACGAACCTGTCAGTAATACTCTTCCACTTCGATGTATAATAGTTGGCTGAGGTTTGGGCCAACAACGAAAGTGCCACTCTGAAAATACGAGGCGCGTCCAGAAAGTAAGTTCCGTTTCAATTTATCTCCGCTGCAGAGCTGCGACTGCAGTTCTGCACATGCGCTGTAGACGATGTGTATCAAGGAGAAGAACGTGCGCCATTTGGAGATCGCTGTCAGTTACGTACGCTTTGTTGTGCTTGTTTGAAATGTCGGCGTCGATTGAAAATCCCGCCGCCTGTGAAATCAGGTCGGTGATTCTGTGTCTGAATGCGAGGAAAGTGAAACCAAGTGAAATTTCTCGGCAAATTTGCGATGTTTACGGACCAAATGCGATGAGTGATACGATGGTGAGAAGATGGGTCCGACAGTTCAAAGGCGGGCATAGTGATGTGCACGATGAAGAACGAAGTGGGCGTCCACCTTTGGTTACAGAAGAACTGGTTCACTTTCATCTGCTCTTACATCTCAAGTCTTTCCTTGGCGGTCATCACTTCACCAATAACGACGAGCTGAAAGAAACTGTTTCCAACTGATTGAAGACACATGCGGCAGATTTCTATGAAGGAGGTATACAAAACCTGGTGCTACGCTATGACAAATGCCTGCAAAATTTCGGCAGTTATGTGGAAAAGTAGTTCAAGAGTTGTAGAATTTTGTCTAATAAAAATTTCTTCTGTATCTTTGTACAATTTCATTTTATTACCAAAGGGAACTTACTTTCTGGACGCGCCTCGTATTTGTGTTAATTATAATGCAAGTTCATAGTCTAACAGTGTTGCGAAACTTATACAGTGAACAGTAATTGTCATTATCAACAATCACGATCATGGATTTGCATATCTTGTTCAAATGTTTGTTAAGCTTAAGGGACTTAACTGCGGGGTCATCAGTCCCTAAAATTACGAACTACTTATGGACTGCCTTATACTAAAGACGACACAAATATCCATGCACGAGGGGGGATTCGAACCGCCGATCGTAGTGGCCGTGCAGACCGTGACTGGCGCGCCGCAGACAGCTCGGTCACTGCGGCCGGCGCATATCTTGTTCATATGTTGTAACAATTGCTTTAATAAAGTCTAGTACGCATTTATCTGGTGCTTATTAAACGTATTAAGTCCACATACTCGTAAAATTGCTGTCAAAGGATTTGGTTGTGAAGTTTGGTTGACGAAATTTAACTACAATGACGGAAGTGACAACAAAATATTGCAGTTAAAAATGCACGTGCGTCAGCTGCCACAAAACATTCCACGTCGAAATAAGGCGGCGTTAATAACTTTCGCTGTTGTCTTGCTGGAACAAATAAAGTTTGGTGGGACACATTTGAATACAAAGACGAAAGTAGCAACAGAATACTGCAATTAGAAATGCGCCTGGGTCATGCTACAAAAGCATTTTACACCGAAATAATGTATCTTTAATAACTTACGTTGTTTCCACGGTGATATCTTCTATATCTATAAATGGGACTGTCTGTTCGGTGTACGCTTGTCACCTCAACCATAAGACATAAAGAGCTAAAAATTTGTATAGTTACTAATGTCTACCCGGGGAAGGCTTTAGTAACGGTTTTATGGCGATCGGATAGCTATTATCTATATATATTAACGTCAATGTCTGTTCGGTGTGCGCTTATCACGTCTGAACGACAAGATGCAGAGACTTAAATATTTGTACAGTTACTAATTCATACCTGAGGAGGGTTTAAGGCACGGTTTTATAGCGATCTGATAGATATTTAGTAATCTGGAGAATATAAAGCGAAATGCGGAACAATAATTACTCTTTGAAAATTATATTTATTCTTTGAAAATGGTTATATTGGTTACATTGTTGTTTGAGGGTTGATAATGATAAAAGGGTGGAGTATATTGGGATGGAAAGTTATCGGTGTATATAAAATTCTACGTGTGTATGTGTGTGTGTGTGTGTGTGTGTGTGTGTGTGTTAATATTGCGCTCTTCAGCGAAAATTACAGAACGCAATCGAATGGTCTGTGTGTAATTGTTGTTCGAAGTCTCCCGTTGTACATCACAGCAGTTCCATTCCGATAGCTATAAGGGGATGGAAGATATGGTGGATGAAAGTCGGCAAATTATAAAAAAATTCTGACTGAAGGCCAGCGATGACGTTTGCGACTCTATAGCAAAGACGTTACCTACAGCGAAACGTGATGCCACAGACCATATCTTTGGTGTATGGGTGCTACAATGTCTTCAGCTCTTTCTCTGTAAGGAAAAGTATACGAATAAGGAGATATAAGAATAAATAAATAAAGCAGTAAAAATAAATTTCTTTTAATACATCTCTTTGCCATGTAACGTAGCAGTACTATTACTCGAGAATTGTAACATGGCATCCGTCGAACGGTGGTTGCAGGGAATGGGCAGGATGCATATATGACACCGAGGAGAGATGGAAGTGCGCAATGCTTGTAATTTAATATAAATACCAATGTAAATATATAATCCCTGAGACGGATTTTCGTCTCAAATATGTCAAAGACATTAATATTAAATCTGAAGCACTGAATTAAAATCTGTGAGGCGACCGGGAATCGAACACGGACCGCCATGCTTACTAGGCAGACGTCTAACCGCTAGACCACTCCGTCACTAGCGATTAAGGAGCCTCGGAACAGTCTAAGCATGATTTGCTTAAGCAATAAGACGTTTGCCTAGTAAGAATGGAGGTTCGAGTTCGATTCCCGGTCGCATCACAAATTTTAATTCATTGCTTCAAATTTATCATTAATGGCTTGTATTTTAACTTTCATCAAAGCAGCAATGTGCAAGACAGATGCATTTGTCAGTTACATACTTTGTGCCATGGAAACTAACAAGGAAAGTACTTGGGCTCGAACAAACATATCTGTATGAACGTTTGCTTACAGGATCTCTATGTACACCTCATTGCTCCCCGGGTTTGAACGTAACGACTCCGGTAGCCTCCGTGGCTGATCGCCATCTTGCAAATCTATATATAAATGTGAATGTCTGTTAGGTGTACGTTTATCACGTCTGAACCACAAGACATATAGAGCTAAAAATTTGTACAGTTACTACTGTCTATCTGGGGAAGGCTTTAGGCACGGTCTTATGGCGATCGAATAGCTATTTATCTATATACATTAATGTGACTGTCTGTTCGATGTATGCTTATCACGTCCGAACGACAAAAAGCAGAAACTTAAATATTTGTACAGTTACTAATTAATACCTCAGGAAGGTTTCAGACACGGTTTTACCGCGATCTGATAGATATTTAGTAATTTGAAGAATATAACGCGAAATACGGAATAATAATTACTCTTTGAAAATTATATGTACTCTTTGAAAATGGTTTTATTGGTTGCATTGTTGCTTGAGGGTTGATAATGATAAAAGGGTGGAGTATATTGGAATGGAAAGTTATCGGTGTAAATAAAATTCTGCGTGTGTGTGTGTGTTAATATTTCGCCCTGCAGCGAAAACTACAGAACGCAAACGAATGGTCTGTGTGTAATTGTTGTCCGAAGTCTCCCGTTGAACACCATAGCAGTTCTATGCCGTTAGCTGTAAGGGGATGGAAGATATCGTGGTTGAAAGTCGTCAAATTAAAAAAAAAAAAAAAATCGGACTGAAGGCCAGCGATTACGTTTGCGACTCTATAGGAAGGAGGTTACATACAGCGATGCCAGAGACCATTTCTTTGGCTTATGCGTGCTACAATGTCTTCAGCTCTTTCTCTGTAAGGATAAGCATACGAATAAGGAAATATAAGAATAAATAAATAAAGCAGTAAAAAAGAAATTTCTCTTTAAAGAAAATGAATTTGACGTTTCGCGCATTATCTATCATGATCAACCAACACGTGAGCGGAGCCGCTGGTTTAAGCTAGTTTAATATATTAATTAATATAGGAGACGGAAAATTATTTCGCCCCCCACGAGACGATGGTCCTCTGGTCGTAGAAGCTCTATACCATGGCCCGCATGTCGCGCTCTTTGACTTCCAGGGACTCCACCTAGAAGAGGCATTGCCCATAGTAAGCGTATTAGTTGTTTATGTGGTTGTTTTGGTTTGGAGTGAGGTACGCCTTACGAGTAGGCTGCCCAGAACAGCGTGGTGTTATGTGGGTTGCCGCTTCGTAAGACTTTTTTGGAGCTCAAATGCTGAAATGTTTGTTAAGCTTACGGGACTTAACTGCGGGGTCATCACTCCCTAAAATTACATGTTATCTTGAATTTCGGATAGTCAAATCTTTTCATTTTGAGACCAAATCCGCTTCGACTGCAATTAACTTTATTTAAGAAAGCAGTACCTGTTTGCGTCCAGTTGACACATAATCAGGTGCTTAAAATTCCTTAGAAAAAACGTATCTGCCATTTAGCCTTCCCCAGCGTTCACGTAAAATTTAAAACAATTGAAAGCCCCCTTACTTTACGTCCTCGTTAAAAAAATATATAACTTGAACGCTGTTGCGTTAGTCGTAGTTTTAAATACTGGGGGTGGAGGGCAGGGGAAACCGTGCCATATGGAAGCGGTGTTGGCGTGGCGGCGGCCGACGCAGTACGTACAAACTACTTATGAACTAGCTTATACTAAAGACAATATTATTTTCAATACGAAAGTTATGTCTTGTAATAGATAACCCATTTTATTGTTTATGGAATCAATAGCATGAAAAATCACAAAATGAATGTCATAGATTCTATCGCAATACGTAGGCTCAAACAAACACATATACACCAAAATAGTATGAGCGATAATGTAAAAGTCCCTTATTGCACTAGTGATACTCCCGCATCTGCAAAACTCTGCAGTCGTCCGTTAGAGGCCTCTGCGTGTGCCATGCCGCATTGCACTTTGAACTGTCGGTTCGCCAGTAGGGACGGTGCAGTGTGCCTCTGAAGTTGCGTTTTGTGACGTTATTTGTGTGGTGAAGCGTTAGATGGGACGGCGATTGGAAATCAATCCTGCTAAAGTATTGCGATTGGTTGAGATGAAGTTATGAAGAACCCTTCTTCGTGAAGATGATATTGGTGTAGAAGATGAATCATTCGCATGCTTTCTCGTAACTGTTATGGTACAGAAATATGTGCATAAGTTAGATACTGTTGTAACATTAACACATAATAATGATAATAGGGATGATAATGACGAACAACTCATGGCAAGCGGTAGTGCTACGGTAAGTGCGGGAAGAGGCGATGGAAGCAGTGGCAGTGAATTCCAACAGTCTTCCGAGAGGAAGGTTAAAGTTGCAACTATCATCACGGCTTTTGATGACAATACGCTAGAGGACATGTACGATGATTATTACATAAGTTATAGTTAATATATCTGCATTACGTATGGCGTCTACAGCCGGCCGCGGTGGCCGAGGGGACTGAGGCGCTCCAGTCACGGTCTGCACGGCCACTTAGCCTTAGCTAGTTCATAAGTAGTTTGTAAGCTTAGGGACTGATGACCCCGTAGTTAAGTCCCATAAGTGCTACAAACATTTGAACATTGATTTTTGAAACTCGCGTTAACAAAACGGGCGTGAGCTACATGGCCGCTCTCAGTTCGGCAGTTGCTTCAGATACTTGAAGTTCTTAGAAGGACAGGTCCGCGATCGCCTATTGTGCAGAAGCCGCCATGCTCAGTCTTGGGGATATTTCGTTGACCGACAGGAACTTCATAGTTCCAACGAGCAGGTATTCGCGATTAAAGTGAAGTAATTGCATTCGGTCGCGAGTTTAATAAATAAGCGACAGTCTGCATATCGGGCGATAGGCGCGATGATTACTAAGATGATTTTGCTGTAGCTTTTAAGCCACCCCGGTTTGGGGCTCAGTCTGCTATTCTCATGACCAACGGGAATCTTCACGAGACTCAATACGCTCTCTTTCTCTCTCTCGTTAAAGGGTGGTCGAACTATTTGAATGTGCTTTATTTTCGATGTTTGCTCTCTGTTGTATGTCTTGTCCTGCAAGAAGAATCAGTACCCATTTGATAAGATGTGACAGGCTACCTCGCAATTGTATATGCTACTTTCAGAATACAAAGATTATTTCAATGACCTGACCGACTTCTTGTCTGTAACCTTCCCCTGTTGCTATCATTTTTACTCATTTAAAAAATAATAGAAACCCCTCCTAGAAGAGAGGAGAACCGATGCTGGCAACAGTCACAGCAACAGAAGATTAACAGGTAAGTCACCTGTTATTTGGGAAGCGAAAGTCAGGCAGATAGATTTAAGTCATAACACATAATTGTGACATAAAGTCACGGAGGAGGCAGGCGACCATGATTAATAATAAATAAAGTCTACAATAAGCAATAAACAATGTATTCAAACTTGGCGCTCTACAGCTTTTTCTAAACATCAAATATACACTGTATATGTACGACCATCGTTATGGTCTTCATCATTACAACCTTTTTTTTCTGTGAGCTTGTATGTATATAGTTTGTCAATTGCTATTAATTTGCTTATAATGCCACTCGACGATTTGTTCTTTTGATTAACTATTCTGACCCACCCATGATTTGTATTATGACAAGATATGTGGCATGTATTCATTTTGTTATCCCATAGGACATGGTGTAAAAAGCATTTGTAAAAAGTAATATTTTTGTTTTTTTATTGCTAAATTTCAATTTATTTAGCGTAATTTCACTTGTCACGGCGCCACTAGGCAATATGTTTAAGAACAGCACGCCATATGGTGACTAAAATCTGTAAACATGTATTGTACCTTTACTATGCCCTCAGTCTGCTCCTTGATATTATGAAAAGAACATGTAACCATTTGTACTGACGTACTTGTAATTAATGTATGCAGGGTACGCGTGCTGAACTTCTTCTTTCTAACAGAATTTGTACATTTTATTTGCAATATTTCTGTTCTCATATTGAACAATTATTTTCCATTAACAGATTCTGACGATGACCCAGGCCGAAACGCGTCAAATAAAGTCATAGTGTAACCACTTTATGACTTTTATCAATACAGCGACCTATGCAGCCTATTGCAGACTTTATTTATTAAGTCATACTCTCGTTTTATTCTACCCACAACCAACCATAGGAATAGACAGGCGACACAACAGCATCATACTAGCGACTGGGCCGTCAACAACACGCAGTGTCTATTGCGTCAGCAGATGACGTTGCAGTACCTGAAAACCCAGCAATATACCGAGAAGCCAGGATCTGTGCCAGCAGTTTTTGTGTGCAGAGGAGATACGTGTGTGCTCTTAACACAGCATTTCTTCGTTAGTGGTAGGCACAGTGGGCAGAATTGTAATGTCTGGTATGTGAGGCAGCACGTACCGGGTGATCAAAAAGTCACTATAAATTTGAAAACTTAATAAATCACGGAATAATGTAGATAGAGGAGTAAAATTTGACACACATGAAAAGACGTAGAGTTTTATTAGAACAATAAATAAATACTTAAAAAATAAAAATAAAGTTCAAAATATGTCCGACAGATCTACATCTACATGTACATAGATACTCTGCAAATCACATTTAAATGCCTGGCAGAGGTTTCATTAACCACTTTCATAACTTTTCTCTTTCGTTTCATTGTCTAATGGCGCGCGGGACGAAAGAACACCTAAATCGTTCCGTTTTCGATCTGATTTCTCTTATTTCATTGGGATGGTCATGTCTCCCTAAATAGGTGGGTGCTAGCAAAATATTTTCACATTCAGAAGTAAAAGTCGGTGATTGAAACTTCGCAAACAGATCACGGCGCAACGAATAACGTCTTTCTTTTAATGATTTCCACCCCAATTCGTGCAACATTTCCATGACGCCCTCCCCTCCACCCCGTAACGTGATAAAACAAAACGAGTTGCCCTTCTCGGAACCTTCTCAATGTCTTTCGACAGTCCTACCTGATGAGGGTCCCACACGGGGCAACAGTACTCCAGGAGAGAACGCTCAAGTGTGATATAGGCAGTTTCTTTGGTGGAGCTGCTGCAAATTCGAAGCGTTCTGCCAATGAACCGTAACCTTTGGTTCGCCTTCTATGTGTTCTCTCCAGTCAAAGTTGTTCGTAATTGTAACTCCTAGGTATTTGGTAGAATTTACCGCCTTAAGGTTTGACTGATGTATCGCGTAATTGTTCAGCGGATTTCTTTTAGTGGTCATGTGTATTACTTCACATTTTCATTATATAGTGTTAATTGCCAATTTTCGCACCATATAGAAATTTTGTCTAAATTGCTTTGCAGTTGCTTTTGATCCTCTGTTGACTTCACTAACCGATAAACGACAGCATCATCCGCGAACAGTCTAAGGAAGCTATTCGATCGTCTCCTAAAGACAAGGAAGAGTAGGGGACCTATAACGCTTCCCTGTGGAACGCCAGATATCACTTCTGTTTTGCTCGATGACTTACCGGCAATTACAACGAACTGTGTCCTTTCTGATAGGAAATCGTGAATCCAATCGCAAAAATTGGGGAGATATTCCATAAGCACGCAATTTCGTTAGAAGCCACTTGTGGGGAACAGTGTCAAAAGCCTTGCGAAAATCCAGAAATATGGAATCGACTTGAGATCCTTTGTCGATGGCACCTAACACTTCATGCGAATAATGGGCAAGCCGTGTTTCGCAAGACTGATACTTTCTGAATACGTCGTCGATGGCACTTAACACTTCATGTGAATAAAGATGGCGCTTCATCTGATCAGAAAAGGAATAATTAGAATAACAAGTTAAGACAAAACAAATACGATTTTCTTTACAGGAAACGCTAAATATGTTCACCATCATTACTCAACAATAGCTGTAGCCGAGGAATAATGTTATGAAAAGCACTGTACAGCATGTCCGGAGTTATGCTGAAGCATTGGCGTCGGATGTTGTCTTTCAGCATCCCTAGAGATGTCGGTCGATCACGATACACTTGCAACTTCAGGTAACCCCAAAGCCAATAATCGCACGGACTGAGGTCTGGGGACCTGGGAAGCCAAGCATGACGAAAGTGGCGGCTGAGCACACGATCATCACCAAACGACGCGCGCAAGACATCTTTCACGTGTCTAGCAATATGGGGTGGAGCGCCATCCTGCATAAAATCGTACGTTACAGCAGGTGTTTATCAGCCAGGCTGGGGATGACGCGATTCTGTAACATATCGGCCTACCTCTCACCCGTCACGGTAGCAGTTACAAAACCCGAATAACGCAGCTCCTCGAAGGAAAAAGGCCCGATAAGGGTAGATATGGTAAATGCAGCCCATACCGTGACTATTATGGCGTGCAATGGAGTTACCACGACAGTTCTAGGATTTTCGGTAGCCCAAATTCTGCAGTTGTGGGCGTTGACAGACCCTCGGAGCGTGAAATGAGCTTCGTCGGTCCACAACACGTTACTCAACAAATCGTCTTCTTCCGCCATCTTTTGAAACGCCCACGCCACAAATGCCCTCCGCTTTACTAAATCTCCAGGTAACAGTTCATGATGCCGATGGATTTTGTAAGGATAGCATCGGAGGGTACGTCTAAGTTCTAACCAAACAGTAGTGTATGGAATGCAGGTGCGTCGTGCGACTGCACGAGCGCTGACTTCCCCGTGCATAGACGAACCCGCTACAGTCTCCATTTCTTCCTGAACTGTCTCAGCAGCATTACGCCTTGTGCTCGGTCGGCCACTACGGGGTCTATCGTCTAAACAACCCGTGGCTTCGAACTTCGAAATCATTCTCGCCAAAGCTGCATTTGTCAACGGACCTTTACCCGTTCGAATCCCGTTCCTATGGCGATAGGATCATAACGCTGAACTAGCACATTCCCCATTCTGATAATACAGCTTCAATAAAAGCGCCTTTTCAGATAACGTCAACATGATGTGACTGCTGGTGCATCTGATTCTCTCTCTCATTAGAGCTTCTTTTATACACGATTTTCATGCGCAGTCACTGACGTTTTGCTGTCCAGCGCTATCTGTCGGATATTTTTTGAACATTTTTGTTCTAAAAAAAAACCCCATGTCATTCCAAATGTCTGTCAATTTTTACCTCTCTATCTACATTATTCCGTGATTTTACTAGCGATGCTGATATAGCGCCACCTGGGATTAAAAGGGAAGTCACAGCCAGAATGGAACGAGCAAAGGCATCAAAATTATCAACACATCCCTTTTTTGATTATCAGCCAGCCCATAACAGAATCAAATCAAGGAAAATTTTCTGCATGCAACGTCGGTGCTCGACAAATCACCACAACTGACCAGGCTGGAGATGTGGAGAGCAAAGGTCGGGGACCTTGGTGGCCGGATGACCCCACAGGAAGCACTCCCACCTGGCTATGCGGAGGACTGGATGACGTGGAAGTCCCTCAATAGACTGCGGACCAACGTAACAAGATCCAAAGTCAACATGAGAAGGTGGGGCCTCTCTGATGAATCTGTCATGTGCGAGTGTGGAAAAGAACAAACCACCGAGCATCTGCTACAGTGTGAGCTTTGTCCAGCCTGCTATACCATACAGGACCTGACTGGTGCTACCCGTGGTGCGTGTGATGTAGCCAGATTTTGGGCTAGCATAGTTTAATGTTTAATCCTGGGGAAAAGACCTTTGAACTGTTACCACTGGCCGGCCGCGGTGGCCGAGGGGACTGAGGCGCTTCAGTCACGGTCTGCACGGCCACTACGGTCGGGGGTTCGAATCCCCCCTCGGGCTTGGATATTTGTGCCGTCCTAGTTCGTAAGTAGTTCATAAGTAGTTTGTAAGTTTAGGGACTGATGACCCCGTAGTTAAGTCCCATAAGCTTTACAAACATTTGAACATTTGAATTTGTTACCACTGTTACTTGTAAATATGTGTACTATTAACGGCTAATTTGTATTTATATTCATTGTTCTTCATTTTTATTTTTGTGTTTCATGTTACGTTTTGTATAAGATGCTTCTGACACGAATAAATAAACAAGTAAATAAATTCCGTGTGCCGGCCGCGTCTGCCGAGGGGACTGAGGCGCTCCAGTCACGGTCTGCACGGCCACTAAGGTCGGGGGTTCGAATCCCCCCCTCGGGCATGGATATTTGTGCCGTCCTTAGTCTTAGGTAGTTCATAAGTAGTTTGTAAGTTTAGGGACTGATGACCCCGTAGTTAAGTCCCATAAGCTTGAAAGCATTTGAACATTTGAAATTCCGTGATTTATTAAGTTTTTGAAATTTATACTGACTTTTTGATCACCCGGTACATTTGATGTGTTCCGGAAGGTCCGGCGTTTGTAACCAGCAACGATAAATACTTTTTGGTGCGATAGTATAGGTGTTGCAGACGCAGCGCTGTCCTCTGAGTGTTTACATATGTCTGTGGTTTGCATACGCATTCCTGTACCAGTTTTTTGGCTCTTCCGCGTACGATGACGTAAGGGTAATTGAAGATAAGGCCGAGTACCGGAGTGAAATTAAAAACGATAACGATAGTCGTTTGTCAGTGCTGAGGTGAAATGAAAAAGCAGTTGGCGACGAGGAGTCGTAGCTTATGCTTTTTTACCGCACTACTTTTTTTGTTCGTTTTATGGAAGGCCGCGAACGGACAGCCGGGCAGCGGCGGTGCTTGTGGCGGTGACGTCACTGGGGACCCGCCCTCAGGGGCAAACAGCGGGCGAGGCCGCGAGGCGAGGCAGGCGGGAAGCAGTCGCAGCCGACACGCAGCCGCGCGGTAGGAGGGCTGTCTGCCTGTCTGAACTCGCGCTCCTGCTGGGGGAACAATTCTGCCGAACCACTATACTCCGTTCACCGAAACGAGAGACGGACTGTAAATGATGTGTATTGCAAACTAAGTCGTGACTGTTCTATCAAGACACAATGTATTGACTTAAATAGTTGACCTAAGCCACGCAACAATCAAAACAATAATTCTTCTTATAATTATAAAATAACAATTTTCCTTGGAAGTTTTTGTTTAAATTCATCTCGTAACAGTTTCTTCAGTATAACTCTCTTGAAAATATTGCAGTGTACTTGACAACCAAAATTCACAAGCAATGCAGCTGCTCCTAAAGCAGAGTAATGAAAGGTAAAAATTATTACGATCCTTTGGTTCCTGCGTTCCTGGCGTAGCCTCCCGTGGAGAGCAGAGGTGGCCGGGAGTTGGGCAGCGCGGCGTGGCGAGACGACGGCCGAGAGACTCCAGCGGCTTCCAGCGGCGACTCCGTTCCTCGACGGCGGCGTAGGTCCAGGACGCCTTGACGTGGCCACAGAATAGGAAGCATACAGAAGGGAAAGCTGGGGGCGGCGCCTTTGATCTGTATGTTACCAAGCGTTGCGCTCGACGCCATATTGAAAAGCAGTAAACGCGGAACTATAGCCACTTAGTACTTTGGCTGGAAATGGACTCTTTACGAACTGCAGCTAATCTCACCGACTTTTACGAAAGGAAACGGCTTTCATCTATTTTTCGCCATCTTCTTGCACCTAATTGTAATCCAACGAAAAAAAGAAAAAAAAAAGGCCTAAATTTTCGTACAACTACGAAAATGTACAGTGGAATCGATGATCGTTTTATTTGGTGCTTATCTCTGGAAAAATTCCAAATAACGTGGGGTTGTGTGGGAAATTAGTTATAAACAAGAAAGTCACTTTACAACTGCCAGGTTTTATTTGACACGAATAAATTCGCACAAAATATTGAGTCAGACTTACCAGTACAACGTGATTACACAGAACTAATGACGTGTGGGCATATATAAAAGTTGTATTTGCTTTAGGAGTATCATTAATTTACTGATCGGAGAAGGGCATATAGAGGAATCTGTCAACCACAGAGCAGGAACAGCATAAAATAATTATTCCCCTTAATCTATTTGTTTGAGTATCCGAAGAGCATTCGTTGCCAACATTAGCACACTACGCCTCCAATGCCGTAAGTAAAATTTTACCTGCCTACTTACGCACTATTCTTTGTCATTCATTTTATATTATACCCTGCAACGTTAAACACATATGAATATACTTCAACATTTCGATGCTGTTGAACTGCTGCAGGAACAGCAACAGCGAAACTTATCGTCAAGAGAAGAAGCAAGGCTACTTTTAATAATTACGCACACATTACTCTCATTCGAAACTGATAACATTACCTTTCACTAAACATATAACGACGTTCACTTACTGCTCAGCATCTTTTCGGAAGGTGAAGAATCTTATATCCTTATTTATATTCGAATTATTGCGGCAATTAGGAGCTGAACACCATCGGCCGCCTTTTCTTTTATTGATGCTCATAATAAAAACGGAACAGCTCCAACTATTGACACACAGTTCTTTCTTTTCTCTGTACCAAATACTTGTTTACTTTTATGCGATTCAGGCTGTTAAAATACACAATTAACAAACAAGGACGGCGCATTACCACGCCACAGAGTACAGACTGATCACACGTTTACTGCTTTTCAAGATGGCTGATTCCGCGCATGCGCACTAAATTTTGGACGACAGACTGCAGCGGGAGTTTCCTTTCTGTATACTCCTTATTCTGTGACGTGGCTGTAGGGCCGGTATTTAATGCGGCGCGGAAGTAGACACTCGAAGCTGCTTGGCGGTCCGCGGCGTGCGGTGATAGGCCGCTTTCGTGTCTACTTCCCTCACGTCAAGTAGTCCGTGGTGTCGCTGATACTGCGCCGGCGCCCGGCGGGAACGGCCCAGCGACATCTCTCGGCCACGGCTGCCTGCGTGCCTCGTGACGTAGCTGAGTCGAGGCGAGGCGCGGGGTTTAAGCAGGGTACGCTCGGTGACACTGTTGCGCCGTGGCGCTTGTATTGTCGCACTTTTGTCTGTTGCCGTTGCGCGCCACGGCAGTAAACATAACGATACGCGTCACCAGAGGTGCAAAAAACAGGGCCGTTCGCTCAATGTCACCGCATCCGTTTCAGGTGCAAAGGATTTGTGTGTGTTATGAGGAGTGATACTAGAGGCTGACTAGAAATTTCATCTTACAGGACCGGTTGCTGAATAGTAGCATAAGTATTAAGTTTTCATATTCTACCTCTTTCTCTCATCTGTATCGCGCAAGTGTAAACTCATTTTCTCATCCAACATTCTGAATCCACGCAAGAAGCTTTCGAAAAAGAAATCTAAGCTGTTGTGTCCAGAACAATAAATGACAGATATTGCTATAAAAGCAGCTGCATCTATCGATGATGGTCGTTCCTCAGTTTATCGTATAGTGATTCTGAGGCCACGCATTCTTTGAAGTCACCAAGCAAACATGATGACAGAATGAAACTTCACTCTGCAGCGGAGTGTGCGCTGATATGAAACTTCCTGGCAGATTAAAATTGTCCCGGAACCGGGACTCGAACCTGGGACCTTTGCCTTTCGCGGGCAAGCGCACTACCGACTGTGCTATCTCGACACGACTCACGATGCCGCCTCACAACTTTACTTCCGCCAGTAGGAGACGAGGTACTCTGGCGGAAGTAAGGTTGTGAGGCGGCATAGTGAGTCGTGTCGAGATAGCACAGTCGGTAGTGCGCTTGCCCGCGAAAGGCAAAGGTCCCAGGTTCGAGTCCCGGTTCCCGCACACAATTTTAATCTGCCAGGTAGTTTCATGATGACAGAAGTTTACATAAAGTGTTGATGACTTTCACAGGAATGTGACATTAAGGAAAGTACATGAATTGTTGTTTTGTTGACATAGTTCTTACTGTCGTAAACGAAAATGAAGATTTGGGCAGTTTTCAGAGATTCAATGAATTATTTAAAAAAAAAAAAAATAATTTGGAATATATGTGGCGTCGAATATCACTGCCATATAGCAAAACACTCAACCGCTTTACACCTTATAAAGAGGTTTTACTTCAAAATTTTTAACTTATCAAAATGTTCAAATGTTTGTTAAGCTTAAGGGACTTAACTACGAGGTCATCAGTCCCTAAACTTACAAACTACTTATGAACTAACTAAGACTAAGGACGGCACAAATATCCATGCCCGAGGGGGATTCGAACCCCCGACCGTAGTGGCCGTGCAGACCGTGACTGAAGCGCCTCAGTCCCCTCGGCCACCGCGGCCGGCTTTCAACTTATCCACCAACAGCTGTAAAGTTTATGTTGTTCTATTTAACTACCGGTTTCGGTATTGCATTAATACCATCTTCAGACCCTATACAAATTAATTTGCAAATCAGTGTTGTAAACATAACATCATGCGATACGTATATGATACAAAATATAAAGAAGAATTAATGTAATAACGAACCCAGTCGTTAAGCAAAACAACATGAACTTCACGGCTCTTGGTGGATGAGTTAATAATTTGGAATTGCAACTCGACCAACAGAAGTCCCTATTGCATTACAACACATCGGTTAATACACAGGTAGCGACATTGAGCGAGCGCCCTGTATTGTCCACCCCTGGCAACACACCCCGGTCTCTTTACAATCTGTCTCTCGTTTCGGTGAACGGAGCATACACGGCTAACCATGGACAGATTGGAGTACAGTAGACTAACTTCTGGACATGTTAATAGATGTGGAACAACTAAAGTCGCTAAACAAAAATAAATCTCCCGGGCCAGATTGTATACGAACTAGAGTCCGCTCAGAGTATGCTGATGCTATAGCTCCGTACTTAGCTATCATATACAACAGATCACTCAGAGAAAGATCCGTTCCCAAAGACTGGAAAGTTGCCCAGGTCACTCTAATATTCAAGAATGGCGATAGGAGTGATCCCCAAAATTACAGGCCCATCTCATTGACGTCGATTTGCAGTAGGATTTTGGAACATATACATTGTTCGAACATTATGAACAACCTCGAAGAGAACCACCTATTAACCAATAGTCAACACAGATTCAGAAAGTATCGCTCTTGCGAAACACAGTTTGCCCTTTATTCACATGAAGTGGTAAGTGCCATCGACCAGGGATCTCAAATCGATTCCATACTTCTGGATTTCCGGAAGGCTTTTGACACTGTACCTCACAAGCGGCTTCTAATGAAATTGCGTGCTTTTTGGAATATCGCCACAATTGTGCGATTGGATTCACGATTTTATATCAGAAAGGACACAGTTCATAGTAATTGACGGTAGCTCATTGAGTAAAACAAAAGTGATATCTGGCGTTCCCCAGGGAAGCGTTATAGGTCACTTACTCATGCTTGTGTTTATAAACAATTTACGAGACAATCTGAGTAGCAAATCATTAACTGTACGCGGATGATGCTGTCGTTTATCGGTTAGTGAACTCAACAGAGGACCAAAAGCAACTCCAAAGCGATTTAGACAAAATTTCTACATGGTGCGAAAATTGGCAATTAACACTAAATAACGAAAAGTGTGAAATAGTACACATGACCACTAAACGAAATCCGCTGAACTTCGATTATACGATAAATCAGTCAAACCTGAAGGTCGTAATTTCTACCAAATATCTAGGAGTTACAATTACGAACAACTTAGACTGGAGAGAACACACAGAAAATATTGTGGGGAAGGCGAACCAAAGGTTACGTTTCATTGGCAGAACGCTTCGAAGATGCACCAGCTCCACCAAAGAGACTGCTTACATCACACTTGAACGTCCTCTCCTGGAGTAATGTTACCCAGTGTGGGACCCTCACCAGGTGGGACTGACGGAAGACATTGAGAAGGTTCACAGAAGGGCAGCTCGATTCATTTTATCACGTTATAGAGGGGAAACCGTCACGGAAATGTTGCAAAAATTGAGGTGTAAATCATTATAAGAACGAGCTTACTCGTTGCGGCGAGATCTATTTGCGAAATTTCAATCACCGACTTTTACTTCTGAATGTGAAAATATTTTGCTAGCACCCACCTACATATGGAGAGTAGGAAGGGAGTAGGAAGGGAGTAAGTGTTGTAGCCTGTCTTCAGTATTAATCAAAGTAGGAAAGTAGGAAAAAATATGGAGAAGAAATGAATGTTCAGGGTAGAGAAATAAAAATATTGCATTTTTCTGATGGCATTGTAATTCTGTCAGAGACAGCAAAGTACCTGGAGGAGCAGTTGAACGGAATGGACATTGTGTTGAAGGAGCGTATAAGATGGACATTAACAAGAGCAAAACAAGGATAATGGAGTGAAGTCTAAGTAAATCAGGAGATGCTGAAGATATTAGATTAGGTAAGGCAGAAAATAACATATCATGGTCGCAGTATAGAGGATATGAAATGCAGAAGACAATGACAAGATAATAGGTTTTGAAAAAGAGAAATTTGCTAACCTCGAATATTAATTTAAGTGTATGGAAGTCCTTTCTGAAGGCATTTGTGTGGAGTTTTGCCTTGTACGGGAGTGAAACTTGGTACGGATCCAACAATGGGCAGCAATACTCGAAAATAAGACGCAAAAGTGCTGCCCATTGTTGTATCCCTACTAATGGGACTGACGGAGTATATAGAGAAAGTTCAGAGAAGGGCAGCTCGTTTTGTATTTTAGCGATATAGGGGAGAGAGTGTCACGGAAATGATGCCCGAGTTAGGGTGGAAAATATTTGCGAAATTTCGTTCTGAAACTTTCTATTCCGAATGCAAATATAGTTTGTTAACACCTAACTACATAGGGAGCCTCGATGATCATAATAGCATAGAGAAATCTGATTGAAACCAGAAAGATTGAGGTGTTACTTTTACCACACGCTATTACAGAATAAAACAGTAGAGAAATATCATAAAATCGGTTCGATGAACTCCCCGCCAAGCACTTAAATGTGATTAGCGGAGTATTTATGTAGATGTAAAAAAAATAAAAGAGTAATTATGTAACAGCCATGTTTCAGCAGACGCAGATAAGTGCTCCTTTCTCCATCTTTGCTGAAAGCTGAGAGTATTGTCTAGGTCTCATGTCTGACAATTTATAGAAAATGGTGAAACTGTGAAAAGAAAAATCATTGTATTTGCTAGTGGAGTACTAAATAAATGGGAAGTAAGGTACTCGGTGACAGAGAAAGAAGCACTGGTATTGGATTGAACATTTGAAAAATTCAGCTACTACGTAGTAAGTAAAAAGGTGAGAGGGTTTTCTGAACATAAAGCTCTCTCTTTTCTTATGGGCTGCAGATTAACTCGTAACAGACTAACAAGATGTTGATTAGATCATTACATTACGACATTACGACTTCACCACAGGACACTTAACAGTGAAAGGTGACACTGTAGCAGATGCATTGGCCAAGTTGCCATTGGTAATGAATAAAGCATATTTTAATGATCCAAGAAGGAGAGAAGATTATTTAGATTATCCATTACGGATATTTGAGAACCCGTGACTGTTAATCTCAAAATGATTTAAGAAAAATGCAGCCAGTCTCTTTCACTTGATGCTGTTTACTCCATCAACCACTTTTCGATCCTTTTCAGGTTCATCTTCAGACGGTGCATGTTTCATGATCATTATGAGCGTCATGTTGGGCGATGGCTCTGTTGTGGGAAGACGGAAACACACTAATAACTCGAATTGCACGTTGTTTAGGTCGTGTTTTGTGTTTGTAAGATTATGTGAAATTTGATCTACTTACTGCGACTGAATGACCGGCTTTTTATGGTTAATGTCCATTTCTTCCGTCTCCTTGTGTTTATATAACAATACCATTTCACCTTTTCACAATTGGGCTCTACACTGCACTGTAAATACCATTTTACTAGCGTCCAACATGTGCTTTTACAGCTGATGTTGCCGGCCGCGGTGGCCGAGGGGACCGAGGCGCTTCAGTCACGGTCTGCACGGCCACTACGGTCGGGGGTTCGAATGCCCCCTCGGGCATGGATATTTGTGCCGTCCTTAGTATAAGGTAGTTGATAAGTAGTTTGTAAGTTTAGGGACTGATGACCCCGTAGTTAAGTCCCATAAGCTTAACAAACATTTGAACATTTTGAACAGCTGATGTTATTTACAAACGCCTTCATTCGAAGATAAAACACTCTTTGTACAGATAAGATAGTTTTGTTTGTGTATTATACAGTCAATCATTTAACAAATGATTTTGTCAAAATTAAACTGCAAAAGTAAATAATAAATACTGTCTATATTATTTGCATAGTTTTTTTTACTTAATATGTATGTGTATAAACAATTAAAAGCACAAGGATGAAATTCTTACTATTGCTTATATTTATTCATACACTAGTATGTTCTAGAATATTAATATAGACTAGCTTATGTTTATTGGCCCACTTTAGATTACGGTAGTAACACTAAAAGTGGGCCTTTGCGATCGATTTTGGGACAGCTCGAAATGTAAATGAAAGCAATGGCTTAACCATTCATCTGACACGAAAATTGAATAACCGAATTTGTAGAGGAGAGAATTCTCTACAACTTTGCTCTCTTATGTTTTTTTCATACCTCGTATCGTTTCAGAAATATTTGCAAAAATAACATCGATTTTGGGATATACGTCTGTCTGTCCGTCCGTAACGTGTTCCCACTTTTTAAGACGAACCGTTCAACCGATGAGCATCAAATTTTACAGACATAATTGTAGGCCGTCAGAGACCAGAACCTCTCTTTTTCAAATTTTTCGGACAAAAAAACGGTGTTCGTAATATAATTGTAATTTTAAACGAACCGTTCATCTCACACGAAAATTGAATAACCTAATTGGTAGAGGGGAAAATTCTCTACAACCTCGCTCTATTATGTTTTTTTTTCTTTTTTTTCATATCTTGCATCGTTTAGAGATATTTGCAAAAATAACGGACATTTGACACCCTCCATTGATTTTACGAAAACGAGCCGTTCGCAGATGTCACTTGACATTCCACGAACAGAACTCTCTCTGACATACGCCATCTTGCGTTGCGTATTTGATGATTTTCTTATTATAACTTACACGTAGTTATTTCAAAGCAACGGTGCACTGAAAATTAACAAAAACACGTCGTTCTTCGTACGAAAACCTAGTGTCTAAAATGCCACATTAGCATCATTTAACAACTGCCATCAATAGCGCGAAAATTAAGGGCGAATGTCGTAATTGTTCGCCGTAGTGTAGGGAGGCAGCGTGTTGGAGTGTGATGCACATGGTCCATGGTTCGGGACCCACCACTACCAAAACAGTTTTTTTTCTCCATTTTTCCTAAAAAGGTTACGTGTTGGGTGCATAGATATTATCACAATAGTAAAGTCTTGATCATATCACTATAATTTTTATTATTTACATTATTATTTTTGTCGTAAATATTTGCAAAAAATTATAAAACTACAAAATTAAAGTGAGCCGTAAAACACGTCAGGGCGATTTTTGTGCTTAAATATCAGTAGGAATATGGTTACTGTGTCATTGTAGAATGGAAGGAATACGTATTTAGATGTGGGTAAAGTTACTTCCATGTTGAACATTACGGCAGTAATGTACGGTGGGCCGGCCGCGGTTGCCGAGAGGACTGAGGCGCTCCAGACACGGTCTGCACGGCCACTGCGGTCGGGGGATCGAATCCCCCCTCGGGCATGGATATTTGTGCCGTCCTTAGTATTAGCTAGTTCATAAATTAAAAATTTTTGGTATAGTCTATGGGACTTAACTATGGGGTCATCAGTCCCTAAACTTACAATCTACTTATGAACTACTTACGAAATAGGACGGCACAAATATCCATGACCGAGGTGGGATTCGAACCCCCGACCGTAGTGGCCGTGCAGACCGTGACTGAAGCGCCTCAGTCCCCACGGCCTCCGCGGCCGATAGTTCATAAGTAGTTTGCAAGTTTAGGGGCTGATGACCCTGTAGTCAAGTCCCATAAGCCATACAAACATTTAACGTACGGTGACAAAGTTGGGAGCATGCTGCAGACTGTAGTGTGCGCGGCCTGTCTCCCCGGCCACTTGCGGCGTGTCGCGAGCGTGGTGGCGCAGGGGGCCCGTCTACGACGCGTCACCTCGGCTCAGCTCGTCTCAGCTGCAGCCCGTGGAATATTTACGACCGGCGGAGTCTGCGGCGGCATGAATACTGTAGCCCGCTCGCTGGTGTCTGCCTGTCTGTCTGCCTCTCCTACCACTCTGCTACCAATACCAACAGCACCGCCCACCTCCTTGCAAACCCGACTACCACCAGCCTCTCCAGACTGCTCCGAGGGGACGACAGTCACTGATATACGAACACACAGATAGCAGGAGTATCGCGCACGCGAGGTACGAAAGGCGCAGATCTCATTTGGTGTCCAGTGATTCGTGTGTTAACGTTTCTGCCATGATGGGACTTAACTTCGAACGACAGACCATTGTTACAGCTATACCCGTGGAATGTAGCATTTCAGAAATAGCTAGACATCAGTACTTCACTATCGACACTGTGCTGTCGAGAACGCCAGATCAGTGGCGGACTAATACCACAGAGTAACATATACAGAGGAGCAGCCCCCTCTAAACCACTGTCCTACGCTCCTCGTAGTTCCGTAAGATGCTAGCAGGTGTCAGGCGGATCGCTGGCTTAGGGTGCCCCTCGCACGTCAGAGGGTAGCGTGGAGGGGAGGCTGAGGGGAGAGCTCGTGCCGCCTGCCACGAGGCCACGGCTGAGTCCGGCCTGCTGGCGTTTGAGGGGAGGTGGTGGTGGGGACAGCCGCTACCTGCCGCCTGCTCTGGCCAGTCTAAAGGGCTGCTTCTGACCGCAGCGCCATCATGGGACATCTTACGGAACTGCTGGAAACCCTCCCTCCCTGCACCCCTGAGGGTAGGAGCGGGCCCTTACGGAGGTTTCCCGTCTGTATATATTTGTCTGTGCTAATACGTACGGGTGGGAGGGGAGGGGGCGGACCGCCCCGGGCCTCTCGTTTGGGAAGGCCTCCAAATACCTCAAAAACACTTTTTTTTAAATTTTTTATTTTGAGCGCATTGGCATCTTAATTTGTGGCCTTCAACGTCCCAGGCGTCCGACAGCCTTAGGCAGTGTTTATATGCCGCGGTTGCCCCGCGACGGAACAATCGTGGCGGTTTGGCAGTGCGCTGTTCCTCATAAGGCAGCGTGGGCCTGTCTATAGGCGCGGCTGCAGCGACCCTGCCGCTCTTCCGCAGCGGCGTCAAAATACCAGCGGCTGAACTTCCGACTGCTTACACGGCGGCTAATGGGACTATTCTGTGCGTCATACGTCTGGCCGCCAGGTGGGTAAAGGGTGCTCAAGGCCACTGAGGCTGAACCACCTGCTGTGTGAGTGACGAGCGGTGCCGCCGCAAAATCACAGCGGTTCCTCCGCCACGGAGCAACAGCGGGCTATAAACACGGCTTAGTCCGCCACTGCACCAGATTTCAAACCGTTCTCTCTCACCGTGGACAACGCAGTGCCTCATGTCGTGTAGTTAATGACAGAGAACAGCGGCGTTTGTTACGCCCCATTAAACGATAGGCTTTCTTGTCTCAATTGACTACTCCGGTGGATATACTGCAGCGCAACTGACGTGTTTCTCTCGTACTGAGTAGAAAACCTATAGAAGTGTCACTCCCCTATTGTTTTCTTTTATGTGGATATGTTATAAACTAGCTAACAGGAATAAAATGCTGTCAGTGCAAGGGACAAGCGAATGAAGCCATCAGTTATTACAGATTGGGATTTGATGTCCCACAAGGACCCCTCTTAGACCCATTGCTTTTTCTTGTGTACATTAATGACCCTTCATCAGTGACACTGTCAAAAGCAGAGTTAGATTTTGAGGGTGAGGGAGAACAATTATTGCAATTAATAACATGTCAACAATAGTTCTAAAAAGGCCTGCTAACGAAATTTTGATGGGTATTAATAAATTATTTGAAGCCAACTTCTTGACAATACACTTTGAAAAGACTCAATACGTGCAGTTCAGAACATTTAAGAGGTTTCCATGCAGCATATGCATAAAATTTGAAGATAAAAGAGGTTGAAGTATAACGTTTCTGGAATTGCGACTTGCTAATGAACTCAGCTCGGAGGAGCACACCATAGAACTGCAGAAACGGTTTAACAAATCTCTATTTGCAATTCGAGTTTTAGCAGACTTAGGGGACATAAAAATAAAAAAGCTTGTAAACTTTGTTTGCTTTCGTTCCATAATATCACATGGTATAAAATTTTGCGGTAACTCTTCGAGTCAAACAACAGTTTTCATAGTCCAAAAGCATGTAATACGTATCATTGGTGCAGTAAATTTACTGACACGTCGTATAAGCCTCTTCAAGGAACTGGGTATACTAACTACTGCTTCTCAGTCATTTATTCCTTAATGAATAATATAACTCCTATTTCCAACAAACAACTCAGTTCATACCTACAATACTAGGAAAAAAACGTATCTACACAAGGACTTGAAAGCACTTACTTTAGTTCACAAAGGGGTCCTCTACTGAGGAACATATATTCAATAATTTCCCAGCAACCATAAAAAATTTAGCTACAACTAATCAATTCAAGAGAAGCTTGAAATACTAGTGGCTAACTCCTTATACTCTATTGACGAATTTTTTAATATAGCCAAATGCTGTATCGTATGTCTTCAGTCTATTAGTATTATTATTTTAGCTTGTAATAAAAGAGAAAAGAATGTTATTATCTACTGACATGTTTGTACGCGTCAAGAAGGTGTATGATTCGGCCGATCGACAGTCCCTCTTAGAGGAATAAGGACTTGATCAAAAGACATTAAGACTCATCAAGGAAACACGCACACGAAGACCAAAGTGAAATTCATTGGCCAGTTGTCAGAGCACTTTGAGATGAAGACCGCTGTACGACAGGGTGACGTATTGTGATCAATGCTCTTTAACCTTTTTCTTGATAAAGTCATTCGAGAATGGGAGAAAGAGGTAAAAACTCAGGACCTCTGGAAACCCATTCAAATTGTCTCCTAAATCGTCTATAAAAATAACGAACAGGAGTAGCCCTACTACACTTCCCTGGGGAACGCCAGATATCACTTCTGTGTTATTCGATGACTTTTCGTCAGTTACAACATACTGTGTCCTTTCTGACAGGAAATCGCGAATCCAATCGCACAACTGGGGCGATGTTCCATAAGCACGCAATTTGATTGCAGACGCTTGTGAGGTACAGTGTGAAAAGCCTTCCAGAAGGCTCAAGGAAATTCAGATAGCTTCTAACTTTTTTTTTTTTTTTTTTTTTTTTTTTTTTTTTTTTTTTTTTGCGTATGGGACTCAACTACGGGGTCATCAGTCCCTAAACTTACAAACTACTTACAAACTAGCTAATACTAAGGACGGCACAAATATCCATGCCCGAGGGGGGATTCGAACCCCCGACCGTAGTGGCCGTGCAGACCGTGACTGGAGCGCCTCAGTCCCCTCGGCCACCGCGGCCGGCTTCTAACTTTTCTAGGACAGCCTAGATACCCTCAGCTGACATTATATCCCCTAGGAATTTTATCTCTCTCTTTCTCTAGTCAATAAAATGGCACTGTCATAGGTGTTCATTTTTTTTTTTTTTTTTTTTTTTTTTTTTTTTTTTTTTTTTTTTTAATTTTCGTCATATATTGAGCTTGAAGTGTAAGACACCTCATTGTAATCGAAAAAGAAGGTTGGGAATGGTCGTGTAGCGGGAGAAGCCGACTTTTTCCTTTTAAACTCACCTTCCACAAAATCACAATCCTGCTGTTGGTTCTGTCTTACCTGCAAAATAAAAAGAAATATGTATTAGCAGAGTGTATAAGGGATTACACATATCCAGACTATATTGCATGAAATGAAATGAATATGCAGATACAACACTGGATGAAATTGATTTAGATAATAAAATTTGAGAGATTATAATGAAAATATTAGAAATTAATACACGAAAAGCACTCGCTGAGAGTCCACAAAGATTGGAAACATTCACGACAAAGTCGGGAGGCCATTTTTTTCCGTGCACCGACAGAAGTTTGAGAAGGAAACGCGCGTTCACTAATTGCCACGTGCTGTCGTTTCCTGTGAAGCAACGGATTACTTGTTATTCCACAGCAAACAAGCTAGCAGGCAGTGCTGGAACGCCATTAGTATAAACAGGACTGACGTCAACAGAGCTGCCAACCACACAGCTACAAAACGTACTCCCTGCGAGCTTTCCGCTGTCACGGTTGCCAGGCAAAACTGGCGAAGGCAACCATTCTGTTGTCTTGCAAAAGGTGTTAATTATCCCACTGACTGGAGCTAGCGAAATGCCTGTCATTGTTGTCGTCTTCAGGCCAAAGAGGATTTGATGGAGCTCTCCACACTAGCAAGCATCTTCATCTCTGCACAACAACAGTCAACACCTCTCGGTTTCCCTCTGGTATTATTAGCCCATATACATCCCTCCAATGCAAAACTGGCGATTTCTTGACGTCTCAGATTGTATCCATCAAATCGACCACTTCTTTTTGTCAAGAAATGCCATAAAATTCTTCTATCCGTAATTCTGTCTCGTGCCTCCGTATTAGTTACGTGATCTACCCATTTAATCATCAGCATTCCCCTTTAGCACTAAATTTCAAAAGCATCCAGCATTATCTTGTCTGAACTCCTTCCCCAGAACGTTTGATTGTCGTACTCAAAACAAACGCCTTCGAAATTTCTTAACATTTAAACTGGTATTCGGTCTCAGCAAATTTCTCTTCGTCAGAAATGCTTTTCTTCCCATAGTCATCCTGCATTTTATATATTTTGTACTTCGTCCATCAGAACTTATTTTACTACACAAAAAACAAAACTCATCTGTAATTGTTATTGCTTAGTTTCCTGATCTAATTTCTCCAGCAACGCATGATTTTCTTAGACTACATTCAATTACTCTTTTTTGCTCTTGTTGTCGTTCATCTTGTATCCTCCTTTCAAAGTACTGCCAATTCTCTTCAGTTGCTCTTCCAAGTCCTTCGCTTTCTCTGACAGAATTACAATGTCATCGGCAAAATGCAGTTTTTGTTTCTGCTTCATGAACTTTAATTCCTTCTCCATATTTTTTCCTACTTGCCTACTTTGATTAATACTGGAGACAGGCTACAACACTGTCTTACTCCCTTCCTAATCTCTCCATCCCTTTCATGCCAAATTTCTTTTTGCATTTCATCACAGCTTCTGAATGTACAGATTTAATAACATTTGAGAAAGGCTGTAATCCTGGCTTACTCCCTTCCCAACCATTGTATCGTTTCCATGCCCTTCGACTATTAAAAGTACTGTCAGGTTTCTATACAAGTTACGTATAACTTATCAAATGTTGAAATGTTTGTTAAGCTTAAGGGACTTAACTGCTGGGTCATCAGTCCCTAAACTTACAAACTACTTATGAACTACCTTATGCCGGCCGCGGGGGCTGAGGTGACTGAGGCGCTCCAGTCACGGTCAGCACGGCCACTACGGTCGGGGGTTCGAATCCCACCTCGGGCATGGATATTTGTGCCGTCCTACTTCGTAAGTAGTTCATAAGTAGTTTGTAAGTTCAGGGACTGATGACCCCGTAGTTAAGTCCCATAAGCTTAACAAACATTTGAACTACCTTACACTAAGGACGACGCAAACATCCACTCCCGAGGGGGGATTCGAACCCCCGACCGTAGTGGCCGTGCAGACTGTGACTGGCGCCCCGCAGACCGCTCGGCCACCGCGGCCGGCTACCGGGAACACAGTAACGTGGATAATCCAGAATCATTGTGCAAAATTCTGGAGTACCGTCCGGATGGTGACGTCCCGTGCTTAGTTGGTACCTAATGACAACACCACGAACCAAAAATACTCTAGTAGGCACAGCTGTGGATAGAGACATCGATGAAAACACCTCCTCCAGATTATATTAGATTAATACTTGTTCCATAGATCATATACACCACATTTCGTAATGATGTGAAACGTGTCAGTTTAGTAAATGTTGTCTATATATGACAATTAATATTTTAAGGATTTTTATTTTCATTTTTCTTATTGTTTTTTATTTTATTTTTTAATTGTTTAATTTTTTCAATTTTAATTTTTTTTATTTCAAATTTTATCTAAAATTCATCTAAAGTGTAGAAGGAGTTGCCATTCAGAAATTCGTTTAATTTCTTTTTAAATACAAGTTGGCTACCTGTCAGACTTGTTATGCTACTTGGTAAGTTACCGAAGACTTTTGTGACAGCATAATTCACCCCTTTCTGAGCCAAAGTTAGATTTAACCTTGAATAGTGAATATCTCCCTTTCTTCTAGTGTTGTAGATACGTACACTGCTACTACTTTTGAATTGAATAGCATTGTCAATCAGAAATTTCATGAGTGAATGTATATATTGTGAAGCTACAGTGAAGATCCCTAGATCCTTAAATAAATGTCTGCAGCATGATCTTGGGTGGACTCTAGCAATTTTCTGATTAGACCCTTTTGTGCAAAGAATACTTTTTTACTCCATGTTGAATTTCCCCAGAATATGATCCTATATGAAAGCAGTGAATGAAAATAGGCATAGTAAGCTAATTTAGTGAGATGTATATTACCAAAGTTTGTAATGACCCTAACAGCATAAGTAGCTGAACTCAAACGATTCAGCATATCTTCAATGTGTTTCTTCCATTTCAATCCCTCGTCAATGCAAACACCTAAAATTTTGAGTATTCTACCTTAGCTACAGATTTACACAATCAAAAGCCTTTGAGAGATCACAAAAAATCCTAACTGGTGATGTCCGGTTATTCAAAGCTTTTAATATTTCATTAGTGAAGGTACGTATAGCATTTTCTGTTGAAAAGCGTTTTTGAAAACCAAACTGACATTTTGTTAGAACTTCATTTTCTCTATATATAAAAGGAAGTGTCCCGATTGACTGACTGACTGACTGACTCATCATCGCCCAGCCCAAGCCACAGAAGATAGAAACTTGAAATTTGTGGAGGGTGTTGATCTTACTCTGTAGGCGTCATTTAAGAAGCGATTATTCGATATTACGTCCGTAAAGGGGTGAAATAGGGGATGAAACGTTTTTTGAAAATACGTAGCTATTTAGGCAATTTTGAAGTTAGAACTACAAAATTTAGGATTTAAATTCAGGGTTCGAATTTAAAAGACACGTGCTTCGGCATTTTTTGAAATTCGACAAATAAGAGGGTAAAATAGGTGACGCAAAAAGTTTATTTTCTTAAATATGTTGCTGTTAACTCAAATTATAAGCTAGAACTACGAAATTTCGGATATGATATCTAGGTCAGGATTAAAAATCCATGATTTTTGGTATTTTTGAAAATTCAACAAGTAAGAGGGTTAAATAGAGGATCAAAAATTCTTTTTGAAAACACGTTGCTATTGATACAATTTTGAAGCTAGAGCTGCAAAAATTGATATTTGTATAGTTGGTTGGACGTTAAAAAATACGTGTTTCGGCAATTTTGGAACTTTAACCATCAACGGGTTTTTCGAAAATATGTTGCTATTTAGGCAAATTTTCGGATTGGGATTCGGAGTTCGAATTTAAAAGACACGTGTTTCGGCATTTTTTGAAATTCAACCGATAAGGGGGTAAAATAAAGGACGCAAAAATGATTTTCAAAAATATGTTGCTGTTAACTCAAATTTCAAGCTATAACTACGAAACTTAAGATATGGATTCTTCATCAGGATTAAAGAGAAACAACTGGTGCAGACCAACCAGCCTACGCATGCTCAGCAGCGGGGGTTCAGCTAGTTACTAATATGTGAAGCAACTCGAGAATACATAAGTTTTTCAAAAATTTTGGATAAAGCTGTCAGGAGTGAGAAATATACTACGCCCGGCTATATCAAATTGACGTACGTTTGTAACTAGCCATTACACATCCGTGTTCGACAGGAGTGACCGTCACTTCAGGGCCCTGTTTTAAGGGAACATGACGTCGTAATCTCATGACGAGGGCCCAGGATTATAGGGCGGCTGCTGGCGACGTTAGCACTGAGAGGAGCGCTTGTCGCAAATTTCCCACACGTTTCGCACACCGTAATTTCTGCAGACATAATTCGCCTGCCTACCGCCATGTTATCCAACTACTTAGACACCCACTGGCATTAAACGTCCGGTAACGTGAGAACCCGTGAACGACGTCGTAAGCACTCCCACACGACACACCAGACTCCCTGTAGTGGACAACCCCATATTCTGGCAACTGAATCCAAGCGGAAATGTCTTAATCAGAATCAACATCTTCCCCTGGAAAAGTTTTTTCAGTTCAAAGGCTAGCCTCGAAATTTCTCTCAGACCGTTGTGCAGTGTCTCCAAGTCTTTTCCCTGTACATGACCTTCCTTCACTGTGCCCAATCTAGAAATCAGCAATAATTGACTTAAGAACATCATTAGCTACTCTAAAGTTTCCTATAGTTTATGAGAGCATATTTTTTTCCTATAAAACACGTCACACTACACAACCACCCAAAATCTGAAATACTAAACTGCAAGATATAAATCACACCTACCGCAAACAAGCTCTCATCAGTGTTAAAATACCGGGTGATGAAAAAGTCAATATAAATTTGAAAACTCAGTAAATCACGGAATAATGTAGACAGAAAGGTAAAAATTGACACACATGCTTGGGATGACATGGGGTTCTATTAGAACAAAATAAATAAATAAAAAAGTTCACAAAATGTCCGACAGATGGCGCTTCATCTAATCAGAAAATCAATAATTAGCATAACAAATTAAGACAAAGCAAAGGTGATGTTCTTTACAGAAAATGCTCAATATGTTCACCATCATTCCTCAACAATAGCTGTAGTCGAGGAATAATGTTGTGAAGAGCACAGTAAAGCATGTCCGGAGTTATGGTGAGGCATTGACGTCGGATGTTGTCTTTCAGCATCCCTAGAGATGTCGGTCGATCACGATACACTTGCGACTTCAGGTAACCCCAAAGCCAATAATCGCATGGACTGAGGTCTGGGGACCTGGGAGGCCAAGAATGACGAAAGTGGCGGCTGAGCACACGATCATTACCAAACGATTTGCGCAAGAGATGTTTCACGCGTCTAGCAATACCTTCTTTTTTGTTCCAGTAAAACCCCATCTCATTCCAAGCGTGTGTGTCAGTTTTTACCTCTCTACCTACATTATTCCGTGATTTATTAAGTTTTCAAATTTATACTTACTTGATCTTACGCGGAATACGTCTTTTTTCTTCGTGTGCCACACGACAACGATGCGATGATTTTCAGATACAAGTCGAAAATGTTTGTTAAGCTTATGGGACTTAATTGCACGGTCATCAGCCCATAAACATACAAACTACTTCTAAACTACCTTATATTAAAGACAACACAAACATCCATGCCCGAGGGAGCATTCGAACCCCCGACGGGGAGCACACAAGTCGAAAATACAACGATCTTTCGCTTTCCAGCCATTCGTTAAAATGAACGACACATAGAACAGCTTACCACAGAAGATTAATTTATACATCAACAACAAGGATTTTTTTATCAAGTCAATCAGAGCCCTCGGAGCAGCCTATTCCCCCTCGGGCATGGATATTTGTGTCTTCCTTAGTATTAGCTAGTTCATAAATAGTTTGTAAGTTTAGGGACTGATGACCCCGTAGTTAAGTCCCACAAACTATACAAACATTTGAACATTTGAGCAGCCTATTCTACCGCAATTCGATCTAATACAGTAATCGAAAATTTTATTGACTACTACGGTGAATCCTTTGAGATTAAACATTGGTAGACCTTGTTCACATACCTCCAATTAATGAAAACAAGTTCAATCTAAGTCACCAAAACTGTAGAGGTTTTAATGAATCCTCTGCTTTTCCGCCGAAGAACAATTTCTCACAGCAGTCGTCTCTGGCATGCTAGTGAGATGGATTTCATTCTTGTCGTAAGCACCACTAACAGATGAGCTGCATACACCACAATCCTTGCACACCCAGTATACTTTGTATATATATACTACTGCGTGACACCTTTTCTTTACAGCACATCACATCATTAACTACATCAAACCGTCCATGTCTGCAACGCTATCATCCCACCATATACATCGATTTTTTTTCTACCAATACTCTTAATGCTTATCTGTGCACCATCATGCGACACATTTGTCCCTTTTGATTCAACCTCTTTGCCTTTGGCTCACACTTGAACATCATGAAATAGTGAATGATGCAAATAAACTCGATCTTTAATTTCTAACTGCAGGCGTTCCATTTACTTGATTTTTATCTGGCTACCGACCTGCTTCCTGTTATCAGACAATACAAGTTCAACGTGGCGTACTGCGATGTTACCGGTAATCTCGTCTGAGAGTTCCCAAGCGTCTTCGACTGTCTCCGGATTCTACTGTCATTATTCATGGGAGTGTAGGCGCTGATCAGTGTTATACGCTTTTTTTCCTTTTTAACCCTATTTTGGCACTCAGTCGAATGGAGAAGTAAATTACAATAATGGATTTTCATTTTCTTTTTAGCGGCAAAGTTCCAAGTAAGATTACATTTCCTTGAACCAGACTTTCACATATCGAACACTTTCCAGCCTACAGAGTTACCCCATGCAGAGCTATGGTTTGGCTTTGCAATTTGTTCAAAAGGCCTCTAATTTAACCCGCCAGAAATCGCGGCTTTAAAAGTTACACGCTCGCTAGCGCGTAGAGCTTTTTTCATACATACAACCAGCAGCCTGTAATTTACCTAATGCGTATAAATTAGGATTGTTCTTGATACTTTTATAATTGAAGCACTCGTAATGTTCTATAAAATATTTGTTTGCAGTACAAAACAATAATTACGTCTGTGTAATTTATAATAATCTTAGGACAAATGAAATCGCGTCATCCAAGGAACATAAAGAATTGAAAAAACAAGACAACAATTACATGTTGGTTAACTTTTGTGCCCTAATCACCATATGTTTGGTATTTGCACATATCACACAATATTGCAGTGTGTTCATTATACAATAACTTTTGACAATGTACAGATTGCCAATAAATGCTATCACTTCTATAATGTTGATCTCATTACAATGCCTATCCCTTGAAAATCGAAGCTTGATTTTTCTAATATGAATATTCGTATACTTAACTATTTCAGTTAGCATTTCATAGTAAAAAGACGAAAACAATTCACAATATATTTGGCATCTTTTGCCAGAGTTTTTACCACCTGTCTACCAATAATTATATTGTGCGCTCTTATCCTCACATTGGAACGACCTGGATTTTAACACCGCATTGTTTGCTTCTCTTTGCCTAAGTAAAATAACTGACCTCTTCATTGGCTTGAAGAAATGTCTCCTTCACTTTCTTCTGATGATTGTTCTGTTTCTGTACAGTGATCGCTGTGTTCACTGGCCAAGTCACTTTCTATATTATCACCTCGAGCAGCTCCATATTCAATATTTTCTAGGTCGTCTTCTTTAAAAAAATGTTCAAATGTTTGTAGAACTTATGGGACTTAACTACGTGGTTATCAGTCCCTAAGCTTACAAACTACTTATGAACTAGCTAAGACTAAGGACTGCACAAATATCCATGCCCGAGGGGGGATTCGAACCCCCGACTGTAGTGGCCGTGCAGACCGTGACTGAAGTGCCTCAGTCCCCTCGGCCACCGCGGCCGGCGTCTTTTTTGAACCATGACATAATTTTCGCTTGTAATCTACCCATGTACAAAAATTAAAAATAGTGTTACTTTACGAATTTCACAATACTTATTCATGGTAAATAAAAAATAACGCAGTAAACTAAGAGCAGTAACCGTAAAGAGTCATTCTAAAGATTTTGTGTACCGAAACATGTACTTCCGTCGATACTTGCGCGATGAGCTAAATGGCGCACGGCGACGACTTGTCCAACCAACTGACCTCTGCCAGTGAAACACCCACACACCGACACAACGACAACAGCGTGCAGCGGACGGGGGAAGTGTAAAACTCAGCCACTGAGCGAACGAGAGCCCTGTAGGTGCTGTTGAGAAAATGCCGATTGTTTTAAAAGTACTGTGAGCAAAATGCTCATAGCGCGAGCTCTCGCGGGTTAAATTCGTCAGTTTTCAGTCGCTCGCTAGACTGAGTTCTAAATAAATCTTCTGTGACATGTCGTATAAAGTATTAGTAATTTTCAGTTGTAGACGGGGCTTCACAAAAAAATGTTGCCGAAATCCCTCGCGGTGCAGCTGGCTGCGTCGTCCGCTAGCTGGCCTTTCTCCCTCACGGGCCATTGAGTTGATGAAAGTCGTTACCTTCCCAGGCGTTTAACGAGTCTGTTAATGGCCGTCGCTATGGCAACCCAGTTCACGCAGATCCTCTCAGTGGCGAGATGCTTTCAATCGCTGACTAAAATTCTGCTCTGCCTTCTAAAGTCATCGCCTTAAAGCCAAGCACCCGTGTGAAGAGGTTGTTTCTACATGCGTTTGCAGGGCTCGGAGTTGTAGAAAGACAATCGGGATTGCCGTGTGTAACTGATTTAATATTCCAAGTTAATAAAGAACGTGAATGCGCAATATCCTCCTATGGCCCCACATACGAGGCGCAACAGAGAGTAAGTTTTCCTATTTTTCAAGAAAGACAACATAGTTACAAGAGAAACTTTATTCGTAACACATACACCAGTGTTTGAGCTGTTGTTTGACACAGTAACCAACAGAACTGAGGCACTTGAAATATCGTAGGCTCGACGTTTGTACGCCTTTGTCGCCGAAATCTGTCGCCTGTGAGAAAAACCAGCGACTGAGTCGTCTTCATTAGCTCGCACTATCTTAAAAAGAGGCCGCATAAATATTCAGGTAGATCTTCATAACTTCCTGTTCAGATTAGAGAAGTCCGAAAAGAAAGGAAGTACGTTACAATACACCTGTTCACACACTGCTTGAATACTGATCACCGATGTGAGATCCGTATCAGGTGCGGTTGATAGAGGAAGTAGAAAAGATCCAACGGAGAGCAGCGCGCCTCGTTTCAGGATCATTTGGTAATCGTGAAAGCGTTACGAAGATGATCGATAAACTCCAGTGGAAGACTCTGCAGGAGAGACGTTCTGTCGCTCGGTACGGGCTTTTGTCGAAGTTTCGAGAACATACCTTTACCGAGGAGTCTAGCAGTATATTGCTCCCTCCTACGTATATCTCGCGAAGAGATCATGAGGAAGAGATCAGAGAGATCAGAGCCCACACAGAGGCATACCGACAATCTTCCTTTCCGCGAACAATACGAGACTGGAATAGGAGGGAGAACCGATAGTGGTACTCAAGGAACCCTCTGCCACACACCGTCGGGTGGCTTGCGGATTATGGATGTAGATGTAGATGTATAGACTTCGTGCCGCGGTGGAATGGCAGCGCGCTCTAAGGCCACTTACTGCAGAGAGCGCGGATACTCCCCATCGGAGGTTCGAGTCCTTCTTCGGGCATGGGTGTATGTGTTGTCCTTAGGTTATTTCAAGTAATTTATAAGACTAGGGACTGATAACTACAGCAGTTACGTCCTATAGACTTACAAACATTTGAATATTTATAGAGTTCGTATAAGAGATATAAGATGAACATTAACAACAGTAAAACGAGGGTAACGGAATGGAATGTCAGAAAATCCGGCGATGCTCAAGGAATTAGAATAGGTATGAGACAATAACAGTAGTAGATGAGTTTTGTTATTTGGGTAGGTTTTCCTGACAACTTTTATGTAAGTAACTAACTTATCCCACTGTAATGTGCCTTATATTTGTTTTTCATATTACTTTATATTAATTCTAATAATGTTATTAAATGGTATGCACAGCACTTGAGAATGACCTAAGGCTGAAACCGGATTGTGACAATAAATATATAATTATCAGTCAAATGGCGGTTAATTCTTTAAAAAAAAAATTATATGACTGAGACTCCAGACGCATACAAAATCATAAATTATTATTACCGGTTTTCAGATAGGTAATACAGAGAGAGGTAAAAGACGGGGGTAAGAAATAGTGATGGAAGAAGTGATGGGCATGGAGGTTAAGGCAGTGGAGCGTAGAATATATATATATATATATATATATATATATATATATATATATATATATATATATATATAGGGTGTCCCACTTAAACGTTTCACGCAAAATCTCTCTTCATCAAAAATAGGTATTGAATAACGACTTTCGCGGCATGTCTTATGAAAGTAAATCCTATAACATATTCCAAAACGCAAACAAATATTATTTTCAACACAAATTGGGGTTTTTTAAACGGACATATCATATTTTTTGTGTCATCAGTAGAATAAAAAGACAAGAGAGAATGGCGTTAACTACATTGCAGTACGTCAATTACATCCAGAGAAATTGCGAAAGGAAATTGGCACTTGGAATGAACGAAGCGCGTATCTACTTTCAGTAACAACAAAAATCTAGAAAAAGGCAGGATTTTTTAAAAACTACAGAAACGATCAGTCGAAGTTATACAAGAAGAGAAACTTAGATTTGATATAAAGCGACTAAAAAATTGAACAAGAATTTACTAAGAACAACACCAGAAATTTTTACAAAATTCTCGGAGAGAACTAACATGTTATCAGCCACCTAACTGGATCACTGGAAACCGACACCAGAAATAACTGTCAAATTTTAGCCAAGTATTTTCACTCACTGCCCAACTGCGAGAGCGCCATAGAACAAGTACATTATGAAAAGCCTCCATCCAATCCCGATTCAAAACCATTATATTTTACGGAAGTAAAGGAAATAATCAATTCTTTGAAAAACAACAAATCTACTGGGGAAGACGGAATCGTAGCAGAAATATGGAAATTAAATGACAGCAAACTTACACAAGCAACCCACAGAATTATAGCAAAGGATTGGAAAACTGAACAGCTACCTGCGGAGTGGAAATGGGAATCAATTCATTGTCTTCATTAAAAAAAGGTGACAAAACTGACCCAAAATTAACAGGGGAATTTCTCTGCTCCCAGAAGCATACAAAATTCTTTCAAAAGCACTGACAGGTCGGCTAGAACAAAAGGTACGATTTCGCAAACGAAGATCTTGTATAAAACAGATATGAAACCTATAGACAATTTTTCAAATAAGAAAGTCCAGAAATGCTGTGGTTACTTTTGTGGACTTCAAAATGGCTTATGATTCCATCGATAGGCAAATACTATTCCATATTTTACAGGAATTCAAGATTGATAGAAAAACAAGGTCGATTATCCAAGACACATTATCAGATACTACAGCCAAAGTTAAATTTCATATCCATACCGGTGTCCGCCAACGAGATGGACTCCCTCCCCTGGACAAAACTGCGAAGGCATAGTAAAAGGAAATGAAGAGAATTCAAGTCGGGATTAAAAAAAAGTGCAGAGAATCAATTTGAAGTGTCTGGCTTTCGGAGACAATCTTGCCATCCTAACCAACAATAGAGGAGAAGCCAAACTAGCACTGGAGTAGGCTACACGAAATATCTGAGAAAGCTGGTCTATAAATTTCCCACGCCGAAACTAAGTGCGTGGGAAGCAAGGCAGCAAACAATCGCAACCCGGTGCGAGAAAATGGCAGAAGTTACACCCTTCAAATATCTCACACCGGTCATTCAACCATCAGGAGAAACACAATAGCCAACACAGAATGAGTCTCCAAATTACAAAAAGCATACATGCTCACCTGGAATAACTACAATAAATCTATTTCTGTCAAAGCAAAAATAAGCCATTACAAAATACTGGTTCTAGTTGAATCACTCTAGGCCGCAGAAACCTACGGTGATACATGGTTACCCGAAAATAAGAGAAACTGAAAATCAGGAAAGGAAAATACTCGGACCAGTTTTTCGTGAATGAATTTGGATAACGAGACCGACAAGAGAGATTTACAAACACGCAGGCACAATAACTGACATCTTTAGAAAGAGAAGGTTGAAATTTTATTGACATACTCGCTTAATTTCCGCTGCTTCGCATGCTTAGACTGAATGGTCTGCATTGGTTGTTTCTACTTCTAAATATAAATTTTCGCAGATTTATCTTTTAAAATGCTTTCCTAATCAAGTATTCTGATATAAGTTGCCGCCCCTTATTGCACCATTGATGGCAGAATTCAAAACATCCCGAAACACATGTTTTTTTAAATTCTAAGCGTGGTTCCAAATCCAAACTTCCGCATTTCTAGCACCAAAATTATCTTAGTAGCACTGTTAAAAGATTTTCCCTTATTTTACCCCCTTAATGGTTGAAGTTCCAAAAATATCGAAATAAGTGTTTTAAAAATCCCAATCAAAAATCTAAATCCGAACTTTTGTATTTCTTGCTTCAAAATTGTCTTAATAGCCTTATTTTCAAAAACCCGTTCAACCCCTATTTCACCCCGTTAGGGATTGATGTATCGAAAAATCGCTGATGCCTATAGTGCAACATACACAACATCTACAAAATCAAGTTTCTATCGTCTGTGGATTCACTTATCAGCGCCGTATTCTGTCTTTTTAGAAACGGATCGATAACGCGAAATTTCTTTCTTGCGCTTTGGCATCTTTCTTGGTAGTTTTACTTTTCAAACTGCAATATGAACTTATTTTTCTTTATTCGTACGCGTGTTGTAGAAAAACAACTGAAGAATGTGCATCACGTTTCGCTGTTTATAACCTCTAGTGTAGTGTCAAAAGTCATCGCTGGTCTTCAGTCCGAATTTTATACAAGCTGACGAATTTCAACCACTACATCTTCCTCCCTCTTATAGCTATCGACACGGAACTGTTATGGTGTACAACGGGAGACTTTGTACTACAACAACACAGAGAGATCGTTCGTCTCCATTGTTCAGTATTTGCTGAAGAGCAAAATATTGACAGCCACAAGTAGAACTTTATATAAGTCGGTAACTTTCAACTCCCATATCTTCCACCCCTTATCGCTATCAACCCTCGACCACCATAGTGCACAATGGGAGACTGATACCTACTAACCACATACAAACACTATTCGTTTTGGGCGTGTTGTTTTTGCTGCAGAGTGAAATGTAGGCACATGGTGTTACAAAAAGGTACGGCCAAAGTTTCAGGAAACATTCCTCAAACACAAAGAAAGAAAATATGTTATGTGGACATGTGTCCGGAAACGCTTAATTTCCATGTTAGAGCTCATTTTAGTATTTCTCTTTAAATCGCATTAATCATGGAATGGAAACACACAGCAACAGAACGTACCAGCATGACTTCAAACACTTTGTTACAGGAAAAGTTCAAAATGTCCTCCGTTAGCGAGAATACATGCATCCACCCTCCGTCGCATGGAATCCCTGACGCGCTGATGCAGCCCTGGAGAATGGCGTATTGAATCACCGCCGTCCACAATACGAGCACGAAGAGTCTCTACATTTGGTACCGGGTTGCGAAGACAAGAGCTTTCAAATGCCCCATAAATGAAAGTCATGAAGGTTGAGGTCAGGAGAGCGTGTAGGCCATGGAATTGGTCCGCCTCTACCAATCCATCGGTCACCGAATCTGTTGTTGAGAAGCGTACGAACACGCCGACTGAAATGTGCAGGAGCTCCATCGTGCATGAACCACATGTGTCGTACTTGTAAAGGCACATGTTCTAGCAGCACAGGTAGAGTATCCCGTATGAAATCATGATAACGTGCTCCAGTGAGCGTAGGTGGAAGAACATGAGGCCCAATCAAGACATCACCAACAATTCCTGCCCAAACGTACACAGAAAATCTGTGTTGATGACGTGAATCGAGGAACTACAGATAATATTAACGAAACAATTGGGTGTCTGCACGAATTATTTCAATTTACATTTAAAGAGAAATACTAAAATGAGCTCTAACATGGAAATTAAGCGTTTCGGACACATGTCGAACTTATTTTCTTTCTTTGTGTGTGAGGAATGTTTCCAGAAAGTTATATATGTTAAGATCAGCAGGATAGGCAAGAACAGTCTTACAAGACAAATCTTCGAGATAGTTAAAACTAGCAAATACAAGACCAAATGGATAATTGACACAGAAGGAGACATTAAAGAACGGTATCACACAGGACAACATAAACAAACGAGAGCAGTCCAGAAACGTCATAAATAAACATTATATATAACAGGAAATAAATGGCCAGAAGAGTGCAAGAAAGAAGACTACGAGCGTATAGGGAGAATTTGGGAAGAAAGGAGGGAGACAAAATTATGACTACTCAAGTTCAATCTCTTCCTTAATAGGAAAATGTCGATAGACTAAAAAAAAAAGCAAGCAATAGGCAGTGAAATAACGACAGTTAGTGACATGAAGCCTAGGCTTCAGCTGAGCAGAGAAGTTATTTTCCTACTGTGCGATCGGGTGTTTCGCCCTGCAGGTGTCGTGCTATTGAGCCCAGACATCTCGCCTCCTCCCCGTTCATCCAATTAGGGGAGCCGGAAGTTCCGTTAGCGTGCCACGGGTATCGATCCAGGCCCACAGTCACTGTGCCACCTCCTGCCTCGGAAAGGAATTGGCTCCACGAGTAGAACTGCTCTTCTCGACATTCGGCAATCACACGTGAGCCTACACATCTGCTAGCACGCGTAATTTAGACGTAGGTACCCCTGGAATATTCAACCAACTTAACTCACAAACAAAAGTAATTCTCATGGTCTTGATTGCATTCCAATTACGTTCCTTTCAGAGTACGCAAATGCAACAGCCCCATACCTATTATACAGGGTAAATCTAACTTCGCGCTGCTCCAGTCACGGTCTGCACGGCCACTACAGTCGGGGGTTCGAATTCCCTCTCGGGCATGGATATTTGTGCCGTCCTTAGTATAAGGTAGTTCATAAGCAGTTTGTAAGTTTAGGGACTGATGACCCGTAGTTAAGTCCCATAAGCTTAACAAACATATTTCGAACATACATAAATTCGCGCTCTCGGGTTTCGCAGCGTGATTCCTCATCTGCCAACATTGAAACATGTCTCTCACGAAATTTCGTCCTGCGCATATTTCCGCCAGTAAATGGACGTCAAAGACTGAGATGGCTGTGCGTTCCATACGTCAGTGTTTTTCATAATTACACCAAAAACTTGTAAGGGATGTATTAGGCGTCTTGAGCAACAAAATGAGCATGGAAACCCATGTGCGGAAACGCTCTTGTACAACGCTGCGGAGAGTCCAAGTTACAGGCACCAGCTCCTGACGCTAGACATCCCCTCCAGCAACTTCGACGCTCTGTAGCGTCATTGGATGACTTTTCCGGGCATGGATTTCCATGATCACTTTGTTGCTCGAGACACCTCCCACATCCCCTAGAAGTTTGATGGTGTAGTAGTGTAATTCTGAAACACACTGACGTATGGGACACACACCCATCTCAATCTTCGACGTCCATTTACTGTCGGAAATATGCGCAGGACGAAATTTTGTGAGATAATTTTTTTTTTAATTTTTTTTTATTTTTTTTATTTTTATTTATTTATTTATTTTTTTTTTTTTATCCGTAGCATGTGAGGAATCGCACTGCGAAGCCCAAGTGCGTGAATTTAGAGTCACCCTGTATACAACCGCTCGTTCAGCGAACGTTCCGTACCCAGAGACAGGAATGTTGAACAGGTGACTCCAGTATTCAAGAAAGGCGATAGGAGTGGTCCGCAAAATTACAGGCCTATCCCACGGACGATCGGTTTGCAGCAAGATTTTAGAACGTATACTTTCCCCAAATATTAAGAACTACCTCGAAGAGAACGGCGTATTGTCCCATAGTCAACACGGATTCAGAAAGTATGTGAAACACACGTGATGTGATGATTGCAATCGGCAAGGGATCTCAAACAGATTTCGAATTTCCGGAAGGCTTTCGACACTATGCTTCACAAGCGTCTCTCTAATTAAATTGCGTGATTATGGAAAATGGAAATCGCGACAGTTGTGCGACTAGATTCGTGATTTACTGTCAGAAGCCGGCCGCGGTGACCGAGGGGACTGCGGCGCGTCAGTCACGGTCTGCACGGTCACTACGGTCGGGGGTTCGAAGCCCCCCACGGGCATGGATATTTGTGCCGTCCTTAGTATTAACTAGTTCGTAAGTAGTTTGTAAGTTTAGGGAGTGATAACCCCGTAGTTAAGTCCCATAAGCTATACAAACATTTGAATTTGAATTTTGAAATATAACATTGACAAATTAGAAAAGAATCAATAAGAGGTACTTTACATACCATACATTTTGTGTTAGCATGTTATGTATGTGCATTGTATCATCCTCATAGATGGTCTGTATACATTGCTTTCGACAGTTAGATGTGATACTTTTGCCAGTAAAGTGGGTTACAACTTGGAGATGGAACTGTATGCACCAATGAACAGTATGCAACAATGTAAAGATTTAAATTAAATGACTGGTCTTGTAAAATATGTCGTAAAATAGTTAATACACTGCCAAAGTATTTATGTAAATCTGTTAACTATATACAGAAGTTTCTATTTATAGTTATGGTATTCATACAGAAATATGTCAGTGGCTGCTACATATTGGTAAGAAAAGATTTATTGCGTCCCTCTTGGGTCCAATTCTTGTTTATTGTTACACAAACAATTCTCAAATAATTCCCAATTGTATGAAAAATACAACCTTTTGAGAAGTATTTGAGAATTGTTTGTGAAGCAATAAACAAGAATTCGACCCAGGAGGGGCGCAATAAATCTTCTTTCATTACCAATATGTAGCAGCCACTGACATATTTCTGTATGAATACCGTAACTAAAAATAGAAACTTCCGTATGTAGTTAACAGATTTACATAAATACTTTGGCAGTGCATTAACTATTTTACGACGTATTTTACAAGACCAGTCATAAACAAACAAACAGTTAATTTAAATCTTTACATTGCTGCATACTGTTCATTGTTGCATACCGTTCCATTTCATAAGTTGTAACCCACTTTACTGGCAATAGTATCACATCTAACTGTCGAAAACAATGTATACAGACCATCTATGAGGATGATACAATGCACATACATAACATGCTAACATAATGGTATGTTAAGTACCTCTTATTGACTCTTTTCTAATTTGTCAATGTTATATTTCACGGAATGTATGTATACAGACGATGACTTGTTGTTAATTTAGCATTGATAATGGCAAGTCAGTTGCCGAAATCTAGATCTGCAAAAACAGTTTCTTACAAATAACGACTGATTGTTGCAAAAACACCCATTTTGATATTATAAATACAGTCGTAAACAAAGAAACGTTCTTTATAGAAGGCATAGTTGGAAAAGCTGCAAACGCCATGAGAAGGCGTTACGTTACAGCGACCAAAGAAATTTAAAAAGCCGGCCGCGGTGGCCGAGGAGACTGAGGCACTCCAGTCACGGTCTGCACGGCCACTACGGTCGGGAGTTCGAATCCCCCCCTCGGGCATAGATATTTGTGTCGTCCTTAGTCTTAGTTAGTTCATAAGTAGTTCGTAAGTTTAGGAGCTGATGACCCCGTAGTCCCATAGACTTTACAAACATTTGAACATTTTTGAAATTTAAAAATCTTCCCTTATTTACTTAGAATTATAGCTAATTTTCTTCCTTGTTTGATTATGGCCACACTTGTTCTCCATGTGGTTACGCTGTTGTACACTGCCTTAAAAACACGCTATTTCAAAATATATCGGGCTGTTAGTAAAAAATAACGTCCCGTATTTACTTTGTCGGGACAACGGGACACTGAGGCTAAATAAGGGACGAGCCCGTAAAATACGGGACGTCTGGTCACCACACTCTAGGGCCACACAAAGTGTACTGGACAATTAATGATAGAGGAAGGAAACTATTCACAGTGGTCGCTTTGGGGCATTGAAATGAAACAATGGCGACAAGTGAAAATGTGAGCCGGAGCGGGAATCGAACTCGTGTCTCTCGCTTTGGGCCAGCGATCGCCTTAACCACTTGGCCACTCGTGATCGCCTCCCGTCTGTCTCAAATTCCCACAAGTCGCACGCTATGGCTGTAGCGCCCCTATCGTGCATGTCCTCTCACACTCGCCATTGCGGATTCCCGTGCGAGGTCGAATGTATGACCGCATTTGCGGTGAAATAACTGAAGCTGACGCCGTCTTCGCGTCTAAATACTTATTATTTTGGTGTGGTGTCTGTTCTTTCGCAGCCAAATTGCATTTCCAAATTAATGATAAAGGAGAGGAAGGAAGAAAGGATTAGGAAGGAAAGGATTGATAGTGGCTGCTATAGGGCGTTGAAATGAAACAATGGCGATAAGTGAATATGTGAGCCGGAGCGGGAATCGAACCCGGGTCTCCCACTTTGGACCCGCGGGAATTTGAGATGGATGGGAGGCGAGCACCGGTGGCCAAGTGGTTAAGGCGCCCGCTAACCAAACCGGGAGACCCGGGTTCGATTCCCGCTCCGGTTCACATTTTCACCTGTCACCATTGTTCAATTTCAATGTTCTAAAGCAGCAACTGTCAATCCTATCCTTCCTAATCCTTCTTCCTTCCTCTCATTTATCATTAATTTGCAAATGTAGTTTGGCGAACGTGCGAAGCAGGTGTAATGTCTGTTCTTTGGGACATGTCCGAAAGAACGGACACCACACCAAAATAATATGTACTGGCCAAGTTCAAGTGGGAGTACTTTGAGCATCCGTCCTACAGTCCGGACATGTGTCGCCGTGTGACTTCCATCAGTTCGGTCCGCTAAAGAAACTTGTCAAAGCGAAGCGCTTCAACTCGGACGACGAACTGAAGGCACATAAAAGAACTGGCTCTTGTCACAGCCACAGGAATTCTGCCAACAGGGAATACCTCGGCTCGTTAAACAGTGGGTAGTTGTACTCAGACCTCTGGAGATTACTTTCGAATAAAGACTTCGATTATACTCACAGTGTCGTTTCCGACCTTTTCATTTGAATACGCATAGTAGCAAGCTTCAGGTATGACATGTTTGCACTGCGTATTTTTGCACTGAAAATAAGCTCGTGATAAGATGAAATATTAATCAACATAAAGGTAAAAAGGTAAAGCAGTCAACAATCCGAAGATTGGTTTGAACACCACAGTGCTTTACCAGGCATGCTCCTGTTTGGAGGTGGTATGCCTTTGCCTTCCTCCGACCTTCGAACTGACTTACCCAGCCAGTTATAGGGGGACCTACAGTTTAACGTGGGTTCCGAACCACGGTGCTTCTCGGTATATTTCACATGAGCAATACTGCCAGAGGTGAAAGAAGTGGAAAGTGACAGATAAAAATCCTAGGACCTGGCGGGGATCGAACCCGCGACCTTTGGATTTGTAGTCTGGCAGTCGACCACTGTGCAACTTACAAACAGAAAATGGAACAGACCGGAAATATGAGATTAGTACTACCTTCCCATCTACTAGGCCGCAGTGGAGCGCCAGAGCGTTCTAAAGCGCCTTGCTGCGGAGCGCGCGGTTGCCCTCCGTCGCAGGTTCGAGTCTTCCCTCGGGGCGTGGTGTGTGTGTGTGTGTGTGTGTGTGTGTGTGTGTGTGTGTGTGTGTTGTCCTCAGGTTAGTTTAAGAAGATTGGAAGACTAAGGACTAATAACCACAGACTTTAAAAGTCCCATAGTTTTGCAAACATTTCAACATTTTCTAGGCTGTTAGTGCATTATTAACAAAATACAGACAAGTAATAACATATATTTCTAGCTTAAACCCGCGGTTACGCTCGCGTGTTGGTTGATTATGATAGATAAGCTATCTTTCAGTAGTGTGCTATTCATTTATTCTTATATTTCCTTATTCGTATGCTTATCCTTACAGAGAAAGAGCTGAAGACATTGTAGCACGCATAGACCAAAGATATGGTCTGTGGCATCACGTTTCGCTGTATGTAACCTCCTGGCTATAGAGTCGCAAACCTCATCGCTGGCCTTCAGTCCGAATTTTTTTTTTATAATTTGACGACTTTCAACCACCATATCTTCCACCCCCTTATGGCTATCGGCATGGAACTGCTATGGTGTACAACGAGAGACTTCGGGCAACAATTACATACAGACCATTCGTTTGCATTCTGTAGTTTTCGCTGCAGAACGAAATATTAACACACACACACACACACACACACACACACACACACACACACACGCACACACACACACACACATACACACGTAGAATTTTATGTTATTGTTGTTGTTATGTTCTTCAGTCCGGAGACTGGTTTGATGCAACTCTCCACCCTACTCTATGCTGAGCCAGCCTTTTCTATACACCGATAACTTTCCATCTCAATATACTCCACCTTTTTATCATTATCAACCCTCAAGCAACAATGCAACCAATAAAATCATTTTCAAAGAGTAAATTTGATTTTCAAAGAGTAATTATTGTTCCGCATTTAAAACATGGCTTTCGCATCATTACCTTGCCATGTTTTTGTTGATGGACTCTGGTCCAATATTCTACGTGCTGTCTTCTGAGCCAGTTACGTAGCTCCAATTTGATCATTGCCTTGGTGATTGTCAGGACAGGTTCCGGTCCAATAAATGGAGTCTCTGCCCCCATCCTGGCTAATCTGTCGGCATGTTCGTTGCCACTGATCCCCGAGTGGCCAGGGACCTACAATAGGTTTACACTATTGCTTTCCCCTAGCTCCACCAGAACCCTGTGACATTCTGCAACAATTTTAGACCTTGTTGCAAACATTCACATTAATATAATATATATATATATATATATATATATATATATATATATATATATATATATATATATATAGATAGATAGATAGATAACTATCCGATCGCCATAAAACCGTGCCTAAAGCCTTCCCCGGGTAGACATTAGTAACTGTACAAATTTTTAGCTCTTTATGTCTTGTGGTTCAGACGTGATAAACGTACACCGAACAGACATTCACGCCGCGGTGGAGTAGCCGAGCGGTCTAAGGCGCCTCGCTGTGGAGGTTCGAGTCCTCCCTGGGGCATGGGTGTGAAGTAGTTTGTAAGCTATTTACTGATGACCACGCAGTTTGGTCCGATAGATTTACAAACATTTGAACATTTTTTGAACAGACATTCACATTTATAGATGTAGATAAATACATGTTGCCATAACTGAAACATAACCTGTTTGAGTCATATACACCAGTCGACACAGGTTACATAAAAGAAAACGAACAGTACTTGACTTATGACGTCTTCGCATTTAATAAGCGACATTAAATGTGAAGCTCGTTTCCAGAAAAAAAAAACCTCGTGGTGCAGTCTGCAGCAACACAGTAATTATCCAGGTCTTCTATAATTCCACGCCATAGGCCGTGATTCCGGCATCGTGCAGCTCTGTGTTGCTCTTACGTAATGTGAGAGTGCGGAGTCGTGCTCCGGAAAAAGATCCATAAAGTGAACTTTGATTTCCTGCGGCGTCAAGACAGAGGAAACGCCGAGCTCGTTGCAACCAACGATCGCGAAGTAGCAGCTACCTCAGCAAGGAAAGCAAGGGTAGCCACCGTCTTCACAGCTAGCGTCAATGTCATGACCGAACAACATCTGGTCTAGCGATCATGAAACTTGCAGCTGCAAGTGCGAGAACATTTTCTTACGTATCAAGCTTGTTTAGTTCTGTAACCGTAATCATTAGTTTTTGTCATGTACTTAATCCTATCCTGTCCTTCTTGGCACTGCAATTATGGCAAACAGTGGCGCGCTGCTGTTTTATTAAATCTATTAAGGTCGAAATCATCCTCTGTAGGAACGAACATGTAGTGCGGACCCCAGCTCTCGCTATTCCTTCAGACAGCAATAGATTCAGCCCATCCCCCCTCCCCCATTCATCCGGACCTGATTCTTCACTTCCAGAAGGTGTCAGATGCCGTTTCGCATTGTCACCTAATTGATGGTCCTCAGTCCGGAAACTGGTTAGATGGAGGCTCTCCAACCTACTCTATCCTGAACAAGCCTCTTCATCTATATATCTAAAAATGAATTGTTGTTTGTTAGTCTCGCTAAAACTAGAGAACGACTGAACCGATTTGGCTAATTTTAGCCTTGAAATATTCGTGTAAGTCCAGGGAAAGTTTAAACGGTGATAAAATATAGGAAAGTTGTCTGGAAAAGAGGAAAATCGGGAAAAACTGAAAAAGCTTTTTGTGGTGAGCTATCAATACCGATCGTCTAATTGCGTTAATACTTTGTACATTTCATGTTGAAAGAAAGAGGAAGGGTCGCATCAAATAAAAATTTGGAAAGGTCGCCCGCAAAGTAGAAAAATTTAGGAAAAACCGAAAGCGATATTTTCAAACAGCTTTTTGTGGTGAGCTATCAATACCGATCGTCTAATTGCGTTAATACTTTGTACATTTCATGTTGAAAGAAAGAGGAAGGGTCGCATCAAATAAAAATTTGGAAAGGTCGCCCGCAAAGTAGAAAAATTTAGGAAAAACCGAAAGCGATATTTTCCTATAAATAAAAGTCAATTGCCATATGGCTGTAAGAGCATCACTTGAGTACGGCTCGACAGGACAAGGTTTGTATGAAATAAATATTTTTTCGAAAATCTACCGGAAAATTGGAAGATTTGAGAAAAACTAAAAGTGCGTTTTTCAATCTGTCCTTGATTGAATTCAGCACCATAACTGACTATTCGCAGGACGGAGAGGGGTAATTTTCTCTCTCTCTCTCTCTTTCTTTTTTTCATTATGGTCTTGGAAAAGTTTTCAGTAAAAAATAGGGACAGTTAAAGAGGAAAGTCGCAAAATTCGAACCAAGGTAAACTTTGTGGAAAACTGAAAGAGCTCTTTTCTTTCGGATATCAATATCATTCGTACGATTGCGATAAAATCTTGCACATTTGACGTCCAAAGCAAGAGTACATACATAGCAATTGCGAAGCATTGGCAGGTCGAC